>OZ012737.1:392554810-393754810 GCA_963859935.3 Lathyrus sativus
CACAGGTGTTGAAAAGGAGAAGAAAATTTTATCAGAAAATTGACCAGATGTTGTCGTGACAACCAAACTTCAGTTTATTGGAAGCTGTTCCTCAAGCAGCTTTGCAGTATATTCTTGCGGTTGGCAAATTTCAGGGTTCCATTTGTATTCAACCGTCATCTACCTTGAATGTTTGAAGGCTGAGCGCTCTTCACCCATTCAGGTCGAAGTCGCTTGAATAGGGGCAGCTGTTGCACCCCAAAATTTGACCAACCGGGTCTCGCATTTGGCTCGATGTTTCGACGCATGACCGCATTCGCATCTGCATATTGCATACATTGCATTTTGCATTGATATTGATTTTATCAGGGATCACAACTCTCGTCTCGTGTTTCAGGTGTTTTTATCAGTTTAAATCAGTAGAATCGATTTTTGGGATATTTCGGTGCCCGTTTATTTTTACCGATTATTTTTGTGTCGTTCGGTGCTTATTTTGTCCCTCTGGGAATTATGGTGATTTTTCTGGATTTTATTAGCATTTTTTTAGGGTTTAAATAGCTTTTAAATCATTTTTAGGATTTAATAGAATTTTTAATATTTTTAATTCTTTTTAAATCAATTTTTAGCATTTTATAGGATATATTAGATTTTAAATTCATTTTTAGGATTTAATAGGATTTTAATAGATTTTATCTTTTTTAGAATATTGATAGATTTTAATATTTTTAGATAATATAGAATTTTTTGTAGAACATTAATAGGATTTTTTTTAATAGTCTAAATAGATTTTTAATCTTTTTCAATATAGAATTTTTCTTATTAAATAAATAGAAATTAAATGTTTAATTTTAGATATTATAGAAATTTATTAGATTTTTCTTAGTAGGTTTATTAGAGTTTATTAGTTTAGGGGTCAATTAGATTAATAGTTAATTGAGCTTAGTTTAGGTTTTAGATTAATTGGGCTGATCTTCTTTTTTGCAGGTTTTCTTTTGAGTTTTTATTGGATTAGTTCATTGGGCCTCGTTTCAGTGTGCAGAGCCCAATTCGTTCAGTCCAGCAATAATCCAGAAAGTCCAAGAATGGTCCAGCTCCTTCCAGCGAACACCAGAAGGTTCCAGAAGCCTCCAGCGAACTTCTCAGCTTTAAATGCCCAGAAGCGACACGTGTTAACAGGTAGAGGGTCCCACGCTGCATGCGTCCACCATACGCCACCTCATTGCCTCTCTCTCCCTCAGCCTCACACGTGGAGGGCATGCACGCCTCCACACCACTTCCTCCACCACGCGTCCTTCTCCCGTCGCCTCACCTGAAAGCCACCGCCGGCCGGCCTGCATGGCCGGCGGCCACCACCAACCGTCGCCGGAAAATCACAAAAAGCCCAGAATCCGGTCGCATTCATCGTCAACCTCCTCCTTCATCAACCAAACCCAGAAATCTCCAACACCGTTCATCATCCACCTTCAACCACCTTCAGGTAAATCTTCCACCGTCGTCCTCTCCCAAAAACTCATCAGAACGATGAACATCATCATCATCTTCACGCATCAACGAACTCCAGAACTTCATCAGAAGGATGAATCTCCATCATCACGTTCGTCATCTATCAACGAGCTTCAACTCTCCAGATTCATTCAACACAAACTTCCAGAGATCCAACTGTTCACACTTCAAGATCCAGCGCTCAACCAATTTCCAGATTCATCATCACCACTGCCTTCAATCGTTCAACCACACAAGGGAAGCCTTCATAGTGTTCGTCATCTTCATGAAGATCTCACAGAAACCTTCATCATGTTCGTTAGCTCCTTCAAGGAATTTCCAGAAAGTTCATCAACAATGGTCAAGAACACCACCACGATCTCTCATCGCCAGATCTTAAGAACCTTCAAAAAACCTTCATCGAGCCTTCGCCTACGAGTATAGATCTCCATCTTCGTTCGTCAAAGACCTTCACGCGTATTTCCAGGTTTTGTTAACTCCCTTCATTAGCGCCTTCATCCATGAACGTAGATCCATATGGATTTTCAACAAGCTTCATAAGTTCAGTAAACATCAAGCCTAGAGGTGAGTTTGAGAAGACGATTGAAAGTTTGTTGGGGGAGACAAGATTACGAGAAGGAAACAGAGAGGACGGAGAAGAAGGATTGAGAGGTGAGGGAGTCAGACAGAGGAAGCTTACGGCGGCGGCGCTGAAGGAGAGGGAGAAAGAAGGTTTCTAGGGTTTTCAGACCCTGAGAGTGAAGAGAGGGAGACAGAGATCAGGTTGAGATTGGGCCAGGCCCAATGGCGTTTTTTGGGAGACTCTACCCCCCGTTTTTGGCTGAGACTGGGCTGGGCCCAGTGAAATCTGCTTGCCAGTACACTACCATTTCACAACGCACCCCCCTCTGCGTTTTTGGGGAGACTTGGGCTGGGCCCAGATTATTTGTTTTTGTATTTTTTATTTTTTCTGTTATCCCCCTATTGACCAGTTACACCCCCAGCCCCATTTTCTTGTATTTTTTTTATTATTCTTTTAAAGATTTGAAAAGAAATAGAAAATGAAAAGAAGAAAATATATTTGAAAAGAATATAGAAAAAGAAATAGAAAATGAAAAGAAGAAAATATATTTGAAAAGAAATATTTGAGAAAAAGAAAAGAAAAAGAATATTATTGAAAAATATGGAAAAATAGAGAAAATATTCAAAAAGAAATATTGAGAAAGAAAAATATGAAGAAAAAAATATGTTGAAAAGAAAAGGAGAAAAAAGAGAAAAAATATTAAAGTGTCGATTTAATATTTTTAAGTGCATTTTCTTTTAGGGATATTTCCATAGACTTTATTTTTCGACTTTTTAGGATAGCTTAGAAGCCCATTTGTTAGGGGGCTATTTTCATTCGATTTTTTTTCAAGATAGAATAGGATAGCGTTTCCTAGGAGATTTATTTCAGTATTCAACCCATTGTAATCGTTCTTTCAGAGATTAATAAAACGAGATTTGAGCTGTGGTCCCGTAGTAGCCGAACTACAGCTGCTCTGATTCTTCGTACCAGACGAAGATATGTAGGCATAGGATGCGATATCCTAGCGAGCACACTAACGACTGACTCTGTTGTTCTCTCGCGGCTGTGCGATCGAGACTTTCCCGCTGACGATTAATTGAGTACCCTTTTTCTCTCTTGCCCGAGTGCATTTGAGACTCAGCCATAGTTTTGACCATAGGTTCCCGACCCTGTGAAACCAGTTGTTTTTCTCACTGCTGTGTGAGAATGTTTGTTTAGCCGTAGTTAGTCTGAACTACGTAAAGCTCTGATCTTCCATCCAGTGGAAGTACGTAGGCACAAGACGCGAGGTCTTGGCGAGCCAATTTTCCCTGTAGTCCCGAACTACGTTGACTCTGACTTTCTCTCTTGAGAATACGTAGGCATAGAGTGCGACGCTCTATCGAGTCAATTCCCTTCTGTTTAGATTTAGCAGCCGTAGATAAGATTGTTTTGCATCCAGTAGACAACCCAAGCAAGCGTGGATCCCGTCGAGTACGACGGACGTGAGGGGTGCTAATACCTTCCCCTTGCGTAACCGACTCCCGAACCCAGGCTATGGTTGCGATGACCATGCCTTTTCCCCGTTTTTTGCGAGGTTTACTTCGAGCGTTTCCTTTCCCGCTCTGAGGGATAAATAACGCACGGTGGCGACTCTTCTGTCAGCCGGCGCCGATTTTCGCAGTAGCGACACATAGCATTGCATATCACTGCATCTAAGGGCAAAATTTTCGGTTATCTATATTTAAATCCTTCCACCATGATTTCTCGAGCCTTCGTCGCTCAAATCATATGGTGAAGCCATTTAAATAGGGGCAACTGTAATACCCCAAATTTTTCCCTAAGATTTGTCGTTTCGTCTCGCATTCCATTGTATTTTTGCATTGCATTTAACCAGTCACTAACGGGTTTGTGTAGTTGGTTGAGTTTTGCAGGAAAAGTCGCATTTGGGTGCCCTTTAACTTACAAAGGGTAAGATGGTCATTTGTTTGCAGCTGGCTGTCAGTTTATGAATTTGGGCTGTAGTCAGGAAATTTGAGCCATTTGATATTGTTGATGTGAATCGAGGCCGAGGTCGTAATCGGAATTTAATCGTGAAGGATTTGAGTCGTTGGAATTAAATCAACTCAATTTTATATGATCATTTGAGCTTAGTCAGACAGTTTGGATTTATTCTGATAAGGTTGTTCATTTAAGTTGCCGGGAGACTTAATCGAAAGTTATGTCGGGAATGAGATTAATCGGTTAAATTGGAATAACTAGGAATTAATAGAAAAAGGGTTTTCATTTCAATTTTCATTTCCTATTTTAAATTAATTTCATCAATCATGTGTCATTTTTTTCATTGTATTTTTAAAATCAATCATATTTCCTCTTTTTAAATTAACTTCATTGCACTTTTAAAATCAATCATATATCCTTTTTTAAATTAATCCCATTTTTAAATCAATCATTGTGTTAAATAAAAATCAATTGCATTTCTATTTCATTTTTAATTTTAGTCTCATTTCATTCTTAAATAATTTCATTTCATTTCTATTTTTCATTTTTAATTAATTTCATTTTTCTTTAATATTATTTTCATTCCGTACATTTTTATGCTAAGTTTTATTTTTATTATTTGCATATAAAAAAAATAAAAAAATAATAATAATAATGTTTTAAAAAAATAATAAAGAATTTTTATTAGAAATAATAAGAATTCTTTACAACAAAAATAAAAAAAAAACATTAATTTACATTTAATAATAAATTCCTAAAAATCCTAAATATCTCTGATTTCTTCGACTTGTCCCGAACTTTCGATTTGTTCGAACCTGCAAAATAACAAACAGCAATTTAATCGGTTAGTTTTCCGACACCCTCAGAGTAATATCATCATCGGGCGTGTCGGGAGGGTAACGGATTGCTCCGAAACCAACTCCCGACTTTATTTCCGACCGAGTGTAAAATCAAGCAATCTTTGTTCTTATTTTCCGAGGCAACCGAGAGAGAGAGAGAGAGAGATAGAGATAGATAGATAGATAGAGAGAGAGAGAGAGAGAGAGAGAGAGAGAGAGAGAGAGAGAGAGAGATAAAGAAGTGCTTTTAAAAAAAGTTGGTTTGGAAAAAGTGTTTATCCAAAAAAGTGCTTATTGAAAAGCACTTATTTGAAAAGGTGTTTTTTCAGAAAAAAAGGGTTTGCCAAACATGGCCTTAACAACAGGTTTTTCCAAAAAATCCTAAATCAACGGATCCAACAGCATTTTCGCCGCATGCAAACAGCAACAAATAAAACCCAGTCAAATTAAACAAACGCAAGCCAACATGCAAGCCATCAACGAATCCATCAGCCAACAATTTCCGGAGAAAAACACTCCATTAAACCACAACAAATCCAACAACAGATCCAGCCCAAAATCCATCACAAAGAAGGATAAATAAATAGCATCAGTAATCAGAGAGTGGAACCCTAAGAGGATCCGAAAACCGTAAAGTTAAAATGACGAGCTGGATTCAGAGAAATCCAAGAGGATTTCATCATCACCATCCGTGGATTCAGAAATCTTGGTTTCATCATCATCCGGATCGAAAGAAGAAGAGGTGTGTCGAAGTACAAGCCCATATTCTGGAAATCGAGAATGTCTCATCGAAGATCCATCGGCAGGCAAACCGACGGCGACGACGAACAGCCACCGTAACCCGCTACCGCCGCACCACCAAATAACAGCCTCCGAAAAACGTTTCATCATCGGCCCCTAACGTATCATAAGCCGTGATAACTTGTTCAGTTTCCTCATTTTCATTTGTCTCAGGTGTCGCTACTGCGAAAATCGGCGCCGGCTGAACAGAAGAGTCGCCACCGTGCGTTATTTATCCCAAAGGAGGGAAAGGAAATGCTCGAGGTAAACCTACCGCAAAACGGGGAAAGGAGTGGTCATCGCAACCAAAACCTGGATTCGGGAGTCGGTTACGCAAGGGGAAGGTATTAGCATCCCTCACGTCCGTCGTACTCGACGGGATCCACGCTTGTTTTCTAGTATGGATTGTTATTCTATCTACTCTACAGGTCTGGGGTTAAAAGAAAATAAAATGACTCGGCAAAGTATCACACTTTATGCCTACGTATTCTCGTCTGGAACGAGAAATCAGAGTCAACGTAGTTCGCCTACCTACTGGAAAGGATGGGAAGGTTGCTCGCTAGGATATCGCATCCTATGCCTACGTACTTTCATACAGCATGAAAGATCAGAGCAAACGTAGTTCGGGCCACGTAAGACACAAGTCTGTTTTGATTGCTTTTTATCTCCTTCTGAAAAAGGGTTTTTCTGATTACGCGTCCAAGCGGACAAAAATTGACGTTTTGATGAGTTCACATTCTTTTACGGAAGAAGTGGCTTTTATTGTGTTTGAAATATTTATTGTGTTTTTCTGGTTGTTTTGAGAAAGAAGAGACAGAACTCTAACCTATGGTTGAAAACGGAATCAAACTAATCTAATGTTATCATGCATGGGTTAAGACCTAATGTCTATCATGTTCCTCTCTTGCGCAGAGAAAAACAGAGATCCTAAGGGATAAACGGAAACAGAAACAATAGCATATATACAATAAAGCAGTAAAATGCATGGATGCAGCAATACAAGCGAGGCAAGGGAGTCCCACTCAATCTCGAACCTAGAAAAAAACAGGCAAAAGCGAACAACATTCGCTTTCAACCTAACAGGTTAAATGGCAAACAATACAGTCAGGGAAATTCAAACAATACATCAAGAATTAAACAGCAAAAATAAGCAGCAAACAGCAGTTCTGCACAACATCTGTCTTCAAGTCATCTTCAACCATCTACAAGCTTCAAGCAAGCATCAGTCTTCATCTTCAAGCCTTCAAGCAAGGTTTCTATCTTCAATCTTTCAATGGCTTTTCTTCAAGTCTCACTCTCCAAGATGAGCAGCAGTCAACAGGATGCATTGGATGTTAAGCAGTCAATTGCCTACCAAGGGTGGCCTACTGACTGTTAACATGATACTGACAGTTTTCTCTCAAAAGTTCTATCTTTTAAATACATTCACTAATCCTTCCAAAGGAAGGAGGTGGATATTTAAAAGAGACTTTGAATCATAGAGAAAGAATGGAGGCAAACAAGACCTTCCATGTTTGTGAATCAAGTTTCTATTCTAGAGCTCTACCTAGCTCCTAGATCCTATAACCTTCAACAGCTGCCAACAAGATATACTCCTCATCAACTCTGGAAATTGGTCTTCATTCTTTTATTCTTCAATGGGCTTCATCAGCAAAGTCTTCAACTCAAACCCAAGCCCCAAACAAGCCCAATACCCCACACAATCAAACAATAACCCTAGAAAGGGCACACCACACAATCAATCAATTCAAAAATCAACCAAAAATAGTATACTATTCTATTAATTCCTAATATAAATTCTAGGGGACCCTACATAACTACCCTTAAGTCCCATATATTCCCCATATACTAAATTGCCCTAAAAAACCTAAATCTAAAATTGTTATTGACCTATACTAAAGTTTTAATCAAATTCTACACTACTTAGAACTACCTAATTAAAACTACCCTAAAAATTATCACAAAATTATGAAATTAATTCAGGGGGAACCTAAACCATTCATCTAATCATCCTAAAAAAATTGGACTCAAAATCCTAAGGGAACTATCCTAATTAAATTCTACAAGTTAGCATACCAACTAAAAGAATTAAAAAAGCAATTAAAAGTAAAAATGCACAAAAAATATAAAAATGAAATAAAATGGCTATTTTATGTTTTTATATTTTTCTAGATAGAAAATGGAAAATGGTAAAAAAAAGTCTCATTAAAAAATATGCATTTTTCAATTTTATATGAATTTTTGAAATTTAATAAAATCTCGGCCGCAGGATGGTCTTCCAAGTCAACAAGTCCACATACAATCAATGGTCTAGATTATGTCTTCAACCTTGGTCCATCTAGGGTTTTAGAATCCATGAAAAAACAAACTCCATGCATGAAACTTTATCACCTTCATTCTCTCTCATTTCTTCATCAAATGCCATGATCCAAGAACCAAACTTGACTAGAATTTTATGTAGAATACAACCATGCCTTTGGATTTCGTTGATACTAACTATATCATCCTAACCGAACCACACAACTCCATGGATCCAAACTTTCTTCAATTTTCTACCATCATAAAACTCAACAATCTTTGTATATAATTAATCCTCATGCTATGCTGATCACAACCAACCAATTCTCATGCATTATCATCCATTAAATCATGTGTTCTACCTCCATCAAGAATCAACCTCCATTGATGAAACCTCACTAATTGGTATAAAACTCATCCAAATGAATCCCCTAATGGTCTCTAATAGTTTCACAACAAGAACTAATCCTAACCATGCCTAAAACAGAGTGTGGGAAAGATTTTGCATACCTTGACCCTACAATGGCAAGTGTTGAAAAGCTTCGAACCAGGCCTTGTGGATCTTCAAGAATGGTCTCTATGTGATGAATAACACTCTTCTTGCACAAGATTTGATGGAGATGGCTTGTATCTTCAGATTCAATCCTTTTTGCTCTCTTGCAACTTCACTTGAAAAGCTCCAATTCTTCAACAATGGAGGCTCATTCTAGCATGAACATGTTCAAGGAGGTTTGTAGTGATGATTTGTGGAAGAAAATGGAAGGGTAATAAAGAGAAAAATGGAGTTTCAATTCAATTTGCAAATGGAGAATTTTTGGTTCAAACTCTTTTCTCTACCACCATTAACATCAACAATCACCAACCTCTCACCATTGTAGAGTGAAATCAATATATAGACTAATTTGGAAGGGTCTAGAATCATCTAGATCAATCTAGTAGCAACTTGAACTTTCATGAAGATATTTTGCATTTCACTTCCCACCACATGAGATATCATGACAAAATCCTTACAACTTGAGTAATTCACTTGATTTTCTCCTTAAGTGGTATTTTGGACAAGATACAAAGCTTAAACACCTTGTTTATGAAGCTTTTCTTTGTTTTAGTTTGGTATGCCATTATGCAAGTAAGACTTTTACAAAGCAACCCCAAGATTTAAGCCTCAAATCAAAATTGTGGCTGAACCAATGTTCTTAAAATGCCCTTGGGAGTCAAAATGACCTATCATATGCCATGGTTTGTGTTGCGGTGGAAATAGGATCACAAACTATTAATTAGTTTGAATCGCAATTCAATTCACAACCGCTCTTTGATTTATCCGAAGGAAAAGGTCAAAAGAGGGAAAACCTATTTTGCATCGTAAACACAAATGCGGGGAAAGATCTAGGGTTCGGGGGTTGGTTAAATTTAGGGAAGGTATTAGCACCCTAAACTTCTGTAGTACTCTACAGGAACCTTTTGTTTAGATGTTTACTATTTGCTTTATTTATTCTTAAGGTATATGTACAAAAGGATTAAAAGTGAGAAAAGAGACCTAAGGGGTTAATTCTAAGTTTACTCGGCAAGACATCGCATCTTGTGCCTACGTATCCTTACGGGAGTGGAATCAGAGTAATCGTAGTTCCCCTCAAAAGGGAGGTTAGAGACTTCTTGACTGTGGTCAAGGTCTCAAGGGGAATAAACGCATCTTAAGGACACGCTTACGTGGAGTGTAGAAACTCCAAATCTCTACGTTGAATTGTTAAGTGAATTAGGGTTAGGTTAGGGATTCCACGGTGGGAAACCCTAAAATGAGCACGGCGACTCCTTGACCTAATGCTAGGGGTAGTTTTGTAATTTTGTCTGCGGTGAGACATTTATGCAAATTAGGGTTTGTGAGGTTGTAAGGGTTTGAAGTTGCGGACTATTGGCGCGGCGGCCAAACAGTTAGACCTAACCTTCGGATGTGTGCAATGTGACAGAAATAATAGTGATGAAAGTGTGAGAAATTTAAATCATACAAGCGGAAGTAAAATGCGGAAAGTAAATGCGATTGTTGGTTCGCGAGGTTACAGATGAGAAGCAGTTATAATGAAAATTTGAATAAAACACACGAAAAATAAATCGACGGTAACATGACTAAGCTGCAAAACAAATGACGTGGTTAGTAAGCCGAAACAAGACAGCAGTCAGAGAAGTTGTGAGATTTTTTTGAGACATTTATTGTTTATTTGTGATATTTATATACAAGCTCTTAATAGAAAACAAACTAAGTTAAATTTGCAACAGGAATAATGGTTTTAATTTTAAAAAGAGTTTTAATTTATTTAATAAAAAAAAGTTTTACTTAATTATCAAAAAAAAGTTTAATTTAATTTAAAAGTTTTATTTTATTTATTTTTTATTTAAAAAAAAAATTAAATTTTTCAACTATATAATATCTAAAAAACAAAAAAAAAAAGAAAAAAAGAAAATAACAGTTGGGCCGGTAGTTGTATCGGTCCAACCCAACACCCACACACCAATACTACACGATTGTTCTAGGGTTTGCTAAACCCTTGTTTCTCGGCGGCGCCATTTCAACTCGTATCCTCTCTTACTCTCTTCATCTCGTTCGCGACCTTGTTCCTCTTTGAGTTATCCCTGAAATATCATGAATCACACAGATTAAATTCAAAACTTTACGCATGCAATACTCACGTTTTTTTTGTGGCGTAAACGGCTATGAGCAGAAACTGGCAATGATGAAGATTGTTCTGAGCTCAGGGGGGGAACTTTGCCCGTCGTTGAAATAGGACGATGTTGGCGATCTCCTTCGGCGAAATATTGCTCGCGTGAGGGTTTGATGATTCCCGTCGCCTTATCGTCGTTCTCTCCACTCTCCCTCTAGGGTTTGTGACGCGGTGAGACTGTTCTTTTTATATACTTTCTTTCTGATTTTCGAATGGGCTTTTGTGCTTACGTTTTATTAGATCCACATTCGAAATTTTGCTTTCCAATCTGACTTGATTTGATTCTCATTATTATTGTGATGACCTGAGATTTGATTTCTTTGGATTTGATTGAGATTTCACTTGATATTGATTGGATTTTTTCTGATACGATTTGGTTTGTTGCAGATTTGATTGCATTTGGGAACTGATAGATTTGGATATCCGTTTCTGATATGATTTGATCAATGAGGGATTTTCGGATCTTCTCAGATATGGACTTTTGTGATTCGCCTGCTTATATGGATTGATTTGTTCTGATAAATCTGGTTTTACTGATATAATCCAGTTTTGTCATATATCTGAATATCCAGTTTGACTTGTGCTTCTGGATTTCAGGCGATGGATTTGTGAACAGGCTACTTTCTGATATGGTTTTTGTGAACTCATTTATCTTATGAACTAACATGCTTGTTCATCTGATTTGGCTTACAGTTTTGATACAGTTTTTCGACCTGAAATTGGTTCTGATGCACTTTGCTTTTGTTAAGTACTCTTTCTATGGTATGAATCTGAACTTTGTGATTTGTTGGTATTACTTTCTCGTGACAGATTTGTTGGATGGGGCTTTTGAGTAAGAATCTGATTCTGCCATTAATTTATTCTTCTACCTTCTGAACTGAGCTGATTTTACTTCATGAATTGAATTGCTCATTCAAGTTTTATATAGCCTATGAATTCTGTTATGGGCTGATGCTATTTGATTCAAGTGTTTCAGGTGAAATAAAAACGGTTCAGACCCGTCGGCATCCGGGTCTGAACTCGTACCGGCCTTGCCGATCAGCTTTGTATCAGTGGAAACAAACTGAAATTTACTTGATAGTCCACTTGTTTACTTGATGAAATGGTATTTTAGTTTGGCTTTGAATCGAATCCAATTACGGCAAATCAAATCGGTCCCCACTTCTTTTACTCTTTATCTCTCTCGGTTGTCCCTTAGATAAGAACAGATATTACCTGATCTGACGCCAATGGCGTGTATCGGTAACGGGGGTAGTGTCGCTACTGCGAAAATCGGCGCCGGATGACAGAAGAGTCGCCACCGTGCGTTATTTATCCCACGGGAGGGAAAGGAAACGCTCAGAGTAAACCTCGTACAACACGGGAAAGGTATGGTCCTCGCAACCAAAACCTGGATTCGGGAGTCGGTTACGCAAGGGGAAGGTATTAGCACCCCTCACGTCCGTCGTACTCGACGGGATCCACGCTTGTTTTCGGGTACGGATTGTTATTTCTATCTAAACTACATGTCAGAGGTTAAAAAGAAAATAAAATGACTCGGCAAAGTATCGCACTTAATGCCTACGTATTCCCGTCTGGAACGAGAAATCAGAGTCAACGTAGTTCGCCTACCTACGGGAAAGGAGGGGAAGGTTGCTCGCTAGGATATCGCATCCTATGCCTACGTACTTCCACACAGCATGGAAGATCAGAGCAAACGTAGTTCGGGCCACGTACGACACAAGCTTGTCTTGGTTGATTTTATTCCTTCTGAAAAAGGGTTTTTCTGATTAACAGTCCAAGCGGACAAAAATGACGTTTTGATGAGTTCACATTCTTTTACGGAAGAAGTGTCTTTTATTGTGTTTGAAATCTTATTGTGTTTTTCTGTTTGTTTTGAGAAAGAAGAGACAGAACTCTAACCTACGGTTGTGAAGGGAATCAAACTAACCTAATGTTATCATGCATGGGTTAAGACCTAGTGTCTATCATGCTCCTCTCTTGCGCAGAGAGAAACAGAGATCCTAAGGGAATAGACGGAAACAGAAACAATATCAGATATATACAGTAATACGGTAAAATGCATGGATGCAACAATACAAGCGAGGCAAGGGAGTCCCACTCAACCTCGAACCTGGAAAACAATAGGCAAAAGTGAACAGACTTCACTTTCAACCCAACAGGGTAACAACAAACAATACAGTTAGGAAAACCAATCAATACATCAGAAATGAAATACAGCAGAAAAATAAACAGCCACAGCAGCTCTGCACTACATCTATCTTCAAGTCATCTCCATACAGCTACAAGCTTCAGCAAGCATCAATCTCCATCTCCACAGCTTTTCAGCAAGGTCTTGATCATCAATCTTCCATCTACCATGGCTTTTCTTCAAGTCTCAGGCCCCAGGAGGGATATCAGTCAACCAGATGAAGTTATGAATGTTAGACAGTCAATTACCTACCAAGGGTGGTTCATCAACTGTTAACATTAAACAGACAGTTTCCTCTCAAAAGTTTTATCTTTCAAATACATTCACTGATCCTTCCAAAGGAAGGAGGTGGATATTTGAAAGAGACTTTGAATCATAGAGAAAGGATGGATGCAGACAAAGCATTCCATGTTTGAGAAACAAGCTTTCTAATCTAGAGCTCTGCCTAGCTCCTAAACCCTAATCTCCTCAACAGCTGCTAGCAGGAATCTCCTCTTCGACTTTGGAAGTTGGTCTTCAGTCTCTGGATCTCCACTGGCTTCAATATCACAAGTCTTCAGCTCTCCCAATCCCCAGACAATCCCAATATCCACACAGACAAACAATAATCCCCAGAGGGCACACCACACCAATCAATCAAATATACACAGTAATATACTAATAGCAGTAGGGGGGATCCTAGTGATTTCTAAGGGGATCTAATAACTACCCATAGCCCCTATAGTCCCATAGCTAAACTATTCAATCCCTAAGTCCTAAGGGAAATGAACTAATTCACCTAAGTTATCACTTAAAACCCTAATTTGTTCATGTTGCTTTCACCTAAACTAATCATCTCAAATGAACTCCTAAAAATATGAACTAAATTGTATACACAAGCTACCAATGTCTATTAATCAACCTAAAAGAATGGGCAAAAAATATTAAAGTAACTAGTAGAACAAAAATTAACAAAATCATGTATGAAATTAAACTATTTAAAATGCTATTTATTTGGAAAATATGGGAAAAATATCAAATAAAAAATAAAATGCAATTTTTATTTTTTATTATTTTCTAGACTCTTTAAAGAAAATTATGCAAAAAGAATTATTGAAAAATAATGTTTTTATGATTTATTATGATTTTTTGAAAATGCATGAAAAATGAAAGGAAATTAAAAAATGAAATATAAAGAAAATAAGGGGAGGGGTGAGAATAGCAAGGGCGCTCAGTTGTTATTCCAGGTGGGCTACAGGATAGGGGGTGCGAATAGAATAAAGAGATAGGCCCAGCGCGCTTTAGAATATCACCAAAAACCAAAAACGTCAGAACGGTGCAAATAGCATTAATTCCAGTTCATTTACGTTGGGCTTGGTTACTGGGGGTGCCATTAGTAATGAAATTCAAGGCCCACTCAGAACACTTAAATGAAACGGGGCATTTTGATGCCCAGCGTTTCCCTCCGTTTCTCACTTTAAACCACAGCCACACGATTGAGATTTGAGTCCAAGTCAAATAGATGATCCAACGGATGACCATCATCGTCCCCAATTGAATTCTAGGGTTTCTGAAAATCCACCTTCCATGCACAGAATTTCCAGTCCCTCTTTCTCCCTGGTCTCTCCATGAATTAACACGATTCCAAGAGCAAACTTGGTCCATTTTCTTCCCTTTACACAACCATGATAATAACTCTTTCTAAAATCCCCTCAAAATACAAACCCGATAGAGGTAACAGGTAGGATCCACCATGAACACCTGTGATCAAGTGCTCCAATTCTCTTCAATCTTTATCCTAGCTTAATCTACATTCCATTTTGATCTTAACATGCTAATCCAACAAGATTTTTGTGCCTCATCCTAGTAGTTATAGGCTCTAACAGATTATGCACTCCATAGCCAAACCTCACAAAACCTCTCAAAACTCTGTGGAAATCATCATCTAACCTAACTTAACCAGTCTAAGCTATCAAAACCCTATCATGCTAACCAAAAACATGCAATTCGAAGAGAAATCCAACCTGGTTTAAAATGGAGATACAGCTATGGAAATCCCTTAATCAATGCTTGCAAGGACTTGAAACTGATCCACACACCACCACTTTGATTCTGTATGCAAAGATTTAGGCTCAAACTTCTTGAATCTTGTATTTGAGAAATTCTTGCTCCTTGGATGGTTATCTTGAACAGCACGATTCTTCCTCCAATTCTACCAATCTTGATGTGGATTATGATGCTTGAATGATGATGATGAAGATTCAATCAAAAGATGTGAAGATTGATGGAGATTTGAAAGAGTTTGTGAAGCTTATGCAAAATGAAGAAAGTGTGTATAACTTGGGGTTTTGAACAAATGAAATCACCAACCATGGCATGAACTATCTCTTATCAATATATAGGTGTCTTTAGAACCTCCTAGAAACTTGGAGAAGTTTCCCTTGCATTCTTTCCCTTGAATTTGGTTTATGTACCTTCCATTACAAGCAACCATGAATAACTCACAAATTATGAACTAAGCTCAAAATTCTACTTTAGCCAATGTATTTAAAATGATCTTTCCATTCAAAATGACCTATAATTTTTCTTCATTTGGCCAAGATATGAAAAATCTCATTTTTAAGTCCATTTTTATTCATTAAATCCAACAATTTTGGAACCCTGTGCTATGAATCTTTCCAATCTCTCATGGTCACTTTTCTAGACTCAAAATGTCATTTGGAACAAGTTTGATGTTGTAAAGTTTTCCATTTGAAGCTTTCTTGTATGAGTTTTGGGGCATAGGTTAAAATGACCTGTAATTCTCAAATGACCAAAATACCCTTTGCTTGCCAAGACCATAAGTAGAGTTCCACAAATCATATGAAGGCATACTATACCATTATAGAAAGCTAAGACAATGAGGAACAACTCTTATGTTGACCAGAAATTCATTTGAAATCTCCTTGAGGGGTAAAAATTGCTTGGAAGTCAAGTCACTTTCACAGACAAAAGTTCAGATACCTCAGATGACCTGTAACTTGCAAGGACCATAACTTGAGTTCTATAAATCTCCTTGATGTCTTCCACCACTCAAATTAAAGGTATTGAGATCCTCTACAAGTTTCATGTTGGCCAAGGATCCATTTGAAGCTTGCATTTTGACTTATCTTGATTGGAAATTTGACCTAAACTAGGGGATTTTACATAGAAACCCTAATTTAGAACCTCCTCTTCTCCTTGATTTCTCTTGATCTCTTCTTAGAATAACAACATATCCTTATTCTCCATGTCAAATGATAAACCCCACATCTCTTCAATAGCCCTCAATGTCTCTCAAACAATCCTTTGACCTAGGGTTGACCCAGGGTTGACCCAGATGACACCCTAATTGACTGTCTTCAACTGCAATTCTTGTGATCACATCAACAACTTGTTTCTTTATCCAAATGACTTTCTAAGTCATCCAAGATGTCTAGATACTCCCCATGCTCTCAATTCACAACCCATATCTTCTTTGATGATCCCCAGATACCCTCAGAGAGGAAATGGACTCAAGGCTTGATCTACTGACTTCTCCAACTTTCAAATTCTTTTCTGATGACTTGAATGAGATTGAATTTGGATAATAACCTCTTGATAGGCCTCTAGAGATGAGAATAATGATTGGTCACCTGTTGAATGACTTGCTATGCTTATGCTATGCAGATGAATAACCTATGTACATGACCCTATATGCAAATGCTAATGATATTGAAACATAAACCAAGTGGATAAGGTTGAGCAAATTTTAGGGTGCAACAGCTGCCCCTATTCAAGCGGCTTGGACCCGATTGTGTGAAGAGCCCGGAGCCTTCAGACATTCACGGTACGAGACGGTTGAATACCAGTGAAAACCAGAAATTTGCCAACCGCAAAACTAAATTGCACTCCTGCTTGAGGAACGACATTCATCAGCCGAATCTGACTGTCACGACGACCCACTAATCTCGTGCTGGGGATTATTTTCGTTAGCCTGAAAAAGATTGAATCATCGGAAACTTCGTCCTTTGCTTGTCCACGTCAGGACTCTATCTGCTGTCAACTAGGAAAAACTTCAACAACTTTGCTGGGGATGGCTCGTCTGCCTTCTTGTCAGAAATAAATCGTCCATATTAGGAATAAACTCTTCCACGTTAGGAATAACGTTGTTCACGTTAAGAATAACATCGTCCACGTTAGGATTCACCTTTCCACGTAAGGAATAACACCGTCCACGTTAGGACTCACCTTTCCACGTAAGGAATATATCGCTTTTCCACGTAAGGAAACCATCTATTGTCTTGATTTGTCCACGTAAGGACTCCAATCTTTCCGCGTAAGGAAACATAACCTCGATCGGTCCACGTCAGGACTCCAACTTGATATGTCCACGTGAGGACTCAACCTTTCCACGTAAGGAATCAATCTTGATATGTCCGCGTAAGGATTCAATCTTTCCACGTGAGGAATAACTTTCGTTCCACGTAAGGAATCAAACTTTTTTTTTCTCAATCTGTCCGCGTCAGGACTAAAATTTCCACGTAAGGAATCAATCTCTTTCCACGTAAGGAAACCATTTTCTTTCCCCATAAGGAAAACAATTTGATATGTCCACGTAAGGACTCAATCTTTCCACGTGAGGAATATATTGCTCTTCCGCGTAAGGAATAACTCGTCCACGTCAAGACCCATGTTTCGTCTATATTTGTCCACGTCAGGACTCACCTCTCGACTCGCTGAGGAAATAAACTTTGTCCACGTCAGGACTCATGCGCCTTCGACCCGCTGGGAAGTGAGATTTTGTCCACGTCAAGACTCAAATCTCAACCTGCTGGAGTAATAGGACCTGTCCACGTCAAGACTTGCGCGTCTTCGACTTGCTGGGGAAATAAACCCCGTCCACGTTAGGACACACTCATTGCCACCAACACGAAGAAGGATAAATTTGTCCACGTCAGGACTCTCGTATCTTGTCATCGCGAAGAATTATAAACTTGTCCACGTAAGGACACCCATTTCACCATTACTAATAGAGACATATGCTGGAAATAAAATGGTCCACGTCAGGACTCCAACACGAAGAGTAATCAACCTTGTCAACGTTATGACTTCATACTCAATCAATACTGAGAACTCGAATCTGTCCACGTCAAGACTAACACCTCCTATCAGCCCAGGGAAATAACACTTGTCCACGTGAGGACCCCGCTTCTCTAGCACAAAGAAAACTCGTTGATAGAATTGTCCACATTAAGACTCATCCTTCCATTGGTATGCAAACTTTTTATCACTGATGTTACAGCAGCTTTGAGGCTGGCTCTACTGGGGATACTTGGAAACCAAACTTCCGGACGCCTGTTCTGATAACCGGTGGTAGCCTCTGAAATTCTGATTCATGAATCTTTTGATGACCAATAGCTCTGCTTGGGGATAAGGAGAAACTTATCCTACTGACTCTGTGGGGAGTAATGCCAAAGCTTACACTTCGTCGAATGTCTCACGTCGAGATCCTGAATGTTTTATTGATTCACCTGAGCAAGGGCTCTCTCTACCTGCAAGAGAAACAATACTTGAAACAAACGGTTAGCCGACCTAGTTTATGTTTCACAATGCATGCGTTTGACAATGATGCAATGCTCCATTCGACATGGAAATGCTACGCTTTTATTTGGTGAATGCAAGTATGACCCTACATGCCAATGTAATTGCAGACTCGAACTGATACCGAAACTGCTTCAGCAAAATAAATGCTGAAGATAATGCCAACTCCGCTGGGGATAGCCAGATGCTACATAACTATCTCAGCAAAATAAATGCTGGGAGAGTGAAGTCGACTCAGCTGGGAATTGGGAACTTGATACAACACACCTCGTTGAAGTAACGCCCTGCTGGGAATATAACTCTGCTGGAGAATAGCAGATGCGCTTGGTATGATTGGACTTCTGTTGGAGAGTGAACTGATATCACACGGTATTTTGACAAAATAAATGCCAGGACTTACACTAACTCTGTCGGGGAGAGTCTCAATCTTCGAGTTCCACCGGGAGGAATGAAAATACTTGCGGAGAAGAGAATCCCGCTGGGGATGGGATGATTCTCTCGGGGACAATTAACTGACTCCACTGGGGGAGAGTAAATGACCCTGCGGGGAAAGGTAAACTGCCTGAATACAGCTCACTAATCTGAAATATTAGTTTTCTGAGGCTAAATCCCTCTGCTTGAGACAAGGGATCCTTCTGGGGGACACCACACTGCCTGAATACAGCCTATAATTTTGGAATCGCCAATTCTGCTGAGAATAAATGGCTTTGTTGGAGCATGTCCTTTGGATAAGCTACGACTAGCTGGCGAATTCTATCTTTCTTCAGGAAGACCATGCATGACCTGCGTGGGGAACGCGTCTTTCGTTACTGCAACCTTTTGGTCATCTTCCTCATACGGCTATGAAACCTGCAACAACACAAACGAGACAAGACAAGCCTATACAACCAAATCGATTCAGGTTAGTGACGTTATTTTCAGTTAATTCAAAGTTTTAGCAATTGTTGGCAAGGGCCAGTGACGTTATACACATGCTAGTTTCAATAAACTTAGGCGTTTTATCATGCACAAAACAGTAAAGAACCAACATCAAGTACTGAATAGCATATTTTATTGATTGGGCCCCTAAATGGGCGGGGTTTTGTACACAGGATGTAACTCCTGAAATGAGGAAGCTACGCAAAGCAAATATACACGTATGCACAAGAAGCATAAATATTTTGACAAATTAAATTTTGTACACATGTCGGCAACGGGATGCAGACGAACACCACGAACTGATCCTCCTATGACTCATCCGACTCTAATGCTTTCCCGGTATTCACGCTTCCGAAGAGATTGTATCTGATAATCGACCCCTCAGGTATATTCCCCGCACCAATGCTCAATGCAGTATCGAATTCGGACCGCAGTCATTTGCTTTTCAAATCCCTAACTTTTGCGTGAACCGCCCTTTGCGGGTTTTCAGTTCACCGGGATACCCTTTTTTGTCGAAGTCGCCCAGTGTAGGTTTTCAACTTCGCGGGTGTACCTTTTTTTCACTTTTATCCCTAACTTTTGCCCGAACCTTTTATTCTGTTTTTGGTTCGCCAGGATGCCCCATTTTCGCCTGGACTCTCTTTTTTCTGTCCAGCGGGTCGATTTCAAGCAAAGTATTTTTTAACTGCGTCCGAATTCACAGGTGACGTGAAGTCTTCACCGTCCATAGTGGACAACAACAACGCTCCTCCTGAAAAGACTTTCCTGACAACGTATGGCCCTTCGTAGTTGGGGGTCCACTTACCCCTGTGATCTGCTTGCGGCGGGAGAATCCTTTTCAGCACAAGGTCGTCCGTCTGAAAGCTTCGCGGATGTATCTTCTTGTCATACGCTTTCTTCATTCGGCTCTGGTACAAACGACCATATGCCAGAGAGGCTAGCCTCTTCTCATCCATTAAACTCAATTGGTTCAACCTGTCTTTCACCCATTCTGCCTCGTCCAGCTGAACGTCTCGCAATACCCTCAGAGAAGGGATCTCAACTTCTAATGGTAGCACCGCCTCCATTCCGTATACTAACGAGAACGGGGTTACCCCGGTTGATGTGCGTACCGTCGTACGATAACCGTGCAATGCGAAGGGTAACATCTCATGCCAATCCTTATAGGTCACCACCATTTTCTGAACGATCTTCTTGATATTCTTATTGGCCGCCTCAACAGCGCCATTCATCTTGGGTCAGTACGGGGAGGAGTTGTGATGTTCGATCTTGAAATTCTGACAGAGCTCCTTCATCATTTTGTTGTTCAGGTTTGAACCGTTGTCCGTGATTATCCGCTCGGGGATCCCATATCTGCAAATGATATCTCTCTTGATGAATCTGGCCACCACTTGCTTCGTTACATTTGCGTAAGACGCCGCTTCCACCCACTTGGTGAAATAATCGATTGCTACTAGAATGAACCGATGCCCATTAGAAGCCGTCGGCTCGATCTTTCCAATCATATCGATTCCCCACATCGAGAAGGGCCATGGCGATGACATCACATTTAGAGGACTCGGAGGTATATGGATCTTATCAGCATAGATTTGGCACTTGTGGCACTTCCTCGCGAACTTGAAACAATCAGTTTCCATGGTCAACCAAAAATAACCTGCCCGCAGCAGCTTTCTCGTCATAGCATGTCCGTCAGCATGCGTACCAAAGGTACCTTCGTGTATTTCCTCCATGAGCAGTTTGGCCTCTCTCTCGTCTACACAACGCAACAGCACCAAATCGTGGTTTCTTCTGTATAAGACGCCATCCGGATTCAAATAGAAATTACCCGCTAATCTCCTGAGAGTCTTCTGATCTTGACTGGATGCCCCAGCCGGATACTCTTTATTCTTCAGGAAATTAAGGATATCAAAATACCACGGTTTGTCATCGGACGCTTCATCAATAGCAAATACATAAGCTGGCCTGTCAAGCCGAGAGATAATGATTCGGGGAGCCTCGTTCCAGAAGTTGACTTTGTACATGGAAGACAAAGTGGCCAGGGCGTCAGCCATTTGATTCTCTGCCCGCGGTACGTGATGCAATTCAACCTTGTTGAAGAAAGGCAACAATCTCCTTGCATAATTCATGTAATGTATCAAGTTGGGCTGACGTGTCTCCCATTCCCCTTTGATTTGATTCACCACCAGAGCTGAGTCTCCGTATACGTCTAAATTCTTGATTCGCAAATCAATGGCTTCTTCAAGCCCCATTATACAAGCTTCGTATTCGGCCTCATTGTTGGTAACGGCAAAGGTCAACCGGGCAGTGAACGGGATGTGCGACCCGTGTGGCGTAGTGATGATTGCCCCTATTCCGCTACCGTAAGCATTCACAGCTCCGTCAAATATCATCTTCCATTTGGAACCCAACTCTGGTCCTTCGTCTGGCAACGGCTCTTCACAATCTTTCATCTTTAGGTACATGATATCCTCGTCAGGAAAATCAAACCTCATCGATTGGTAATCTTCAATGGGCTGCTCCGCCAGATACTCGGACAACACACTCCCCTTTATAGCCTTTTGCGAGACATATTGAATGTCATACTCAGTCAAGACCATCTGCCAACGGGCAATTCTCCCTGACAACGCCTGCTTTTCGAATACATATTTTATAGGATCCATCTTCGAGATGAGCATGGTTGTATGATTCAGCATGTATTGCCTCAAATGCTTGGCGGCCCAGGCTAGCGCGCAACAAGTCTTTTCAAGCATTGAGTATCGAGATTCACAATCTGTAAATTTCTTACTCAAGTAGTAGATCGCATGCTCTTTTCTCCCTGTCTCGTCGTGCTGACCGAGAACACAACCCATGCTTCTCTCAAGAACCGTCAAATACATGATCAAGGGTCTACCCGCCACTGGGGGTATCAAAATAGGAGGCTCCTGCAAATACTGCTTTATTTTATCGAACGCCTTTTGACAATTTTCGTTCCATGTCACCGCTTGATCTTTCTTCAACAGCTTGAATAATGGTTCACACGTGGCAGTTAGGTGAGATATGAACCGAGCGATGTAGTTCAGCCTCCCTAAAAACCCGCGCACCTCTTTCTCTGTTTTAGGCGTCGGCATTTCTTGGATCGCTTTTATTTTAGCAGGATCGACCTCTATTCATCTTTCGCTTACGATAAACCCCAGCAGTTTACCCGATCTCACCCCGAAGGTGCATTTATTAGGGTTCAGCCTCAGCCTGAACTTCCTGAGCCTTTTAAATAACTTCAGCAGATTCACCAGATGCTCTTCCTCCGTCTGGGATTTGGCAATCATATCGTCAACATAAACTTCGATCTCTTTATGCATCATGTCATGAAAAAGAGTCGTCATCGCACGCTGATACGTTGCCCCAGCATTCTTCAAACCAAAGGGCATCACTTTGTAGCAAAATGTTCCCCAAGGCGTTATGAAAGTGGTCTTCTCCATATCCTCTGGCGCCATTTTAATCTGATTATAGCCTGAAAAGCCATCCATGAAGGAGAATACGGAGTATTGAGCAGTATTATCGACTAGCACGTCAATATGAGGAAGTGGAAATTCATCTTTTGGGCTTGCTTTATTCAAATATCTATAATCCACGCACATCCGCACCTTGCCATCTTTCTTTGGCACTGGTACGATGTTAGCAACCCATGAGGGATATTTTGTCACAGCCAGGAAACCAGCGTCCCACTGTTTTTGAACTTCCTCTTTGATCTTCACTGCCATATCTGGTCGAGTTCTGCGAAGCTTTTGTTTGACTGGCGGGCAATCTTCTTTCAGTGGCAGGCGGTGCACAACCATGTCTGTATCGAGCCCTGGCATATCTTCATACGACCAAGCGAATACATCACTATACTCTTGGAGCATTTCAACCAGTCTTCGCTTGATATCACCCTGCAGTGCGGCTCCGATACGAATATTCTTCTCAACCCCTTCCGACCCCAAGTTGATAATTTCGATGACCTCGTCGTGGGGCAGAATGGCTCTTTCCTCTTGCTTCACCAACCAGGACAGTTCTTCAGGAACGTCGCTATCTTCGACAACCTCTTCTTCGGCCTGAAATACCGGATGTTCAAAGTCGGGACGAGTCATAGGTGGCTCAAGGATGTCATCTAAAAATGTTATCCTGCAAAAGGAATGGTTAAGTGCTTCAAAATGCGTAAAAAGCGAATAACCACATTGTCATTTTATTGAAAAATATAAAACAAGAAAGACAGGGATTACAATATTTGCACATGAAAAAACGCCATTTATTTAATGATTAACACGCAATGTTCATAACAACACAGCCCTAAGCAAATCCTGATGCCCCGGGCAAGACATCAGATTATTCAACAATTAATAAAGCAAAGCATTATTGTTTAAGAGTCACAGGAACAAGCTCCTGAATAGACCAGTTGCACAGTCCTTGTCCTGGCGTGCTTGGCTGAATCCAGGCATCCATATCACAGTCGTTGTCTCCTTCGTCAGACTCCGAAGCAGCATTGATGGTTTCATGACATACTCCACTGGCAGAGATGGTTATTGGCCTTCTGAAACGGGGTGCCCCCACAGCAGGTGCTGACGACGATGGTTGGTATCCCAGCCCAAACCGGTCCATCTTCACAGGAATATCCAGCACTTTACCCCAGCCCTTGGCTTCTCCTGCTTCCACTAGAGCTTGAGCTTCTTTATACGATGAGACGGCTATCTCCGACGCTTTGCTCGGCCCGGGACCTTTGCCCTTGATACGTAACCCTTCAAATGCCTGGCAGGGTGTTTCGTGGATTTCTCCGTCGAATTCCACATATTTAAATGACGATAGATGGCTGACCAGGATGTCTTCTTCTCCGCATACGGTGACTACACTGTCTCCGACCATATATTTTAACTTCTGATGCAGGGTAGACGTGACAGCCCCAGCCCCATGAATCCAAGGTCTTCCAAGCAAGCAACTGTACGCAGGCTGTATATCCATGATATAAAGTTCCGTCGCAAACACCTCCGGCCCCACCTGTAGAGGCAATGTTATCGATCCAAAGACTGTTCTTCGCGTGCCGTCAAAGGCTCTAACTACCAAGTCACTGGGTGTGCACAGGATTCCTCTAACATCCAGCTTCATCATCGCTTTCTTGGGCATCACATTCAGAGACGATCCAGTGTCGACCAATACATGCGACATTACTGATCCTCTACACTCAACAGATATGTGCAGCGCTATATTATGATCTCTCCCTTTCGGGGTCAAATCGAAGTCGGTAAAGCCCAAGCTGTGGCCTGCATGTACATGTGCCAACACTCCTTCCAGCTGTTTTACAGAGACGTCTTGGGGTACAAAGGAAGTATCCAGGACTTTCAGCAAAGCATTTCTGTGAGCTTCAGAACATAGTAGCAGTGACAGGATAGATATCTTGGATGGCGTCTGTTGCAGATGCTCCACAATCTTATAATCACTTTTTCGAATCAAGCGCATGAACTCTTCCACATCCTTCGATGCCGCTTCTTTTTCGCTTGCTTGCACTGGGACATTCTCAACCATCTTCCCTTTTCCTTTCGCTAGTCTTTCGGCCTCCACCTCAGGCGATATGAAGATCCTACCACTTCTTGTCATACCTCCTGAACCAACAACGTTATCGACAGTCTCAGCTGGCTGCTTATTAACATCAATCTTTATCCCGTCACAATACACCTCTAACCCATATGACCATGGGACTGCCTTCGTGTTCTCGTACGGGATTGGTCCGGCCTTAGTTATGGTGATCGGTGGTCGTTGGACCGGTGCTGCAATAGTGATTGTCTTCCGAGGAATCGTTACAGTGGCCACATCACTCTGATCATCTGCTACTGCCCCTGCAGGCTCTTCAGTTGCTGCTCGGTCAAACTGCAATGTGCCTCCATCAATTAAAGCCTGAATGCCTTTCTTCAAATCATCACACCCTCCAGCTAGGGTCCAGCATTCTAAGCAATACTCGTCACATCCTAGATAAACACCCCCTTGCAACAATCTGCTCTTTATCTCGTTCAACGGCGTCTTCAAATCGTCGACATTCATAATCAGATTCAACCCTTCCTCAGTCAGAATGGCGTTTGCCCCATGATTAGGCATGGGTTTCTGCACTATATTCGGACCCGCCGTTCCGAAATTGATAGTCTTATTGTCCAAAAGATCCTGCACAACATGCTTAAAAACATGGCAACCCTCTATATCGTGGCCTGGAGCCCCAGAATGAAACTCACAGTGCCTGCTTGCATCATAACCATACGGAGGCGTTCCCGTTATCGGTGCCAGAGTCCTCTTCTCTACCAGGTTCAAACCCAACAATGTCTGCAACAAATCTGCATAGGTTGATGGAGGCTTCTCAAATACTCTTCTCGGTTTACCACCCTGGAATCTTCGCTGAGCCTGCTGTGCCCCCTGCTGAGGTTGCTGCTGCTGTTGCTGTTGCATTGGCTGCTGCTGAACCGGTTGTTGTTGTTGAAGTGGTTGCTGCTGATATGGAATAGTAACACTCGCCACCTGCTGCGGCTGATGATATTGGTTCCGACCTCTGCCTCGGCCTCGGCCTCGGCCTCCAAATACTGCGCTCGCTTCGCCCTGACGGCGCCCACCAAAAGCCTTCCTATTACTGCCAGATGCAGTTGATTCCTCAGCCTGGAACTTTCCTTGCTTAATGTTACGCTCAATCTTTTCTCCCATCAGAATCAAATCTGAGAATCTGGCCAGGGATGTATGAAACAACATGTCATGAAACAAGCCTGTGAATGTGCCGACGAACATGTCATTCATTTCCTTATCTTCTACAGGAGGACGGACCCTGGCAGCCATATCGCGCCACCTTTGCGCGTACTCTTTAAAGCTCTCCCCCTTCTTCTGCGACAGCCCTGCCAATTGGACCCGATTGGGCGCCAAGTCGCTGTTATACTTGTAGTGAGCTACAAATGCCTCTGCTAACTGCTTCCATGTCTTGATATTAGTTGGCTCCAACCCCATGTACCACTCTAAGGAAGGGCCCGACAGACTATCTTGAAAGAAATGCATTAGCATTCTCTCATCAGTTGAGTATGCAGACATCTTTCTGTAATAAGCTCGCACATGCACTTTCGGACATGTGTCCCCTTTATACTTATCAAATGTGGGAGCTTTGAATTTGATTGGCACCCTCAAGCCAGGTACCAGACCCATTGTTGCCATGTCCAGGCCCACAGCACTTTGGTTCAGAACCCCCCTCATCTGCGCTTCTAGCATTCTGATCTTCTGGGAGTCATCCATCGGCCCTTCGAAACCTCCATCGGAGAAGGCGTCCTCCTGCTGATCTTCTTGCCACATACCATTCCCAGCTCCATACCCATCATATCCATTATTGCGGCCAGCTCTAATCTGATTCATCCCCGGACCTCGGCCTCTGTTGCCGTACCCTTGAACACCTCCAGCAGGCCCAAAAGCCATTAATCCAGCGCCGTTTCCATTTCCAAAACCTCCGTAGCCCTGATTGACCATGCCATAACCATCTTGCCCAAAGCCTTGAGCATTGAAACCATATTTCCCAGCATTATCGAATCCCTGATCATTGAACCCGAATCCGATATTGCCGAAGCCGTTGCCTCCCATATTATCACCCAAGTTGACATCACCAAGCCCAACGTTATGGACAGCAGTCTCGTTCCCAACTCCGACGTTACCGTTCACAGCAGCGGTAGCGTTGTTGACATTAGCGGCAGGTATATTGACTACAGGTGGAGCCACTGGCGTGGGAGTGCCATCTCCATGAGCAGTATAGATTCGCGCAGACTGATGATCCTCGTTACCGTGACCAGCATTTCGGGCTAACAGAGGTTGGACCATGGCTTGCAAATTTTCCTGACCTTTTGCAATAGCTTCCATGGTCTGCATAAAGAGGGCTAACTTCTCGCGCACATCTTGCATCTCGTTCTGCATTTGATCCATGATTCTTCGACAGTTGGTGCGAGTAGAATAGCGGTGCGGGTGCTGATCTGCAATCCTGGAAAGTACCTGATACAGAGCAGGAAGTAAGACACCATCCGAAGATTACCTGTAATGCAATATGAATATGAATGCAATGCGACGTGTGTGTCTGTGCATTAGGGAAATTCCTTCCCCGATTCTAGTGTGAAGGTGCCGGTGTAGTGACAGTGCTATCAATATAAAGATCGGAGATGAATCACAGAAAGCCTCGTATATTGCTGAGAAACCAATAAGCCAAGAATACAATGTCGTTGAGAGTACAACAATAAGGCATGACCTCAACCAACAATCCTGGTGATGGTCAGCACTATGCAAATAAAGCATACAAGTTACTACATGAAATGATCAAATCCTCCCATAAGTCTGGTACCCTTCTAGCAACTTCTTGGTCTCCGGATGACTCGGTCGATCAAGCAGCCCTTCAACAAGTTGTTTTCTCTTCTTAAGAACACGGCGTACGTCTTCAGCAGTTTCTTCCCATGCCCCGTCTCCGAAACGATCCTCTAGTTTACGCTTCTGGGACACTGCTTCGTCTCTGCCTTTGATGGCCTTGTTTAGCGCATTCTGGAGACTATACCGGGTCATCACTTCTTCTTCACACTTCTTGATGTTGGACTTCAACTGCTCTTCGAGGTCGGAGATTTGCTGCTTCAACTTATCCTCCCTCTTCTTATTGTTAGTGAGCGTGGCATTCCAGGTCTTATTACAAGAAGAGATCTCTCGGTGAGCGATGTCAAGCGCTTTCTTCTTGGATTCAAGCATGTCATGGGAGCTTCTGAACTCTTGCCCCAGACGTTCGCGCTTCTTCCTCTCCTCAGTCAACTCAGCCCCTAATCTGTTCATTAGCTCAATCTGCTGTTGGAAAGCATGGACGACCTTGTTTTTCTCACTGCGTAATTGGGCTAGCTCTTGCTCTAACCCTTCGTTGATCTTCATCAAGGCTTCTTTTTCCTTCACAACTTGCTCGTAGGCCTCCCTAGGAACAGTAGTTGGTTCTGCTACCGGAACGGGAACAAGAACTGGTGCATCTGGAAATGGCATCCTCAACTGACTGGCTCTCTCCTGGATCCACTCTCGATAAGGTGCATAGGCCTGACAGTCATTCTTTCCTAACAACGGCTTCCCTCTTCGGTTAATACGCGTCCAGGCATGCTGCAACTTGGCTAACAACTCCCCCTTCAAATCTCCGGTGAAGTACAGAGATTCCTGTACTTCTTCCTCCTTTGGCGGGTTCTTCAGCGCATATCCGAACTGACGGACAAACAGAGGAGGATTGTAGTTGATACACCCTTTCCTTCCTATCAAAGGCACATTAGGGTACCCAGAACAACTGAATATAAGCTCAGATCCCAACAAATCTCTATCAAACCACTCAACGTCTTCGGAAGATAGCCTCATCAGGCGCTCTGACCAGCTAGCGGTGGTTGCGCTCTCCACAAAAGACCCCTTCATGGAAAGATGACTTTTGAACCACATATTCAGTAGAGGAGCACAACAGTAAACAACCTTTCCCCTTCTGTTTTCATTCTTGTAGTGCAAGGAGTGGTAGAAGTCTCCGATCAACGTTGGCACTAGATTGCCGGCAGCAAATAGATGGAAAGCGTCCAAGTCTACGAAATTGGGCAAGTTAGGGAATAGCACGATCCCGTAAATGCATAGAGCCAAAATAGCGTTGAAAACCACCCAACATCCGCTCTTGGCATACTCCTGAGCTTTGCCAACCAAGAAATCAAGAGAGAAACCTGAAACCCCAAGCCAAGAAGTCACTAACAGTTCTACAGCATCCATATGCAAGGCTTTGGCTAAGTCCTCCAACTTGGGCTCAGCAGCAGAGTGAATGAAGGGAACCCTGTTCTGCACGGGTAACTCAATAAACTCCACATACTCCTCAATGGTAGGCCCTAGAATGAAGTCAGCAAACGTAAAACATCTCAATGCGGGGTCATAGAACTGCATCAAGGTGTATAGCCCGTTCATCTCATCAGTAGTGGGCTTGCAGACTAATCTCAGTAATCGCCCATGACTCATTCTGAAGCTTCTCCTAACCTCCTCATCGGCAAGAGATATCAGACCAAGCAAAGAAGTAATATCAGGTGAAGGCAGCTTATACGCAATTGTTTTCCTCAAACCAGCCATAATCAATACTCAGAAGTCTGGGCACTAGAATCGGAGGATATGCAAATGCACCTGCAGCACAGACACACATTAATGGGATGCAATGATAATGCAAACAATGCAATGCAAGTAACATGCAACAGGGACCAACTGCCGTAGCTGAATAGCCTGAACCATATCAAGGAGTCTCAGATAGACTCTATAGAAGTCCTCAAACCCTGGTCTCAGATAGACCTAAAACAAAGCTCCAACAATGGTCTCTGACAGACCTCAACCCATAACTCTAACTGGTCTCTGGCAGACCTCAAGATTCACAACTGGTCTCTGACAGACCTCAGAACACATCTCCAAATGGTCTCTGACAGACCTCATAACTCTCCATAAATACCCAGGATCTCTGATCATGAAATAACCGGTAGTCTGAAGGTCTAGTTACCTGCATAACCCCAAACCCTCTCACAGGTGGATGTCCTAGTAACTGACAAAGGTATGGCATCCTATGCGGTCGTCGGCGTCACAGACTTTCAGGGTTGATGATACGATTCTCAGAAGGAGTGGCATCATCAAATCCTGAAGAGGCCTCACTTATCCAACTTCCAAATGATCGGTTCCCGGAGTCGACAATTCAGCTGACCAACAACCCCTTCGACCCAAAGGGTAGAAAAAGAAGCCAACCAGAAGAACCTCGTCCGAGTGTAGATTTCATGAGACACTAATGCAAGCAAAGCCGGCACGCGCCCACTACTTTCTACTCTAATTCTAGGTGCACTCAAGCCCAGGTCCGGCTTCTCACTCAATATCAGAACACCCGTCACACCCCAAGATACAGCAATAATAATCCATATATACAAAGCTGAAAATAAAGGTCAGAAATATAAATCCATACAAAATCCTCGACGGGAAAACAAGCGTTAGGATTGACTCTCTTAAGGGACGTTGGATCCCAAATGCATAAGAACTATCGCAGTCCTTAGCAGCCAGGGGACGTTGGATCCCCAGCAGAGTCGCCAGCTGTCGCTACTGCGAAAATCGGCGCCGGATGACAGAAGAGTCGCCACCGTGCGTTATTTATCCCACGGGAGGGAAAGGAAACGCTCAGAGTAAACCTCGCACAACACGGGAAAGGTATGGTCGTCGCAACCAAAACCTGGATTCGGGAGTCGGTTACGCAAGGGGAAGGTATTAGCACCCCTCACGTCCGTCGTACTCGACGGGATCCACGCTTGTTTTTGGGTACGGATTGTTATTTCTATCTAAACTACAGGTCAGAGGTTAAAAAGAAAATAAAATGACTCGGCAAAGTATCGCACTTAATGGCTACGTATTCCCGTCTGGAACGTAAATCAGAGTCAACGTAGTTCGCCTACCTACGGGAAAGGAGGGGAAGGTTGCTCGCTAGGATATCGCATCCTATGCCTACGTACTTCCACACAGCATGGAAGATCAGAGCAAACGTAGTTCGGGCCACGTACGACACAAGCTTGTCTTGGTTGATTTTATTCCTTCTGAAAAAGGGTTTTTCTGATTAACAGTCCAAGCGGACAAAAATGACGTTTTGATGAGTTCACATTCTTTTACGGAAGAAGTGTCTTTTATTGTGTTTGAAATCTTATTGTGTTTTTCTGTTTGTTTTGAGAAAGAAGAGACAGAACTCTAACCTACGGTTGCGAAGGGAATCAAACTAACCTAATGTTATCATGCATGGGTTAAGACCTAGTGTCTATCATGCTCCTCTCTTGCGCAGAGAGAAACAGAGATCCTAAAGGAATAGACGGAAACAGAAACAATATCAGATATATACAGTAATACGGTAAAATGCATGGATGCAGCAATACAAGCGAGGCAAGGGAGTCCCACTCAACCTCGAACCTGGAAAACAATAGGCAAAAGTGAACAGACATCACTTTCAACCCAACAGGGTAACAACAAACAATACAGTCAGGAAAACCAATCAATACATCAGAAATGAAATACAGCAGAAAAATAAACAGCCACAGCAGCTCTGCACTACATCTATCTTCAAGTCATCTCCATACAGCTACAAGCTTCAGCAAGCATCAATCTCCATCTCCACAGCTTTTCAGCAAGGTCTTGATCATCAATCTTCCATCTACCATGGCTTTTCTTCAAGTCTCAGGCCCCATGAGGGATATCAGTCAACCAGATGAAGTTATGAATGTTAGACAGTCAATTACCTACCAAGGGTGGTTCATCAACTGTTAACATTAAACAGACAGTTTCCTCTCAAAAGTTATATCTTTCAAATACATTCACTGATCCTTCCAAAGGAAGGAGGTGGATATTTGAAAGAGACTTTGAATCATAGAGAAAGGATGGATGCAGACAAAGCATTCCATGTTTGAGAAACAAGCTTTCTAATCTAGAGCTCTGCCTAGCTCCTAAACCCTAATCTCCTCAACAGCTGCTAGCAGGAATCTCCTCTTCAACTCTGGAAGTTGGTCTTCAGTCTCTGGATCTCCACTGGCTTCAATATCACAAGTCTTCAGCTCTCCCAATCCCCAGACAATCCCAATATCCACACAGACAAACAATAATCCCCAGAGGGCACACCACACCAATCAATCAAATATACACAGTAATATACTAATAGCAGTAGGGGGATCCTAGTGATTTCTAAGGGGATCTAATAACTACCCATAGCCCCTATAGTCCCATAGCTAAACTATTCAATCCCTAAGTCCTAAGGGAAATGAACTAATTCACCTAAGTTATCACTTAAAACCCTAATTTGTTCATGTTGCTTTCACCTAAACTAATCATCTCAAATGAACTCCTAAAAATATGAACTAAATTGTATACACAAGCTACCAATGTCTATTAATCAACCTAAAAGAATGGGCAAAAAATATTAAAGTAACTAGTAGAACAAAAATTAACAAAATCATGTATGAAATTAAACTATTTAAAATGCTATTTATTTGGAAAATATGGGAAAAATATCAAATAAAAAATAAAATGCAATTTTTATTTTTTATTATTTTCTAGACTCTTTAAAGAAAATTATGCAAAAAGAATTATTGAAAAATAATGTTTTTATGATTTATTATGATTTTTTGAAAATGCATGAAAAATGAAAGGAAATTAAAAAATGAAATATAAAGAAAATAAGGGGAGGGGTGAGAATAGCAAGGGCGCTCAGTTGTTATTCCAGGTGGGCTACAGGATAGGGGGTGCGAATAGAATAAAGAGATAGGCCCAGCGCGCTTCAGAATATCACCAAAAACCAAAAACTTCAGAACGGTGCAAATAGCATTAATTCCAGTTCATTTACGTTGGGCTTGGTTACTGGGGGGTGCCATTAGTAATGAAATTCAAGGCCCACTCAGAACACTTAAATGAAACGGGGCGTTTTGATGCCCAGCGTTTCCCTCCGTTTCTCACTTTAAACCACAGCCACACGATTGAGATTTGAGTCCAAGTCAAATAGATGATCCAACGGATGACCATCATCGTCCCCAATTGAATTCTAGGGTTTCTGAAAATCCACCTTCCATGCACAGAATTTCGAGTCCCTCTTTCTCCCTGGTCTCTCCATGAATTAACACGATTCCAAGAGCAAACTTGGTCCATTTTCTTCCCTTTACACAACCATGATAATAACTCTTTCTAAAATCCCCTCAAAATACAAACCCGATAGAGGTAGCAGGTAGGATCCACCATGAACACCTGTGATCAAGTGCTCCAATTCTCTTCAATCTTTATCCTAGCTTAATCTACATTCCATGCTGATCTTAACATGCTAATCCAACAAGATTTTCGTGCCTCATCCTAGTAGTTATAGGCTCTAACAGATTATGCACTCCATAGCCAAACCTCACAAAACCTCTCCAAACTCTATGGAAATCATCATCTAACCTAACTTAACCAGTCTAAGCTATCAAAACCCTATCATGCTAACCAAAAACATGCAATTCGAAGAGAAATCCAACCTGGTTTAAAATGGAGATACAGCTATGGAAATCCCTTAATCAATGCTTGCAAGGACTTGAAACTGATCCACACACCACCACTTTGATTCTGTATGCAAAGATTTAGGCTCAAACTTCTTGAATCTTGTATTTGAGAAATTCTTGCTCCTTGGATGGTTATCTTGAACAGCACGATTCTTCCTCCAATTCTACCAATCTTGATGTGGATTATGATGCTTGAATGATGATGATGAAGATTCAATCAAAAGATGTGAAGATTGATGGAGATTTGAAAGAGTTTGTGAAGCTTATGCAAAATGGAGAAAGTGTGTATAACTTGGGGTTTTGAACAAATGAAATCACTAACCATGGCATGAACTATCTCTTATCAATATATAGGTGTCTTTAGAACCTCCTAGAAACTTGGAGAAGTTTCCCTTGCATTCTTTCCCTTGAATTTGGTTTATGTACCTTCCATTACAAGCAACCATGAATAACTCACAAATTATGAACTAAGCTCAAAATTCTACTTTAGCCAATGTATTTAAAATGATCTTTCCATTCAAAATGACCTATAATTTTGATTCATTTGGCCAAGATATGAAAAATCTCATTTTTAAGTCCATTTTTATTCATTAAATCCAACAATTTTGGAACCCTGTGCTATGAATCTTTCCAATCTCTCATGGTCACTTTTCTAGACTCAAAATGTCATTTGGAACAAGTTTGATGTTGTAAAGTTTTCCATTTGAAGCTTTCTTGTATGAGTTTTGGGGCATAGGTTAAAATGACCTGTAATTCTCAAATGACCAAAATACCCTTTGCTTGCCAAGACCATAAGTAGAGTTCCACAAATCATATGAAGGCATACTATACCATTATAGAAATATAAGACAATTAGGAACAACTCTTATGTTGACCAGAAATTCATTTGAAATCTCCTTGAGGGGTAAAAATTGCTTGGAAGTCAAGTCACTTTCACAGACAAAAGTTCAGATACCTCAGATGACCTGTAACTTGCAAGGACCATAACTTGAGTTCTATAAATCTCCTTGATGTCTTCCACCACTCAAATTAAAGGTATTGAGATCCTCTACAAGTTTCATGTTGGCCAAGGATCCATTTGAAGCTTGCATTTTGACTTATCTTGCTTGGAAATTTGACCTAAACTAGGGGATTTTACATAGAAACCCTAATTTAGAACCTCCTCTTCTCCTTGATTTCTCTTGATCTCTTCTTAGGATAACAACATATCCTTATTCTCCATGTCAAATGATAAACCCCACATCTCTTCAATAGCCCTCAATGTCTCTCAAACAATCCTTTGACCCAGGGTTGACCCAGATGACACCCTAATTGACTGACTTCAACTGCAATTCTTGTGATCACATCAACAACTTGTTTCTTTATCCAAATGACTTTCTAAGTCATCCAAGATGTCTAGATACTCCCAATGCTCTCAATTCACAACCCATATCTTCTTTGATGATCCCCAGATACCCTCAGATAGGAGATGGACTCAAGGCTTGATCTACTGACTTCTCCAACTTTCAAATTCTTTTCTGATGACTTGAATGAGATTGAATTTGGATAATAACCTCTTGATAGGCCTCTAGAGATGAGAATAATGATTGGTCACCTGTTTAATGACTTTCTATGTTTATGCTATGCAGGTGAATAACCTATGTACATGACCCTATATGCAAATGCTAATGATATTGAAACATAAACCAAGTGGATAAGGTTGAGCAAATTTTAGGGTGCAACAGGTAGGATATGACTTCGGTCGTGCCACTCCCGGCACTCGATGATGACCATTGTTCTGAGAGTGTCAAACCTCTAACACTTTTCTGTTTTCTTTGTGTTGTATTCTCTTTGTTGTGCAGGTTAATGGGAGATTCGTGAAGAACACCGAAGGAGCGTCGTGAAGATCCACTTAGACGTTTTAGGACTTAGAATTTCCTTAGGATAAATACTTGTTGTAAATGGATCCTCTTGTAAACCAATGGAATATCTTGGATAAAGTTCAAATTCATTTATCTATTTCGAATTGTAAACTATAAATATTTATGAAATGAAATCCAACAAATATTCATATTTACTTTCTCAATTTAAAATATCCATGAATAATAATTCAAAAACCATTTAAATTCACCCTTGAGTTGTAACTTATGAATACTCATGAATAAAAGTTCAAAAATATTTAAAACTTACTTATCATTTGCCTTGACCAATTTTATAAATGATATCCCGCAACATGATTATACCCGAACAAATTCAAACTTAAAATCCCGTTGATCACATAACTTCTCAAAATAATCTTAACAGTATCCACTTCCTTTTCAATCCAATTTCATCTTATTAAGAGGAAATAGACTGTTTAAAAATGTCTCAAAATCGAACAAAGAACGGCCCCGAGTCCAATTATATTTCTGACAAAACATACAGGCACCTTGACCCAAGTGGCAAATAAATGCCTCAGGAATGATGTCTCAAAACTTGCGGTCTCCATGTAAAATGACCAAAATGCCCCTGGGGTAATTCCTGCAAACAAATTATGCTCCATGTCTGGTTAGTGATTAATGGATTCAAAATGAAATGCTATGCGAAATGACTGACTAAATGTAAGGGTAAAATTTGGGGTATTACAGTTGCCCCTATTTAAATAGCTACACCGGATGATTTGAGTGACGGAGACTCGAGGAATCATGGTGGAGGGATTTAAATATAGATAACCGAAAATTTTGCCCTTATATGTGGCGATATGCAATGCTATGGACCAAACAAGACTAATGCAGGCAGCGCCATGAACATGATATGATGCGTATGCTGGGATGGTTAATGCGAAAATGCTGACGAATACGACGACACAGGGATAGACGCTACGAGAAGAACACACTGGGGGAAACGACGCGCTGGGACACAACACAACACCGGGGAATTCTAAAATGATGATCAACTGGTGCGAACACGACCAATTGTCTTTTTTAGAAAAGGAACGAGATTCTCAGATGGAGATGGTACCTATGAGACGGCCTCCACTGGGGAATCTAAAAGTAAAACTGGATCATGTACGACTGCAAGATCGATTACAGAATGCTGGAGCATTGAGCAAAGAATAACATCCAAGCTTCGGTAAACTATCCCTCATGACACGATCAAACGGACTTTTCGGGAATCCGTAGCAAATATACAGGGTGAAAAGAACCGGCTGTATGCCAAAATAAATGGACTTTGAGTGGTTAGAACAAGATCCTTAATAGTGATGGCGCCTATGAGATGGCCTCCACTTGGGAATGTCTAACAATAAGACTGGATCTACACGACTGCAAGATCGATTACAGAATGCTGGAGCATTGAGCAAAGAATAACATCCAAGCTTCTATAACTATCCTTCGTGATGGGATCAAATGGACTTTTCAGAAATCCATATCAGATATACAGGGTAAAAACCGGCTGTATGCCAAAATAAATGGGCTTTGATGGGAAATGCCCTGATAAGCTTCTCGAGGGAGAACTGTCACTTATCGTTGGAAGGGACTTACATGCCAAAACGGATAAGCACTCAAATAAAGAGGCTGCTGCTTATCTGATATATAAATCTTCTCATATTTAAGGTTGGTGCCTGGAATACGTTTCAGATTCTTCTTTTACTAAAGGATAAAATAAACTTCTTCATAGTTCCGAGGACAGCGCGTCGGGTATGATTCCGCTTCTTCTTTTACTAAAGGGTAAATGAACTTCTTCATTTCAAGGTTTGTTGCTCCCTGAATATGATTCAGCTCCTTCTTTTACTAAAGGGTAAACTGAACTTCCTCATACTTCAAGATTCATGCTCTCCTGAATACGATTCTGCTCCTTCTTTTACTAAAGGGTAAATGAACTTCTTCATTTCAAGGTTTGTTGCTCCCTGAACATGCTTCGGCTCCTTCTTTTACTAAAGGGTAAATGAACTTCTTCATACTTCAAGATTCATGCTCTCCTGAGTATGATTCGGTTCGAACCTCCCCATACTTCAAGATGACAAGGAAAATGGAAGCCCAGCTGCTCGATGGAGATGGCCATTTGCTGTAAGTCATAACGAAGATAGGATCAGCTTCTCAGGCGAGAAATGTCGCTTATTTGCAAGAGTGGCAATAATAAGCTTCTCAGGTAAGAACTGTTTGTAGAGGTGATAACAGGTAATGATGATAAGCTTCTCGGCGGAGAACTGTTGCATACCGTTGCTGAAGAATGTTACGATAAGCTTCTTAACCGAGAACTGTCGCGTATCCTGTTGTGGAAGGTTGTGATAAGCTTCTCTGGTGAGAACTGTTGCTGATCGATTGTAAAATGCTGTGATAAGCTTCTCTTGGCGAGAACTGTTGCGTATCCTGTGCTGTAAGATGTAGGATTGTTATATCGATAGGCTTCTCAGGCGAGAACAGTCGCATACCGATGCTGTAGGGTGTAGGATTGTAAAGTGTTGTACCGATAGGCTTCTCAGGCGAGAACAGTCGCATACCGATGCTGTAAGATATACTGATAGATTTTCCAGGCGTGAACTGGCGTGTATCTGTAAAGGATTGTGATTGATTTTCTCGAAAGATAGTGCAAAATAAATGCACATCCGGGTACAGTGATAAGCTTCTCAGGCGAGAACAGTCGCGTATCTGCCAAGGTAGGGTGAAAATTTTTAGACGGTGCAAAATAAATGCACGTCTGGTTGGGCTCGGCGACCGACAAGGCCGAAATTCAATCTAGGATCGAGCTAGAAAGAAAACTGGCAATCAAGACTCCGTCGAGGGAATGAACTCGAAGGGTAAATATCTTATTCTGGCGAGGAAAGATAGATGAAGTAACCGTCATCAACGAGGATCGAGCTCTGTGGGGAAACTGGAAACACATATGTATTTTATGCTTAGGGCTGACAATCTATTTGGAGAGAATGGACGAACCCAGTTACTCGGCGGTAACAACCAATGATGGTGAAACACAATGAACCTGTGAACGCTAACGCATATGTTACTGCGTATGTTAATGTGTATGTAGTTAATGTCTATGTAGTTAAATATGCAGGATGTAGTGGAATGAGTATGTAATGAGTATGTAATGAGTATGTGTATGAAATAGGCATGTAATGCTTATGCCCCTGCGTATGCTGACGAAACAGACTAGAGACGGGACGAGAGATGAAATAAACATCTCGACGGAGATACCCTGCGTTCTCTGCAACCAATAAGTCAATCATGGGTAAGGAAAAAATCAATGGTAGAACCAAATCTGGTTTCAGAATTCTGACTTCTCTGGGGAGAAGGTAATCTGCTTGGGTGCACAGTATCACGTCTTCACATGGGGAGAAGAAAACCTGAGGGATACTTTCGAGTTACCCCAGAAAAAGTTGTCAGCTTATAGTCTCTCTGGGGACTGTGATGAGGCAATAGTTTAGGAGCCTGTTGCAACACTGAGATTTACTGGGGAATGAAGGCCGCCGTGAGTAAAATCCATCGGGTGCATGAAGAAAAGTTGTGAAACCACATGGTTTTGATCTTGAAGGACCTTATAGTAGTCGCCATTTGTTTCCTTTTTTTAAAAAAAACATGGTGCCCCAGGATACTTGTGTTGTGAGGTATGGTCATCTCAAGAGGATTTTATAGAGAACAAGGAGTCTGGTTGCCCCACTGTTTTCAAACTCTTTGAGAGATTCGTCAGGTCTGGCACAAATTAAGCGTGTTACGACGAAATCTTTGAGAAATAGCTCTTAAGAACGTCAGACTCGCGTTGGTAAGCGAAACTGGGAAACTGCCTGCCCCTGTTTAACATGATCTTCAAGTTCCACGGGTTATGTCCATATGTAAATCTTTAAGATATCAAGCAAAGTCATCATGCCTGAAATGCCTATCCTGAGCTTGTCAATGTACACATATATTTGTCTTGAATTTTTGTTTTGAAAAAGATATCGCAATAACTTGTGACCGAAATCACTAGTCAGGATATAAGTTTTAATTATAATGCCAACATGAATTTTTTTCTGAGCATAGCTCGTAGGAGTCAGGAAACGTGATCTTGTCGAGTATGCTTTCAACCGAAGTCCTACTTCAATTAGGTCTTTTAAAGGTTGTATCGTGGCTCGATTCACGGTTTAAGAAACAAAAGGATAAAAGGCTCAGAGTTACATTTGTACCCACCCCTTCTTCGTGATGTTCTCCAATCCTAATTCAGTTAATCGGATACGAACGCTCATATCTCAAGCGGATTTGCTACGGTCGAGAACTTATCAAGGCTTTGGACATGGCAGTCATTCACCTATTTCTAATGGCAATTGGTCACACGATTTTGTTCTTTACTAGGGATTATTTATTGTACCCTCTTGTTTTTCTTTTATTCCCTAACTTTTGCCTGGACAACGTCTTTTGATCTGACTTTGGAGTCCAGCGGGATGCCCCAGTTTTGCCTAAGTCTCCTTCATAGGTTTTGACTTAGCGGGCTCTTATTTTTTGGATATTCTTTTATGCACAAGTCATGTAAATCTTTTGAAAGGCTCGTGACTGCCCCACTCCTTAGGTAACCGAGGGATAGTCATTGTATTGGACTTCTTAAGATGCTAAGGATAAATTCTCGAAGGTTTGCTCTTCCTTTTTTAGAGTCTAAGTGCTCGATCGGTTTAACTGAAACCTACCCTGCCCCAGGTTAGGATGAAGGTTCTTAAAAGGAAAGAAAAAACTCTTACTTCAAGGTTCAAAGGGTTGACTAGGGATTAACATCCTTATATCTCCAGTGTTTGGGATTTGAAACAATGCCTTACATCATCAGCAGGTTTTAATTGAAAGCATACGACAAGAAATCTGACGTTTTGGGTTTGTCATCCTCCCCCCAATTCTCCATCAGAACAAGAGATCGGGTAAAGTTGGCATTATGATTTATGAAAACGTTTTTTTGAATGAGTGAAATGAATGGATTTATTCAAGACAAACATATGCGTTGCATTAATCAAAGATAAACAAGTTCGTACATGCTAAATATGCTTAATCAAAGAGAAATACATATAAATAAACAAATGAACTGTCGGAAAAATCCTTCTAAATGTTTATGAAATCTTGCATTCAAGAGTAACAGTTTCCTTTGGCGGAGCCTCAATGGAATGGGACGTCTGGTTTATGATCACTGTGAGTCGTCATGGCTTGCCCCAGTTATGCTGGTCACATCTTCAACAGTTTTCAGTCGTTGCTTCAAAATAACTTTCCCAGATTCTTTGTTGATCCTGGTCATATCATCTTGAGGGTTACTGAAATGAAGCGAGCTAGGCCTTTGAATAATTACTGGATTCGACTGATTTGCTGAGGGGACAACATACTTTGCAGAATTTAAGCTTAACAAGCGGGGAACCCCGAGAGGAGTCTCGATCTTCGGCTGAGCATCGCTAAAAGACAACTTCTTCGTTTCTAGCAAAATTCTGACAAAGTTCTTAAGAGTGTAGCAATTCTCTAGATCATGGTCGGGCGCACCCTCGTGAAATAAGCAATGAGCGGCAGTGTTGTAACCTGCAGGTAACGGATTAGGCGGAGGACCCAAAGCACGGGTGGTAATCAGACCTTGTTGTACCAAATGGGGGTATAACTCAGTGAAAGTTATCGGAATTGGAGGACAAGGCTTATACTGCCTCTTACGGGGATAAGGAACCTGATTCTGTGATTGTTGGTGAACAGGAGCGTTGGGCACTCGTTGACTGTTGACAGGAACTTGCATGGGCGGATAATCGGAAGGTTGTTGATAAACCGGTGCTTGATATACCAGAGCTGACTGCACAGGCTGGTATGTAGGAAACTGCTGATCGAAAGGAGGTGCAACAGTAGCTACATAGGGTTGTTGGACATACGGAAGTGGATAACCTTGAACATAACTCTGCTGATGTCGCCAAGGTTGAGGAGTAGCCATTTTGCGGTTCCTCGAACGTGCAGGTCCTTTACCATGGTCGGAGTTAGGAGTTTTGCACTTTGGAGGGGTAGCTCGTCGAACTGGTTGAGCACTAGGAGGCACCAAACCGGATTGAAGACCGCGAGGAGGTACATTCTCGACAGTAACAACTGGTTGAGATTCCATAACGGTATTAGTAGTCTCAGAAACAACAGTAGACTGAGCATCCACCTTCACACTAAGAGCTCGTAGTATCTCCAAAATCTGCCCTACACTTCCTCGAAGATCTTCGAGTTCATGGTTGACACGGTTGATCTCTTGGTTTTGATCTTCCATCGTTTTGAAGGGTCGTATTGATGCAGAGAACTTAGGGTGACAAAACTGGAAGGTGAGAAAACCGCGTATGAGAAACCGGGAGACACATGCAATGCAAAAGTAAGATGCTAGAATGCGGATGCAAATGAAGATTTCATGGAATTCGAATATTTACGAATATTGTGGAATACCAAGGAAACTTTTAATTCATTGAAGACAAATTACAAATAATATTCTTGCAACCAAAATAGCTAAATAAAAGCCTAGAAAATCCTAGAGAAGCATCTTCCACAACTTCAGTGAGCAGACGGAGATCCGGAGGAAAATAAATATTCGTAGAGCCTTCTCTTCTTGTAGGATTGTATCTCATCATTCTTCGACTGAATCTGCTTTTGAAGTTCTTCGTACTCGCTGACCATCACATGGTATTTGTTCTTCCATGATTCTGTTTCGCGTTGTGATCTCTTCAAAGTGATCTTCAAAGTCTCAGCTTCAGTCATGAAATACTGGACAGGTTCTTCTCTTTGAGGTAAAGGATCTTGGCGAGAGTAGGGCATCTTCAACTCAATAGCTCTTCCTCGGACCCATTGAAGGTATGGTTCCATGGACACACAATTAGGTCTTCCCAAACTTTCTTTGTCTTTCCTATGCAGACGATTCCAAGAAGATAGAATCTGATCTTGAAGCTTTTTGTCGTCTTCGAAAAAGATTTTCTCCACATGAATACCTTTAGGTGGTTCCTTCAAGGGGTATCCCAACTGTCGGCGAGCTAAGACTGGATTGTAGCTAATTCCTCCATTGAAACTGAGCAAAGGCACATTGTTGAAGTTTCCACAACTATCAATGATCGATATCCCATCGTACATGCGATTATACCAATCAATATCAGAGTGAGTTAAAGCCATAAATTTTTGCGACCAACGTTCTTGATTAGGTCTCCAGAACGGACCGGACTTGGGTATGTGAGAAATAAACCACTTGTATAGTAATGGCACACAACATGTAATCATTCCTCCACCATGAAAGTTTCGAAGATGTACTGAATGATAAGTATTACCCAATAGCGTTGGAACTGGATTTCTCCTCATGAAGGTCTTGATTGCATTAAGGTCCACAAACCCCTCAAAACTAGGAAAAAGCAGCAACCCATAAATAAGCAAAGCAAATATTGTCTCAAAGGCAAACATGTCTTTATGATCGGCATAAAATTGGGCCTTCTTAATTAGGAAGTCCCTGAGAAAACCGGAGGTCCCCCCCTTTGGTGATCATATTGTTTTTGACATCGGATATCCTTAGACAAATGGCTTTAGCAATATCTCGTTCTTTAGGGTCTTCCTCCAAGAAAGGGAATGGAGGCTTATCCAAGATAGGTAATCCCACCAACTGAGAGTACTCTTCTAAGGTAGGTAAAAGCTGATAATCTGGAAAGGTGAAGCAGTGATAATCTGGATCATAAAACTGTAGCAAAGTCGCAAGAAGTCCTTCGTTTACTTGAATCTTCAACAAAGACAATAGCCTTCCATATCTGTTTTGGAACTTTTCTTGATCTTGAACCAAATCTCTTAGCTTCTCTAAGACTTCCAAATTAAAACCCTTAAAAGTAAATTTCAAAGTATGCTTCCTAGAGTGATCCATGGTATCCTGCAATGTTCATTAATAGAGTTTGAATTCCATGAAGTCTTAATGTAATATGATGCTTTATGGATGCAATGCATGAAAACACACAAAGTCCTAGGTTAAAGGTACGTGAGCGGAGTTAAGGTCTACCCATCCCCAAAAGGAGTGTACTATAGGTTAGTCGTACCTGCAGAACAAGGTTCTAAAAAGTGCCCAAAGTCATCAGCCCATCTTTCGGATATTATCAACTTTCCGACTGACTCGGGGGTTAATAATATTCTCAAGAGAACCTCTTTTGAGTGTAGTATCGCGTAGCAACCAATGTAGGACTACTCCCACATAGTTCCCGCACTACGTCCTAAATAAGGCCGGGGTGGTGTAAAGGTACTACGGTCCTCAATATCACAGACTCCAATCGACCATGGAAAAAGTCTTCACGATTACTCGTTCAACCGAACCATTTTCGAAAAGGTCTCAACTGAGCGGTGATTCTGGAATCAGCTTGGTCGGGACTCACTCCCTATAAGCCTCATCGAATATATCCCCATCCTATAATAATGTCACTAGTCCGGGCGTAGGACTTATCTCACAACACAAGGAACAATCCCAAAATCAAAGTACAATATATACATGCAAATGAATAGTAAAACAAATAGTAATAAATATGAACAAATTAGGGATAACCCTCAAAAGTTAAGACATCCCCAGTGAAGTCGCCATTTTCTGTTGCGGTGGAAATAGGATCACAAACTATTAATTAGTTTGAATCGCAATTCAATTCACAACCGCTCTTTGATTTATCCGAAGGAAAAGGTCAAAAGAGGGAAAACCTATTTTGCATCGTAAACACAAATGCGGGGAAAGATCTAGGGTTCGGGGGTTGGTTAAATTTAGGGAAGGTATTACCACCCTAAACTTCTGTAGTACTCTACAGGAACCTTTTGTTCAGATGTTTACTATTTGCTTTATTTATTCTTAAGGTATATGTACAAAAGGATTAAAAGTGAGAAAAGAGACCTAAGGGGTTAATTCTAAGTTTACTCGTCAAGACATCGCATCTTGTGCCTACGTATCTTTACGGGAGTGGAATCAGAGTAATCGTAGTTCCCCTCAAAAGGGAGGTTAGAGACTTCTTGACTGTGGTCAAGGTCTCAAGGGGAATAAACGCATCTTAAGGACACGCTTACGTGGAGTGTAGAAACTCCAAATCTCTACGTTGAATTGTTAAGTCAATTAGGGTTAGGTTAGGGATTCCACGGCGGGAAACCCTAAAATGAGCACGGCGACTCCTTGACCTAATGCTAGGGGTAGTTTTGTAATTTTGTCTGCGGTGAGACATTTATGCAAATTAGGGTTTGTGAGGTTGTAAGGGTTTGAAGTTGAGGACTATTGGCGCGGCGGCCAAACAGTTAGACCTAACCTTCGGATGTGTGCAATGTGACAGAAATAATAGTGATGAAAGTGTGAGAAATTTAAATCATACAAGCGGAAGTAAAATGCGGAAAGTAAATGCGATTGTTGGTTCGCGAGGTTACAGATGAGAAGCAGTTATAATGAAAATTTGAATAAAACACACGAAAAATAAATCGACGGTAACATGACTAAGCTGCAAAACAAATGACGTGGTTAGTAAGCCGAAACAAGACAGCAGTCAGAGAAGTTGTGAGATTTTTTTGAGACTTTTATTGTTTATTTGTGATATTTATATACAAGCTCTTAATAGAAAACAAACTAAGTTAAATTTGCAACAGGAATAATGGTTTTAATTTTAAAAAGAGTTTTAATTTATTTAATAAAAAAAAATTTTACTTAATTATCAAAAAAAAGTTTAATTTAATTAAAAAGTTTTATTTTATTTATTTTTTATTTAAAAAACAAATTAAATTTTTCAACTATATAATATCTAAAAAACAAAAAAAAAGAAAAAAAGAAAATAACAGTTGGGCCGGTAGTTGTATCGGTCCAACCCAACACCCACACACCAATACTACATGATTGTTCTAGGGTTTGCTAAACCCTTGTTTCTCGGCGGCGCCATTTCAACTCGTATCCTCTCTTACTCTCTTCATCCCGTTCGTGACCTTGTTCCTCTTTGAGTTATCCCTGAAATATCATGAATCACACAGATTAAATTCAAAACTTTACGCATGCAATACTCATGTTTTTTTTTGTGGCGTAAACGGCTATGAGCAGAAACTGGCAATGATGAAGATTGTTCTGAGCTCAGGGGGGAACTTTGCTCGTCGTTGAAATAGGACGATGTTGGCGATCTCCTTCGGCGAAATATTGCTCGCGTGAGGGTTTGATGATTCCCGTCGCCTTATCGCCGTTCTCTCCACTCTCCCTCTAGGGTTTGTGACGCGGTGAGACTGTTCTTTTTATATACTTTCTTTCTGATTTTCGAATGGGCTTTTGTGCTTACGTTTTATTCGATCCACATTCGAAATTTTGCTTTCCAATCTGACTTGATTTGATTCTCATTATTATTGTGATGACCTGAGATTTGATTTCTTTGGATTTGATTGAGATTTCACTTGATATTGATTGGATTTTTTCTGATACGATTTGGTTTGTTGCAGATTTGATTGCATTTGGGAACTGATAGATTTAGATATCCGTTTCTGATATGATTTGATCAATGAGGGATTTTCGGATCTTCTCAGATATGGACTTTTGTGATTCGCCTGCTGATATGGATTGATCTGTTCTGATAAATCTGGTTTTACTGATATAATCCAGTTTTGTCATATATCTGAATATCCAGTTTGACTTGTGCTTCTGGATTTCAGGCGATGGATTTGTGAACAGGCTACTTTCTGATATGGTTTTTGTGAACTCATTTATCTTATGAACTGACATGCTTGTTCATCTGATTTGGCTTACAGTTTTGATACAGTTTTTCGACCTGAAATTGGTTCTGATGCACTTTGCTTTTGTTAAGTACTCTTTCTATGGTATGAATCCGAACTTTGTGATTTGTTGGTATTACTTGCTCGTGACAAATTTGTTGGATGGGGCTTTTGAGTAAGAATCTGATTCTGCCATGAATTTATTCTTCTACCTTCTGAACTGAGCTGATTTTACTTCATGAATTGAATTGCTCATTCAAGTTTTATATAGCCTATAAATTCTGTTATGGGCTGATGCTATTTGATTCAAGTGTTTCAGGTGAAATAAAAACGGTTCAGACCCGTCGGCATCCGGGTCTGAACTCGTACCGGCCTTGCCGATCAGCTTTGTATCAGTGGAAACAAACTGAAAATTACTTGATAGTCCACTTGTTTACTTGATGAAATGGTATTTTAGTTTGGCTTTGAATCGAATCCAATTACGGCAAATCAAATCGGTCCCCACTTCTTTTACTCTTTATCTCTCTCGGTTGTCCCTTAGATAAGAACAGATATTACCTGATCTAACGCCAATGGCGTGGATCGGTAACGGGGGTAGGATGTGACTTCGGTCGTGCCACTCCCGGCACTCGATGATGACCATTGTTCTGAGAGTGTCAAACCTCTAACACTTTTCTGTTTTCTTTGTGTTGTATTCTCTTTGTTGTGCAGGTTAATGGGAGATTCGTGAAGAACATCGAAGGAGCGTCGTGAAGATCCACTTAGACGTTTTAGGACTTAGAATTTCCTTAGGATAGATACTTGTTGTAAATGGATCCTCTTGTAAACCAATGGAATATCTTGGATAAAGTTCAAATTCATTTATCTATTTCGAATTGTAAACTATAAATATTTATGAAATGAAATCCAACAAATATTCATATTTACTTTCTCAATTTAAAATATCCATGAATAATAATTCAAAAACCATTTAAATTCACCCTTGAGTTGTAACTTATGAATACTCATGAATAAAAGTTCAAAAATATTTAAAACTTACTTCTCATTTGCCTTGACCAATTTTATAAATGATATCCCGCAACATGATTATACCCGAACAAATTCAAACTTAAAATCCCGTTGATCACATAACTTCTCAAAATAATCTTAACAGTATCCACTTCCTTTTCAATCCAATTTCATCTTATTAAGAGGAAATAGACTGTTTAAAAATGTCTCAAAATCGAACAAAGAACGGCCCCGAGTCCAATTATATTTCTGACAAAACATACAGGCACCTTGACCCAAGTGGCAAATAAATGCCTCAGGAATGATGTCTCAAAACTTGCGGTCTCCATGTAAAATGACCAAAATGCCCCTGGGGTAATTCCTGCAAACAAATTATGCTCCATGACTGGTTAGTGATTAATGGATTCAAAATGAAATGCTATGCGAAATGACTGACTAAATGTAAGGGTAAAATTTGGGGTATTACAGTTTGGATTTGGAACTTGGATTTTAGGATTTTCCATTTCACTTGAATTAACTTATGTCCCATTTTTAGGCTATTTTTATCACTTTTTTTTATGAGCCTTTCCAACATCTCATGACCGCCCTACTAGCCTTAAAACATCATTCTAAGCAACTTTAATGCTGAAGGTTTTTCCATTTGAAGCTTGGAAGTAGGAGATATGGCCATATGCTTGAAATGACCTATAACTGCCAAATGACCAAAATGCCCTTTGCTTGCCAAAGTCATAAGTAGAGTTCCACAAATCAGATGAAGGCATACCATACCTTTCTAGAAAGCTAAGATCATGAGGAACAACTTTCATGTTGACCAGAAATCCATTTGAAAGCTCCTTGAGGGGTAAAAGTTGCTTGGAAGTCAAGTAACTTTCACAGACAAAATTTCAGATGCCTCTGATGACCTGTAAATTGCAAGGACCATAACTTGAGTTCTATAAATCTACTTGATGTCTTCCACCACTCAAATTAAAGGTCTTGAGATCCTATACAAGTGTCATGTTGGCCAAGGATCCATTTGAGGCTTGCATTTTGAATTATCTTGCTTGGAAGTTTGACCTAAATCAGGGGATTTTACACAGAAACCCTAATTTAGAAACCTCTCTTCTTCTTGATTTCTCTTGATTCCTCCTTGGCACAACACCACATCCATATCTACATGTCAAAAGAAGCATTCCACATCTTTCAAACAGACCTTGATTACCTTTAATCCAGCATTTGACCTAGGGTTGACCTAGGGTTGACCCAGATGAAACCCTAGTTGACTGTCTTCAACTGCAACTCTTGTGATCACATCAATGACTTGTCTCACTTTCAAAATGGCCCTATAGGTCCTCCATGATGTCTATATACCCTCCATGCTCAATTCACAGCTCACAACTTCTTTGATGGTCTTCAAATACCCTCAAGATAGGAGATAGATCCACTGCTTGGCCCACTGACTTCTTAGATTTCAAATTCTTTCTGATGACTAGGATAGGCTTGAATTTGAAAAAGAACCTCTTGATAGGCTCATAGAGATAAGAATAATACTTGGTCCCTTGTTGGATTGACTTGCTCATGCTATGCTATGCAGATGAATGAATTAGGTACATGACTTAATATGCAAATGCTAAATCTATGAGACATAAACCAAGTGAAATAAGTTGAGCAAATTTTAGGGTGCAACATCAGGTACATGCAAAACGGAGAATAGGAAGAAGACAACATGCAAGGAGTAAACGAAATTGAAGAAGCTTCGAAGAAGCCCTTTAATGGCCGCCGCGAAGATCGAAGAAGAAGAGGGCGTTAATGGTCGTGCGGCGGACGAAGGAGAAGAGGAAAGGGTTAAAAAAAACCCTAGCTGCAACAACAATTCAGCAACAGCCCCTTCCCCCCGTTTTATTCGTTTAATGTTTTTTCTTTGTTTATTTTATTAGTTATTTTATTATTTAGTTTAGGACTTAATAGGTAATATAACATATTGTTTAATTGATTAACCATTCCTCTTTAATAAATCTAAAACCAAAAAAAAAAAACTTAAAGTATTTTAAAACTAAAAAAAATGGGTCATTCATTATTTTTAATAAAAACGGAATTCAAGGATTTGAGTTTTGAAAATACTTTTTAAACTTAATGCCAAAATTAAAACATTCTTTTAAAATTGGAAAATATTAAAATATTTTTTAACATTAAAATTGAAAACATTTTTAATATTAAAATTTAAACCTTTTTTAACATTAAAATTAAAGCATTTTTTAGTTATTACAACAAAAGTTAAAACAAACTTTTCTTCATCAAAACCTTTAAAATTAAAATATTTTTCTTTAATTAAATAAAACAAATTTTTTTTCTTATGGCAATTTCCTCCAGTGGAACACAAAGATTCGAACTTTTGACCTAGCCGTTTCAATGTTCGTCTAACCCCAATTATTTTGTTCATTTTAGATTATTAATCCTTCCTTTGTTCATATTGCCGTTGTTTTAATTTGTAATTAGGTGAGGATGTCGTCGCCGCTATATTCTTGCTGTGTTTTAGTTTTGGATTTGTAACTTATGCGAGACATCGTCGCTATTGCTTTTTATTCTTGCATTTTGGGGATTTGTAATTTACGCGAGTGATCATCGCGATGCTTTTTACTTTACCGCTTTTCTTATCTTCGTACTTTAACTTCCATGTAACAATTCATCATCTGCATATTTTTACCATCAAAACCTTCCGAAGGATTAGGTCTAACAGTTTGACCGCCGAGTCAATAGCCTTACCCTTTGACCGTTTCAAAACCCTGATTTGCCTAGGTGTCCCGCCGTGGACGGGAAATGCCCTTTACCCTAACATTAGGTCAAGGAGTCGTCGTACTCTGTTTTAGGGTTTCCCGCCGTGGAACAGTTAGTTAACCCTAAATTTAATTGACAATTTCAACGTAGAAATAAGAGGTTCAAGACTCCACGTAAGCGTTTCCTTAAGAAATGCTTACTCCCCATCGAAACCTTGACCACAGTCAAGAAGTTTCTAACCTCCCTTTCAAGGGGAACTACGATTGCTCTGATTCCATTCCCTACCCAGGATACGTAGGCACAAGATGCGAATCTTGCCGAGTAAACTTAGGACTAACCCTTAGGTCTCTTTCAGTCACTCTTAACCCTTAGCTCAGTATATACTTTAAGCAAATAATAAAGCAAAATAGCAGAAATAAACAAAATGTTCCTGTAGAGTACTACAAAAGTTTAGGGAGCTAGTACCTTCCCTAAGCTTAACCAACCCCTTACCTAGGTCTCTCCCCGCATTGTTTACGATGCAAAAATTAGGTTTTCCTTCTTTTGACCTTTTCCTTCAGATAAATCAAGGTCGGTTGTGAATCAAATATTTTGTGATTCAAAATAATTAATAGTTTGATATCCTATTCTAACTGCAACACTATGTTTTGATATATATATATATATATATATATATATATATATATATATATATATATATATATATATATATATATATATATATATATATATATATATATATATATATATATATATATATATATATATATATATATATATATATATATATATATATATATATATATATATATATATATATATATATATATATATATATATATATATATATATATATATATATATATATATATATATATATATATATATATATATATATTGTCTTCACAAGCATTAAATATGGATGGATGAAGCATAAGGTATTAACTTAATCCATATCTTCTTAAGTTCATGTTGTTGTTGTTGGCTTATCATAATTTAATTTTTGTTATAATTATAAGAGTTTGACAACCAAAAATCCTACTCAAAAGAAGATATTATCCGATCATGTTGGGCCAGAGACTTTTTATCTTGTTATGATTCTCTAAAACAATAATTTTTTCTTGGTTGCAAATGTGTAAATTTCCTTAATTTGTTTTGTGCAAATATGTAAATGTGTGGATTTTGTCTTGATGATCAAAATAATATAAATTTCTATCCTTGGTTTAAATATTTCTATCCTTGGTTTAAATGATATGATATATTCCAATTATGTCGCATTTTTGTAGTTTCTGTGTAAAAAATGATACAGACATGTGAAATTAAGATTTAAAACAATGTAAATCTGGTGTGTTATTTGTAATAGTGTTGAATGAAGATTTAAAAAAGAACCAAATCTATGAGAAATGTTTGTAGGAGTGAAGTTGATCAATAACCCATTTTTCACTAGAACTTGCATTCCTTCACCAAACTCCACATTTCATTTTTTATGATATTTGAATTTTTTGTTATATGATTTTCAAATATTATATAATTCAATTTAATTTTTTTTAAAATTGTTTTTCTAATCGTCTAATTATCATAATTTCATCTTTTAAAAATGAATAAGTAAAGCGTCGTGTGTTTGAACTCGAACACCTACAATTAAATATTTTTATAACTATCAACTGAGTTGATTTAACAGGACAATTCCAATTTAATTTTTATACATCTTAAATGTAAAACAAACTACACATATATCTAATTTAGTTACAATGAAGTCACTGTAAAAAGAGACTTAGTCTAGTTTTCATGCAAATCCAATTAATCACCACAATGACTTAAAATAAGAAGTTTCACCACAATGACTTAAAATAAGATGTTTTGAAATCTTCAATAAAGGATGAAATAGTTGAAATAGAAAGAAGCCAAGCTTGGGAACTTATTCAAGCTTCTGTTACACAGGAAAGCCATTGAAGTCAAATAAGTTTGAAGGTAATTCTAGATTGATCAATTGCAAAGCATAAAGCAAAAATAATTACAAGAGCTTCCTTAAAAAAAAGTGACATTTGTTGAGAAAAACAAGTGTGAGTTGGAAGTGTTGATAAATAAGTGTGGCGAAGTCTCACATTGATTAGAAAAGTGGAGATTGAACAGTTTAGAAGCGAGAATACCAACACACTATCACCTTAAGGTTTTTGTTAATATGTGATGTGTCTCTCACAAGGTTTGTATCTCGTAAATAAAGGCCCCAATGAAAAATACTCCCTCGTGTTGACCCTTAAATTGATAACCCAACAGTGGTATCAGAGCTTAGTTCGAGTGAAATACCAGCTCACTTGTATCGAAAGTCCTCCACACATAGTGGTGGGTATGAGGCATGTCCCGTTGAAAAAATGTAAACAACGGTACAAGTGTATGTTGGTGAAAAGAGCTTCTACTTGAGGTAAAACATTATTGATTAACTCATACTTGAGGGGGAGTATTGAGAAAAATAATTGTGAGTTGAAACAGTTGAGAAACAAAGTGAGGGGAAGTCACACATGATTAGAAAAGTAGAGATTGACTATTTTATAAGTAAGAGAACCCACACACCTATCATCTTAAGGTTTAGAGTGCCTCTAACAAATGTGTGTTGCTCATAAAGAAATACCTCAATAAATGTAAAAATTCCCCCTCCTGTTGACATCCTCATATTGATGACCCAAGAGTGGTATTATGAGTAGTTGGTTAGAGTAAATGACTGACTGACTTGTATCGAAAGCCCTACCCACATGGTGGTGGGTAGGAGGCATGTCTCGTTGAAAGAATATCAATGGTTGTACAAATGTATGTGGATGAAAGAGTTTCCGCTTAAGGGGGAACATTGTTGATAAACTCACATCAGTGTCGACCTAACCCGCTTAGAGGCCTAAAGAAATTTTTAAAATGAAGCCTTTAAAATAAATTAATTAATTAAAATTTTGTACTTGACAGAAGTTGAACTAAAGACCTAAACAATACAGGGACTCTTTTCTAACAACTCAATAATGAGATTTTATATAAGAAATATGTGATTTAAAATATTTATTACCAAATTAAAAAATTTTAAAGTCTTTTTATAACCCAAAATTTTGAGGCCTATAACCCTTATTTGAGCCGCCTTACCTTGGGCCGACCTTGACTCACATTTGGGGGGAGTGTTGAGAAAAACAAGTATAAATTTGAAGTGTTGAGAAATAAGTGTGGAAAAGTTTCGCATTTATTAAAAAAATAGAGATTAAGCACTTTATAAGTAAAAGAACTCACACATCTATCATTTTAAAGTTTTAGATAAATATGTCATATGTCTCTTACTCAATATATATGTTTCTATAAAAAAAAATCCTAATAAAAATTATTCCTTTTATATTAATTTTTCAATTAATGACTTTACACGCTTCACTACTCAAAAATGTATGCACAAACTATCTAAATAGTAATTGAATTGGCTTGTGCTATGAAAATTTGTCATAGACGTGAAGTCTACATTCTCAAGTGATTTTATTGAAAAGGTTGTGCTTGTCACTAGGGGTGGCAAAATGGATGGATTGGATGAATATGAATTGGATTGCTAATGGATGGATTAAAACAATCCATTAGTCCATTAAAATCCACTAAAATTTTATTAAAATTATCCAATCCGATCCATCCATTAAAAATAAAATCCATCCAATCCATCCATTAACATATTTTTAATGGATGGATATCCATCCATCCAACTTTTTTTTTAATTTCGTAAAAATAAATATTTTTTTTTTCAAAAACAAATTAGTTTTTTATTCTAAAAAAAAAACCGATTTTTTTTCCAAAAAAAAAAGTCGGTTTTTTTTTCGAGAAAATTTTTTATTTTTTTTCGAAAAACAAATCAGTTTTTTATTCTGAAAAAAAATCGATTTTTCAGAAAAAAAAAAGTCGGTTTTTTTTTCGAAATTTTTTTTTCGAAAAACAAATCAGTTTTTTATTCTGAAAAAAAAAAACCGATTTTTTTCAGAAAAAAAATTGATTTTTTTCCAAAAAAAAAGTCGGTTTTTTTTTCGAGAAAAAATTTTATTTTTTTTCGAAAAACAAATCAGTTTTTTATTCTGAAAAAAAAAACGATTTTTTTTCAAAAAAAAAAACGATTTTTTTTCAAAAAAAAATCGGCTTTTTTTTCGAAAAACAAATCAGTTTTTTATTCTGAAAAAAAAAAGCTGATTTTTTTTCCAAAAAAAAAAGTCGGTTTTTTTCGAAAAACAAATCAGTTTTTTGTTCTAAAAAAAAAACAGATTTTTTTTCAAAAAAATTAAAAAAAAATTTTCAGAAAAAAAATATAGTTTTTTAATTATTTTTAAAAAAATCTAATTTTAAAAAAATAAATCTAACGAAAATAAAAACAATCCATTGGATCCTTAAAATATGTTGGATGGATTGAATCCATCCATGCATATAAATGGATGGATTTAATCCAATCCATTAACTTATTTTTTGTGTGGTGGATGGATTGGATGAATTTTTTGATGGATGGATTGGATGAATTTTGTCTTAATGGATTTAATTGCCACCTCTACTTGTCACACATAAAGAATGGTGTAGGAACTTCACAAGAATCTATATGGCCTTAAAAACTCGTAAGGCATAGAACAAAAGAATAGACAATTACCTAGTTAAATTTGGTTTAACCAAGTGCACAATTGAGTATGCATGCAGTGGATGTGGAGTCTTATGCAACCATCATAATATTTACTCTCTTTATTTTATAAAGATTGATTTAGTTGATCATTTTATTAATATTAAAAAAGTATAGAAGTGAGAGAAAAATAATAATGCTGTTACTAAAATATTCGTTATATTGAAAATAATAATAGTAACAATTAAAACATACAATTAAAAAATAATAATAATTTACATTTTAAATTAAAATGAATCTTTCATTATACTTTATTATTTCAAATAAATTACTCATTTTAGTATGGAGTCATTATAGGACAAAGGAAATACATATTTATATGTGGATGATATCCTATTAATTGGTAACAAAACAACCAGCCTGAAGATATTCTCAAGATCATTATGGATGAGTTTGAAATGAGAAACTGCAAACAACTCAAACATTTCAGTTTTTATGAGAAGACAAAAATCCTAGAAATTTTAAACATAGAAAAATTATGGGTTGTGACATCAACCCTTTTATGATTCTAAATCAACATAACTATTGATTACAACCAAAATTCAAACAGAAACTAAAATAACAAACAAACAGTCTAGACATTTTTTGAAGCAACATGCCTTTCATAATGACCTTTATAATAGGCCATAAGGGTTTCTCTAGGCGGCAATATTTCCTTAACAACTGAATGATTGTTGAAGTCTTGGCTCCATTTGTAAAGCTTGGAAAATTTCTCACTTGTGAACAACTTCACTCCAAATGCTTCTTGTATAATAGGAAGCCAGTAAGCTATAAGAACAGCAGTGATATCAACAAGTCCAATCTCATCTCCACCAAAGAATTTTCCCTTGAGCTCATTCTCAAAAAGATGAAGAGCTTCTTCTATTTCTTCAACACCTTTCTCACGTTCTTTCTCATCATGAGTGTATAGAGCTTTCCTTGCAGCATTAATAAACTGCTCTCACAAGATAAGATAATATTAAATTATGCATTTTATGAAGCTGGCGTGAGACACGGCACTGATACAATATACTTTTTTATAGATGTCGGTGTTACAAAGATAAATCAAGAGAAAATTAGAAGAGAGGAGTAAATAATTACCTTGTCATCTATGAACTTAGACCAGAAACGAGCCAAGGCTCTTTTGTAAGGATCAGAAGGCAAGATTGGATTCTGCTTCCATGTCTCATCGATGTACTCAAGAATCACAAGTGATTCTGATATTGGTTTTCCATTATGAACTAACACAGGAACTTTCTTATAAACTGGATTATATTTGAGGAGAAGCTCACTCTTGTTTTGCAAGCTTTCTACCTCATATTTGTATTCAACTCCCTTCAATTTTAGAGCAATATCAACCCTACTCACAAATGGACTTTCCACCATTCCCAAAAGCTTCACATCTTCATCATTTGATGCCATCTTAGTGCTTCAACTCTTTACTCAAACAACTGTTTTTGTCTCTGATATTCATTTCTAATATCTACTTCTATATATAGAGAGCCAGGATTATTATTCAACAAGGACGGTATAGTCAACAAGAAAGCTAGTAGATTGAATATAATATTGTATGATTTTCCTACACACTTCCACGCGTATGAACAGTGTATACTACTGACTATATAATTCACTGTTTAATAATTGGACTTTGGAGCATTTATATTGCTTTTTGACCATTTGAATGAATAAAAAGAATGATGTAAGGGATTACGTAACGATAAGCAACGAGTATGGACAAACATATAGCCACATCAGTTCTTTCCTTCGGTGCCGAGTAGACGACTTAATTAAATTCTTATAATCTTTTTATATAAATATTATAGACTTAATTAGATTTTTTGTGTAAAAAAAAAAAATTCTTTGACCTCCAATTTAATTTTTTTAAAGTTTTTGATCTTATCATTTTAAATTTGTTTTTTAATAATTAAGAAACAATTATATTAATAAAAAAAGAAGAGAATATAAAATTTTACTACGCTAAAAATGAGTTTTAGCAGCGCACATAAAGACAGCGCTTTTTAAAAAAGCGCTGCTAAATGGTGAGTAAAAAAAAAAGAAAAAAAATTTCCTACCAAAGACAGCGCTTTTAAAAAAGCGCTCCTAAAGGGGGCCCCTAAGAAAGCGCTTTTTAAAAAGCGCTGCTAAAGGGGTACCCTAAGAAAGCGCTTTTAAAAAGCGCTGCTAAAGGGGGACCCTAAGAAAGCGCTTTTAAAAAGCGCTGCTAAAGGGGGCTCCTTTAGCAACGCTTTTTCTATAAGGCGCTGCTATATGGCATTGCTAAGGCACCCTATGAAAGGACTTTTAAAAGCGTTGCTAAAGGCCTTTAAAAGCGCTGCTATAGGTATTAGTATTATAATTTTAAAATACCCTCCAGAATTTTAAGAGAAACAGAACAGTCGTACATTTCTTTTCTTCTTTCTTTCTCCTCTGGCGAACGAACTTGCCCTATTCAAACTTTCTGTTGCCGTCATCCGCCGTCGACCGTCGCCCTCTTCCGTTGGATTGCGCCACTGTCGCCGTTCACCGTCCATTTTCGAGTCTGCATTGCATTGCATTTCCACCATTGTTACGGTATGTGGAGTTTTACTATGGTTTTCTTGTTTATTTATCTTTTCACCATTGTTGGTATTTGAAGATATAGATGGTTTTTTTGTTCTGATGATATAGAAGGTTTTGTGTTATTGAGATATTGAAGGTTTTGTGTTATTGTCTCTTTGTTGTTATTAAGATATTGAAGGTATATGTATATGGCATTGCTGAGTTATAGTGGTTATATGTATTGATCAAATTCTTTAAAGGTTTGCTGAGTTAAGCATTTATGTGTTATTGTCTATTTGTTGTTATTGAGATATTAAAGGTTTTGTGTTATTGAGATATTGAAGGTTTGATATAGTTGTTGCAATGCGAAAGTTTGTTGTTATTGAGGCATTGAAGGTTTAATATTATTGTTGTTGTTGTTGTTTTTATTGAGTTATTGAAGGTTTAGTGGAGGTTTTTAGTGTTGTTTTGTATTGAAGGTTTGAGGACATGCAAGTAAATTTGAGTTCAAGTATGATATTTGATATGATGTTAACACTAATGTTGTTGGGTTTGTGTAGATATGTTACGTATACTATTGTTTTTGTTGTTGTTGTTGTTAAAAGCCTAAACTCAAAATGTTTTATGTGTTATTGTTTTTCTATTGTTATTTTGGGATTGAGATTGATGTTGTTTTTATTTTGTTGCTATTTTGAACTTAGATGGATAATTCATCTAGCACCACTCATACAAATGAGTTTTCTTCTAATTTGAATATAACAAAAATATTAGATAATGATGGCTAAAAATATTAATGTAACTTGATAGAGCATATTTTTTAATAGTTTGAAAATTCGTATTTTTTAAGAGAGTAGCCAACATGAATATGGTTTTATATGATATGGTTTTATATGCTATTATGGTTTTATATATTGATGGTTTTATATGTTGATATGTTATTATGTTATTATGATGAATTTCTCAATGTTTATATGATATATATGTTATTATGGTTTTATATGTTTAGTTAGGATTTCTCAATGTTTAGTAAGGGTGTCATTTTGGTTTAAGGATTATCTAGTAATTTTAATATGATTTATTTTGGTGGATTATCTAGTATTTTTAATATGATTTGTCTTGGTTAATTATTAATATGATTTTAATAAAATTTATATTTTGTCTACTATAGGGGTTACCTGTGAAGAGCAAAGCTGTGATCGTTTCCAAGCATCCTATTGCGTAGCATTCTTAGAAGTTAGTGATTTCCTTACAGGTATTCTCTGTTTTGTTTAACTTTTATAGTTTAGTGTAGATTACTCAATTAGTATGGATAAAAAATGGATGTCTGGTAATCGATTGTCAAAAGACTACGAGAATGGGGTATCGAAGTTCGTTAAGTTTGCTGTTGAACACGCCAAAGACCCCAGTAGGATCACATGTCCTTGCTTAGGATGCTGTTATGGGCGTCGAGTTGACGCCGTTCAGTTGGAATCTCATTTAATGAGACATGGAATTGATCGAAGTTACACATGTTGGACATTACATGGTGAGATAAGTAACGAGAATGTTGAACCCCAGAATAATACGACATGTGCTTCAAAGGACAATGGCAGAGATACATATGATTGTGATCGAGTCGAAGAGATTGCAGAAGCACTTGAAGAAGATCTTCAAGATTGTCCCAAGATGTTTGAGAGGTTGGTAAGCGATGCAGAGAAACCGTTGTATAAAGGTTGCACTACTTTCACAAGATTGTCCGCGGTATTAAAGTTGTACAATTTAAAGGCGGGTAATGGATGGTCGGATAAAAGTTTCACAGAGTTGTTAGCCCTACTTCAAGAGATGCTTCCGGAGGATAATGTTCTTCCCAATCGAACCTATGAAGCTAAAAAAATGTTATGCTCTATTGGCATGAGCTATGATAAGATACATGCTTGTCCAAATGATTGCATTTTGTTTCGAAATGAATATGCATCATTAAACGAGTGTCCTAAATGCGGTGTATCTCGGTATAAGAAAAAATTGTCACCAGAAAAAGTATTATGGTATTTTCCTATAATTCCGAGATTCAGACGCATGTTTCGTAGTGAAACAGATGCAAAACACCTGACTTGGCATGCAGATGATAGAATTGTAGATGGGAAGTATCGACATCTGGCAAATTCACCACATTGGATGAAAATTGATAATGATTATCCTAATTTTGGAGAAGAAGCTAGAAACCTTCGCTTGGCATTATCGACTGATGGAATGAATCCGCATGGTCTGCAGAGTATCTCACATTCCACCTGGCCTGTAATTATTATGATGTATAACCTACCTCCATGGCTATGTATGAAGCGTAAGTACATGATGTTATCTATGTTAATTTCTGGCCCTAAACAACCAGGGAATGACATAGATGTATACCTGACACCTCTAATCGAAGACTTAAAGAGTTTGTGGGAGAACGGTGTGAAGGTTTATGATGGATATAGGAAAGAAAGTTTCAATTTGAGGGCGATGTTGTTTGGCACAATTAATGATTTCCCAGCATACAGAAATCTATTGGGGTATAGCATTAAAGGTCAATGTGCGTGTCCTATCTGTGAAGAAAACACAGATTGGACGCGGTTGGAATTTGGTCAGAAGAATGTCTTTCTTGGTCATCGTAGATTCTTAAATTCTAGTCATCACTACCATGGGTGGAGAAAAGCATTCAATGGAGATTCAGAACAATGTAAAGCTCCACCTACATTGACCGACAAACAAATTTTTGAAAAGGTGAAAGATGTGAGTACTAAGTTTGGCAAGCCTTTTGCTCATACGCTTGTCACACGTGGGTGGAAGAAGAGGTCAAAATTGTTTGAGTTGCCGTATTGGATGTCGTTGTATGTAAGACATTTTCTTGATGTTATGCATATTGAAAAAAATGTATTTGAAAGTGTTATTGGTACGCTACTCAATATACAAGGAAAGTCTAAGGATGGCCTTAAAGCAAGAAAGGACTTGGTAGCAATGGGAATAAGAAATGAATTAGGACCCTTGAAGAAAGGAAACCGCACATATCTACCACCTGCTGCTTATACTTTATCTAGAAAGGAGAAAAAGATACTGTGTAAGTTTCTGAGTGAAGTTAAAGTTCCAGAAGGATACTCTTCAGATATTAGAAGACTTGTTTCTATGAAAGACCTCAAGTTAAAAAGTTTAAGGACACATGATTGCCATGTTATAATGGAACACTTTCTACCAATAGGTATACGTTCTATTTTGCCAGAAAAAGTGAGAGGGGCAATAACTAAATTGTGTTTTTTCTTTAGGTCAATCTGTAGTAAGGTGATAGATCCTGCGATCTTACCAACATTGCAAAGAGAAATAGTTATTACTTTGTGCGAGCTTGAAATGTATTTTCCTCCATCATTTTTTGACATAATGGTACATCTAGTTGTTCATCTTGTGAAAGAGACACAACTGTGTGGACCTGCCTATATGAGATGGATGTACCTTGTTGAACGTTATATGAAAATATTGAAACGGTATGTGAAAAACCGAAGTCGACCAGAGGGATGTATTGTTGAACGATACATTGTTGAAGAAGCTATTGAGTTTTGTACTAAATATTTGTCCAATGTTCAATCCATTGGCCTCCCAAAATCTCATGTTGTTGAAAAAATAGATGGTAAACAGTTAATTGGAAATAAAGTTGTGACAGTTTCAAGGGATGAACGGGAGCAAGTGCATTTGTATGTTCTGCACAATGACATTGAGGTTGAGCCGTATATTGAAATGCACAAGGACGTTCTCCGAGGTTTAAATCTAAATAGAAATGAAAATTGGATAGTACGTGAGCACAATCGAAGTTTTATAACATGGTTCAAGGAGCATATTTTTTCAAAGTTTTATTCTGATCCCGCTTCAATAACAGAAAGGTTGAGATGTTTAGCATATGGTCCAAGTTTGCATGTGTTTTCTTATAGCGCATGCGCAATTAATGGATACACATTTTATACCAAGGAACAAGATGATAAAAGTACAATGCAAAATAGTGGTGTCACCGTGCTTGCCGAAGCAATGCACATTTCCTCGTATTATGGGGTTATCGAGCGTATTTGGGTGTTTGAATATGAGAAGTTTCAGATTCCTATCTTTGGATGCAAGTGGGTTGAAAATAATAGTGGCATACAAATGGATAAATCAGGTTTTTTGAAAGTGGATCTTAATAAGGTGGGGTACAAAGATGAGCCTTTTATTCTAGCCACGCAAGCTAAACAAGTGTTCTATGTCACTGATCCGACAAGTACGAAATGGTCTATAGTTCTTTTTTTCCAACAAAGTAATCGATGATAATATTGGAGAAAAGGGGGATGTTTATGTTGAGAATAAATCTTATATTATAGATGATCCAGATGAGAATATTAGAGCGGACGAATCATATATTAGAAATGATCATAACGAGGGAATTTGGATCAATCCATCTGTCCGTGTTGTTAAGAGACAAGTAAACCCCGTTACAACGAAAAAAAGAAAGAGATGTTAAAGGTACTTGTAACATGTTTTTCTTATTTACACATTTCTTATTTATACCATGTTTTTCTTATTTACACATTTCTTATGTATATATTTGTTATTTACATATTTGCATGTCATTCATTTGATACTTTGGTTTTTCTGAATTACAGGTATATATATTATGGCCAGCAACGAGGAAACATCACATGATGGAAAACAAACAACAAAAGACGTGGAAGGCGATATTAAAAGAGGCATAACAATTATAAAAAAAATCATCCGTGCGAGAGATAAAGGAGTAAAGTATGATGTCCATTGGAATGAAAGAGATCAGTTAGTTGAGCCTAACGGTGCGTTGCTAACAAGTTACATCGGAGCACTTGTACGTTCGCAAGTTCCGATTACTTGCGATAATTGGAGAATTGTTTCATTACAACCGGCTAAAGATAAGATTTAGACCGAGATTCAGGTATAATATTTGATAATTTTTAATTATTGTTGACATTTACGTCTTTAAATTAAATATACTAACATGTTATATGTATGTGTGTTTGTTTGCAGAGATCTTTCAATATTGAAGATCGTTGGAGAAAATATTGTATTCAATTGGCCGGAAAACGCTTGAGGGGATTTAGAGCGTTTTTAACAAACAAGTTTCTAAAAGATTCTGAAGGAAACTTTGTTGACTCGGAGCGTCCGATGAAGTACGCGGATTTGATTTTGGAGGAAGAATGGGAGACGTTTGTTGCAAAGCGAAGAACAAAAGAATTTGAAGTAAGTACAACTTATCATGAACTATGTATATATACTTCTTCCACAGGAGTTCTGATAAACTTGTTTTTTTCAGGTTGTTAGTGGCGTAAATCGTCAACGGGCATCAAATCCCGCATATCCATACAGAAAGGGCCGTTTGGGATATGCACGATTAGAACAAAAAATAGTAAGTACATATAAATGCTTTAATATGATATATTTACAAAAAATAGCAAGTATATATAATAGGATATAATGCTTTATTATCCGTCTTAATGCGTAGTTGGAAGAGGAGAAGAGTGATGCGACATCTCTTCCGGGCCATATTGTATGGAAGGCTGCCCGTGTGGGACGAGATGGAGTCGTTCAGGAAGAAGTTCAACAAGTCTTTGAACAATGTGTAAGTACAATGTTATCTTTGTCAGTAACTGATCAAAAGTGTGTAATATATTTATATATGTTTTTATCTATTTTTCAGGAGACTCTGTCCCAGACCATAACTCCCGCCGAGGACGATGATTGCAGGAGCTTACTGAGCCGGGTGCTGAATATTCCTGAGTATTCTGGGCGTGTGAGGGGTAAGGGATTTGGTGTCACTCCATCCAAACTATATAAGCAGCCAAAGAAAAAAAATCCAACCAATAAAGAAGTGATGGATACTTTGGAGGAATTAAAAGCGCAAATTCGTGAATTACAGAAGGATAAGGAGAGATACATGTCGGAAAGACGCGCTCCAGAGGGTAAAGCTACTAGTGACAAAGATAATATCGGTTGTCCGCAGAAGCTTCCAGAGGTAATTGTATATATTACATTGAAATTAATTTAGCACAGTTTACTTAATTGACACATTAACTGATCATTATTTGTTTAGGGCATTTCACTTTGCCGGCTATATTTATCGTCACCTACTCATCAAATGGTTGGCAAGGGAAAGGTGCATAACTTTCTGGGAGACTTACTTCACCACAAACCGCTCCCTTCTGGATTTTTTAAAGTATCTATTGATATTGCATTAGAGGGGAGTGCGTTGTTGCCTATACCAGATGATATTTCAGGCGCAACAGTGGTGGGAGACGCAATAGGAGCGTATGTGGCATGGACGGCAAATCTGATTTGCATAGATGATGAGGTAGGTTGAACCTTTTAATACTCAAATGTTTTATGATTCATACATGAAAGTTATTCTTACATCTACATTTTCTTATTTACATGATGATCTTAGACTCCTACAAAATCCAAATCAAAAGATGATAGAATTATTATGCGGGATACCGATTCAGCTGCATCAAAGAAACAGGTACTACTACAGTTACATGACTATCTTGTTATACATTAATTACTGAACTTATATATGACTTTTAGGTTCATGATCAGCAGTCGTAACAAGTCAGCAAGGGTAAGATGCCTGAAACTTCCAAGGTTCCCAGAAAAGCAATTGTTCCTCGATTTAGGATGTGCCTTGAAACATATGTTGGAACATCAGATGTGCCTAAGGGTGGCATCCGTCAAATACACATGGAGGCAGGTATTTTCGGTTTTGAATATCCCGAAACAATTGCTAAGGAGGATTTTGATCAGGTTTTCAACCATTCTGAATTGGGCGTCGGTGTTATGCATTCATACATCAGGTACTTCGATCCATTTTAATTAAATAATTGAACATTTTAAAATTTGCTCGTTTAACTGAATATTCTAATGTTGATTATGTTTTTTTAGGTTCTTGTATGACAAGTTATTGGTCCCGAATGAATTGACTTCAGTATTCGCATTCTTATCTGCTAGCTGTGTCAACTCACATATAATAGACCAGACACCGGATACAGTCAAAGAGTACACAGTGCAGAGATTTATGCGCGCGACTACGGAGAAGTTGTTCTTGTTGCCATATAATACTGGCCATGGGTTAGATTTTATTCTAAATTCATTTATTATAATTGTTCGATTTTTCCCTTTCTATATAACATTTCCGTATGAACTATTGTCTTATTTTATAGTGGACATTGGTTGTTTATCTCAATTAATCCGACGAAAGAAATAGTGTATTATATAGATTCATTGGATGGCGATACAACAAAATATAAAAATTTGAGGAACTTTGTTGATACGTAAGTGATGAGATATACTGTTGTCTTTAATTATATATCTTTATTTATTATGTGACATTGTTCTAAATATGCGTTTATATTATGTTAGATTTATACAAATATTCAGAGCACAAAGAGATGCAACGGTGCCAAAAAGCAAGGCTAACAACATCAACTGGATCAGAGTGGAGGTATATGTTCGCATGTTTGACTATTATAGTGGTTCTACTTGATAAAACTATTTAAACTATATATCCTGATAAATGTTCGTTTGTTTTTTCCATTTATAGTGTCCTCGGCAGCGCAATGGTATTGACTGTGGATATTTTGTATTGCGCTTTATGAGGGAAATTATTCTTTCTGGTCAACTTGAGATTCCAGTCATGGTATGGATCAATTCATTATATAAGTTATATGATTCATTTTGATAATTATCCGATACTTCATCTGAGTAATTAGTTTTAAAATTAAATCTTATTCGATCTGTTATATTATGTAGTATTTTGATGAATTCAAGTGCGCTACTTACACGAAAGCAAAATTGGAAGAAATTAAAGAGGAATGGTGTCAATTTATTCTTGGGTTGAGAATTGTATAGAGTTATCGGATTGGAAGAATTGTAATTATATGTAAATTGAATGTATTTGTGTTGTTGTAATTCTGAGGATCGAATTTTGTTGTAACATATTTAAACAGGTTTATGTGTATATTAAAATGTTTATGAATAAAGTGATGAGTTACAATGTATCCAAAGTTTTGAATTGTATATATAAGGCCAAAGTTTTGAATTGTATATTTAAGGCCAAAGTTTTGAATTGTATATATAAGGCCAAAGTGTTGAAATAAAGGCCTGAATTATAAGCAGGTTTGTGTAATATAAGCAGGTTGTTGGTAAATATACAAAACAGGGTGAATATTTAAAAAAAAAATAATTTAAAATCTGGGACATTAGACAGCGCTTTTACAAAAAAGCGCTGCTAAAGGTCACAAACATTACGCTACAAAAGCGCTGCTATAGGTTTGGAAGGGGGGGGGGGGGGTCTAAGACAGCGCTTATAAAAAGCGCTGCTAAAGGGGGGGCTATGGCAGCGCTTTGTAAAAGCGCTGCTAAAGGTGGGCTCTAAGACAGCACTTTGTGAAAGCGCTGCTAAAGGGGGGGATGGTTGGGGGAAATATGCAGCGCTTATAAAAGCGCTGCTAAAGGGCTAAAAAAGCGCTGCTAAAGGTGCTGCTGAAGGGAGCCTTTAGCAGCGCTTTTTCATTGAAAAAAAGCGCTGCCTTTACCTTTAGCAGCGCCACTTTTGGCAGCGCTTTAAAGCGTTGCTAAAGGCCAAAAAAAGCGCTGCTAAAGGTCTTTTTTGGCATAGTGTTTGCAAATTGTAATAAAAAAATAAACCATAAAAAAGACAACTCAAACAACAACATAAGAAAAGAAAGAGAAAAACATCAAATCAAAAACAACTACCAAACCAAACTACTAAAAATAAATATAAGACTAACCACCAAACCAATAATTAGAGGTACAATAGCATTACATATCTTCTAAGAGAGCAAGTTCAAGAGGAAGACCTAAAACCCTATAAAAATAAAAGTAGGGAAGCTGACCACCCATCGGACTCCTAAACACCTAGCCACATGAGTAGGTCTCGCTCCTAGTTTAATAGAGAAATTTCAAAACTTGGAGTATGGACATGAACCCACTTCCATATCAGATTGATAATCGAAGACATCAGATGATAAACTTCAAGCATTCCTGTCTAGAAATAATTTTATTATGCAAATTCGAAATAGTTCATACTACAAAATGTTAGAACAAGACAAGACCGAGTGACATCGTCTTTCCTAACTCTTGCAAATCCTAGTAAGCCCTCAAAGCACATGCTCTGGCCTATTCTCTAGCACCCCCACCAAAGTAACAAGAGAATCATAAACAACTCTCACCAAAAACTGCCCAACAGATATGGTTTTCAAATCCAGACATCCTCTTAACCAATACTAACTATTCTAGGAATGAGACCTATAAATGAATCTAGAAGCTCCCTTTCCAAAACTAGGAGAGAACACCTTCATCTTAAACTCCAAACCCATATGTCCCGTTCCTATGCACCCAAAGAGTCAACTACCTGATATTTTTTCTCTGAAATGAGAATTAACTGCTCAAAAGAGACATAAAACGGGGTTGATCTTGAAGGTGAGAAAATTTCACAAGAAAGGGGGGTTGAATTGTTTACAATGATTTCTTTTTCACTTCTGAAAGACACAACTTCAGAATATGAATAAGTTCATAGTTTGAGCATAGAATAAGAATAGAAGCGAAATAATAAAGTTCAGAAGCAAGAGTAAATCAACACACAAAATTTACCTTGATTCCTCTGCTAAACTGAGAGTAGTCCAGTCCCTTTGCCTCAACAAGAGATTTCCATTATAATCAAACTGAATACAACTTTGCTCAATCAAACCAGAAATATACTTCACTGCTCAATCAATCTAGAAAGAGACTTCCGCCCAAGCAACCTAGCAAGAGACTTTTGCTCAATCACACAAAAAAGAGACTTCACTACTAAAGCCCACAGGCAAGAGACTTCACTACTCAAAAACACAGGAAAAAGACTTCACTGCTAAAACAACTCTGCAAGAGACTTCCTCTACTTTAAACAAACAGCTTAGATGAAATGATTGCAGCTATACTTTGTTTCACAACCAGAAGTATATCAGTTGTTCAATAACCACAAATGTTCTTAACACTTAAGATTTATAAGATATACAAATATAAGAAATCATAAGAACTTATGCTATAACAGTTATAAACTTTAGCTTCGAAGTTTGTGCTCGATGTTATTCTGATGTAGTATTGTATCCTTCTTTTAAATATTCAGCTACCTTTTATAGAGACAGAAAAAGAGTTGTTGGAAGGTGACATGCATAAGAGTTCATAGTTGATCTAATAGAGATGTTGGAGGATGAAACTGATTAAGATTATAGTACAATGAGTAATGGTATTATCCATAACATCTTTCTCATACGAGGTATCTACCAAAAGGTTGGACTGACTTGAGAGGTCACATTACTTTTCCTTGAGCCTTGCAAAATGAAACCCTAGCTGACTTTCTTCCAACTATGGTGCTTTGATAAGACTGGTATGCTTTTAGGATAGAGTATAAATTAGAGGCTGATCACCTTTAGCAGAGGTCTTTAGAGTTTGAGCTGTCACAAGAGGTAGGGATGCCATGATCAAATTCGGTTCCTTCAGAAGTTGATACACACGTTTAGATTCATCTAATTCTGATCTTTCAAAACCTGAGTCATTTTGCTTATCTTCATATGCTTTTATCACGGTCAATTCAGAGTTGTATTTTAAGCTCAAGATCCTGCACACTTGAACATATGTTAGTATACCAAATTTTTCTTTAAGTACTTTGTTATCATGAAAGCCCAAGGGAATGAATAATTTTATTCTAAAAATCTCTCCCTTTTTTATGTTGACAAACAAAGGTATTTAAGAACAATGGTTGGTCTGTTTAACTAACTTAACAACATCAGAGTCTGAGGTTTGTAAGTTCTCCTGAGTCTAATAGTCCAAAGGTCGAGTTTTGTAAGCTCCCCCTATGTCCTATCCAAGTTAATTAAACTTATTTTGATAGCACAAAACAATGTTCATATAAAAGCAATATGAAATAATTAGGGTTCAAATAAATGAAAGCGTTCAAAAATACTTTTATCCTCTTAAATACTCTCATAAATTTCTACCACTTTTGTCATCAACATAAATTGAGTTAAGACATGTTAAATAAGAAAAAAATATGAGGGATTATTTGACATTTATGAAAGATAGATAAAACAGCTTTTGCACTTAGAAAATTAAAGCACGATTTTCAAAGGAGAGAGAAATTACAAGATTGGTTGACACATTTCATCACTTCTCAAGATGGTCAGACAAACATTTTTCCTTAATTGCAACCATCAGAAGTAATAATTATAATAAAGAGCTAGAGTGATATGCATTTAAGTTCATAAATGCTTGAACTTCCAAAAGCAACGTAAGAGACACACAAATTTCTCTATAAAAGCACAACTCCAAAGTCCGAAATCTCACATCTCCATCCAACACTATTACTTCTTAATATAGTTGCTTATTTCCATTTGAATGAACTAATCGCCAGAGAAGTAGCAGAAACAATCCAACCAATAAAGCACCAAGTTGCAAAGAAACAATTTTTAATCTTACTAGAGTAAATAAAAATAATCCCAAAGAATATAACTTATAGTAAAGAACCTCATAAGCATATAAATCAAAAAATAGAACATATAACATGTAATAAAAAAAGGACAAAGACATAAAATTAGTTAAAACAAAGAATAAAGATAAAAAAAGGTTCTAAAACCCTAAGTCTATGGTTTCTTCAGAAGATCTAATACAACTTTAAGGTCAGCGCCCATAATATCTTGTCTGGTACCCATTGACTTCATCCTCTCATCCATCTCTACTTGTTTGATAACCATGGCTTATTGAGTGTCAGCAACAAAGGCTAGCTTTGCCTCCAAAAGTATATGCTACTAGGTCAGAGGCAAACACTAATACAAAATTTGCATTTAGTGACCGAAATTATTGACCAATTTTAGTGACCATTTTCAATTGTTTAAAAAATTTAAAATAAAACAAAAGTGTTACCTCTAGCAGGAATCAAACTAATGCACTTTTCTTTGTGAGGCTTTCGAGTGTCCACTAAGCCATTTGGTTTTTGTTGTATAATTTACATTTGAAATGTATATATTATTAATGAAGTAGAACTTTTAAATATTATTTAAAAAGATTCTTACACTAATTGTCATTAAAATTATATTTTATCTAAATTAATAAATTTGTATGAGTTAATTATTTATATAAATATATGTTTTATTTATTAAAACAATAAAAATGTAAAATTTTGACGAAAAAATTAAAAAATAAATAAATAAAAGAAGAAAATTGGGAGGGAAGCAACTTACTAATGAAAAAGAATATTAGTGAACAAAATTTTGGTCATTGGATTTTTTTATGAACTAATTTATATATGAACGATTATTTGAGACTGAAAATTATGGTCACAAAATATCAGTCGCAAATTTGGTGGCTAATTTAATTTAGTGATTGATTTAGTGACTTTTAAAATTTTACTAACATGATATCTAATTTTGGTGGCTAATTCAGTCACTAGAGCAAATTTGTTAGTTGTGAAAAGTTCTCTCATCAACTAGACTCTGTACTTTATAAAGAAAGATAGTTTTGATTTCTTCCAGGTTGGTTTGGATAACAGGTGAAAGATATGAAGTGTTTTTCTGTGAAAGGCCAGGGGATTGGTTTTCTTGGATAGGTAGGCTTTAGGAAGTTTTGGGGTGAAAAACGTCAAAAGAGATATGTTCAGATTCAATTTTAGGTTGAGGTGGTTGAGTTTTTGGTGGAGAGGTAATTTCTGGTCGGATAATGGTTACATGTTCAGATTCATAACAAGAACATGTTTGGAGATGAATGGCCTGGATAGGTTAATGGTTTATATATTTGAGGCCAAGGTGAGCTATGAAACCAACTTCATCATATTCTGACTCAGGAGAAAAAGATTTCCCACTAGAGATATCTATGGGAGGCTCGAGCATGGTTTTTAGAGGTGATGGTTGTTCAGAAGCAGTAAATAAGTTAATTGATTCTGAGCAATAATGCAGTCAATGGTAGGTGAATAATGGTATTTTGGGGAAGGATGGGGAGAGGAATTTGGCGAGGGAGTTGGTAATTTGTGGTTTAGGGTGGAATAATAAAAATCATCTTCCAAGATAAAGTTCAGATTTATACCTATCATATCATTATTTAGAGCTTCTTAAGTAGTCAAAGTCTCTTCAGCAATAGATTCTAAAACACCTTGTTCGGGAATACCAGAGGCTTCAGCCTCAATAGATTTTAATTCTGCAATCACTTTGGCATCTTGGACCTCTGCAGTCTCCATATAAACTCCAACACCAAGAGTTTCTTTCATCAAAGCATCAAAGGTTACTTGATGCTTTTATGCTTGAACCAACATGGCAGATGTTAATAGTTGAGAACTTAAAAAAATATGTTTTACCACATTCTCCTAAGCATAAACATTTATGACCTTCTTTCTTCTGACCAAGGACACATCAACATCCTCTTCTTCCTATTTCTCATCAATTTCACATAGCTTCTTCAACTTTTTCCTCATTCAAGGTACATCAAATGAGACCGAGGAAAATGACACCTTTTGAGGAGCTCTTCCACTTCTTGTCTTAGATGCCATTAAGACACTAGAAGAAATGACTTCATCAATCTCTTCATTTTCTTAGAGGGCTTATAAATCACCCTTTTGAGGTTATGAAGTAACCTGCTTTCTGTTTTTAGAAGAATTGAACATATCAGAAGGATTATTAAGTAGGTATTTGAATTTTATAACCACTTCTTCTTTGAATTTGTGTTCAATGTATAATCTGATTACTTCAGTATTGTCTATCTTGGTGATGATAGGATAATCCTCAAGATAATCAGGATTAGTACATCTAACTAAGAGAGGCACTTTTGAAGGCACCACATCAGTTTTCTTCCAAAGCTTCATGTTCACAAGAACACAAGCAGACAATATGTTCCCATGTATCTCCTCCATATCCTTATTGTTAGGCACAGTTTTATTAGCATGAATTAGACAACCCTGATAAAACAATTCAGAAAATAGTCTTGCATAGGGAACATTCTTCTTATGATTCTTTGTGATGTCTTTTATAGCTTCACAAAGATGAATTAAGATGTACGCAAAAATATTGATCTTATCTCCATTCTTCAGATAGAAAATGAAGTGCTTGTGATCCCAAGAGATTTGGTTCGTACCCCTCTCTCTAGGGATCAGAAAATCAATCATAATTTTAAACAGAAGCTTGAAATTCTTCTGCATATTCTTGACCTTTCTAAAGTAATAAGAACACATATTTTCAGCATGATCAAACAAACATCTTTTGATGTCTTCTGCTTCAGAATTGTTCTCTTTAGTGTTCACAATAAACCTTCCAGAGTTTAATGCTTTCAAAACTCTAGCAATCATCTTCTGAGTGATGGTTACATCAATACCCATCACTGCTGATCTGATCTCTACTTCTTCAAACTTTTTCAAACACATTTCTTCTCTACTCTTTCCTTTTAAAGAACTGTCATTCTTAACCAATAGTTTGAGTTCCTCATATGCAAAAAATTCTTCAAAGCCTACAGCCCTTGCCTAAAAGTCTCTTACTATATGAGGGTAGGTTGGTACATTTAGTATATCAAAGAATGAAAATCACTATTTTACTCTAAATTTTCTTCAAAGGTCATACCCGTTTTGATTGAGTAAATCAAAGTCAATAACTTATTCCACTAAAAGCTTCAGACCCCCCTGATTTAAATCCATGGTTTTGGGCTTGATAGTCATACTTTTGCCAGGTTCGCTTATCATGTGTGCATGTTGAGAAGATGATGAAGATGCCATTGTCGAAAGAGTTTTTATGGTTTCTGGGGGTTACTTTTGAAAAGGGGTTTTCAGAGGAGGTTTTATAAAGTAAAATTGTAAGAAGTGGGAAAGTGAATTGTGTGCGTCTGATGTAAATAGAGTGTTTTGAGTGAAAGAAGAATTTTAATCAAAACAAAACATAAAATAAAGACAAAAAGAAATAAGAAGCAAAGAATTAAACGCAAATAACCGATAATTGGGGAATTTTTACTCAACAGTTATAATCCACGTGTCAGAACACATTTCAAATTTATGACACGTAAGAGGAAAGATGCCAAAGACATAAACTACAATTTTGTCCACTTGTATGCCCATAGACTTATTCCATACTTTTTTTCTATTAATATTTTGTCTAGGACATGTCTTGACCTTGATTTCAAAACCTCTTGGAAACTTTGATTTAGAAACCTTGAGTTTTGAATTCTTCAAAACCTCTAATTTGAGAGTCTTAGGTTCTAGCTTACTTAGAACTTACGACTTTTGAGTCTGAGATTCTGATTCTTTCAGAACTTGTGAGTCATTCATCAAAGTTTCTAATTGGTTCAGAACTTTTCCATTTTCAGCAGCAGGCATAAAGTTAGCATTCAACCTTTTTCGAGAAGTGCTTGAAGAAGAAAGATATGATGGTGTCATCAAGATATCAATCCTTGAATTATAAGGTTTATGATGATAATTGTCCCACATCGAAAAAATAAGAGACAACCTCACGAGGTGCAATCGCATGCTTGTGGGGTGGAGTTAATAGAGTCGCCATCGAACTTTATTTATTCCCATAGGGCAAAGGGAAAACATCAAATAAAAACCCTGAAAGAGAGATAAGGATATGGTCATTGTAACCAATGTCTGAGTTTGGGAGTCGATTACGCAAGGGGAAGGTGTTAGCACATATCACGTTCGTTGTACTCAACGGGAACCGTTAGGGTAGTTGTGTGTTAGTGTTTGCTTAAAAGTGTTAGGCTTCTTAAGTTATTAGGAAGGAAATAGAATATGGACTGGGTGGTTTATTTTATTATGGCACTACATTTTTTTTGGTTTTAGGATGACGAGAGCTTGAACCACGAAAACTACATCTCAGATCCTCATTCTAAGGGAGACATTGACTACACCCCGCTCTTTTCTCATCTTTTATTGAAAAGCGTTGCATAGTCATTAAATGTTTTCAATTTGACTTGAGAAAATGCCACTTGATGTTGGATCAAAGGTTTATCGGTTGTTCAAAATGGTGAGGGTTTGAATTGAATGGAAAGGTGGTCCTAATGGGTATTGGATAAGGTTGGTGGCGATTGTGAAAACAATCAACTTACAAATGGTGTAGGAAATGGGATGGAAAAAGGATAAGGGTGTCACAACTGCAAAAAACACCCAACGGAAAAACAGAAGAGTCGCCACCGAATGTTATTTATCACAAAGATAGGAAAAGGAAACAATCGAAGAAAACCTAGAGAACAGGAAAAGACAAGGTCATCACAACCAAATCTTAGGTTCAAAAGTCAGTTACGCAAGGGGATCCACGCTTGTTGTCTAATCAAAGGGTATTATCTATTGTGTTCAACGGGATCCACGCTTGTGTCTAATCAAACGGATCCACACTTTTAATGTCCATTGTATTCAACGGAATCCACGCTTGTTGTCTAATCAAAGGGTGTGTTATCTATAAGGTACTGCTAAACAGAAATGAGAACAAAAGAAAGAGACTCGACAGGACACTGCCTCCTTAAGCCTACGTATTCCCTTGTGCATCGGGAAAGTCAGAGTCAACGTAGTTTGGAAAACTACGAGTGATGGGGGGAAGGTTGCTCGCCAAGACATCGCCGTCTTGTGCCTATGTATCCTCATCTGGTATGAGAAATCAGAGCAAACGTAGTTTGGGTAACTAAGCCACAGGTTATTTAAGTGTTTTTTATGAGTGACATTAAGTTCCCACTCCAGCAGTTAGGGACGATGCCTGTTTGCGGTAGAACGGAAGAGTAACATACTCTTTTCTGAAAATGAGTTTGAAACACAAATCCTGAAGGATAAAAAGGTTTGAATTTTGTTTGTGAGTTTTATGGAAGTGAATTAGTTTTCTTTTTGATTCACGTTGCACTAAAGACTATGACATAGGAACGAATGCGTCGCATATCGCCCAAAGGGTATACGCTAAACACTCTAGACAAGTGAGGAGAAACTCCCTACTCATCATTTCCCATGTGCTTAAGGCTCGTAGCGTACAATTTTTATCGTATTTATTAGATGGGTTAGAATGTGTTTTGAGATGAGAAGAGAGACGCGCGAAAGGTCTAAGGGAAACTCGGCCCTAACGTTGTCATGCAAAGTGGTCCTAAGGTCGAGATGCGAAAGGAGATTCTATCCTAATGTTAGCATGCAAAAGATGGACCTAAGGTTAAGGTTAAAAGGGACTAGTCTACTTGTTATCATGCTTGGATTTCCCACCTAGTGTCTATCCTACTCCAAATTTATTCGAAAATTAAATTGGAATATGGAACCTAAGGGAACATGCACAGACAAAGCAAAAAGCAAAGAAACAAGGTAAAAACAGCAGCTACAACAGCGCCTCCTACACAAAACAACAATAAAATCCAGCACACAAGCAAGACATCCTATAACAACACATGTTTCAGCACAAAAGCAGGTGTAAAAGGCAGGCAGCAACCAAGCAAGGCAAAGACAACATTCAAAGTCAAGATAAAAACAGTTGTGAAAAGTAGGGCAACAAATAAGCATGAATGCAATTAATCGAGAGCAAGCATTAATCATGAACAAACATCATGCAAGTATGGACATGCTTCGACAATCAAACATAATGGATTAGCAACACTGCATCAACAAGAAATCAACAAGATCAACATGCTTTTTCAAATTAACTTGGATGATCGACTGATCAAACAAACGTGCAACAAGCGGCATCGGAAGCAAATTCAAATATGCATCACAATATCCAGCAACACAATCCATAATGATAATCAATTAATCATGCTATAAGCAAGCAAATCATGTGATCATACATCAATCAAGCAACAATAATATGTTAAACACTCAAAATGAAAACCAAAAGTTACGCGTCGAAGAATCGAGATCGAACATTCAAGAATGATGAAATATGTCCAAAAAAATCCACATAAATGCATCATATCAATCTATAAAGTTTACATGTGAAAAGGATCCCAAACAAGCAAGAAAAATGCAACAACACAACATTCTGCTCAATGGTAATCGGTTACTCCATATCAGGTAACCGGTTACCCATTGTAAATACAAATGGAAATGCGAAATTTGTATAGAGTAACCGGTTACCCTATATCAGGTAACCGGTTACCACTAAACTAGAAACAGAAAATCAGCTTTAAAAATCAGTTTTCAGCATCCAACAACTTATCGAATCACTCCTATGAACATGTTATCAATTAAGCATGAAATTAACATCAAATATCAATGATTAAACATCATGTAAACACAATCAAACACTGAAATCACAAATCACCAAGATCAAAATGGATCAATTTAGTTTGGTTTTTAGCATTAACTTCGGATTTGGATTTAACCTTGACTAATTCTTTTCTCGGCTTTGATTTTTATTTTGAGTGCATTTGTAAATATTGCTTCATTGACACTTGTACATATTTGTCTTGGATATTAACTCGAGTTTCTGATAATTGAGGTTTTTTGTGATTACGATGCCTCATGTTTTCTTGTCGATTCACCACTTCTTTTCAAAACTTTTCTCCTAAAACCTTGGTCTCGTACCAAGCGCATTTTCAAAATCCTTTCTTAATAAAACTTGAATGGTCGCGGAGTGGTTAGGCATAAGCCTTCTCCTATCCCGAGTGCTTGACATTACCGTTAGGGTCCACTGTCGTAAAGCACTTACCATTCAAGACCAAAAACACCTTTAATAAGAGAATAAAGTTCTTTTCGCATTGAACTAAAGAGAGGGGATTGAGTGTAGACTTCTTCCTCTCTGAGCATCAGGATACTCACTATAGAGTGTGTGGTCTCGATACTTATCTTTCAATACAAAGACGTAACTATATTCGCTCCACCTTTTCATAACAAAACATTGAGATAAAGAAATGGGTACTACCCGCAAGGGGTTACTATCTGAGGACCTATTTCGCCCCTAAAAATAAATCCACAAATCAAATGTGACATCTTCCCTCGAATGGAGAAAATTAATATTTTCAAAAAGGAAATGTTACGTTTGTTCTACCACAAACAGGTAAAGCCTAAGTCTTTAACGAGCAAGCAACAATACACCTAACTGCTAGAATGCGCACGATAACATCATCCACAAAAACACCGGTTAACAGTTGCACGAACTATGTTGCTCTGGTTTTTCATACCAGATGGGAATACGTAGGCACAAGACAGTGATGTCTTGGCGACCACCCTTTTTTTTTTTTACCCGTAGTAGGCCGAACTACGGCTGCTCTGATTCTTTACCTCTTTTAAGTAAAGATACGTAGGCACGAGGGCCCCAATCCTTGTCGAGCACACCTCTATCTTTTTTATCCGTAGTTTCCCTAACTACGTTGACACTGACTTTCTCATATCTGTTGAGAATACGTAGGCCTAGGACTGCGAAGTCCTACCGAGTCTTTTCTCCCCTTATCTCTTCTTTCCCTGTTTATAAACCTTTCTCTCTCCCCTTGGAACACTCTTTATAACAATAAACTTTTAGAAGATATTTTCACATGTGGACAAAAAAGTGGTTCCCATCGAGTACGACGGATGCGAGGGGTGCTAATACCTTACCTTCGCATAACCGACTTCCGAACCTATTCTTTGGTCACAAGACCATCTTATCCGTTTCTTTCTTGAGGTTTTCTCGATGTTTTCCTTTCCCCTCATGGGATAAATAAAGTTTGATGGCGACTCTTGTGTCTTTCTATTCTCACCTCCCCGTCGTTGCATTTTTTCTAGCGACGGTATGAACTGAAGGTTCAGACTCAGATTAATATCAGCCAGAAGTAGAAGTTAAAAAAGCTTGGTAAAAGCCAACACAATTCAACCCCCCTTTCTTGTGTTTTTCTCATACTCATTTGGAATTAGAGCACAGTCTGTGATAAATAATTACCAGTGGTGTAGAAAAGATCTTGAGGAAAACACATATTTTATAATGGCTAATGAATCTAGAGTATCTAGCTCTAGTGTGGGTACTCCCAACCCTCTTGGTAGTTTTAATCATGATTACAGTAGCTCTGAGAAAATATTTATTCAACTAGACCCCCAACCTTTAGTGGAGACTCTACTAAGTTTTAATGGTGGAAGAGAAAAATGTAAACCTATATCATCTATCTTGATGATGAGTTATGGGATATTCTGGAAGATGTCATTGATATTTAAGTCAATGGAGTTGGTATGGTGTCTGATAGAAAATATCTTACACCTTCTTAGAAAAATATTTACAAAAAACATCATAGAGTTAGAGGCATCTTGGTTGATTCTCTACCTCATTATGAATACATCAAAATCATTGATAAATCTATTGCTCAAATCATTTTTAAATCCATATGTACTACCTATGAAGGGAATTAACAGGTTAAAGAAGCTAAGTCTAACCTTCTGATTCAACAATATGAGATGTTGAGAATAAAAGATGATGAAGATGTTGAAACCATGTTTTCTAGGTTTGAAATTCTTGTGTCTGAACTTCAGGTTTCGAACAAGAGCTATACTACCTGTGATTATGTCAAGAATATTTTTAGGACTCTTCTTGTCAGATACAGACCCAAAGTAACAACTTTCTAGAAGGCTAAAAACATAAACACATTAAACCTTAAAGTTCTTATTAGCAAACTCCATAGCCATGAGATAGAGCTGAATGCAGATAAGCATGTAAAGAAATCTAAATATCTAGCTTTGAAATCAGTTGTAGAGAAATCTGGTGATAAAGCTGTCATATCCTAAAAATATTGTAAATTAAATGAAGCTTCTAATGAAGAAGATTCTGATGATGAAACTGATGATGAGTAAATGGTGTTTATCATCAAAAGGTTTCAACATTTGGCTAACAAGAACAGGAGGTTCTTTGGTAGAAGACTTGACTTCAAAGAAACAAGCTTTGGAGATAATAAAGATGAAAAAAATGCTTCAACTGTCAGAAGCCTGATCATTTCATAGCTAATTGTCCAGATCTTCAGAAAGACAAATAAAAGAAGAAGTTTTCAGAAGAATAACTTCAAAAGCATTTTCAAGAAAAACCTTGTGGCAACATAGGATGAAATCGATGATGAAGAAAAAGCTGACAAAAATGAAGAGGAAGTCAATCTAGTCTCGGTGGCCTCAACATTCTCAGACTTAGGATCAAAAGCTGACTCTGACTACATATGAGGTATTCCATAAACTCTCTAGATCTGATTTAATTACTTTATGTCAAGATCTTTTGAACATATGTCAGAAGAAAGCCATACATGTGAAAATTATAAAGAAACAATATGGTCTTATGATAGATGAATTAAATCTCTCTAAAAAAAGATTGAAAAACTTGAAAGATATCATATTGATTTAATAAAGGATATGTCTTACAAAACCTCTTAATGAGTATGAGCTGGTTCTTCAATAGTTTGTCAAAACTGGCTTTAACAGAACCAAACTTGCATCCATAATCTATGGTGGAAGTAGGAGAAAAGGAGAAGGTCTTGGTTATCATAAAAAAACCTTTTAATCCAAGGACTGAAATCTTTATGTAACCATCAGATCCCTCTTCTTCAATTTTTTCTTAAAAAGGGTTGTACTCTCATTTTGTGCTTGCTAAAAATGCTAAGGTTTCAAACCAATCAGAACCTATAACTATAGAGCCAGAGGTTCTGAAGAAATCAGAACCTGAGATCTTAAGATCAAAGGTTCTGAAGAAATTAGAACCAATGATTCTTAAGTTAAGGGTTCTAAAAGAATCAGAACTTAAAAGCTCAAAGTAAAATGTTCTAAAGATGCTATAACCTAAGACATCAAGTTACAAGGTTTTGAAAGGTCCATAACCTAATATTATGAATCATTCAAGATAACATACTTTTAAATCCAAAGTCTAACAGCCTCAGCAAATCTGACCTTGGCATTGTCAGTGCAAATCTCTTGAAGATTGGAAGCTACAGAGTCAAATCTAGATCTGAATCTCTTCCAGATAGCTTCAGAGTCATCAGGATTCAAACTGGACATGCATTCCTTCTTAACAGTTGATAACCACATGTTTATTTCTTTTTTCAAAACTAGCAAATAAAGTACCAACATCCAGCCTAGGTTTGGGTTTTAGGTAGGCTTCTAATGATGGTGTTTTGATAGGTGCAGAAGTTGACGGTATGGAAAAAGAAGGAATAATAATAACAGGTGGGTATGATGGAGAAGGAGTGAGGACAGATGAAGGTTTAGCAATCTGAGGTTCAGATGAGGATGTTTTTGATGAAAACTTATCATCATCAGGGTCAGAAGGGATAATAACATAAGGTTTGAGAAAAGATGAGATGACATCTGATCTATCAGAATCACTGGAATCAGATGAATAAGAAGATTCAGATGATTCAGATGGAATTGGAAATACAGTTGTCAGAGGTTGGAGATCAAGAACAACTGGTTCAGGATCAGATGGGATGGTTTCAGGTTGAGGTGGTTCAGAAGTTTGTTTAACAGAGGGTTGTGTTACAGAAGTGGGGGTTTTCTCAGGGGTAGTTTTCTTATGAATGTTGAACAAAGGTGTGGGTGGTACAGACGTTGTGTGTTCAGATGTTTGTGGTTGTTGTGGTTCAGAAGTTTTATGTTGTTGAGGTGTAGAAGGTAGTGGTTGAGATTTTTGTGGTTCAGATGGAGTGGGTTCAGAGTTGTGAGGAGGAGAAGGTGAGGGAATTGGTTCATAAGGAGGAGGTTTAGATGCTATTACTTCTCTTACTGTTTCTAAAATAGAATCTAAACTGGCAGAAGGATTACCTTTCTGTTTCTTGATGCGCTTTGGCTTTGCAGAAGATGCTTCGCCATAAGATTTTCTCTTGGGCTTTGAAGCTCCTTCTTCTAAGACCTTTCTTTTCTTCCTATGTCTCTCCCCATAAAAATCAGGTTCAGGTTCATCTCCTCTTTGAATCAGATATTCTGGAAGGGGGGTTCCATCTGCTAGGCATTCAACTATGTAAGCCAAAATGATTTCCTTTGATTCGTTAGCATGGAAGAGAGGAAAATCATCTACATGAATTCTTTTCTTGCTTACTTCTTCAGAATTGATTTGACCTGGTGCAGAATGTAGTTCTTCTACTATTCTCATCCTCTACAGACTTTTGCCATTCAGAGGTTTTCCAACAACTGAAACTAGCTCTTATTTCATACCAGCTTCTATCAGATGACCAACTAGACCATTTTCAGTCAGAATATCTGAGATGAGTCTTCCCATAGGGATCCAATTTCTCACTTTCTGATGCTTTGTCTTGACAGATTCTCTGGACATTTTGACATGTACCCACAGATGAGTGAAAAGCAAGTAAGGCAGATCCACCTTGATGCCTTTACCCAAGCAGTACATGAAATACATCTGATCAGAGTTGATGTAATCAGGAGAATTTGTAGACTTTCTGTGATGAATGCAACCCAAGAAGATCTTAGCCCAGATCTTGTATTGAACCTTCAAATCCTTTATCTTGCTGGAAGCTTCCCCAGAAGTGAAGACTTCACTGTACACCTCATCCATATCAAGATGATTTGCTGGCAGATGAGTAACACCATCTGATTCTTGATACCCTATCAGCTTGCGAATCAGATCTTTAGTGATAACGATCTCTTTACCCAGAACTGAAGACATAATGAATTTGGGGAAAACGCTTGCATGAATTCAAAACTTTTTGACCAAGCAAGGATAAACTGGAACAACCAGTCTATCAAAATACTTTGTCCATCCTTGTGATGACACGGTTGGACGCAGATCAAACCCATTTTCAGCAATGCTTTCAAAATCAACCAAGAACTCACACAAAAATTCCAGTTGATCAACGGGTGTGAGGAGAGTTCTTACTGGTTCTTTGAATGGAGTCGGACCCATTATAGAAGAAGAAACAACAGCCATGGTTGATTCAAATTGTTGAGAGGTTGAAGACGAAGTTGCCATTGATGATGAAGTGAGATAACGAATTCTTCTTTGGGTTTTAGGTTTGGAAGAGATGAAGAAGCAATGAAGCAAACAGAAATGCATAAACGTGAGAGAGAGAGAGAGAGAGAGAGAGAGAGAGAGAGAGAGAGAGAGAGAGAGAGAGAGAGAGAGAGAGAGAGAGAGAGAGAGAGAGAGAGAGAGAGAGAGAGAGAGAGAGAGAGAGAGAGAGTGAGTGAAAAGTGTGAAATATGTTGTGTTGTGGAATATATAGGGGCAACAGTTAGGGCACACTTACGCACGATCAGCATTTAATTCAATTAAATTAAAACAAAAGGTCACATCAAAAAGAATAATAATTAAAAGCGTTTAATGATTCTGACAAGCGTGGGGAGGAAAACGAGAAATTGAGAATTCAAACAGTACCTCAAAACGGCGTCTCATTGAGTACACTCCACCTTTTCAGATATCATGTGACACATGTTTGATGTAGACATGCCTCTGAATCTCTTTAGAATAAGAAACGTTAAACAACACTCAGATCTTCTGAGACTTGTTAGATCCGAGTTTCACAAGAAAAAATAATGTACACAAAAAATAATTAGAAGAATTACTTCAGAATATAGATATTAGTCATATTTCATCTGAATAAATTTGACTCTGAATAATAGTTTTATTCTGGACAAAAATCCATACTAATATTCTTCAGAATAAATTTAAACCTATCTTCAACAAGGGGTTTTATGAAGATATCAGCCCATTGATGGTCTGTATCAATAAAGTTCAAACTTATAATTCCCTTATGAACATAGTCTCTGATGAAATGATGCTTAATTTCAATATGCTTTGCCTTAGAATGTAAAATGGGATTCTTAGAAAGTAGAAATGTTACTCTCATGAATCTGATAATCTTCTAGTTGACTCTTCATCCAGAGCATCTGTGTGCTACAACCAGCAGCAGAAATATATTCTGCTTCTGTTGTTGAAAGCGTTATTGTGGGTTGCTTCTTGCTGAACCATGAGATCAGATGACTTCCCAGAAACTGACAGCTTCCAGAAGTACTCTTACGTTCTATTCTGTCTCCAGCATAATCAGCATCACAGAATCCAACTAATCTGTATTCATCAGATCTGCTGTAACACAAACCTACGTTAGTACATAGATAGACACTAAAGAGGATATCAGGTCTAGAAGCAGTCAAGTACAAAAGAGAACCAATCATACCTCTGTAGAGCTTGTGATCTACCTTTTTACTTACCTCTTATTTACCTAGTGTGCTTGTAGGATGCATTGGAGTTTTTGCTAGCTTTCTTTCTGTCATGTTGAATTTCTTCAGAAGCTCTTTCACATACTTTGTCTGATGTATGTAGGTGCCTTCTGGAGTCTGATTCACTTGAATTCCCAGAAAGAATCTGAGTTCTCCCATCATGCTCATTTCAAATTCTGCCTGCATAGATTGAGCAAACTCCTTTCCAAGCGTAATATTGGTAGTTCCAAAAATAATATCATCAACATAAATCTGACAGACTAAAATGTCTTTCTTAATTGATTTATGGAATAGAGTAGTGTCCAATTTTCCTCTGATAAAATTATTTTCCAGAAGGAAATTACTCAGCCTTTCATACCAGGCTTTGGGAGCTTGTTTTAAGCCATAGAGTGATTTCTTAAGTTTAAAAACGTGTTCTGGAAATTTTTCATTTTCAAAACCAGGAGGTTGATGAACATAGACTTCCTCTTCTATGAAACCATTTAAGAAATCACTTTTAACATCCATCTGATACAGAGTGATGTTATTCTGTGCAGCAAAGGAAATAAGCAAGCGAATAGATTCTAACCTTGCACGGGAGCATATGTCTCTGTGTAATCTATACCTTCTTGATGACTGTATCCTTGAGCAACTAACCAAGCCTTGTTTCTGATAACTTCTCCTTGATCGTTCAGCTTGTTTCTGAAGACCCATTTTGTTCCAATGATGTTGAATCCATTTGGTCTTGGAACCAGATCTCAGACGTCATTCCTTATGAATTGGTTAAGCTGCTCTTGCATAGCAAATATCCAATCATAATCGTTCAGAGCCTCATCCACAGAAGTTGGTTCAATGATAGATACCAAACCAAACAATGACGTTCCAGAAGATCTGAGAAATGATCTTATTCTGATAGGGTCATCCTTCTTACCAATTATCATTTCCTCTGGGTGAGAGGCTTTAATTCTGGATGAACCATTAACAGTTGATTCTTCAGAAATTGTCAAGCTATCCATCTGAGCATTCAAGGGAGTAGCATCTGACTTTACTTCTGGTGCTTTTGCTTGAGCTTTGTCTGCCTCTGATTCTTTAGAGTCTGTGAGAAGGACTTCTCTATCTGCAGAAATTTCAAGCTGTTTTGGCTTTTGATTGCCAAGCTTATCATCAAATCTAACATGAATTGATTCCTCTACAATCTGTGTCTCAGTATTATATACTCTGTAGCCTTTAGAGCATTCAGAATATCCAAGCATGAAACACTTCTGAGCTTTAGAATCAAACTTGTTCAAATTTTCCTTAGTGTTCAACATAAAACATACACATCCAAATAGATGGAAATAAGAAATGTTGGACTTTCTATTCCTCCACAATTCATAAGGAGTCTTCTCCAGAAGAGGTCTTACAGACACTCTGTTCTGAATATAACAAGCTGTATTCACTGCTTCTACCCAAAAATGTTTTGCCATGTTAGTCTCGTTGATCATGGTTCTGGCCATTTCTTGCAATGTTTTATTTTTCCTTTCTACAACTCCATTCTGTTGAGGAGTTCTAGGACAAGAAAAATCATGTGCAATGCCATTTTCTTTAAAAAAAATTCAAAGGATTTATTTTCAAATTCTCTACCATGATCACTTCTGACTTTAACAATTTTAAATTCTTTTTCGTTTTGGACTTGTTTGCAGAAGTTAATGAATTCAGAATGTGACTCATCCTTGTGTTTCAGGAATTTTACCCATGTCCATATGCTGTAGTCATCAAGTATGACTAATCCATACTTCTTGCCTCTGATGGATGCAGTTTTTGTAACACCCCACTTCCCAAAACAAATAAAATATAAACATTATAATTAAACATCAGAGTTTTCATCATTTACAGTGGGATATCACATCACCAATAAGTCATCAAAATACTTTATTGATTATTTTCAAAATAATACAGCGGAAATTGTCATTTCAACATTCTTGGCCATCTGCCAGATTTCATAAATTCTCTATTATTATAATTCACCAAAATGTGATACGTCACAGGATTATAACAAGTTTGACGCAAAACAATTAAAACACCCATATCCCGTGTTACGTATCAGAGCACCCTAAGACTCGACCTGTACACCGCTATCCAAGCTATCTATGTACCTGGATTATCTGTACTTCCGAGGAAGCACAGACCACAACAACAAACAACAAAGGGGTGAGAATCACGATCAAATAATAATGGTATAATAGTACATGATATAAAAGGAAGAATCTATATAAATCATTTCACATGCATATCAATCGGGCTAACTGTCCCACCATTAATCACAACATACAATCATGCAACACGTGCGCACACACACACCCCGAAACATACGGTATCGACTCATTCGTCCGTCAGATTCTCCTAGGAATCAAATATAACCATCACATCAAGCGAGGTTCTGCAAATCCTCCAAGGGATCAATTATAACCATCGCTCACTCCCACAAGGGCACACGAGGTTCTGCAGATCCTACACGGGATCAAATATAACCATCGCTCACACCCCACAAGGGCACACGAGGTTCTGCAGATCCTACACAGGATCAAATATAACCATCGCATCAAGCGAGGTTCTACAAATCCTACACGGGATCAATTATAACCATCGCATCAAGCGAGGTTCTGCAGATCCTACACGGGATCAATTATAACCATCGCATCAAGCGAGGTTCTGCAGATCCTACACGAGATCAATTATAACCATCCCATCAAGCGAGGTTCTGCAGATCCTACACGGGATCAATTATAACCATCGCATCAAGCGAGGTTCTGCAGATCCTACACGGGATCAATTATAACCATCGCATCAAGCGAGGTTCTGCAGATCCTACACGGGATCAATTATAACCATCGCATCAAGCGAGGTTCTGCAGATCCTACACGTGATCAATTATAACCATCGCATCAAGCGAGGTTCTGCAGATCCTACACGGGATCAATTATAACCATTGCATCAAGCGAGGTTCTGCAGATCCTACACGGGATCAATTATAACCATCGCATCAAGCGAGGTTCTGCAGATCCTACACGGGATCAATTATAACCATCGCATCAAGCGAGGTTCTGCAGATCCTACACGGGATCAATTATAACCATCGCATCAAGCGAGGTTCTGCAGATCCTACACGGGATCAATTATAACCATCGCATCAAGCGAGGTTCTGCAGATCCTACACGGGATCAATTATAACCATCGCATCAAGCGAGGTTCTGCAGATCCTACACGGGATCAATTATCTCTAAATTGTCCATCATAATGCCTTTTATGCAAAATGACTCACGACATTTCTCTACGCGCATACATATTCGTAATTACATTACTATGCGTATTCACCTCACATAGGTACCTACAATCTATGTGCTCTCATGCTAATCTATCATGCATTTCCATTCAATTCGGACAAACGCTTAAAATTGCCAAACGGCCACTAATTCCCGATAAAAATCGATTTCTAGGATTCACGCCATTCGGCTACCCACAGCACATCACAAACCAGCACACCAACTTTTAAATCAGAGAAGGGTCGATCGCAACCGGAACCCCAAGCCACATCAGCACACAATCAGCAGAGAAAAATCACTCTGCTATGTTCGCTACACGCTCGCCTAGCGAGCTGCTAGCGAGCGTTCGCTACCTCCTCGCCTAGCGAACTGCTATCGAGCACAAACAGAAGCTACCGACCTCGTCCGCTACCTCGTTCGCCACAGTGAACCCCCAGTGAGCTCTTCGCTACTCCCTTCGCGGCTAGCGAAGGAGACCAAAACACCATTGTCCCAAGTCTGGGACCGTTCGCTATACGCTCGCCTAGCGAGCTGCTAGCGAACGTTCGCTGCGTGCTCGCCTAGCGAACTGCTAGCGAGTCGCCTGCGAACAACAATATTCAGTTCTGCTCCAACTCTTCCAAACTCACCGAAATCACCCGATTAAATCCAATGTTATTCCAATAGCCTTAGCCTAACATATATCGACTAATATACGGTATCTAAACACGATTCTAACCGTTAAATAACGATTTCTATCGATTAATCCAACTTCGACCTAAAAATAGAAAGTATGGAAAACTACCAAACGATTCCAATCTAGAACATATATGACCTTATACATTATTAAGATGATAAACATTCTCACCCTTACCTGATTAATTGCAAGCTTTGGTTGATCTTGATGATTTTCGAAGTTTCCTCTTCTTTTTCCTCTTTTTCTCTTCTCCTTCTTTCTTTCTCTTTTCTTTCCTCCCTTTCTTACTATCTCCCTCTTTCTCTTCTATTTTCCTCTTTTATATCTTTTCCATTATTTTTCCAAAACATCTACTAATTTAATATCTCATAAAATATCCCACTTATCATTAAATAGGAAATGTCTAAAATACCCTCCAAAACTATTCTCTCCGAAAACTCCCAAACTCGGTTAAAATAGGATAATATGTAAACATAACATATTTCCACGCAAATTCCGCCTCAAAATAATTATTCGCCCAATTAAACCAAAAGGACTCAACGAAAAAGGAATAATCGAAATCGGGGCGTTACAATTCTCCCCCACTTAGGAATTTTCGTCCTCGAAAATATCTCCTGGTTTAAATCATATTGGACACGACTTTCGCGCCCTCTCTCCATTTCCCAAGTCACACATGATCGCCCACATGCATACTTCCATACCGCAATCATAGTTATGCCACGTGACTCATATAAATCCATCAATCCTCATCAATCTCCATTGGAGATTGTGGGTACACCGCTTGCACCTCACCAGGAACGACATCTCGGTCATTCTACCCTGGTGATCATCTCACTAGGGACGAAGCATAGTCATAACACTTATACCTCATCAGGAATGTCACTTAGTAATGTCCAATACACAAAGCTAAGCCCCACAAGAAGTCTCCCCATAACCAACTCATATTGCAAAATTGCTTAGCCAGTTCCAACTCTCTCTATCATCCTTTTCATCGTATGCAAGGATCTTCAAATTACAGCATAAGCTACCACATTATCCTTTCTCGGATGATAATCTCAGTCTAAAACCATAATCCTTCTAGAGTTCCCAATTACTTTCTCTGTCTCACATACTACGCTTCCAAATTAAGTAGATACCTCAAGCTCTGGCGGTCACCATCATTCTAAAGCTCAAACTAACCAATTGAAGCCCCCAACTCGGGAACAACCACAACAGTAACCAACTCCAAATTACTTGTCAGACAATTACTCTTATGCACTCCAAGTTGTTGTAAGGCATGACTACAACTTACTAATGTTGCACTGAACACATATTCCAATCATATCAACAGAGCTTCTCACAACACAACAATTAATTCTGTCGAGCCCGGCACAACCCACACACGAGTTGTTGACAGCTCTCCAGAAACCCTTTGAAACTCTCCTCACCGCAGCATAAAACTGCTTCTTCTCCCGTACTGATAACTCAAGTTCCTTATGCTCAATATGATCCTCTATTCTCTTCTTTGAATACACCAAAATATCATCGGTGAACACAATCATTGCTTCAATCAATCAAGTATGGAGAATCCTCATGCCAAATGGTTACTCGGTTTCGCAAATTGTGGCAAAAACACGCACCACACACTCTGCATCCACTACTAAAACCAAAAATAGTCCATCAATAATTAACTTAATTCCATGCCAATACTTCACCATCATCTAGATCATTGGACTAGCTTTCCAACGCTTCAAACCGTGCGTCATTCCGAGTTACGGTCCTCCCGTTACGACAAAAATACTAAAACAACTTTCTCTGCCCAGGACTTCCTCGCTAGGCGAACATAGTAGCGAGCGTGGAGTCGTTCGCTAGCATGCTCGCTAGGCGAAGACCTGGCGAACATGACATTCCAAAATCTTAATTTCGACCGTTACCTGACTTCCGAGTGTTCGATTTCGATTACGTAAAAAGCTGTGATCTCGGAATTTGACGTACTGCAACAATTTCACACTTAGAAGACCATATAGCACATCCTCGACTCTTGGAATACTTAAAGGCCTTGCTACACCAATTTTCACTCCACGTTTATGCTTTCTTTAACATCCACCAGATGTCACTATCCACCCTTTGCGTACTTAACCTCGCAATGACAGTGTTTTCACACGTGTCGCATACAAGGGGACAAACGACACAAGACAACCTGGCCGGATGGACCGACCTGCTCTAATACCACTTGTAACACCCCACTTCCCAAAACAAATAAAATATAAACATTATCATTAAACATCAGAGTTTTCATCATTTACAGTGGGATATCACATCACCAATAAGTCATCAAAATACTTTATTGATTATTTTCAAAATAATACAGCGGAAATTGTCATTTCAACATTCTTGGCCATCTGCCAGATTTCATAAATTCTCTATTATTATAATTCACCAAAATGTGATATGTCACAGGATTACAACAAGTTTGACGCAAAACAATTAAAACACCCATATCCCGTGTTACGTATTAGAGCACCCTAAGACTCGACCTGTACACTGCTATCCAAGCTATCTATGTACCTGGATTATCTGTACTTCCGAGGAACACAGACCACAACAACAAACAACAAAGGGGTGAGAATCACGATCAAATAATAATGGTATAATAGTACATGAAATAAAAGGAAGAATCTATATAAATCATTTCACATGCATATCAATCGGGCTAACTGTCCCACCATTAATCACAACATACAATCACGCAACACGTGCGCACACACACACCCCAAAACATACGGTATCGACTCATTCGTCCGTCAGATTCTTCTAGGAATAAAATATAACCATCACATCAAGCGAGGTTCTGCAAATCCTCCAAGGGATGAATTATAACCATCGCTCACACCCCACAAGGGCACACGAGGTTCTGCAGATCCTACACGGGATCAAATATAACCATCGCTCACACCCCACAAGGGCACACGAGGTTCTGCAGATCCTACACAGGATCAAATATAACCATCGCATCAAGCGAGGTTCTACAGATCCTACACGGGATCAATTATAACCATCGCATCAAGCGAGGTTCTGCAGATCCTACACGGGATCAATTATAACCATCGCATCAAGCGAGGTTTTGCAGATCCTACACGGGATCAATTATAACCATCGCATCAAGCGAGGTTCTGCAGATCCTACACGGGATCAATTATAACCATCACATCAAGCGAGGTTCTGCAGATCCTACACGGGATCAATTATAACCATCGCATCACGCGAGGTTCTGCAGATCCTACACGGGATCAATTATAACCATCAAATCAAGCGAGGTTCTGCAGATCCTACACGTGATCAATTATAACCATCACATCAAGCGAGGTTCTGCAGATCCTACACGGGATCAATTATAACCATTGCATCAAGCGAGGTTCAGCAGATCCTACACGGGATTAATTATAACCATCGCATCAAGCGAGGTTCTGCAGATCCTACACGGGATCAATTATAACCATCGCATCAAGCGAGGTTCTGCAGATCCTACACGGGATCAATTATAACCATCGCATCAAGCGAGGTTCTGTAGATCCTACACGGGATCAATTATAACCATCGCATCAAGCGAGGTTCTGCAGATCCTACACGGGATCAATTATAACCATCGCATCAAGCGAGGTTCTGCAGATCCTACACGGGATCAATTATAACCATCGCATCAAGCGAGGTTCTGCAGATCCTACACGGGATCAATTATAACCATCGCATCAAGCGAGGTTCTGCAGATCCTACACAGGATCAATTATAACCATCGCATCAAGCGAGGTTCTGCAGATCCTACACGGGATCAATTATCTCTAGATTGTCCATCATAATGCCTTTTATGCAAAATTACTCACGACATTTCTCTACGCGCATACATATTCGTAATCAAATTACTATGCGTATTCACCTCACATAGGTACCTACAATCTATGTGCTCTCATGCTAATCTATCATGCATTTCCATTCAATTCGGAGAAACGCTTAAAATTGCCAAACGGCCACTAATTCCCGATAAAAATCGATTTCTAGGATTCACGCCATTCGGCTACCCACAGCACATCAAAAACCAGCACACCAACTTTTAAATCAGAGAAGGGTCGATCACAACCGGAACCCCAAGCCACAACAACACACAATCATCAGAGAAAAATCACTCTGCTATGTTCGCTACACGCTCGCCTAGCGAGCTGCTAGCGAGCGTTCGCTACCTCCTCGCCTAACGAACTGCTATCGAGCATAAACAGAAGCTACAGACCTCGTTTGCTACCTCGTTCGCCACAGCGAACCCCCAGTGATCTCTTCGCTACTCCCTTCGCGGCTAGTGAAGGAGACCAAAACACCACTGTCCCAAGTCTTGGACCGTTCGCTATACGCTCACCTAGCGAGCTGCTAGTGAACGTTCGCTGCGTGCTCGCCTAGCGAACTGCTAGCGAGTCGCCTGCGAACAACAATATTCAGTTCTGCTCCAACTCTTCCAAACTCACCGAAATCACCCGATTAAATCCAATGTTACTCCAATAGCCTTAGCCTAACATATATCGACTAATATACGGTATCTAAACACGATTCTAACCGTTAAATAACGATTTCTATCGATTAATCCAACTTCGACCTAAAAATGGAAAGTATGGAAAACTACCAAACGATTCCAATCTAGCACATATATGACCTTATACATTATTAATATGATAAACATTCTCACCCTTACCTGATTAATTGCAAGCTTTGGTTGATCTTGATGATTTTCAAAGTTTCCTCTTCTTTCTCCTCTTTTTCTCTTCTCCTTCTTTCTTTCTCTTTTCTTTCCTCCCTTTCTTACTATTTCCCTGTTTCTCTTCTATTTTCCTCTTTTATATCTTTTCCATTATTTTTCCAAAACATCTACTAATTTAATATCTCATAAAATATCCCACTTATCATTAAATAGGAAATGTCTAAAATACCCTCCAAAACTATTCTCTCCGAAAACTCCCAAACTCGGTTAAAATAGGATAATATGTAAACATAACATATTTCCACGCAAATTCCGCCTCAAAATAATTATTCGCCCAATTAAACCAAAAGGACTCAACGAAAAAGGAATAATCGAAATCGGGGCGTTACAGTTTTCACTGGTCCAAACAGATCAATATGAAGCAGCTCTAATGGTTTAGAGGTAGAAACAACATTTTTTGATTTGAAAGAAGATTTTGAAAATTTTCCTTTCTGACATGCTTCACAAAAAGCATCTGAGTTTAACTTCAACTGAGGAAGTCCTCTGACCAGATTGAGCTTATTAATCTGAGATATACGTCTCATACTAATATGACCCAATCTTCTGTGCCAGACCCACTGCTCATCGTTAACAGACAGAAGGCATTTTACATTCTGAACTTTAAGTTCTGAAAGATTGATTTTGTAAATGTTGTTCTTCCTTTTCCCATTAAAGAGGATTGAACCATCTTTTTGACTTACAACTTTACAACATTTTTTATTGAAGATTATATCATAACCATTGTCACTTAATTGACTTATGGGCAATAGATTATATGTTAATCCTTCAACAAGAAAAACATTAGATATGGAAGGGAGGTTACCATTACCAATAGTTCCAGAGCCTATGATTTTTCCCTTCTGGTTCCCTCCAAACTTCACGTCACCTCCAGATCTAAGTTCCAGGCTTTGGAACATAGACCTTCTTCCCGTCATGTGACACGAGCATCCAGAGTCCAGGTACCATGATTGGTGTTTCAACTTTGTTGCCAAGGACATCTGCAACAAAGATTATTTTGTCCTTAGGTACCCATATTTTCTTGGGTCCTCTGGGGTTAGTAGGTTTGAAATTCCTTTTGAATTTCTTTCCCTTAAAAGTATCTTTATTCTACTGAGGTTTTGGTTTATTAAACACAGGATTTGTTCTGATCAGAACGTGTGTGCTTAATATCACTTAAATGACCATATTTGAAGTGAGTATACAGAGGAGAATACTTAATGATCCGTTTATCAACAGGTTTTGGATTTAAATCCTTCCTAGAAGGTTATTCATATCCAATTCCCTTTCTGTTGTTTCTGCTTATGCCATAGATCATGGAAGCCATCTTGCTTCTATCTAGGCCTCTGGACAGAAACTTCTGAAAGCTATAGCCATACTCTTCTAAAATGTTTTTAGAGCATGATATAAGTTCTGAGTCATATTTTTGAGCTTTTTCTGAATCATTTTTCATTTTAAGATTGTTTTCTTTAAGCTCAGCAACTTCTGATCTCAGCTGATCATTCTCAGATGCAAGACATCTTTGAAGCCTCTTGTATTTGAGTTTGATCTTGCTGTAGCTTTCCAGAATTTCAGATAAACTTTCAGTAAGTTCAGCTCTAGAAAGTTTAGAAAATACCTCTTTTGAATCTGATTCTGATCCAGATTCAACAGTTTCTTCGTGATCCTCCACGTCAGCCATCAGTGCTACATTAGCACATTCATCTTCTGATTCTGATGAGGATTCAGAAGCATCTGAATCATCCCACGTGGCCATTAAAAATTTCTTTTTCTTTTCAAACTTCCTTCTGGGTTTCTCCTTCAGAAGTTTGGGACATTCATTTTTATAGTGGCCTGGCTCCTTGCACTCGTAGCACACTACATCTTTCTTTCCAGATTTCTTATGTCCAGAAGATTCGCCATGCTGATCAGATCTCTTGAAGTTTCTGAACTTCTTTTGTTTGTGCTTCTAGAGTTGGTTTATCCTCTTGGACAGCAAAGACAATTCATCTTCTTCTTCTGAAGATTCTTCAGAGCTTTCTTCAATAACCTACAAAGCTTTTGTAGATTTGTTAGATTTTAAAGCAATAGACTTACCTTTCTTCTGAGGCTCGTCTTCCTCCAGCTCAATCTCATGACTCCTTAAGGAACTGATCAGTTCCTCCAGAGTGATCTTATTCAGATCCTTTGCAAGCTTCAACATTGTCACCATTGGTCTCCACCTTGTTGGCAAGCTTTTGATGATCTTCTTGACATGGTCAGAAGTGGAGTAACCTTTATCCAGAACCTTCAACCCAACAGCTAAGATCTGAAATCTTGAGAACATAGTTTTCACAGATTCAGACTCCTCCATTTTGAAGGCTTCGTACTTCTGGATGAGGGCCAGAGCCTTTGTCTCCTTTACTTAGGAGTTTCCTTCATGCGTCATTTTTAGAGACTCAAACATATCAAATGCAGTATCTCTATTTGTTGTTTTCTCATACTCAGTATGAGATATAGCATTTAATAGAATGGTTCTTGCCTTGTGATGGTTTCTAAACTCCTTCTTCTGTTGATCAGACATAGACTTTTTGTTAACCTTTTTCCCTTCATCATTTGTAGGATGAATATAACCATCAGTAACCAAATCCCATAAGTCAGTGTCATAGCCTAGAAAGAAACTTTCTATTCTATCTTTCCAGTAATCAAACTTCTCACCATCAAACATGGGAGGTTTGGTGCTGATTCTGTCTCTATCATCGTATTTGTTGTTGTATGAAGTTGAAGTTGAAGCTTCAGCAGCCATGATGAATCAAGAACAAAAGATTAAGAGTTTTTCCCAACAAGATCTTTTTCTGTCACGATTAAGTGAGAGCACTTACAGAATCGGAGCTCTGATGCCAACTGAAGGTAGGAAAAACACTTAGAAAGGGGGAGGGGGGTGAATAAGGGTTTTAAAACATGATTAAGATGATAGAAAAATAACACAGTATTTTTATCCTGGTTCATTTGAACTCAAACTAATCCAGTCCACCCTACAAAGGTGATTTGCCTTTCTCAACAAGGACTTAATCCACTAAATCAAACTTGATTACAGTGTAAACCACTAAGACAATTGTCTTAGTCTTCTCAAGAAATTCTGACCACAACTTGGTCTTCTTAAGGAAATATTTTACAAAGATAAACTAACAAATTTGTGTTTATGAGTTGCTTCTAAAAAGCTATATCACAACAATGATTTTTACACAAGTTTTCAGAACGAAATAAAACTATTCATCTTTGGAAGAAAGTTTGTATGAGAGCTTGTTGAATAATTTGTCAATAATTCGTTAACCATTGAAGTGATGCTAAGACTTGCTTTTATAGTACTTTGAAATCCATTTCTCAAATACTGTGCAATATGTGCATTATGTTCTTTTTGTCTTCTACGACTTTTCCTTTCTCAGAAGAGGAATGTTCTGACAAATCCTTTTTGTCTAAATTCCTGTGTCAAGCACGAATAAGGAAAGAGCTGTTTGGGTAAGGACAAGGAATATGCCAACGGATCTTTATTTGAACAACATCTTCTTCAGCAACTTTGGAACGTCTTGCATCAGAACTTCTGATGATGTTCCTAGTTCTTCAGATTAGAGTTAACTCACTCAGAGTTTCTCTATCAGAGTTTGCAGCCAAGTGCTTTAAGCGTGAAATACTTTATCAGAGTATACTTGCTTATTAGAGCTTCTGTACTTGCAGCATTGAGTACTTCCAGAGTCTTCTGAAGCTTTACGTATGTTCTTCACTCAAGTTCTTCTTAGCTTCGCTCAGAGTCATTGTAGCAGATCAGAGTCTTCTGATGTGTTGCTTCTGACACTCAGAGCTTTCTCGTTCTTTAGTGTTCAGAGGCGTTCTTGCTTCCAGAATAATATTAATTTTGATATCTGAAACAAATAAACACTTGAACAAAATTAGAGTATATAAATTCTCTATACAAAATTTCATTAATGTTATCATCAAAAAAATGAGATATATTAAACACTAATCTGTGTTCTAACAATTTTTTCCTTAAATAAAAATCTTATTTGTAGATAAGAAGATGCACAAAGTGCTAGTTCTTATACCAGATGAATCTTCATATTCTAGATGTTCAGAAGTTGGAGATGTAAAACCTAGCCCAGCCTCTGAAACATAACCTGGGTAATCAAATTATGAATAATCTCCTTATAAAACACAAAGCTACGAAGTTTTGGCCAGCATACTTAGTGACTAAGCCCTTAGGTTCCTATCCTTACCCATAAAACACAAAACAACCCAAAACAATAGCAAATAATAACAAAAATACTAGAAAGAGATTCCTATAGAGTATCATAGATGCTTAGTATGCTAACACCTTCCCTAGGTATAACCAACCCCCGAACCCCACAATCTCTTAGCATTGTTGTTACAGTGTAAACTTAGGGTTTTCTACGATCTTTACCCTTTCCCTTGGATAAATTAAAGCTCGATCGTGAATCTTTAAAATATTTGTGATTCAAGTTTGATCAATGGCTTGATATCTAATTCTCACTGCAACAGAAATGACAACTTCATTGGGGAAGACCCAAGAGGGTTAAGCCTAACTTGCTTATCTTTGTGGTTATCATTTGCTTGCTTGTTTGTTTTGTTATTTTCATGGGTTGTTACATTGTGTGGTGAGATAAGTCCCAACCTTGGACTTGAGTACAAAATAAGATAGGAAGGTGGTATATTAAAGGAGGCTTATAGAAATTTGATTCCCGACAATGCTAACTTGAGAAATCACTGCTCAGTGGAGGCACTTTTAAGAATAAGTGTTGTTGATCAAGAGATTGTGAAAAGAATATTATTTCTTGATTGAGCCTACGAAGCTGAGAACCTTTAGTCACCTTTAACCCCACTTGGCTTTGTTAGGAACATAGTGAAATGACTATAAGGGTATAGACCCAAAATAGTTGATACGCGATGCTACACTCAAAAGAGGTTCTCTTGAGAATATTATTAACTACCGAGTAATTGGGAAATTGATAATATTTGAATGATGGATTGATGACTTTGAGAACTCTTTAGAATCAGTTGTACATGTACACAATAAACCCTAGTACATACCTAATGGGAGGGGTAAACCTTTGACTTCACGAAAGCCTTACACCATGTTTGAGTGTGATCTTTGTTATGTTTGTGCATTAAATACATTCATAAGCATCATTTTTCATAAAATTTTCATGGAACTTAGACCTCTTATGTGCAACATCATAGGATCATGGATTGTGAAAGGAAAAAACTTTGAAGTACACTTTCAAGAGTCCTAAGCTGGATGACCTAAGGAGATTGGGAGCTTTGGTTGCAGACCAAGATGGTTTCAAGAACAAGTATGGGAAGTTGTTATTTCTATTGAAGACAAAGATGGAAGATGAACTTCTCTCTACACTACTTCAGTTTTATGGTACAGTCTACCACTGTTTCACCTTTCTCGACTACCAACTTGTGCCTACATTGGAAGAGTATTCATATCTAATTGGTTTACCTATCCTTGATGAGTCTACCTTTCCTATCTTAGAGAAATATCCTAAAGAGCAAGACATTGCCAAAGCCACACATTTGGAATTGTCTAAAATTCAAGTCAACATGACCACCAAAGGAGGAGTCTTTGGGTCAACCATAAAGTTTTTGATAGACAGAGCTCAGTATTATGCAAATCACATTAGTATGGATGCATTTGAGGCTCTTTTTTCCTTACTCATCTATGGTGTGTTTCTCTTACCTAGATTTGAAGACTTTGTTGATCTCAAAGCTATCAACATTTTTCCTAAAGAAGAACCCAGTGCCTACCTTATTATCACTCTGTTCACTTAAGGAACTTGCATAGAGGAGGGATGATCATATGTTGTGTGCCATTATTGTACAAGTGGTTTATTTCTCACTTACCCAAGTCTAGCTCTATTTGGGATCTCAAGAATGGTTGGTGGTCTCAAAAGATCATGTCTCTTACTCACTCTGATGTTGATTGGTACAATCGTGTCTATGATGAAGTTATGATCATTGATAGTTGTGGTGACTTTGCTAATGTACCTCTTCTTGGCACGAAAGGAGGGATCAGTTACAATCCAGTCTTGGCTCACCGTCAACTAGGATATCCTTTGAAAGACAAGCCCAATGGTGTTCATTTGGAATGTATTATCTTCAAGGATGGTGAAGATAACAAGGAGCTCAAGGAGAAGATTGTGGCCTCTTGGCACCATTTGTATAGAAGAGGAAAGAAAGACTTGGGAAAACCTAACTGTGTTTCTTTGGAACCCTATCTCCAATGGGTCCAAGATAGGGCCATCAAGCTAAAGATGTCATATCCTCGTCAAGAGCCCATATCTCTAAAGAAGGAGTTTACTCTGATTTTCATGTATGAAGCAAAGAAGTTGAATATCACTTTGAGCCAAGCGCAACGAGAAGAAGATGCTTGGAAAAAAATATCAAGTGGTCGTCAAAGAGAACGCAAAACTCCAAAGACAACAACAGAGAAAGATTGAAGAAGTAATCTCTCGTAAGAAGAGGAAGGTGCAAGAGAATTTATTTTCCTCTAGCCCTCAGTCATATCCTTGGAAGCTGATAGTGGATAAGCTCATTCTTGAGAAGACTCAAATGGAGGAGCAAATTAAGAAGCTCAACATGAGGCTGCTAGGAGAATCTCCTTAGGACTTTTTTTAGCTTTTATTTAGCTTTTTGTTTAGAACTCTTGTAAGAAGTACTAAATTTGTAATCCCATATTTTAATTAATGAAATGAGTTTCTTTTGATTTTATCTCCTTGATGTTTGCAAATATGTTTTAAGTTCCAAGAAACTTTTTGCATTTGCATCCGCATTCGCATTCACATCTGTTGTCACATTTGCATTGCATGTCTTCAAGCAAAACTCATTCCGTCTTATCGTCTCCAGTTTTCAAGATGAATCCTCCACATCAGTACAATACATGTGCTTAAGCCAGAAGAAGGATGGAAGAGAATCATGAACTGGATCGAGTCAACAATAAGTTGGAAGATTTACGTGGCAACATGGGATAAATTATGGAAATGCTACAGGTTATTAGTGCAAAAATGGAAACCCAGTCCACAGTTGTCTCCGAAATTGTTAACACTGTTGTGGAACCTCCTCTAGTTATTACAACGATTCTACCTCCGTATAGTTTACCCCCTCATTTTATGCCCGCACCTGTTGTGGCTCCTACTACTCAACAAACTGTGTCTCAGGTATATGAAGATCTGCATATAACAAGTTGATGATACACTATTTTCAAGACAGTCTGAAAAGTGCTTCGTCAAAATGGTATTTGAGATTATATCAAACTCATATTAGGTGCTTCCAAGATCTCTCTGATGCTTTCATTAAGCATTATAAGTACAATATGGATTTGGCTCCGGATAGAAGACAATTACTAAGTATGTTGCAGAAGAGCTCTGAATATTTCAAAGAATATGCATAGAGATGGAAGGAGACTGGCTCTCAGGTAGAGCCTCCATTGTCAGAGAAAGAGCTAGCAGATTGGTTTATCGATACTGTACAACCAGGTTTTTATGAGAGAATGGTGGGTAGTGTCACTGCCAATATTTCTAACTTGGTAGTTGTGGAAATCAAAGTAGAGTTGGGCCTGAAGAATGGGAAGATGAGTAGTTCTGTTGGAAGTTCTAATGGTGCAACTAATCATGCCAAAAAGCGTTCTAGCAGTTTTCGTAAGAAGAAAGAAGATGAAACCAATGATGTAATGTCTACATGTAGAAGAAATTCATCTTGGAAACAACAACCAGAACAACAACAACAACAAATCGTTCAACAACCAATGTATCAGTATACCCCTCATCCATATGTGGCAGCTGTTACCCCTACTTTCAATCAACAAGTGCCTGTGTTTCAATAACCTCCACCAGTTCCTCAGTATCAACAAGCGTCCAACACTCCTCAAAGGAATCAAAGTCAACGCTACAATAATCAAGGTAGAAGGCAGGGAGGGAGGCCTCCTATACCCCCTATCCTTATGACTTACACCTGTTTGTATACATTCCTCATTGAGAAAAGCTTGGAAACTCCAAGGCCTTTGGGTCCTCTTCCAGATCCACTTCCACCATTTTACAATCCTAACGCCCATTTTCCTTTCCATGAGGGGACTCCTGAACATGACCTTGAAGGTTGATATGCCTTAAAACATATTGTCAGAGAATTGATTGAGAAGAAGATTCTGTCTTTTAATGATATGAGTCCAAATGTGAAGAGTAATCCTAAGCCCGCCCATGTGGCATTTGTCAATGTTATAGAAGAAGATGATGAAGTCTTGATCTGTGATGTAAAGGACATCAAAACTCCGTTGCCTGAATTTCATGCAAAAGTGGTTGAAGCTAGTTTAACCAAAATATGTCACAAGAATTGTTCTGAATGTGCTGTTCAGCAAAAAGGGTGTGAGGGAGTCCAAAGAAATGTCCAGATTTTTATTAACCAAGGTGTTCTTCAGATTACCAAATGTGTGAAGAAGGATGAGGTAGTTATGATCGAACCAGTGTTTAACTTACCAACTTCTATGTTCAAATTGGTCGAGCCTACTCACAATGAAGTTGAATTTGTCTTCAATTTACCTAAGCCAGTTGTTAATCTTCCTCAAAATGATCAAGAAAAGTGATTACAAGGTTGTTGACCAATTGCATCAAACACCATCAATAATTTCCATATTGTCTCTTCTTATCACTATAAGAAAAAAGGAGATTTACGACACTTGAGTTGCGATAGTTATCATAAAACCGTCCTTATTTCTGGATTGTGACGGTTGTCACGACAGTTAGGGTCAACTGTCGTAGATTTTTTGCGACAGTTATCAAAAAACCGTCCTTATTCTTGGACTACGACAATTCTCACGGCAGTTTGAGCCAACCGTCGCAATTTTTTTTGGCACGTTGTATAAAATAATGCGACAGTTACCAAAGAACCGCCCTGTTACGACACTCGCGACAGTTAAGGCGAACTGTCGCAATTACTTTAGCCAATAATAATCACTATTTTTTTTATTCCTTTAATTTTCCATTTTTTTCTTTTATTTTTATTTTCTAACCTTTTCAATTTTATTAATTAATTTAATAAATAATTATTATAATGATTATAATTTTCATGACAATGTAGCTTAATATTTTTGTCTAAAATGATAGTAAAATATTTTCTGTTTTATTATATAAATAGTTAACTTTTATTAAAATTAATTTTGGTAACAATGTTTATATATATATATATATATATATATATATATATATATATATATATATATATATATATATATATATATATATATATATATATATATATATATATATATATATATATATATATATATATATATATATATATATATATATATATATATATATATATATATATATATATATATATATATATATATATATATATATATATATATATATATATATATATATATATATATATATATATATATATATATATATATATATATATATATATATATATATATATATATATATATATATATATATATATATATATATATATATATATATATATATATATATATATATATATATATATATATATATATATATATATATATATATATATATATATATATATATGGGATTAAAATTCACATCATTTCAAAAATTTATTTGCATAAATTTTAAAAAGAATTTAATTTGGATGTAAACATTAAAACATTAATCTCTTTTATTTAAAAAATAAAATTAGAAAACATATTTAGAAGAAAACACAAATTATATTTTCTTTTTTTTGGGTATAATATAATTTTGGGATCTATAGCTTCATTCTCATTTGCTTATCTTAAACCCTAAATCCTTTCATCTAATTCTAAACCTGCAATTGTGTTGTTCAATGGCACGCTAGCTCCGTTCCTTCAGAAAAACCCTAACCGTAAACCCCCAAATTCATATTCAACAACAACTAGTATGCATTTCTCCTATTCCTCACATCATTTTCCGAAGAACTTACATCTCCGAAGTGCGAAAAAAAGCTTTTGAAGGAAACATTTCCAGACTCCTTCGTAACGAAATTCAATACGAGATTCAATCCTCCTCTTCTTCCAAACCAGTACGTCCTTTTCCCCTTTTCGTAATTTGTGGCTGTGTGTAATTGGTTTTGATTCCGAAAACATCTTATATAATTTCTATGAAAATGATTTGATTTTAATTTAGATTTTATTATGGACATAATTTTTTTTAGAAGCGCTTACATTATAAACACTTAAGCTGTTCATGTCTGCGAAAATTATTACAGGGATTGAAATTGTTGAGAGGCTCTCCACCATGGGAATTGTAGTGAACTTGGTGACATATCTGATGGGAGTCATGCATCTTCAAAGCTCAACTGCAGCCAATATTGTGACCGATTTCATGGGCACGTCGTTTCTCCTTTATTTGCTTGGTGGTTTTCTAGCAGCTTCATTCCTTGGAAGATTCAAGACTATTGGAATCTTTGCTGCAATACAAACACCGGTTAGTTTAGTTACATATATAGTTAGCCGAAATAAACTAGAGTTTTTTCGAGCCGAAATAAACTAATGCATATTAGTGACCTTATAAATTGCAGTGTGTATATATTTACACCAGATATCTTTGCTGCCATTAAGGGTGTTTCTTCTCAGTGGAAAGACAGAGGCAAGTGAAATATCTTAGGCCATATCCATTATTTAAGATATATCCAATTTGTATTTCATTTTAAAATGTGAAAATATTTATCTATGTAATTTGTGCCAGATAAAAGGAATTGTAAATAACTGGAGTTTGTCGTCTTGTATATTAACTAATATAATTCATGTCATTTTATTTTACAGCTAACTTAAGACCTGTCTCCAGCTTTGAAGCTATGGTGCCAGACACAAGGTTTGTACGTAAGATGATTAAAGTTGTATTCATTTTGAGAACTTTAATTTCATATACCTAATTATATTGTATGATAATGGTGTCTGGTACATAATTATAGTTGTAACATATATTCATTGAAAATTGAAGAAAGTATGGATACAATTTTCTTTCCCATTAGTTTATTTCTGTACTGGCGGAGCTCCTTGCATTAATTGGCTCTAGTTTGCAGGATATGGGACACACTAGATTTGGTACCTAATGGTGCGTATGGAATATGTTCGGTTTTTATGATCATAGCCATTTTGGTATTCTTATCAGGAACTAAACGATACCGATACAAGAAGAGTTTGGGAAGCCCTATTGTCCATATTTTTCAAGTTATTGTTGCAGCTGTGAAGAAAAGGAAGATGGACCTTCCATACAATGTTGGATCTTTGTATGAGGACACTCCGGAGGAATCTAGAATTGAACACACCGATCAGTTTCGCTGAGATTAAGCTCATCTTCGTCTAACCTTCTAAATGGTTTCTGTCAAGTTAGTGAAGACTAGTTGTGATTACTATTCTTTTCTGTTTTTAATATTTTTCAATTTTGTAGGGTTTTGGAGAAAGCAGCAATTGTGGCAGGGGATACTGCTAACATCGTTGAGGTCGGTGTTCCTGTCTTTTTTGTCTTCATCTATACTTTGCATTTGTAGCTGGATTCTGAATTTGTATGCTCTTTGATTATGGCTGCTTTCAGGGTGCTCGAGCTAGTGCTAGGCAGCTGGAAGTCACCATTAATGGGATTGGTGAAAGGGCTGAAAATGCCTCCTTGGAAGAAGTGAGAGTTAATCTTCTGTTTATTTTGATGACTTAACCCAAAATTGAAATTCTTATTTTAAACATGGCAACCAATAGGACATATAAGTTCTGTGGTGTTAGTGTTGTGACCTTTATATATCCATAATTTCATGCATGTAAGAATATATAAATAATTGATAAAAAACATTAACATATTTAAAGTAAAAAAATAATCAAGAATGAGAAAAAGTATATTAATTTAATAAAACTTGAATATACAACAATGAGGAACTATATCCAACATAGCTTCCAAACATTGTCTGCAACCATCCTTACTAATGTTTCTATTACACTGCATCCAGCCATACCTTTTCTCAGTGTCACTCAAGTCAAACTCACCCATTGCCCAATTCGAATTGGCTTTTTCTGAAGTCACTTTACCTATCAAATTCCTCATGTCGTTTTCTGTTTTTCAATGTTCGGTTGAGTCCTAATCGTTTTGGTTCTGGTAAAATTCCATGCTGGGGTTGTATTAACTTTTCCTGGGATATTGTGATTAGAAAATCCTACGGTGCGTAAGTCATACCATCTGATAGATGAGACGCTGCTCGGACAATGTTGACCGATATCTTTGACAGCAGTGTTGACACAAGATTGACAGAAAGTTCCTCTGACATCACCACGATAATCGTAGAACCCATAAACATCAACATCATGATTGTTGTTGTTGCTGCTGTGAATGGTGAAAGTGTTCGGTTTTGAAATATAAGTAATTTGAATGATCCCGTTGATTTGGTTACTCCGAGTGCTCCTCTTATTTTTAATGGTAAAGTTGATCTTCCTTATTCAGAAGGCTCTGTGACAAATGAAGTGGATGAAATGACTCTACCGCACAGGTTTTGGACTTCCCGAGATTTTTTGAATTGTGATGATAGAGGAAGAAGTGAGTGTTCAATTCATAGCACAACAGTATGCTAATGTTCTTCTTCAAGCATATGCTCAACAACTCAGTGTTAGTTACTCCTTGTTTTCTTTTTCATTGTGCAGTAATAATTTGTTATAATCTCACTCTCAATTTTTTTGTTTGTGATTCAGATTCTATATTAATATGGATCAAGGAAATGGCATTATTTGGACTTTGTCAAATAGGTTGCAGCCTAAGTCAATTGTCTCAAAACAACTTTGATAGTAGAACATGTGTAGTTAGAATCAATTCTGCAAATCAATTATTCAGCAATGGTATAACATGTGTATCTTGCCAGGAAACTTGCAGGGGTGTTTACTTTCTAGTTTCTACAATGACATGAAGAACCCATTAAACTTTATAATGCATTTCAACTAATTATTTCTAACTTGTCAATTTGCAGTGTAAATTTTTTCATGAATGAATTACACTCATGTTTGTTGTCAGTCATCTGTTCTATGATGTCTTGCACATATATTGAGTTTCTGTAATCAGTATCATATAATTGTGTTGAGAATTCAATGGCTTTATGCTAATTTTGTTTCAAGTTTATAACTGTAGCTGTTTCTTGGTCAAGAGTTTCTGTATCATATATTGAATTTGAGTGTATAAGTATTGTGTGTATTGCATGTTTTGTTTTGTGTGCCATGATGGGAATCCAATTCTGTGATGCTTGTTCTTTTTTCTATTTGATATATGTTGTTCTTAACCTTTTATCTTTGTATTGTTGTATTGTAGTATCCATGGGCAGTGTGCTATTATAATGTTTGATGTTACTGCCCGATTGACATACAAAAATGTTCCTACCTGGCATCGTGATCTTTATCGGTTAGTAAATGAAGTCTTTAAACTTTTTTTAATACTCTGTTTAGTTATTGAGCATTATTTTCATTATACTACTTTATGGACACTACCTCTTGCAACTTCTTGCTACTTATTTTCAGGGTTTGTGAAAACATCCCAATTGTTCTTTGCGGAAACAAGGTTGATGTGAAGAACAGGCAAGTGAAGGCAAAGCAGGTTACTTTCCACAGGAAGAAGAATTTGCAGTACTACGAGATATCAGCTAAGAGCAACTACAACTTTGAGAATTCTTTCCTGTATCTTGCCAGGAAACTTGCAGGGTTGGTGTTTACTTTCTAGTTTCTACAATGACATGAAGAACCCATTGAACTTTATAATTCATTTCAACTAATTAGTTATATTTCCATTTCTGAACTGCAGAACTTTCGTACGACATTGAGATGCATGAAGTTATGGGCTAAGCGTTGTTGCATTTATTCTAATGTATGGGAAAGCTTGTGCTATATGTTTGAATTTTTGCGTATGCGATTGGATATTGTATACATGCTATATGTGATGTGGTTAAAAAATTAGAGAACGCAAGGTTAATGATTGAAAACATTTTTATGTTAGTGTTTATTGTGTGAATATCATGAATATTGATGAATTCCATTAATGTAACCTACAATAGCTGTATTATTAATCCTAAATTGAGTGCAGATTGTTTTTTTAAAAAAATATTTGCAACATGCGGCGGTTCAAACCGCCACAATATACCATAGTTTTTTTTAAAAAATATTTGCAACTTGTGGCGGTTCAAACCGCCACAATATACTTTCGCAATCAACAATGAAAACAAAAATCATTAATCAAGTTAAGACGGTTGAAAATCGTCACAATATGCAGATGACGACAGTTAGCTACCCGTCGTGAAAATAACGACGGTTTGTACGACAGTTATCACAACCGTCACAATACGGCCTCGCGACGCACGTTTCTGTGACGGGATTGAAACCGTCGTAACTTGCATATTGCGACGGTTAAAACCGTCGTAATCTATCAAAATGAATCGTCGTAATTTGCCAATTTTCTTGTAGTGTATGTGCTCTCTCGCACACCGCAATGCTCTGCAAAATCTTCTTACTCAAGCTCATGTTACACAAGATGTTACTGTTGAACAATTTGATAATGTGATAGCTAACATCACCGCCTATAACAAATTAAGCTTTGATGTGGGGGAATTGCCCAAACAAGGTAACAATCACAACTGTGCCTTAGACATCTCTATTAAATGTCAAGAGGACACTTTGGCTAGGGTGTTAGTAGACACTCGTTCATCCTTCAATGCGTTACCCAAAATAACTCTTACAAAGCTGGCATATGTAGGAGCAGAGATGAAACCAAGTGCTCTTGTGGTGAAAGCATTTGATGGTTTGAGAAGACCTGTGCTTGGTGAAGTGGAGTTGCCTATTCTCATTGGTCCCCATGTTTTTGACATAACCTTTCAGGTTATGGAGTTGCCTAATATTATCATGTGAGGGATCAAAAACCTAGGATATACTCTAATTTAATTTATCGAGAATAAAATTGAATCATGAACCTAATGGAATATGGATATGTGGCAAAGCATCACATAATAAATCAACATACATGGAAGAACATTGTGTCAGATAAAACATACACGGGAAAACATCGTGTGTGGAATTGAATACATGGAAAAACATCACGCGATAAAAGTATATACATACATCCAATTAATAATAGAAAAATAATTAATTAATTAATAAGACAAACATTCAAGCAACTAATTACTAATATAAATAAAATAATTAAAATAATTAAATCAACATAAGAAAATAAGAGAGATAAATGAATGAAAGGACAAATCAAACCTAATAACCTAAATCATAAAATAGTAATAGTAAATAAAATAATAATAATAATAATAATAATAATAATAATAATAATATTAATAATAATAATAATAATAACTAAACAATAAAAATAAAATAAAACTGACAAAGGGGTCACGCTACATTTCTAGTAAACTCATAAGATATATAAAAAGAAAAATAAAACGGTAGTAAATATATGACTATATATTAAACTTGAAACAAATGTATGTATGTATGTATATAACAAAAGCTGATATATAAATCTAAAAGCATGTATATATTTATATAAAAAAATGAAACAAGAAGTTATATATATAACTAGTAAGGATATTTAAACCAAAAAATGATATGGCATATGTGTACATGAAGCAATATAGAATATGTATACAATTGTATAAAATAGAATATATATAGATAAAAAAAAACCAAAAAAATTATAAGACATATGTACAAGAAAAAGATATATCGAGCTAAACGGAAAAAGCAAAAGGAAATATATATAATGAAATGAAAGTACATTCCAGCAACAAGAAAAAGAAAGCGAGGACCAAAGGAAAGAAACAAACAATCTCATGCCAGTTGAGGTAAAATAAAAAACACATTAACACACTGCAACATATATACATACCAAATGGAGAAACAGGAAAGGAAACATACCTCTCTCTCAAAGCCCTTCCTTCCTCTTCTTTCTCGCTCGTTCGGTGGCCACACGACCATTATCAAAAGAAGGATTCTCAAAAGAAGCTCGAGCAGTCTGGGCAACAACATGAAGCTCATAAAGAGGATTCTCAAAAGAAGCAGTCTGGGCAACAACATGAACCATAGGTCGAGGCTCGGTGAAAACAGGAGCTTGAAATGTCGGTCCAACAGCTTGACCAATCATAGCAGTAGATACAAGAGGTGGACAATAATTATGGGGTAAACCAAAATCTGGCCAAGTTGAAGGTGACACCTAAACAGGTTGAGGATCAACATTTGAAACCTCCTGGATAACAGTCCTTTGGGGTTGTTCTCCTGTAGAAATCAAGAACTGGAGCATTTCATTGAGCTTGGTCATGCTTGACTTAAGATCATCGATCTCCATTCGGATCTATGCATTGTGTGCTTCTTATTCTGACATCTTGCGTCTGTTGTTAGCCCTAGTCTTGTATCTGTGTCGAGGAATCAGCTTGACGACTTACAGGTGACAATAGAAGATAGAGATAGCTGGAGATAAGTTGCTGGAAAAAATATAATGTATGCGATGAATCATGCAAATATGCAAATGATATGCAACGCGATGTAAGACATGATGCAACTCACATAGGCAACATGATCAAAGGTTCGTGGTCACAACATGAAGTCTGGGTAAAGAACCAACCACAGGGTGTGTACTAGGGGTAAAGCACATGCACAAAGGGTTATAACAAGGTTACCAGAGTCATCGATAAATCTTTTAGATATTATCGGCTTGCACGGCTACTCATGCGGCTAATAATATTCTCAAGATAAACTCGTCTGATTGTAGTATCACATGACAACCATCACAGGTCTACACCTGGATAATCACTGCACTGCGTCTTAAAATGGCTTAGAGGGGTGCAGGGATACTAAGGTCCTCAGCTTCACAGACTCCTGTCGCGGTGAAATTTGGATACCAAACTATTGATTAGTTTGAATCTTTATTCATTTGCAACCGAACTTTGATTTGTCCAAAGGAAGGGATAAAGATCGAAATTCCCACAATGCAATGCAAATGCAAGGTTAGATTGTTTAGCTTCGGGGGTTGGTTAAACTTAGGGAAGGTACTAGCATCCTAAGTTTCTGTAGTACTCTACAGGAACCTCTTGTTTTATATTTGTTTATTGCTATGGTTTATCTGCTTAATGGTTGAAAGACCCTAGGGGTTTATTTCTAAGTATACTCGATAAGATGTCGCATCTTATGCCTACATATCCTTACGGGAGTGGAATCAGAGTATGTTGTAGTTCACCCTAAAGGGTTTAAGGAGTTCTTTGACTGTGGCCAAAGTTCCTACGGGTTTAGGATAGTTGTTTTGATCAGGTTTAGGAGAAGAGATGAGTCTTCATGTTAAGGGAGATGTAACCACCACAAATGTAAAAGGGGGTCGTAGGAAATGGTCTTTGCATCGTCTTAAGAAAAGGTCTTACATACTCGGATGGTCGCCAAGCATGCCTTTGTCGCTCTAAAGGCAAAGTCCCTACATGTTTGATTGTATTGTTGTGGGGTGGAGATTATATCTCACTTAAGATGATTAACATCTATTCTCTATTGTGTTTGAAAAAGTTTGTATTGTGTTTAATTGTTTCGTCTAAGTTGTAAAGATAAAGACAAGGTCCTTCCTATGGGGTAGGTCCTATCCTAAGCAATCAACTTGAATGGACTCAAGGATCGTGGGGAGTATGATGCTTATGAGATGCAACTACACACAACGTTAAATTATGTGTAGGTTTTTCCTTTGGACGGATGCAATGCGATGAATATAAATATGTAAATGAATTGCGATAATGTAAATTGCAGAAATATAAACCATACACACGCATGAAAGCGCTGGGTGAGTGTGTGCATCGTGAATAAGATAAAGCAGGTAAAGATAAATAGAAAATACGCATGAAAGCGCTAAGTGTAAGTGCATGTGTCGTGAAGTGCTCGAGTTTTACGATATTGATTTATTTTAAGTTATTTGATTCGAGAAGAAATGGTCTAACATGAGTTTGATTATAAGGGGTGGATTGATTTTAGTTGGATTACTTATGAGAAAATATTTTTGGTGAGATTGATTTGAGAAACGTTGTATTTGATTTTAGATGAGATGATTTTACGGGAGAAGTTAGATTGATTTTAAATCCTAAGGTTTTTTTTTATGTATCACAATGATTTACTTTATTATGAAAAAAAGGGATTATTTAAATTGAATTATATTAATTGTGAAGGGTTATTTTTATTAATTATTTATAAAAGGTCCATTAATCACTAAATAGATTTTATTATTAAAAGTGAATAAATATTATTTTATTAAAATGTTGCTAAAACAAAAAAAGTCAATCAATTAATTATCAAGATATTTTAAGATGAGAGAAAAAAAAAGGAGTTTTTATTATTTTGTTATTAAGATAAAAGATTATAAATTATCAAATAGTATGAATTGTTTTTTTAAAAAAAAACACAATTAGCTACATGATTGAAAAAGTTGTTAATTATTATTTTTTGCATGAAATGGATATATGACCTCTTGTCAAAAAAGATTTACTAGATTATTTTAAATAAACAAAATAATGAGAAAAAAACTAATTAGACAAAGATTGATTAACACAAGTTTAAAGAAAGTTGGTGGGGGTTAATAATTTTAATTATAAATTATTTTAAAAGGTTGATTAGTTAATAAAAAGACTACTTAGGGCTGTTAAGGGTGGTTAGCATGGTTACGAGGTGATTAAGTGGTTAATGGGCTGATTAGTGCCTGTGATGTGTACGTGTGTGTGGTGTATTCAGCGGTAAACAAAATTAAAAAAACAACACAACACGAAACCCTAATTTCCCCAGCATTCCCAAATCGAGGAACCTCTCCTCGCCTCCGTCATCGCGCCTCTCCCTCTCTCACTCTGTTCATCTTCCTAATCGCGCCTGGTTCTCTCGTTCTTCACCTCCCAACCTGAAATCAAAACGAAAACATCAACGAAACAAGAATGTGGATAAGGATTAGAGTGTACCGAAGTTTGTGTGTAGCGCCGACAGAGTGAATTCGCGGGAGCTGGACTCGCGGCGGCCGAAATCAGCTTTGTCACCGGAGAAGATGAGTGCTTTCTCGAGCTCTCGAGCCTTTAGGGTTTCCAATATTGTACGCTAGGTTTCTCCTCCTTTGATTTGAATTCTTTCTCCTCAATTTATAGACCTTTTTGAGAATGAATTTGGAAATCTGATTTAAAACATTTTAGAACCCGATTGGACCTTCTGTTTTGGTGTGGATATATTTAGAAACTTTCCTTTCTCGTTTCGATGGACTCTCCTATCTGATTTGGGCGTATCTATTTTGTTAAATGCTCACATTTTTGGATTGGGATATTCTCTAACGGTTCCCTTTTCGATTCTGTGATTGTAGAACAGCTGGCAGTAACCGAAGCAATCAGGTCATAACTTTGCACATCACGATTCTCATGGCATGATGACTATGGAGTCCTAAGCGGCGTTTCTGTATTTGAGACACTCCTTGCAGTATCTGAGTGGTCTTTAACATTTTCATATGAAAAAAGAATCCCTTAGTATCTGGAACTGATGTTATCAAATTATCAGGTTGAACACCAGTTGTGGCTTAGAAGCTCTGTGCTGCGAACAATAGGTCTTTTGTTGCTGCTGGGCCTCTTCAACAAAATTGGAATGCCAATGCCTTCCATGGAGTTTAAGTTTAGCACACAACAAAAATGAACTAGTTCGGTTCCAGTAGGTTTTGCGTCTGAAACAGTTGTGAACAGGTAACCGCTGAACAGGTCCTCTGGCAGCAATAGCAACATCCTTGTCATAAATGAATTGGTTTGCGACATGTTTAACAGTACTGGCATCAACGGCGTCAATTCTGGCAAACAATTCAGCAAATGGGATTCTTCGACCATATGCGAGTAGCTGACGACCGATACCTTCAGCTATAGGGCTTGTTCCATCAATGTGAAGTGGAAGCGAAGAGTACGAGCTCGTGTAACATCATCCTCTGAAACCTAATAAGCCAACTGAGATGCTGTGGTGGGATTTGTTGACCACTTAGTAAAACTCTTCATGTTTTACAGCTCCAGAGGAGCAGTGTAATATGTCTGAATGTTTTGATTGCTTGTGTTGGGGCATGAGTCGCATTATTAATCATCCAGGATAATGTGCTCACAGTACAAGTCTCTATGGCAGACCTCTTGCTCCATCTAGAGGATGTTCCAAATTATCAGTTTAATAAGGTACATATTCTTAAACTTAATTATTTTAGAAATCTCTGTATCTAATTTTTTTGCAAATATCATCAATTCTCACTAGTTGGCTGCACATTATTATGTATCCCCTGCAGGTGGTGGATCTCAATTTGCTTTTATGATGAAAGTATAACGTTGCAAAAATCCAAGATTGCGTGTCTTTTATAAGTTGACGGCTTGTTAAAGTAGCTGGTTCTGGTAAGTTTATGGTTTGCTCTAAGTTTCTCATCTGGTGTAGTGGATAACTGCAGGTCAGAGCGGCGATAGGTCCAACTTGTTCTTCGGATTGTAACAATGCTGATTACGGTGGAAACAGAAGCTGTTGACAAGTGAGTGTGAGATGGTCTTGTAACTTCTGCGGAATTCTGTTACGAATCAGTTCTGAGGTTAATCTAAACAGGAAAATGTTGGGGATGTGCAGGTGGGATTGACCATTGAGTCAATGGTGTTTGCTGCTATTTGAGGGATAAAACTGTTTTTGTTTGCCAGATAGTTGGGGAAAGAAACGAGGCTTGGATTGTATTAGGGTGCGGGTTTGAGAATCCTGACGTTTACGACTTTGTTTTCATGCTTGCTACCTTTGGTTGTTGCTGATGATTTGCGTTGGTGCGTGTATCACAAAAACTGGTGACGAGGAGCAGCGGTAGCAGGTGTTTGCAGCTTGTCTATTTCGGTTATGACTTCTTTTCAAAGTTCTCTAAGAATCAACTTGTTGTTTCTTGGTTTTGTTGACAGGGTTGCGAGGAAATCGTGATACACTCTTGTGATAATACATCCAGCATATCACTCATATGATTGTTCAAGCTGTCCACAACTTGAGTAACAGGTCCTTCGGTTGAAGCATAAGCAGATACCTGTGTAGAACCATTGGTGTTCTCTTTCAACAGAAGAAGGTAAACTCTCACTGGTAGTTGATTTTGTGGAAGAATTATGTAGGATTGCCGCGGTTAATTCTGAATTTGAACTTAATTTCCATGTTCTGCAGTAACTTGGGGCGGTAGAGATGCACTTGGTAGCACTTCCAGTAAGGTCTGTTTCTAATGGTGGTTTGAACTCAACTACGCAAACTCTGCTGAATCAACCATGAATAATTGGAACATTGCGAGGGGAGATTGCTGCTCCGTAACTGGTGAGATGAATCTTGATTTGTTATCTTTGTAACTCTGTGGTTCAACTCAGTTGTGAAAGCTCTTAACCATTATGATTACTTGTTATGATTAATTCGGAACATGCTCCTTGTTTTGAAGGCACTTGACATCTTGACTTCTTTTACGGGGATACGGTTCAGGAGCGGATGCCTCTTCTCATGCCATGCTGCCACGAGAATAAATGGATGGAATTGAGCAAACTGGAGCGAGGTTGTCGAGGCGCACACTACATGAGTTGCCATTACTTCTATTATCTCTGTAACATCCATTTTAGAAGTATGAAGTTGGTTATGATATGATTCACCGCTAACATCGTTATCATCTGTGACAGGTATTGGCCGGTATTTCAACGGTTCAAAGTGTTAGCGTCTCTCTGAGAGCTTCGTGAGATTCACAGCTAGTTCAAGGTCGATATTGAGGTCATGGTTCGAAGTCATGGAACTGACTTGTTTGCAGAACTGTTTGATGAAGAGGCCTCGGTGCCTAGGGAAATTATCAATGCGCCTATCACCTTCTGTATCATCACTTATAGAAATGCTTCATTGTGATATTCTGATATTTGTTGGCTGTTAGTCCAGTTTAATAACCGTTTTGCCTTCACCAATAGCACATGACGTTGTAATCTCCGAAAGGGACTAGATGCTTGTTTTTAAATCGAAATTGCGCGCCCGTGGTTTGTACTAGAATTTATTGTATGCCTTGTATAGAATTGAGGTTCAAACGGAACCCGTAATATTGGATCCAAATGGTATGATTTGTAAGGATGAAATACCAAAGTTTAATGTTCAAAAACATTCTCTTGCCGTACATTGTGTCTTCCATTAACTGATCCCATTCTTTCACCATGGGCTGACTTGCAATTTCTATCAAATCCAAACCTTTCTTTACCTTCAATTGACGATTTTGTTAGAGAAGTAACCTTGATCTATAAGATACCAAAACCTGATTTGGAATTAACAAGATATAGTCGAGAAGCGCATCCAAAGACATCTTCGGTGTATCGATCCCATAATAGCTCAAGAGTGAAGGTAATGTTAATAATAATGATAATAAATATAATATTAGTAATAATAATAATAACAATAAATAAAAGAAAAAACCAATAAATATGATAAAAAGACCCAGGATCGGAGCTTTGACCAAGTAGGGACCTCGAGACGAACTTAAGTCGGGATCACTTGGTCATACCTCAAAATGCTCGATCCAACTCTACCTGAACTTTCCGCACCTGTAGAAGTTGGTTAGCCGCAAAGAAATCTAAATATTAAAATAAAGTTGAATAATGATAGAAAAATGCGCGAAAAAGAAGGTGGCATCTTACGGTCAAAAATTAGGGTGCAACAAATGCCCCTATTTAAGTTACTTCTATTCGGAGATATGGAGATTGAAATCTCCGTCTCGACGAGATAGGAGGGACTTAAATACAAACATTGCACGAATTTCTGGCCCTAAGATGCCACCGGATGCAAATGATATGCAATGATATGAGAATGCAAGACAAATGATCCTGTGGAGAAAGGGCGCCACAGGGGAGGAACTAGATACGACATGTGGGAAGGACAAACTCAACAAAAGGAGACTCCACGAGGACGGGAAACAAACATCACTAGGTAATCCTCAGAAGTAAAATAGTATCTCATACACCAAGGACATGGTGATGGGAAACAAACTTTTAGTCGAAGGATATGCTTATTATCATAATGTTGTGGTTGGTAATAATCCAGATGAATGGAGTTGATGGTTCATCCTTATTTTCCTTTTTTCTCCTTCTTTTTTTTTTGTATACCTTTTCTTTTGGAACTCAACTTGAAATAGTAAAATGTATGACTTCCCCTTGCACCATGGTATGGGAACCATGAGCTGGTCTCGGTCTCTGATGTCATTGTAGTTGTAGATGTTGTTGTAGTTGTTGAGCTTCCCCGAGCATCATGATATGGGAGTCATGCGCCGGTCTCGGTCTCTGATGTCGAACTTCCCCTTGCACCATGGTATGGGAACCATGAGCTGGTCTCGGTTTCTAATGTCAAACTTCCCCTTGCTCCATGGTATGGGAACCATGAGCTGGTCTCGGTTTCTGATGCCGAACTTCCCCTTGCACCATGGTATGGGAACCACGAGCTGGTCTCGGTTCCTACCCAAAATGATGGAAACTCGTGAGAGCGTCTTCAAAGAGGGGTTGTAAATTTGTTGATTTGTAGATTGTATGTTGTGAATTGTAATGTTGATGTAGATGTTCGGCTGTGAGTCATAGTGTCATTGTAAATTGTATGTTGTAAATTGTAGAACTGTAGAATTGTTGATGTAAATGTTGTGTAATCTGTAATTGTAGAATTTTGTAGATGTGATCTTGTATTTGTACTTGTAGATGCAATTTGTATTGAATTGGCAATTTGTAGAATATGCACCGGGGATCTTCAAAAGAGTTGTAAACCGGTTGATACGTGGAGTGTCCTCTTGTGAGGAGATATGTCATTGATTGTACTCATAATGAACTCTCTGGGGAAAATCATTTTTGAGGAGTATCTTTGTTGTAATTGTAAGATATGTAAGATTGTTGTAGCAGAAATCCTCAAGTGGGGAAGTATCTGTAATGTACTTTGTTTTGTTTTGATAAATCTTGAAATAATCCACTGGGGATGGATAGATTGTCTCGAGGAAATTGTTCTTTGTCGTTTTGAGAATAGATCTGCCTAAGATGAGTTGCTCGAATAAAGAGATCTTCTGTCATTCAGCTGTAAGTTGTTGAGGAAATCTTGTAACGGTGTTGAAGAAACGGTGTGTCTTCAAATGATGATCCTCATAATGTCAAAGTGCAAAATAAAGATGCACTTTTGATCCCTATTCAAAAGCTGGAGATGTTCATAGTGTGATTGTCAAAGACCGAAGTTCAATTCGGGAAATAACCGAAGAGAAACTGTCAAGCAAGACTCAACCATAGAGGCATAAACTCCAATGGGAATGTACCGAAACAACTGTCTTCCACGAGGATCGAACTTCATGGGGAAATAGAAATATTGAGTTTTTTTCTGCTTAGGGCTGACAACTCTATTTGGAAGGAGTAAGACGCGCCCAAATACCCAAGGGTAAACGCAATCGAAGAGATAGAGTAAAACAAACAAAAGGATGCACAAATGCAAATGTTATGCTATCTACTTGTATGATATGTGTATGCTTGTGCTGACAAGACAGACGAAAGCAATGACCGAATACGGGATGAACGTCTCGAAACAAACATCCGACCAATCTTCAAAGATAGAAGTATCATTGAGGATAGATGGAGAACCAAATGTAGGGTCCCAATACTGCTTCAAAACTTCACAATTCTCTTGAGACAAAGTGATCAATCCAGTTGGGGACGTATCATCTTGATAAGTTTGAAATGTTGTATGAAATTGTAGACGGAGGTACCCAAACCGAAGTTTCATAGGGGATCAAATAAATATCTTGGATCGTCGTAGTTGTTGAATATGTTGGGGTTGAGCTTCCTGAGGATGAAATATACATCTTGCTCCAATCTTCAAATTCCCCAAGTCACATAGTTTAAGAGAAAAACGTCTCGAGAGGATTTTACAGAAAACATGATGCCTAAATGCCCCACTGTTTTCAAACTCTCTAGAGATTCGCCGAATCTCGACGTAACTGCCCCTGATTGGCGATAAGTGAGTCCTTGAATTTCTTCTAGCTGAACCCAAGACTTGCGCGGATGAAATTTTCTTGGGAAGAATGACTTGTCCCAAGTCAGCAAAGTCTTCAAATATCATCATTAATGTCTGTATGTGGTCTTTCTAAGATGTCAAATGTATTTAGCACATTTGAAATATCCATTTTGAAATGGTTAATGCAGCACGCGTTTGTCTTGAAGTTTTAAAAGGGGTATCACAATAACTTGTGATCAAAACCACTAGTTAGGATACAAATTGAATCATTTATAAAGCCGATTTAAATTTGAGCATAGCTCAAGGAGTCAGGAAACAATATCTCATAGAGTATGCTTTCGAACTAAACCTTACTTCAATCAGGATTTTGAGGGACGTATATGGGTTTAAATTATGACTTGTAGAATGGAGGTAGAAAGGGTTAGTATATTTGTGCCCACCCAATTTTTGAAAGATGTTCATCATTTTTTGATATTACCCTGCCCAAGGTTAAGAAGATGACGTTTCGGTTTGGGAGAAAGAGAACGGATCCTCAATCAAGGTTTAAAAGAAAGGGTTGACTATGTTGGCTTTCAGGAGGTTTAAAATAATTCCTTACATCATCAGTAGGGTTTTTATTCGAAGCATACAACAAGAGATCATATGTTTTACTTCATCATCCTCCTTCCAATTCTCTGTCAGAGCGAGAGATCGGGTAAGAGTCGGCATTATAAATAATTTTGAAAAACTATTTGAGTGAAAACGAATGGATTTCTTCAAGACAAACAGTTATTGCGTTGCTTATTCAAAACAGAAAGTTCTTACATGCCAAATATGCTTTCAATCAAAGAAATAAACACACAAACAAACGAAAGAAATATAAAGTTCTTCTGAGAGTCCTTTCCAGGATCTTTATTGTGCTTTCGTGTAGACGGGAAGGATATGCAGAAATGTCTGGTGCACAGCTTTCAGACACGGCGTTGACGATCTTGAATCATGCCTAGGGAGGACGAACCTTGTCGAGATATGGGGCTATCTCGCACATAAGGGACGGAACCCTCAAAGAATAAGACTCCACTTTTGACTAAATTTTGAACGTCTGCTTTCATGCCGTAACAGCTCTCGATGTCGTGCCCCGGAGCGCCTTGATGATACAGGCAAAATCTGTTGGCTTTGTACCAGTATGGGAAATTCTTAGGTACCTTGGGTGGGGCTTTAGTCTGGATATGCCCTCTGTGAATTAGAGCTGGAAACAAATCAACGTACTTCACCGGGATGGGATCAAACTGGTGAATTGCTTCCCTTGGTGCATCTGGAGTCATCCTTTGATACCTTTTCCGAAATTGTCGATGTTGTGGTTGATCTTGAGAGGCCAACCTCTGCCTAGGATGTGGTTGCTGTTCACGCTGAATGGGCATCGCATATTGGTGCTAAGGATGGGGTACCGGAGCTATGAATTCTCTGGAGGGTCCACAGTCATCTCTATTGTTTGGGGCTGTACCCAAGTTATGATGGTATTGCTTCACAAAAGAAAAAGTTAAGTCTTCCCAAGACTGAATGTGGTTCCTTTGCAGCTTCATATACCATGTCAATGGTGCTCCACACAAACTTTCTTGGAAGCAGTGAATCAATAGTGGGTCGTTTCCAAGGTAAGCGATCATCTTCCGACAAAACATCGTCAAATGATACCTTGGACAAATTGTACCTTTGTACACTTCAAAGGCGGGCATCTGGAATCCTGGGGGGATAACTAAGTTTGGAACTAGGTGCGGGTCATGAGCATGAAAATCAGGCGCACGGTCCCTCTTCATCATTTTCCATCGTTCCTCGAAGTCACGAAATTCATTCTTGAATGCTGTAAGCTCTGGATCGTCCATTTACTTTTCTTGCATAGGCTGAAGTTGCATGGGAACAAAGTTGTCGGAGGGACGGCGAAGGGTCGGATTAGACCTTACTCTGAAGCTAGTCATGCGATCCATGCCTTTGTTCTCCTCACTATCCTTTAATGATACTTCCGGCTTGGTCAGATGGTCGAGACAGCGACTGACAGCAAAAGATGGAAAACTGAAATGAGCCACAACAAAGGAAGGACACATGCACAAGATGTAAAATGCCATGCTAAATGCATAATGTTAATGCCTAATGCAGATGTAGGAGAGACTTCAAGAAACTCAAAGTGTTTTTCAGTATTATAATGTAGGATAGTTGAAAAACTTTTTATTTTGAGAAACAATGAAAACAAAGTACTCTTTCAAGAGCTTATTACAACGAAAGCAAGAGAAAACTTAGAACTCTATCCCACAGTCCTCTCCTTTGTACGGAGCTCTTCGGTCAGCTGGTCAATGCGATCCTGCAACGCTGCTTTCTCGATGATGAGTCGTTCCACACACTCCTTCCAAGCCATGGTAGTTGAGGGGAGATCATCATTGGTGACAGCACTTGAAGAGGCAGGAGAAAATAAATCTCCTTGTGCCTTTCTCTTTCTGGCAACTTCTAATTCTGGTGTCTTCTGAAGTCTTTCCTTCTCTACTTTGAGGGTGAGGAACTTGTTCTTCCAAGCAGTCCTCAGTTTCCGGGCTTCATCTAAAGCAATCCTTACTTGTTCAATTTCGTCCACATCGAACCAGTCGGGGTCATGAGGAGACAATACCATTGGTTCATGAAAGGGAAAAGGCATCTTGAGATCGAGAGCCCTTTCTCGCACCCAATGCAGATAATCCTCGGAAACAGCACAGTTGGGGTATCCTGAAGCAGCTGTTCCTTCCATATCAATATATTTCCATGCATAAATGATGACAGTCTTTAGATCTAGATCCTCTTCTCCCTTGAAATAGATCTCTTCCAATGAAACTGGGTCAGGCACTTGGATCATAGGGTGTCCAAACTGTCTACGGGCCAAGGCGGGATTGTAACTTATACACCCTTCTCTTCCAATAAGCGGTACGTTGGGGAAACCTCCGGTGCTAGGAATCATAGGCACGCCTCCATAGGCGAGATCATACCAAACAATGTCCGAATGGGTAAGGGCCATAAGTATCTCGGACCATCGAGGTGTTGCTACTTCGTTCCAAAGGGACGGATACCAAGTCAAACGAGCGATGAACCATGAGTACAGCAAGGCGGTACAACATACAATGTGTCCTCCTCCTTCGGCGTTCTTCGAGTGAATCGAAAAGTACGTATCAGCAAGCAAGGTGGGTACTGGATTCTTGAGTATGAAGAGCTTGATTGCATCCATATCAACAAAATTGTCAATTTTAGGGAACCAGAAAGTCCCATAGACCAACAAAGCAAAATTGGCTTCCAAGATGAGAGCCTCCTTTCTTTCAGCATGGTAACGGACTTTTTCGATCAAAAAGTCGGCGGGGAACCCAAGGACTCCTTCCTTGGTGATCAGGTGTGTCTGGACATCTTCTAGGCTGAGATGGGTAGCGTTTGCAATTTCCTGGTGACTAGGCGTGTCTTCCCTTCCGGTGAATAGCGGTCGAACAGTCACAGGTATCCTCAAGAGCTCTGAGTACTCTTCCAAGGTCGGCATCAATTGGTAGTCTGGAAAAGTGAAGCAGTGATACATCGGGTCATAAAACTGAACCAATGTTTCCAACAATCCTTCTTTCATCCTTAGCTCGAGGAAACGGAAAACTCCTCCATATTCTGCTGCGAAGGCAAAGCGATCCTCGACGAGTTTGGCTAGTTCTCTCAAGCTTTCGAGGTTGGGACTCTGAAAAGTGTACTTCAGGGTTTCTTTTCTGAAATCCATGATTACAACACCTACAGAACGAATTTGAGTTTCTTGAAGTGAACAAATGGAAAAAGAATGCAATGCAAGATGATTAGGACTTCATGGGATTCCTCTGTTTATAGGCATTGCGGTAAAAGAAAACGTTTTATTAAATTTGAAACGGACTACGTAAATATTCTTTTAAAGAGTCCCAAATAAAAGCTAAATAAAAGCTAGTAAAGACACTAAAGAAGCTTTGAATGCTGCTGCTTGAGCTGCTCTTCTAGTTGCGCCTTCTCACGGATAAGGTTGTCCACAATTATTTTCCAAATAGTGCATTGTGGGTCGGAGAAAAATAAATCCTCCATGACTTTCCTCTTCTTGCAGGGGAGTAGCTCTTCATCCTTCAATTGTAGCTGTTTCTGAAGTTCATCCCTCTCCTTTTGAAGTTCAACATTTTGCTTTTGAAGTTCAGCATCCTGCTTTTGACACTCATCATTTTCTGCCACTGCCACATGGTACTTGTTCTTCCAAGATTCCAGCTCATGTTGAGACTTCCTTAAGGACACCTCTAACTCCTCGACTTTAGACATAAAGACATAAGTGGGCTCTCTCCTTGGAGCTATGGGATCTTGACGGGAATAGGGCATCTTTAGATTGGTTGCCCTTTTTCTGACCCACTGGAGGTATGGTTCTAAAGACACACAGTTAGGCTTCCCTAGACTTCTCTTCCCTTTCTTGTGTACATTACGCCATGCATGTAGAATCTTTCCTCGGAGTTCCATATCATCTTTGAAGAACATACCCTCTACTTGAACACTTTTGGGAGGTTCCTTCAACGGGTATCCCAACTGTCGACGGGCTAAGATAGGATTGTAGCTGATTCCTCCATCAAAGTTGAGCAACGGTACATTAGCAAAGTCACCGCAGCTATCAATGATTAATACTCCATCATACACTCGGTTGTACCAATCAATGTCGGAATGGGTCAAAGCCATAACCCTTGGAGACCAATACTCTTTGCCAATGTTTGTAAAAGAGCTAGACTTCGGTAAGTGCGAAATAAACCACTTGTAAAGTAAAGGTACACAGCAAGTAATCATCCCTCCACCACGAAGGTTTCGGAGATGTATAGAGTGATATGCATTTCCCAATAGAGTTGGCACTGGGTTGTTCTTCATAAAGATCTTGAATGCCTTGAGGTCGATGAAACCTTCGAAACTCGGGAATAGAAACAACCCATAAACAAGCAAAGCAAAAATTGCCTCAAACAGAGCCTTATTAGAATAATCAGCGTAGAATGAAGCCTTCTCGATTAGGAAACCTGTCTTTAAACCAAGAATCCCATCCTTAGTAACTATGTTGGCTTTGACGTCGGACACCTTCAAACGGAAAGCTTTAGCAATGTCTTTCTCATCGGGGTCCTTTTCCAAGAAGGGAAAAGGAGATTCCTCAAGGACAGGCAGACCAACCAAGAAGGAATACTCTTCCAGTGTAGGTAGCAACTGGAAATCTGGAAAGGTGAAACAATGGTAGAGAGGATCATAGAACTGTAGCAGAGTGGCAAGAAGTCCTTCATTCACTGAGCAACCCAACAAGGATATCAGCTTCCCATACTTGTTCTTGAATTCCTCTTGATCTTTGATGAAACCCCACAACTTCTTTAGGTCATCCAATTTGGGACTCTTAAAAGTATATTTCACAGTATGTCTTTTATCTGAAGCCATAGTGACCTACAATGTCCATAAACGAAAGTAAATCCCATGAAGTCCAATGCAGAATGATGTAATATGAATGCAGCAAACACAAGTATTCACATAAGGACAATAAAGATAAACAAACAAGAGGGGCGCCCTAGGTTTGCAACGAGCATGGAGTAAAGGTGTACCCTTCCCAAAGGTTTAAGGACTAAAGGTTGATTGGTACCTGCAGAACAAGGTTCTAAAGGGACACAGAATCATCAGCCCATCTATCGGATATTATCAATTTTCCCAATTACTCGAGGATTAATAATATTCTCAAGAGAACTTCTTTTGAGTGTAGCTTCGCGTAGCACTATTTCGGAAGTACTTCCTCATAGTCTCGCACTACGTCCTAATAAAGGCCAAAGTTGAGTTAAGGTAACTACGGTCCTCAATATCATAGGCTCCAAAGTCGAAAGTAGTGAGTGTCTTCACGATTAATCGTTCAACAGTACTATTTCGAAAGGGCCTCAACTGAGCGGGATTCTCGATTCAACTTAGTAGGGATTCCACTCCCTATAAGCCTCATCGAATATATCACCATCCTATCTTAATTTCTCTCAAAGTTCGGGTGTAGAACTTTATCTCACCACTCAAGGACAACAATCCCAAAAGAACAAACACAGGAGAAAATAAACATTTAAGCAGGTAAGCAGATATATAAAGCAGTAAACAAATAAGAAAAGATAGGGAAACCCACTAGGAGGTCCCCAGTGAAGTCGCCATTTCTGTCGCGGTGAAATTTGGATACCAAACTATTGATTAGTTTGAATCTTTATTCATTTGCAACCGAACTTTGATTTGTCCAAAGGAAGGGATAAAGATCGAAATTCCCACAATGCAATGCAAATGCAAGGTTAGATTGTTTAGGTTCGGGGGTTGGTTAAACTTAGGGAAGGTACTAGCATCCTAAGTTTCTGTAGTACTCTACAGAAACCTCTTGTTTTATATTTGTTTATTGCTATGGTTTATCTGCTTAATGGTTGAAAGACCCTAGGGGTTTATTTCTAAGTATACTCGATAAGATATCGCATCTTATGCCTATATATCCTTACGGGAGTGGAATCAGAGTATGTTGTAGTTCACCCTAAAGGGTTTAAGGAGTTCTTTGACTGTGGCCAAAGTTCCTACGGGTTTAGGATAGTTGTTTTGATCAGGTTTAGGAGAAGAGACGAGTCTTCATGTTAAGGGAGATGTAACCACCACAAATGTAAAAGGGGGTCGTAGGAAATGGTCTTTGCATCGTCTTAAGAAAAGGTCTTACATACTCGGATGGTCGCCAAGCATGCCTTTGTCGCTCTTAAGGCAAAGTCCCTATATGTTTGATTGTATTGTTGTGGGGTGGAGATTATATCTCACTTAAGATGATTAACATCTATTCTCTATTGTGTTTGAAAAAGTTTGTATTGTGTTTAATTGTTTCGTCTAAGTTGTAAAGATAAAGACAAGGTCCTTCCTATGGGGTAGGTCCTATCCTAAGCGATCAACTTGAATGGACTCAAGGATCGTGGGGAGTATGATGCTTATGAGATGCAACTACACACAACGTTGAATTATGTGTAGGTTTTTCCTTTGGACGGATGCAATGCGATGAATATAAATATGTAAATGAATTGCGATAATGTAAATTGCAGAAATATAAACCATACACACGCATGAAAGCGCTGGGTGAGTGTGTGCATCGTGAATAAGATAAAGCAGGTAAAGATAAATAGAAAATACGCATGAAAGCGCTAAGTGTAAGTGCATGTGTCGTGAAGTGCTCGAGTTTTACGATATTGATTTATTTTAAGTTATTTGATTCGAGAAGAAATGGTCTAACATGAGTTTGATTATAAGGGGTGGATTGAATTTAGTTGGATTACTTATGAGAAAATATTTTTGGTGAGATTGATTTGAGAAACGTTGTATTTGATTTTAGATGAGATGATTTTACGGGAGAAGTTAGATTGATTTTAAATCCTAAGGTTTTTTTTTATGTATCACAATGATTTACTTTATTATGAAAAAAAGGGATTATTTAAATTGAATTATATTAATTGTGAAGGGTTATTTTTATTAATTATTTATAAAAGGTCCATTAATCACTAAATAGATTTTATTATTAAAAGTGAATAAATATTATTTTATTAAAATGTTGCTAAAACAAAAAAGTCAATCAATTAATTATCAAGATATTTTAAGATGAGAGAAAAAAAAGGAGTTTTTATTATTTTGTTATTAAGATAAAAGATTATAAATTATCAAATAGTATGAATTGTTTTTTTTTTAAAAAACACAATTAGCTACATGATTGAAAAAGTTGTTAATTATTATTATTTGCATGAAATGGATATATGACCTCTTGTCAAAAAAGATTTACTAGATTATTTTAAATAAACAAAATAATGAGAAAAAAACTAATGAGACAAAGATTGATTAACACAAGTTTAAAGAAAGTTGGTGGGGGTTAATAATTTTAATTATAAATTATTTTAAAAGGTTGATTAGTTAATAAAAAGACTACTTAGGGCTGTTAAGGGTGGTTAGCATGGTTAAGAGGTGATTAAGTGGTTAATGGGCTGATTAGTGCCTGTGATGTGTACGTGTGTGTGGTGTATTCAGCGGTAAACAAAATTAAAAAAACAACACAACACGAAACCCTAATTTCCCCAGCATTCCCAAATCGAGGAACCTCTCCTCGCCTCCGTCATCGCGCCTCTCCCTCTCTCACTCTGTTCATCTTCCTAATCGCGCCTGGTTCTCTCATTCTTCACCTCCCAACCTGAAATCAAAACGAAAACATCAACGAAACAAGAATGTGGATAAGGATTAGAGTGTACCGAAGTTTGTGTGTAGCGCCGACAGAGTGAATTCGCGGGAGCTGGACTCGCGGCGGCCGAAATCAGCTTTGTCACCGGAGAAGATGAGTGCTTTCTCGAGCTCTCGAGCCTTTAGGGTTTCCGATATTGTACGCTAGGTTTCTCCTCCTTTGATTTGAATTCTTTCTCCTCAATTTATAGACCTTTTTGAGAATGAATTTGGAAATCTGATTTAAAACATTTTAGAACCCGATTGGACCTTCTGTTTTGGTGTGGATATATTTAGAAACTTTCCTTTCTCGTTTCGATGGACTCTCCTATCTGATTTGGGCGTATCTATTTTGTTAAATGCTCACATTTTTGGATTGGGATATTCTCTAATGGTTCCCTTTTCGATTCTGTGATTGTAGAACAGCTGGCAGTAACCGAAGCAATCAGGTCATAACTTTGCACATCACGATTCTCATGGCATGATGACTATGGAGTCCTAAGCGGCGTTTCTGTATTTGAGACACTCCTTGCAGTATCTGAATGGTCTTCAACATTTTCATATGAAAAAAGAATCCCTTAGTATCTGGAACTGATGTCATCAAATTATCAGGTTGAACACCAGTTGTGGCTTAGAAGCTCTGTGCTGCGAACAATAGGTCTTTTGTTGCTGCTGGGCCTCTTCAACAAAACTGGAATGCCAATGCCTTCCATGGAGTTTAAATTTAGCACACAACAAAAATGAACTAGTATCGGTTCCAGTAGGTTTTGCGTCTGAAACAGTTGTGAACAGGTAACCGCTGAACAGGTCCTCTGGCAGCAATAGCAACATCCTTGTCATAAATGAATTGGTTTGCGACATGTTTAAAAGTACTGGCATCAACGACGTCAATTCTGGCAAAAAATTCAGCAAATGGGATTCTTCGACCATATGCGAGTAGCTGACGACTGATACCTTCAGCTATAGGGCTTGTTCCATCAATGTGAAGTGGAAGCGAAGAATACTAGCTCGTGTAACATCATCCTCTGAAACCTGATAAGCCAACTGAGATGCTGTGGTGGGATTTGTTGACCACTTAGTAAAACTCTTCATGTTTTACAGCTCCAAAGGAGCAGTGTAATATGTCTGAATGTTTTGATTGCTTGTGTTGGGGCATGAGTCGCATTATTAATCATCCAGGATAATGTGCTCACAGTACAAGTCTCTATGGCAGACCTCTTGCTCCATCTAGAGGATGTTCCAAATTATCAGTTTAATAAGGTACATATTCTTAAACTTAATTATTTTAGAAATCTCTGTATCTAATTTTTTTGCAAATATCATCAATTCTCACTGGTTGGCTGCACATTATTATGTATCCCCTGCAGGTGGTGGATCTCAATTTGCTTTTATGATGAAAGTGTAACGTTGCAAAAATCCAAGATTGCGTGTCTTTTATAAGTTGACGGCTTGTTAAAGTAGCTGGTTCTGGTAAGTTTATGGTTTGCTCTAAGTTTCTCATCTGGTGTAGTGGATAACTGCAGGTCAGAGCAGCGATAGGTCCAACTTGTTCTTCGGATTGTAACAATGCTGATTACGGTGGAAACAGAAGCTGTTGACAAGTGAGTGTGAGATGGTCTTGTAACTTCTGCGGAATTCTGTTACGAATCAGTTCTGAGGTTAATCTAAATAGGAAAATGTTGGGGATGTGCAGGTGGGATTGACCATTGAGTCAATGGTGTTTGCTGCTATTTGAGGGATAAAACTAATTTTTGTTTGCCAGATGGTTGGGGAAAAGAAACGAGGCTTGGATTGTATTAGGGTGCGGGTTTGAGAATCCTGACGTTTACGGCTTTGTTTTCATGCTTGCTACCTTTGGTTGTTGCTGATGATTTGCGTTGGTGCGTGTATCACAAAAACTGGTGACGAGGAGCAGCGGTAGCAGGTGTTTGCAGCTTGTCTATTTCGGTTATGACTTCTTTTCAAAGTTCTCTAAGAATCAACTTGTTGTTTCTTGGTTTTGTTGACAGGGTTGCGAGGAAATCGTGATACACTCTTGTGATAATACATCCAGCATATCACTCATATGATTGTTCAAGCTGTCCACAACTTGAGTAACAGGTCCTTCGGTTGAAGCATAAGCAGATACCTGTGTAGAACCATTGGTGTTCTCTTTCAACAAAAGAAGGTAAACTCTCACTGGTAGTTGATTTTGTGGAAGAATTATGTAGGATTGCCGCGGTTAATTCTGAATTTGAACTTAATTTCCATGTTCTGCAGTAACTTGGGGCGGTAGAGATGCACTTGGTAGCACTTCCAGTAAGGTCTGTTTCTAATGGTGGTTTGAACTCAACTACACAAACTCTGCTGAATCAACCATGAATAATTGGAACATTGCGAGGGGAGATTGTTGCTCCGTAACTAGTGAGATGAATCTTGATTTGTTATCTTTGTAACTCTGTGGTTCAACTCAGTTGTGAAAGCTCTTAACCATTATGATTACTTGTTATGATTAATTCGGAACTTGCTCCTTGTTTTGAAGGCACTTGACATCTTGACTTCTTTTACGGGGATACAGTTCAGGAGCAGATGCCTCTTCTCATGCCATGCTGCCACGAGAATAAATGGATGGAATTGAGCAAACTGGAGCGAGGTTGTCGAGGCGCACACTACATGAGTTGCCATTACTTCTATTATCTCTGTAACATCCATTTTAGAAGTATGAAGTTGGTTATGATATGATTCACCGCTAACATCGTTATCATCTGTGACAGGTATTGGCCGGTATTTCAACGGTTCAAAGTGTTAGCGTCTCTCTGAGAGCTTCGTGAGATTCATAGCTAGTTCAAGGTCGATATTGAGGTCATGGTTCGAAGTCATGGAACTGACTTGTTTGCAGAACTGTTTGATGAAGAGGCCTCGGTGCCTAGGGAAATTATCAATGTGCCTATCACCTTCTGTATCATCACTTATAGAAATGCTTCATTGTGATATTCTGATATTTGTTGGCTGTTAGTCTAGTTTAATAACCGTTTTGCCTTCACCAATAGCACATGACATTGTAATCTCCGAAAGGGACTAGATGCTTGTTTTTAAATCGAAATTGCGCGCCCGTGGTTTGTACTAGAATTTCTTGTATGCCTTGTATAGAATTGAGGTTCGAACGGAACCCGTAATATTGGATCCAAATGGTATGATTTGTAAGGATGAAATACCAAAGTTTAATGTTCAAAAACATTCTCTTGCCGTACATTGTGTCTTCCATTAACTGATCCCATTCTTTCACCATGGGCTGACTTGCAATTTCTATCAAATCCAAACCTTTCTTTACCTTCAATTGACGATTTTGTTAGAGAAGTAACCTTGATCTATAAGATACCAAAACCTGATATGGAATTAACAAGATATAGTCGAGAAGCGCATCCAAAGACATCTTCGGTGTATCGATCCCATAATAGCTCAAGAGTGAAGGTAATGTTAATAATAATGATAATAAATATGATATTAGTAATAATAATAATAACAATAAATAAAAGAAAAAACCAATAAATATGATAAAAAGACCCAGGATCGGAGCTTTGACCAAGTAGGGACCTCGAGACGAACTTAAGTCGGGATCACTTGGTCATACCTCAAAATGCTCGATCCAACTCTACCTGAACTTTCCGCACCTGTAGAAGTTGGTTAGCCGCAAAGAAATCTAAATATTAAAATAAAGTTGAATAATGATAGAAAAATGCGCGAAAAAGAAGGTGGCATCTTACGGTCAAAAATTAGGGTGCAACAACTCCCAGGTTGGAGAAAGTAATGCCAATACGACTACTCGCATGACATCGATAATCCCAAAGAGGCCTCCACTAAGTATGGTTATGTCATATGTTAAACATGTTAGGATATAAAAAGAATTAAAAAACATATTTTTGTGTTTTTTTATAATAAGACAAGAATAAAAAGAATTAAAAATCAAGTTTTTTTTTATTTATTTATAATAAGACAAGAATAAAAAGAATTAAAAATCAAGTATTTATTTATTTATTTATAATAAGACAAGAATAAAAAGAATTATAAATCATGTTTTTTTTGTATTTTTTATAATAAGACAAGAATAAAAAGAATTAAATATTATGTTTTTGTATTTTTAGAAGGCGAAACATAATTAAGTATTGATTAAATATGATATTTTTGTGTTTTTTTTATAAAAAAAGAAAATATTAATAAACAAATTAAAAATAAAATTAATTAATAAAAATTTAAATTTAAATTAAATATCTAATTAAATCTAATAAATTAAATGATTATTTAAATAAATAAAAATGATTAAAAAACGAAATAAAAAGTCGGGCAGAAAAGTGCTCAAAAAAATAAAAGGAACACTAAAATAATCATCACGAAATAAACATATCAGAAAAATATAGCGTTTGGTCAGTTTTTGAAATAAATTTAGACCAGTTTGTTTGTAAATACAACAAATTTATTCTTACTGACATTTCAGACACTATACAAGATGAAGTGCATGCTATGCTATGCAGACGATGTGAAACAAAAAAAATAGAATCTTAGGGTTAAAAATTAGGGTATGACACAACCTCACCAATAGTAGGTTGAAACCATCAACTTGGGTAATTGTAAGTGCTCTTGATTGGCTGCATTTTGTGGCAAAATATTAGAGTATGTATGTATGTCATAACTGATGGTAGTACATACATAATGTGGATTGTGCAGGGTAAGTTAACTGAGCTAAATGTTAGTTAAGTTGAATATCATACAGAATGTCATGACTCTGATCGTATGACATCCAGCGAGCAGATTAGTTTTTCTGGTAGCTAGAAATTAGGAAACTTATTAGAAGCTCAAGCTGAAAGACAGGAGACATTTTAGAAGCCCTAAAGCGAAACAAATGCTCCTGAATTAAATGGAAAGTGCGCAGATTATTGAAGAAAGGTTTTTGATAAGGATAAACATAATTTATGCGCCCAGGCCCAAGGACTGAATGTTGTTATAAAAACAGAAGGAGCAATCCTAGAAGAGCAGCTCTTAACAGAATATTAGAGAGTGCATATTAAGAGTCCTTGTGAGTGAAGAAGGTTGTTCTTCACGTGAGTATTGTGAGTGAAGAAAGTGTGTTCTTCACATGTGAATTGTGTCTTAGGAATACTTGTTTACCAAGCAACTGTATGTTGCATTGGTTAGGTAGGTTCTAAGTTGTGTCTCACTCAAAGCTGTTAAGCAAGAGTGTGTGATTCTTGATCAAAGCTTTGAAGCAAGATCAAGGTATGTATGAAGTGTTTCTTCATATTTATTTTGTAATTATGAATTGTATATCACTGTGGTGTGATTAAGGGGGAGTGAGTGGGTATACTCAGATCTAGAGTGTCTCTAGGTTGAAGTGTCATTGGGTAGGTCTTAAGTGAGGAGTGCAAACTGGGATTGTTTGGCTCTAAATTAATTCTACTGATAGTGAATTTCCTCCCTGGCTTGGTAGCCCCCAGATGTAAGTGTTGTTGACACTGAACTGGGTGAACAATTACTGGTGTGATTTAATGCTTTCTGTTTACAGTTTTTAATTAGTCCAATAGTCTGTGTTACAGTGGATGTTATAACATCCGTAATAACATCCATCGTGTGCTAGCCAGAATTTCAATTGGCATCAGAGCAGGCACTCTGCCTGTTGTATCTGGGTGAGATCTAGGGAAGATAAATTCTGGTACTATGGATAAAGACATAGGATTCACAAATATACATCCAATTCTGGATGGCTCTAATTATGAATATTAGAAACCTAGGATGATTGCCTTCTTAAAGTCTTTAGACAGCAAGGCATGGAGAGCTGCAAACTCTGGCTGGGAACATCCTGTGAAGACTGACAAGGATGGAGTATCTGTGTTAATTCCTGAAGAGGAATGGAACAAAGAGCAAGAGGCCTTAGCTCTTGGGAACTCTAAAGCATTGAATGCACTATTCAATGGAATAGACAAAAACATCTTCAGACTGGTACACCATTGTGAACTGGCTAAGGAGGACTGGGACACTCTCAGAACAACTCATGAGGGAACCTCAAAAGTGAAGATGTCTAGACTTCAAATGCTGACCACAAAATTTGAAAGTCTAAGGATTAAAGAGGATGAAACCATTCATGAGTTTTACATGAACATTCTTGAACTTGCAAACACTTCAGGAGCCTTGGGAGAAAAGATGCCTGAAGAGAAACTTGTGAGGAAGATTCTCAGGTCCTTACCTAGAAGGTTCGCAATGAAGGTCACTGCCATTAAAGAAGCCCAAGACATATGCCACATGAAGGTGGATAAACTCATTGGTTCTCTCCAAACATTTGAGATGGGATTGTGTGATCAGGCTGTGAAGAAAAAGAACAAAAGCATAGCTCTTGTTTCAAACACTGCAGATGACTCAGTAGAAGAAGATGGTGAAAATGAGGAGAACTTGTCAGAGGCCATAGCTTTGCTTAGAAGACAATTTAATAAATTGATCAAAAGGATAGACCACAAGTCTAAACCTTATGCCAAGAACATGCCTTCTGACATCAGCGGAAGGGATAAGTCTGAAGAAACATCCAGCCAAAGCAAAGGAGTTCAATGCCATGAATGTGAGGGATATGGACACATTAGAAAGGAATGTCCCACTTACCTTAAAAAGAAAGGAAAAGGCCTAACTGTCACCTGGTCTGATGGAGACTCTGAAAGTGGATCAGAAAAGGAGTATGCCAGGCATGTCACTATTCTAAATAGTGTATGTTCATCTGATGATAACTCAAGTGAGAATGAGCTGACTTTTGATGAGCTTGCAGCTTCATACAAACAACTGTGTTTCAGAAGTGCAGAGGTATGCCAATAAGGAGAAAATCAGAAAGGGATCATTGAGAAGTTGGAGGCTGAGAAGAAGGAACATCTTGCAACAATAGACTCACTCAACATTAAGGTCAGCCTGTTGAACTGTAAACTTGAGCAGATGACAAGATCAATTAGGATGCTAAACCCTGGGACTGACACTCTTAAAAAAATTCTACAAAGTGGTCAGATATCAGGAGACATGTCTGGACTGGGGTTTGTTGGTGAACAAAAACCCATCTTGGGGTTCAAGAGACTAGAGTCTGAAAATCAGAGGTCAAACCAGATGTCACGACCAATGTCACAACATCAGAGGAACAATGGGTGACAAAGGAGGTTAGTCTGATATCTCACACCTCTCTAAGAGTGTTAGCTAAAGAAGACTGGTACTTTGATAGTGGTTGTTCTAAGCACATGACTCGCATAAAGAATCTATTGGTGGACATCAAACCTTATTCCACTAGTTATGTGACTTTTGGTGATGGAGCAAAAGAAGAGATCAAATGTGTTGGGAAACTAGACTGCCCTGGAGTACCTAACCTGAACAATGTATTGCTAGTGAAAGAACTAACTGCCAACTTGATCAGCATTAGTCAGCTCTGTGATCAAGGACTAAGTGTGAAATTCACTGAAGAAGAATGTGTGGTCACAAATGGTGATAATGAAGAAGTAATGAAGGGGTCTAGATCTAAAGACAACTGTTACTTATGGGAGCCTAAGGACTCAAGTAGATCCACAACATGCTCTATGGCCAGAGAAGAAAAGGAGGTAAAGTTGTGGCATCAAAAACTTGGGAACCTTCATCTAAGAGGAATGAAGAACATCATCTCCAAGGAGGCTGTGAGAGGAATTCTAAAACTGATTATTGATGAAGGAAAGGTATGTGGTGACTGTCAAGTAGGCAAGCAAACCAAGACATCTCATCCAAGGGTTGGTCACCTGATTACCTCCAAAGTCTGGAACTATTGCACATGGACTTGACGGGACCAATGCAAGTCGAAAGTCTTGATGGTAAAAAGTATGCCTATGTAGTTGTGGATAACTACTCCAGATACACCTGGATAAGCTTCATCAGAGAAAAATCAGATGTACTTGAAGTCTTTAAGGAGTTGTTGTCGCCACTGCGAAAATCGGCGTCGGCTATGACAGAAGAGTCGCACCGTGCGTTATTTATCCAAAAGGAGGGAAAGGAAACGCTCAGAGAAAACATAACGCAAAGAGGGAAAGGAATGGTCATCACAACCAAATCCTGGATTCGGGAGTCGGTTACGCAAGGGGAAGGTATTAGCACCCCTCACGTCCGTCGTACTCGATGGGATCCACGCTTATTTTCTATCTAAGGGTGTGTTTATCTATCTACTCTAAAGGTCTGGTCTAAAAAGAAAAGAAAATGACTCGGCAAAGTATCACACTTTATGCCTACGTATTCCCGTCTGGAACGAGAAATCAGAGTCAACGTAGTTCGCCTAACTACGGGTTATAGGGGGGAAGGTTGCTCACCGAGATATCGCATCTCGTGCCTACGTACTTTCATACGGCATGAAAGATCAGAGCAAACGTAGTTCGGGCTACAGAAGACACAAGTTTGTATGACAGTTTTTTATCTCCTTATGAAAGGGTTTTCCTGATTAAGGGTCCAAGAGAACAAAAACAGAGTTTGAATGTTTGTTTGAGTTTTTTACGAAAGAAATGTTTTTTAGGATGTTTGCAATCTCAGTCGCACTAGAGACTACGACCCAGGAGTGAACGCTTCGTATGTCACCCAAAGGGTACCACACTAACATCCAGATTACTGGAGAGAGACCCTCCACCAACCTTTTCTCAGATAGCTTAAGGCTCGTAACGTACGACTTCAATTAACCTTATTACTGTCTTTTTGAATTGTTTTGTGATGAGAAGAGAAAGACGCCTTAAAACTACGGTTGAAAGGGAATCTACCTACAATTATCATGCATGGGTCAAAAGCTAATGTCTGTCATAATTCCCTCTTGCACAGAGGAAATCAGAGATCCTAGGGGAAAATAGCAAAAGAAAACAAGCAATAAACAGTAAACAGTAAAATGCATGCTATGCAACAGTACAAGCGAGGCAAGGGAGTCCGGCTCAACTTCAAACCTAAGAAAACAACAGGAAAGGGGAGAAAAGCTCCACCTCAAACCTAGAGGTAAGCAACACAAGCAAACAGACAATACAACAAAAGAAAAATAGAAGAAGCGGCCCAAATAACAGCAACAGACTTCTACAGACAGCAACTTTAATACTCAACAGCAGCTCTAAACAGCAAAGTGAATTGACAGCAAATTTGACAGCAAGGAAACTTCATCTTCAAGTTAGCTCCTATCTTCAAGCTTCTTCAATTCTTCATCTTCAAGCTCTAGCAAGCTCCACAAGAAGAGAAATCACCATTGAGATCAAGTTACAATGTTAAGAAACCTGATGAAAACCAAAGGAATTCATCAAGAACCAACATGAAAAGAAGTGCATCCTCAAAAGTTATAGTCATTAAGGCATGCCACTCATCCCTCCAAATGAGAGAAGGAGCTTCCTTAAGAGGACTTTTCATCATAGGATAGAATAGAAGCAAACAATGCATTCTATGTTTGGATGAAAGAATAAAGACTAGTTCTAATGGCTCTTCCTAAAACCCTAATCCTATAAGCTTCTAAAAAGCTCCTAAAAAGAGGAAGAAGAAACTACTCCAAGCTCCACAAGCCAACATACATCATATACAAGATGTCCAGAAGCCCCTCCAAAAAGGAATCCAAGCACTTCAAACTCCAAAGTCACCAACAAGACCAAACAAGTAAAGGCACACAAGATAGAACACCACAAGCACAAGTAACTTGCAAAATACAATTAAAATAGAAAACAAAGTTGTAAAATTCTAATAAATTTCCTAGGGGAACATATATGTTTGTAAAATCTAAGGTTAAAATATTAAAGCCTAATTCAACTTCTAAGTTCTCTAAACAATTCCTAAATTCAAATAGGTCAAGGGGATCCACAAGTTTGGGAAGGTTCTAAACTCAAAACCTAAAACAGAACCTAAAGTTGTCTTAAAATTCTAACAAAAATTATAAAGGATCATGAATATCTACCCTAAAACATACTCAAAAATCTCAGCCAGAATCAAAAACAATTGAGAGAACAAAATTCAACAAAACAGATGAACAATTATTCAAATATTAAAAAACTACATAAAATGAGAAAAATCAAATCAAATTGAAAAATGCATGAAAATGCATTTTATTGATTATAGAAAATCACAAATTCTCTCAAGATCATGGAGGTATTTTTAAAATAATTTTTGGATCAAAATTGAAATTATTGTGATTTTTAGAACCAATAATGCATAAAAAATAAACAAAATGAAATAAAAGAAAAACAATTGTTGAAATAAAACCACAGCCGTGAGATTGGTTGACAAGTCAAACGATCCAAAGCTCCACAAGCTGCCAGCGCATTTAGTGAAACTACAGCGTTTTGGTCTCAAAAATTCAAACCTCAGATTATAACATGGCCGTTGGATGAAGGAGAAAGTCTTGGTCAAAACCAGATCCAATGGCTCAGGAGTCATCTTCTTCAATATTCAGGCTGGCCGGATTGAGAGCAGATATGGTGGATCGTGGTGGCCGGAGAAGACTCCGGTTGTCTTCTCCGGCGAGGCAACAGGTACAGGCAACCAAAATGGACAAACTCCGTATCATTTCTACTCAGTTTTTCATCAGGAATTCAAATCTCCAGTCCAAATGTTCCAACTCTCAATGGATTTTAAAACACGAAGCAATGTTCAGAAAGCACATCCAGATCAACCATCATCAATTGCAAATCTAAGACCACAGAAATCATCCTCACACTTCCTACATCGCTAAGATCTAATCATCTTGCTCTAACTACTCATGAATCAAGAGATTCGAATCCAAACAGAATTGCTATGTCATGATCAACTATCATCAAATGCTTCCAAACTGATCCTAAAACGATCTACATTGCACCTAGATCCTAACCACAAGTTCAAATCTAACTACATCATGCTAATTCATGAGATATTTTTAAAGTTACTAACTTGTTGTAGATCTAGTAACAGATGCACTTGGAGCTTGATTCTCCCTTCAAAACTCTCAAGATACGTTCAATGATGCAAGAGGATGATGCTTCAACCTTCAATTTTCTTTGATCTTGCTCCAAACTGAAAATCCGATTTCTCTTGCTCCTCTTGAAAACTCAACTGCAGTTTCAGTATTCTGCACGAAATGAATGCCAAAAATTGATCTGAAATCAATCAAATGAATATATAGAACCTTTCTATGGGCTTTTGTTGCTTGTTAGAAGCCCAATCCAGCCAATTGCATTTATGTTTTTGCTCTTGAAATTTCAATGCAACAGTCGTGTATTCTTGCTCACAGCTTGTTCCAGAAGGTTCTGATCACTTGCATAACACTTGGTGAGCGAAATTGAATTGATAGCACAGCCTGAATTGCATTGTGGAATGAATTGGCTATGTAACTTGCATTTGAAGTAACCATATGACAACTAATAAAACTTGGCCTGAACTCAAAAATCTGCTAATGCCAAAGTGCTTAGAATTCAATTTCCATTCAAAAAATGTAGCTACTTGACATGTTTTGGTCCTTTAACTCAAAAAGTCAATTTTCCCTCCTTAATCCATTTGAAAATTTTCCTTATTCAAACCATTTCAAACCAAGTCTTGCTATGAGCCCAATCAATCCTTCATCACTTCTTTGTTAGCCTAAAAACCACATTTTGAATAAGTTTCATGTTGAACAAAAATCCATTTGACAAGTGCAAGTTGGAGATTTTGACCTATGATTGAAAATGGCCTATAATCTCACTTTCCCAAAATACCCCTGACTTGTAAACCTCATAACTTGAGTTCTACAAATCAGATGGAAGACTTCTAGTACAATCTAGAAAGCTTAGATCATGAGGAACAACTTTAATGTTGGCCAAAAGTTTATTTGAAACCTCCTTCTAGGTCAAAACTAGCTTTGAAGTAAGATGATTTTCATAGACAAATTTCAGAGGCATCTGAGGACTTGTAACTTGTCTGGGTCATAACTTGAGTTATATAAATCCCCTTGAGGACTTATAGCACTCAAATTAAAGGTATTGAGATGCTATACAAGTTTCATGTTGGCCAAAGATCCATTTGAAACTTGCATCTTGACTTATGTGGTCCTGAAGTTAGGCACTAAATAGGGGATTTTACACTGAAACCCTAATTTAGCAACTTCCCACACTCTTGACTCTTCTTGACTTGATCTTGGCACAACACCACAAATGTCTTAACATATCATTTCATGAACTCCATGACCTAAAAGTAGGCTTTGATACTCTTCAATTGCACAGTTGACCTAGGATTGACCCAGATGAAACCCTAATTGCTTGCACCTCAACTGTGGCTCTTGCATTTGACACAATGACTTGATTAAACTCTCCCATGGCCCTCTAGGCATTCTATGACCTCCATACACATCCTCTTCTCACATTCAACATTTCACATCCCTCTGATGGACTTCAATTGATCCTCAAGTTAGGAGAAGATTCACACTCAAACATCTAAACCCTTAGGCCCTCAAATCACCTCCTAATGACTTTGATAACTTCTCAATCTTGAATGAGACCTCTTGCTAGGCTCCTCTTGATAAGAATCACACTTGATCCCCTTCTATATGAATGATATCATGATATGCAAATGATATAACTATGCAAATGTTAATGCAAATGAAACATAAACCAAGTAAGAAAAGAGGTTGGGCAAATTTTGGGGTGCAACAGCTGCCCCTATTCAAACAGCTTGGACCCGACTGGGTGAGGAGCGAACGACCTTCAAACAATCGAGGTAGAAGATGGTTGAATACCAATAAACCCGGAAATTTGCCAACCACAAAAATAAGTTGCGAAAACTGCTTGTAGGAACAACATCCACTACACTGAGCCCAGTTGTTACGACAACAACTGATCAATCATCTGATAAAACTTTGGATTTCAACATCAACCCCCTGTGTGACGCCACAGGCATCGAATTAACTTTGCAAGAAACAACTCTGTCCACGACTGGATTAAACTCTTCAACACGAGGAGAGACTCCATCACCATGGGTACAACTACGTCCACCATTAGACTAAATTCGTCAACACGAATAACAGTCTCTGTCAATCACATGTAACGATCACTATCTACACAAGTAAAAATCTCTAGCGACTCTACTGGGACAACTCCGTCCATCACGGGTAACGATTCTGTCAACACGGATAACAATCACTGTCAACATAGGTAACAATCACTGTCAACACAGGTACAATTCCGTCAACACGGATAACAATCACCGTCAGCACGGATAACAACCACTGTTAACACAGGTACGATTCCGTCAACACGGATAGCAATCACCGTCAGCATGGATAACAACGACTGTCAACACAGGTACGATTCCGTCAACACGGATAGCAATCACCGTCAGCACGAGTAACAATCACTGTCAACACAGGTACGATTCCGTCAACACGGATAGCAATCACCGTCAGCACGGGTAACAATCACTGTCAACACAGGTACGATTCCGTCGACACGGATATCAATCATCGTCAGCACGGGTAACAATCACTGTCAACACAGGTACGATTCAGTCAACACGGATAGCAATCACCGTCAGCACGGGTAACAACCACTGTCAACACAAGTACGATTCCGTCAATACGGATAGCAATCACCGTCAGCACGGGTAACAACCACTGTCAACACAGGTACGATTCCGTCAACACGAATAGCAATCACTGTCAGCACGGGGAAACAATTTCGTCAACACGGATAACAATCAATGTCAGCACGGGGAAACAATTTCGTCAACACGGATGTGTTTGAAGAATACTTTGCTGGGGAATACGAGAAACTTAAACAAATAATTCTGTGGGGAAAAATTTCACCGTGGAAATCACTAGTGACAACTCCGAAAGTTTAAGGCATGAAATCTTTTAATGCTGACGTAACAACAATCCGAGAATATTTCTAAAGAGAAACTTAACCAAGCAACTCTATTAGGGGACGAACGTTATCATCACCTATCTCACGCTGAGAATTTGAATATCTAGAAATCCTTCTGAGCAAGAATCTCACTCCTCTGCAAGGGATAACACCTGAAACCAAAGAGGTAACCAACCTGGCTTATGTTTCAAAATGCATATGTTTGACAATGGCGTAATGCTCCATACGACATGGAAATGCTACGCATTTGGGTAAATGCAAATATGATGATATATGCAAAATGCAAAGATGCCAAGAGGCGCTTCAGCAAAATAAATGCTGAAGACAAGAGCCAATTCGCTGGGGATGGACGTGTATCTCAAACATTCCAGCAAAATAAATGTTGGACATGTGAAACCAACTCCGCTGGGGATAACCATCCTGTCGGGGAATGGCTCACAAGCTTGAAATTGTGAACTCTGTTGAGGATGTTCATCCTGTCGGAGGAAAAACAACCATCTTGGGAGAAGGAAAAAACAGTCTCTTGCACGGATAATCCTTCTGAACCAAAGACGACTTGGTTATATTCTGTGGGATTTAACCATGCTTGGTGTTGAGTGTGTACATACTCACTGCTGGGAATGTACATTTTGTTGGGGACATTAAAATCCACTAAGGATACTCTCTTGGCAGCTTTCCTGGGGAAACTCTCCTAGGGAGGAAAACCCACATCCAATAGGGATATTCACCATCTCAACTATCTCTGGGATAAGATGTGACTTCCATCTGCTGAGAAGTGATACAATCACTAGATCACGGGACCCTGGCTGGGTAAACACAAATTCCTTGCCTGTTTGCTTCAAAGGTGAGAACCCTGCAAAACAAAAACGAGACAAATAAATCTATACAACAAGATCTAACCCGGTTAGTATTCGTGACATTCGTTCAGTCAATTCAAAGTTTTGGCAATTATTGGCAAGGGCCAGCAAGTTTATGTACATGCAAATTCATCAAAAACATCGGCGTTTTTCACAAACAAAACAGTAAAGAACAATCATCAAATACTGAATAACATGCTTTATTGATACCCTTTTTTGCCGAAGTTGCCCCTTTCAGGTTTTCAACTTCGCGGGTGTACATTTTTACTTTTATCCCTAACTTTTGCCCGAACCTTTTATTCCTTTTTTATGGTTCGCCAAGATGCCCCATTTTTGCCTGGATATTCTTTTTCTATCCAGCGGGTCTCTTTAAGCAAAGTATTTTTTAACCGCGTCCGAGTTCACAGGGGATGTAAAATCCTCACCATCCATGGTGGACAACAATAAGGCTCCTCCAGAGAAAACCTTTCTAACGACATATGGACCTTCATAGTTGGGAGTCCACTTGCCCCTGTGATCTGATTGTGGTGGGAGAATCTTTTTCAGCACAAGATTGCCCGTCTGAAAGCTTCGAGGACACACCTTCTTATCATAAGCTTTCTTCATCCGGCTCTGATACACCCGACCATATGCTAGAGAAGCCAATCTCTTCTGATCCATTAAACTGAGCTGATTCAATCTATCTTTCACCCATTCTGCCTCATCTAGTTGGACATCACGCAAAACCCTCAGAGAAGGAATCTCAACCTCCAATGGTAGGACAACCTCCATACCATATACCAATGAAAAAGGAGTTGCCCCGATTGATGTGCGTACCGTCGTATGATAACCGTGCAAAGCAAAAGGCAACATTTCATGCCAGTCCTTGTAGGTCACAACCATTTTCTGAATGATCTTCTTTATGTTTTTATTGGCTGCTTCAACAGCACCATTCATCTTGGGCCGATAAGGAGAAGAGTTGTGATGTTCAATCTTGAAATTCTGGCACAATTCCTTCATCATCTTATTATTCAAATTTGAACCGTTGTCAGTGATAATCCGCTCCGGGATTCCATATCTGCAGATAATATCCTTCTTGATAAATCTGGCTACCACCTGCTTGGTAACATTAGCATATGACGCCGCTTCAACCCATTTGGTGAAGTAATCAATAGCTACCAAGATAAAACGATGTCCGTTGGATGTCGTGGGCTCAATTTTCCCAATCACATCAATTCCCCACATGGAAAAAGGCCAAGGTGACGACATAACGTTCAGAGGGTTCGGAGGCACATGAATCTTGTCCGCATAAATCTGGCATTTATGACACTTTTTTGCAAATTTGAAACAATCTGTTTCCATTGTCAGCTAGTAATATCCTGCTCGTAATAACTTTCTTGTCATTGCATATCCGCCGGCATGCGTGCGAAATGTACCCTCGTGGATTTCTTCCATGAGCAACTTAGCCTCTTTCTCGTCCACACACCGCAACAACACCAAGGCGTGGTTTCTCTTGTACAAGACACCATCTGGATTCAAATAGAAATTTCCAGTCAATCTCCTAAGAGTCTTCTGATCACGACTGGATGCCCCAGCCGGATACTCTTGGTTCTTCAGGAAATTCTGGATATCATAATACCACGGTTTGCCATCGGAAGCTTCCTCAATGGCAAATATGAAAGCGGGCCTATCAAGGCGAGAGATAACTATCCTGGGAGCCTCATTACAGAAGTTAACTTTATACATCGAAGACAAAGTCGCGAGAGCGTATGCCATCTGATTTTCTGCCCGTGGTACATGGTGCAATTCCACCTTGTCGAAGAAAGGTAACAACCTTCTTGCATAATTCATATAGGGTATCAGATTGGGCTGACAAGTCTCCCACTCTCCCTTGATCTGGTTCACAACTAGAGCAGAGTCTCCGTATACATCAAGATTTTTAATTCTCAGATCAATAGCTTCTTCGAGCCCCATAATGCACGCTTCATATTCAGCCTCATTGTTGGTAACTGGAAAGGTCAATCTGGCAGTGAATGGGATGTGCGACCCATGGGGAGTAGTAATGATTGCCCCTATTCCACTTCCGTATAAATTGACGGCACCGTCAAATATCAATTGCCATTTGGAACCCAGCTCTGGACCTTCATCAGGCAACGGCTCCTCACAGTCCTTCATTTTTAAGTACATGATATCCTCATCAGGAAAGTCAAAACTCATCGACTGGTAATCATCAATTGGCTGCTCAGCTAGGTATTCTGACAGAACACTACCTTTAATAGCCTTTTGAGAAACATACTGAATATCATATTCTATCAATACCATCTGTCATCGGGCAATCCTTCCGGAAAGTGCTTGCTTTTCAAACACGTATTTGATTGGATCCATCTTTGAAATTAGCAGGGTTGTATGATTTAGCATGTATTGCCTCAAACGTTTGGCAACCCAGGCTAGTGCACAACACGTCTTTTCGAGCATTGAGTAACGGGACTCACAATCTGTGAACTTTTTACTCAAGTAGTAAATCGCATGCTCTTTACATCCAGTCTTGTCATGTTGACCGAGAACACAACCCATACTTTTCTCAAGAACCGTCAAATACATAATCAATGGTCTCCCGGCTACTGGGGGTACCAATATTTGAGGTTCCTGCAAATATTCTTTTATTTTTTCAAACGCCTTTTGACAATCTTCCTTCCAGGTCACAACCTGATCTTTTTTCAATAACTTGAATAATGGCTCGCACGTGGCCGTTAGATGAGATATGAACCGAGCTATGTAATTCAATCTCCCTAAAAAGCCACGAACCTCTTTTTCTATTTTCGGCGTTGGCATTTCTTGTATTGCTTTTATCTTAGCAGGATCAACCTCAATTCCTTTTTCACTAACAATAAACCCCAATAGCTTGCCGGATCTCACCCCGAAGGTGCACTTGTTAGGATTCAGCCTCAGTCTGAATTTCCTAAGCCTCTTGAACAATTTCAGAAGATTGACCAGATGCTCTTCCTCCGTCTGGGACTTGGCAATCATATCATCAACATAGACTTCGATCTCTTTATGCATCATATCATGAAAGAGTGTTGTCATAGCTCGTTGATATGTTGCCCCGGCGTTCTTCAAACCAAAGGGCATCACTTTGTAGCAGAACGTTCCCCACGGGGTAATAAAAGTTGTTTTCTCCATATCCTCCGGCGCCATCTTTATCTGATTATAGCCCGAAAAGCCGTCCATGAAGGAAAACACGGAGAATTGAGCGGTGTTGTCGACCAGCACATCAATATGAGGAAGCGGAAAGGCGTCTTTTGGGCTCGCCCTATTCAAATCTCGATAGTCCATGCACATCCTCATCTTACCATCTTTCTTTGGTACAGGCACTATATTGGCGACCCATGAGGGATAAGTTGTAACAGCCAGAAAGCCGGCGTCCCATTGTTTCTGAACTTCCTCTTTAATTTTCACGGCCATATCTGGTCGAGTTCTTTTGAGTTTTTGCTTAATCGGCGGACATTCCTCACGCAATGGCAGACGGTGAACCACCATATCAGTATCCAAACCAGGCATGTCTTCGTAAGACCAAGCAAAGATATCACTGTACTCTCGAAGCATCTCGATAAGCCTTTGCTTGATATCACTTTGCAGTGCAGCCCCTATCCGGATATTCCTGACAACCTCTTCAGACCCCACGTTGATAATTTCAATTTCCTCCTGATGAGGCATAATGATTCTCTCTTCTTGTTTCAAAAGTCGAGTCAGCTCTTCTGATAAGTCATTATCCTCAACAATCTCTTCTTCTGCTTGAAATATCGGGTGCTCGAAGTCGAAGCGAGTCATAGGAAGTTCGTGATCGGTGTCGTCTGAAATACGAATCCTGCAATGAGAATGGTTAAATGTTTCAAATAATGCAAACAAAGCACATAACCACGTTGCCATTTTATTGTTAAACAAAAACAGGAAAAACAAGGATCACAAAATTTGTATGAGAAAAACGCCTTTATTAATGATTAAACAAAGTACACACATAAGCAGGTAGCCCTAAAAACAAAATCACTATGCCCCGGGTAGGACACAGGATTATACAATAATCGAGAAAACAAATCATTACTATTTTGTAGTCACCAGGACAAGTTCCTGGATAGACCAGTTGCATAGATTTTGTCCTGGCACACCGGGCTTTATCCACGAGTCCATATCGCAGTCACTATCTCCGTCTTCAGCATCAGAAACAACATTAATCGTTTCATAACAGACCCCACCTTGAGTGATCACAACTGATCCTTTGAACTTTGACACGGCTGATGCGGAAGATGACGACGTCGGGCGATAACCCAACCCAAACTTGTCCATCTTGACAGGAATTTCTAAGACTTGGCCCCATCCTTTGGTTGCTCCATCCTGAACCACTGCCTGAGCGTCTTTGTACGAAGACATGGCCACCTCCGGCCCTTTGCTGGTAACATGAGACTTGTCCTTGATCTGCAATCCTTCGAAGGCTTGGCATGGCGTCTCATGGATCTCCCCATCCATTTCGACGTATTTGAATGACGAAATATGACTAACCAGAATGTCCTCCTCTCCGCAAATAGTAACAACACTGTCACCGATCATGTATTTAAGCTTCTGATGCAGCGTGGACGTTACAGCCCCTGCAGAATGTATCCATGGTCGCCCAAGTAAATAGTTGTAAGCTGGATGTATATCCATGATGTAGAACACTGTGTCAAACACTTCCGGCCCGACCTGGAGTGGCAATGTTTTGGACCCAAACACTGACCTTCTGGTCCCATCAAAAACCCTCACGACCAAATCACTTGGCGTGCATATGATTCCTCAGACATCTAGCTTCATCATAGCCTTCTTAGGCAACACATTCAAAGATGATCCAGTGTCTACAAGAACATGCGACATAACAGTGCCCCGGCATTCCACTGAAATGTGCAAAGCCATATTATGATCCCGACCTCTAGGCGTCAAATCAAAATTAGTAAATCCCAGGCTGTGTCCAGCATTCACATGCGCCAGTACCCCCTCAAGCTGATTAACAGTTACTTCCTGAGGTACAAAAGATGTGTCCAAGATTTTCAACAAGGCATTCCGATGAGCCTCGGAACAAAGCAACAAAGATAGTATGGAAATTTTGGAGGGCGTCTGCTGCAAGTGCTCCACAATCTTATAGTCACTTTTGCGAATCAACCTCATAAACTCTTCTACATCTTTGATCGATGTTTCTTTCTCTTTCGACTGGGAAGGTCCTCATTCATTCACTTTGGCTTTGCCTCTAGCAATCCTTTCAGCCTCGATTTCAGGTGAAGTGAAAATTCTACCACTGCGGGTCATGCCTCCCGCTTCAACAAGATTGCCCACTGCCCCTGCTGGCTGGCTATCCACCTTAATCTTTTCCCCGTTGCAAAAAGCTTCCAACCCATAATTCCACGGAATGGATTTCATACTTTCATAAGGAACGGGCCCTGCTTTCGTTATCGTGATAGTTGGCCGCTTGACGGGCGCTGATATGGTAATAGTCTTTCGTGGAATTGTAATTGTTGCGACCTCATCCTGCTTTTCAAATCTTGCCTCATCAAGTTTCTCAACAGCAGTATGGTCAAACTGTAAAGTTCCCTCATCAATCATGGCCTGAATACCTCTCTTCAAATCAATACAGCCCTCTGGTCGGGTCCAACAATCCAAACAGTATTCGTCACATCCGGGGAAGACCCCTTCTTTCAACAATCTGCTTTTAACATAGCCTAAAGGTGTCTTTAAATCATTTACGTCCATAACCAAATCCAAATCTTCTTCGGTCAAAATAGCATTCGCTCCATGATTCGGCATTGGTTTCTGTACAATGATGGGACCATCCTGACTGAAGTTAATGACTTTACTATCAATCAAATCTTTGACTTTGTGTTTAAAAGCATGATAACTCTCGATATCATGTCCGGGTGCCCCAGAATGAAATTCACACTGCTTACTAGTATCATACTCGTAAGGAAGCGCTCCTGTGGGCGGGTCCAACGTTCTCTTCTCAACCAGATTCAAACTTAACAGCGTCTGAAGCAGTTCTGCATACGTTGACAGAGGTGTATCAAATACCCTCTTTGGCTTCCCATTCTGGATCCTTCTCTGAGCAGGATTATACCTTTGTTGTTGCTGCTGTTGTTGTTGTGGTTGTTGTCGTTGTTGAGGTATAGGGATCGTCACACTAGCAACCTGTTGTTGAATATACTGATTCCTACCTCTACCTCGTCCTCAACCACCATACACTGTGCTGGCGTCTCCTTGTCTTTTACCACCAAAGACCTTCTTTGCACCTCCTGCTGAGGTCGATTCACCAGCTTGAATCTTACCAATTTTGATGCCATTTTCAATTTGTTCTCCCATGAGTATCATGTAAGAGAAACTACCCATCGAGCAATTGAGCAATTTATCATAATACATCCCAGAGAGTGTTCCAACAAAAATATCAATCAATTCCCTTTCAACCATAGGTGGGTGCACCCTTGCTGCCAGATCACGCCAACGCTGGGCATACTCCTTGAAACTCTCCCCGTTCTTCTGTGAAAGACTCTAAAGCTGGACCCTATTTGGCGCGAGGTCACTGTGGTATTGGAAATGTCTAACGAAAGCATCAGCCAATTCTTTCCAACTTCCGATCGGTGCAGGCTCTAGTCCCATGTACCATTCCAGCGATGGTCCCGACAAACTATCTTGGAAAAAATGCATAAGCATCTTCTCATCATCAGAGTAAGCAGACATCCTCCGGTAATATGAACGCACATGAACCCGTGGGCATGTATCCCCTTTATATTTATCGAAAGTGGGAGCTTTGAACTTCAATGGCACCCTCAACCCAGGAACCAGCCCCATGGTAGCCATGTCCAAACCTGCAGAATTTTGATTGGCTATACCTCTTATCTGCTCTTCCAGCATTTTAATCCTCCGATCATTATCAGCGGGACCCTCAAAACCCAAACCTTGCCCAAAAAAGGCATCTTCCTGACGATCTCTGTTCCAGTACGGACCCTTATTACCGTATCCGTCATAAGCAGCATTACGACCATGACCATGACCACTTTGGAAGAACCTGGGGTCATACCTCAGATTGCCAAGCTCTTGATTAGCAGCCGCTGTCCCAAAGCCAGTATTGGAAGGACCCATCCCAGCACCATTGGTATTCACATTGCCAAACCCAGCATTTCCGTAGCCATTATTACCAAAACCTTGATTGTTATCACCAAACCCTCCGTTGTCGAGGCCCTGATTATTGAAGCCATCATTGCCATCCCGATTGCCAAAGCCAAGACCCTGATTTTTGTCATCGAAACCAGTATTAATACCAACATTCCTATTGGTTTCCATGTTCCGATTAACATTATCAGCATTTCTGTTACCAGCGTTGCCGTTGCCGTTTCCAGTACCATTCTCACCAGCATTTGGTATCACTTCCTCCCTGCGAGGGGTCTCAACATGAACAGAGTTGTATTCAATATTACCAGCCGCTCGTGCCAGCAGCGGTTGCACCAGAGTTTGAAGATGTTCCTGGCCTTTGGCCACAACCTCCATAGTCTGCATGAATTGGGCCAACCTATCCCGGATCTCCTGCATCTCAGACTGTACCTGATCCATGATCTTTTTACTGTTGCTTCTTGTAGCGTACCGGTGAGTCCTCTGTTCGTCAATCTTGAAACAACCTGAAAGACGCAGGAGATAAGATTCGAGCTCAAAAAGGTACCTGCCATGCAATATGAATATGCAGATGCACACATGTAAATATGCAACAAGTTAATTTCCCCCCCGATTCTAGTTCCGAAGCAGAAGCCATAACGACAATGGAGTCCCAAGTAAGCAAGCGCAGAATCAAAAACCTCATACATAAACAAATGCTAAGAGGCAGAGTACAAAGATACAACTGAATACAACTGAAAAGACCTCGGCCAACAAGCCTAGCGATGGTCAAAATACAAGAGAAAAATAAAGATAAATTAGGACGGATGGCGCGCCCGGACATCTCCCAATAGCCTCAACGTATCCGGATGACCTGGTTTGGAGAGCAGTTCCTGTATCAGTAATGCATGTCGCCTAACAGTGGATCTCAGCTTTTTGGCGTCCTCTACACAGGCTCCCTTGCCAAAACACTCATCAAGCCTGCATCTCTTGAAGCCAGCCTTCAGTTCACAACCCCTCGTTTCCTTGACCATGTTGCTCACTCTAAACTCAGCGTCACGTCTAAGAGATGCCTCTTCAGCAATCTTCGCATCCTTAGCGCTGAGCTGCTCCTCTAACTGGGAAATCTGAAGCTTTAACTCATCTTCACGCTCCTTCCGGCTAGTAAGCGTGGCATTCCACAAAAATTCCCATTTGGAAAGTCGAGAATAAGCCTTATTCAAAAGCTCTTTCTTAGTAGAAAGCACACTACTAACACCATTCAGGGCTACTCCCACCTTCTCTCTCCTGCTGGTCTCTTTAGTCAAATCTGAACCCAACCTATTAATCATCTCAGTCTGCTTCTTCAAAGTGAAGGTTGCCTCATTCTTCTCATGCCGAAGATGGAAAATCTCTTTTTCTAACTCTTCATTTGCTCTTTGGAACTCTTCTTTTTCAGCCAACAGCTTGTTATACTTCTCAATCTCTACTGAAGTAGGTTCCTCAATCACCGGAAGATACAAAGGCTCTACAGCAGGATACGTCATCAAAGACTTTTCAACTCTTTCATGGATCCAGAGCTGATAAGGATTATAAGCTCGACTGTCACTCTTGCTAAGCAATGTCTTTCCTCTTCTGTGAACATTACCCCAAGCATGCCTCAATCTGGCCAAAACATCTCCATCTAATAAACCCGTGAGATATAGAGATTCCTATATCTCGTCTTCAACCGGAGAGTCCCTCAAAGCATAGCCAAATTGTCTCACAAGCAGAGAAGGGTTATAGTTAATACAACCTTTCCGTCCAATCAAAGGAACGTTCGGAAAGCCACTGCAACTATATATAATATTCGTTCCGAGTAGGTTCCGATCAAACCAAACAATGTTCTCAGCACACAATCCCATCAATCTGGAAGACCAATCTAAAGTACCAGCAGTATCAACAAAAGGTCCTGTCTTAGGAAGATGTCCCTGAAACCACCTGTATAAAAGAGGTACACGGCAAGAAACATTCTTTCCCTGACGATTCTCATTCTTATAGTGAATAGAATGATAAACGTCACCCAAGAGAGTAGGCACCGGATTCTTCGAGGCGAGAATAAAGAAAGCATCTGAGTCAACAAAATCAGGCAAGTTGGGGAACAATACAATCCCATAAATGCAAACAATTAGAATAGCATTGAAGACAATCCAACATCCATCCTTCGCACACTGCGTAGCCTTCTCAACCAAGCAAGAAAGATGAAAACCATAAGCTCCATTCAGCTTGACCAAACCTCCGGGGAACTCAGAAGCATCTAAACTGACAATCTCAGCAAGCTTAGCCAACTCAAGCTCAGTATCCTCGTGAATGAAAGGCATCTGATCTAACACAGGAACTCCCAGCATATCAGAATACTCCTCTAAAGTAGGGGCCAAAATAAAATCAGGGAACAAGAAGCATCTCAACTGAGGCTCGTAAAACTGCATCAAGGTATACAATCCAGTTATCTCAAACACAGAAGGTCTGCACAACAAACTGAGCAGTTTCCCATAAGACTCTCTAAACTCAACCCTCACTCTCTGATCTGCTAGAGCAACCAACCGCAACAAGGAACTGATATCTGGAGAAGGCAACCTGTAAGCAACTGTTCTCTTCATGGACTCCATGTCTGGCAAGAAGAACACTAGAATCTGAGGGGAAAAACACACCTGCAACATAAATACACGTTAATGAAATGCAAACATGAAAATGCAGATGCAGATGCAAACAGGGGATCAAGTGCAATGATGAAGAACTGTGTTGTGCTGTACTGCAGCTTTAGAACCATCAGATCTTCTCCTCAAACCAAACCAACCACAAAAGAACCCTCACAACCAATTCTCACTGACAAAGACAAACCAGGTGTTCTGAGGCTAGAGTTTTCTTGCAAAAAGATCCACCTACCCCTCATAGGTATGTACTTAACTCATAGACGAAGTACGACATCCTATGCGGTCATCAGCGTCATAGACTTTCAAGAGCGATGATACGATACCCAGAAGGTGTGGCATCATCATCCCTTGAAGAGGCCTAACTTAGCCGAATCCCAAATGATAGGTTCCCAGAGTCGACAACCCTCAAATCCAACAACTTGTCGAGTCCAAAGGGCCAGGCATGATGCCATCAAAGAGAATCTCGTCTGAGCGTAAATTTCGTAGCTAGCTGGTGCGAGCAAAGCAAACAGGCTAACCACTACTCTCTACTTCTAAGTCTATGTGCACTCAAGCCCAGGTCCGACTTATCTCTCAAACTAACCCTCTACCCATAGCACAACAACAATAATATACAGTACTGAAAGTAAAGACAAAAAGATAAATACATACAAAACACCAGACGGGAAAACAAGCGCTAGGATTGAGTCGCATAGGGAACCGTTGGAGTCCCCAGCAGAGTCGCCAGTTGTCGCTACTACGAAAATCGGCGCCGACTATGACAAAAGAGTCGCCACCGTGCGTTATTTATCCCAAAGTAGGGAAATGAAATGCTCAGAGAAAACCTAACGCAAAGAGGGAAAGGAATGGTCATCGCAACCAAATCCTGAATTTGGGAGTCGGTTACGCAAGGGGAACGTATTAGCACCCCTCACGTCCGTCGTACTCGATGGGATCCATGCTTGTTTTCTATCTAAGGGTGTGTTTATCTATCTACTCTAAAGGTCTGGTCTAAAAACAAAAGAAAATGACTCGGCAAAGTATCGCACTTTATGCCTACGTATTCCCGTCTGGAATGAGAAATCAGAGTCAACGTAGTTCGCCTAACTACGGGTTATAGGGGGGAAGGTTGCTCGCCGAGATATCACATCTCGTGCCTACGTACTTTCATACGGCATGAAAGGTCAGAGCAAACGTAGTACGGGCTACGGAAGACACAAGTTTGTCTGATAGTTTTTTATCTCCTTATGAAAGGGTTTTCCTGATTAAGGGTCCAAGAGGACAAAAACAGAGTTTGAATGTTTATTTGAGTTTTTTACGAAAGAAATGTTTTTTAGGATGTTTGCAATCTCAGTTGCACTAGAGACTACGACCCAGGAGTGAACGCTTCTTATGTCACCCAAAGGGTACCACACTAACATCCAGATTACTGGAGAGAGACCCTCCACTAACCTTTTCCCAGATAGCTTAAGGCTCGTAACATACGACTTCAATTAACCTTATTACTGTCTTTTTGAATTATTTTGAGATGAGAAGAGAAAGACGCCTTAAAACTACGGTTGAAAGGGAATCTACCTACAGTTATCATGCATGGGTCAAAACCTAATGTCTGTCATAATTCCCTCTTGCACAGAGGAAATCAGAGATCCTAGGGAAAACAGCAAAAGAAAACAAGCAATAAACAGTAAACAGTAAAATGCATGCTATGCAACAGTACAAGCGAGGCAAGGGAGTCCGGCTCAACCTCAAACCTAAGAAAACAACAGGCAAGGTGAGACAAGATCCACCTCAAACCTAGAGGTAAGCAACACAAGCAAACAGACAATACAACAAAAGAAAAACAGAAGAAGTAGCCCAAGGAACAGCAACAGACTTCTACAGACAGCAACTTCAATACTCAACAGCAGCTCTAAACAGCAAAGTGAATTGACAGCAAAGTTGACAGAATGGAAACTTCATCTTCAAGTTAGCTCCTATCTTCAAGCTTCTTCAATTCTTCATCTTCAAGATCTAGCAAGCTCCACAAGAAGAGAAATCACCATTAAGATCAAGTTACAATGTTAAGAAACCTGATGAAAACCAAAGGAATTCATCAAGAACCAACATGAAAAGAAGTGCATCCTCAAAAGTTCTACTCATTAAGGCATGCCACTCATCCCTCCAAAGGAGAGAAGGAGTTTCCTTAAGAGGACCTTGCATCATAGGATAGAATAGAAGCAAACAATGCATTCTATGTTTGGATGAAAGAATAAAGACTAGTTCTAATGGCTCTTCCTAAAACCCTAATCCTATAAGCTTCTAAAAAGCTCCTAAAAAGAGGAAGAAGAAACCACTCCAAGCTCCACAAGCCAAGCTACATCATATACAAGATGTCCAGAAGTCCCTCCAAAAAGGAATCCAAGCACTTCAAACTCCAAAGTCACCAACAAGACCAAACAAGTAAAGGCACACAAGATAGAACACCACAAGCACAAGTAACTTGCAAAATACAATTAAAATAGAAAAAAAAGTTGTAAAATTCTAATAAATTTCCTAGGGGAACATACATGTTTTAAAAATCTATGGTTAAAATATTAAAGCCTAATTCAACTTCTAAGTTCTCTAAACAATTCCTAAATTGAAATAGGTCAAGGGGATCCACAAGTTTGGGAAGGTTCTAAACTCAACACCTAAAATAGAACCTAAAGTTGTCTTGAAATTCTAACAAAAATTCTAAAATATTATGAATATCTACCCTAAAACATACTCAAACATCTCAGCCAGAATCAACACCAATTGAGAGAACAAAATTCAACAAAACAGATGAACAATTATGCAAATATTAAAAAACTACATAAAATGAGAAAAATCAAATTAAATTGAAAAGTGCATGAAAATGAATTTTATTGATTCCAGAAAATCACAAATTCTCTCAAGATCATGGAGGTATTTTTAAAATAATTTTTGTATCAAAATTGAAATTATTGTGATTTTTAGAATCAATAATGCATAAAAAATAAACAAAATGAAATAAAAGAAATACAATTGCTGAAATAAAACCACAGCCGTGAGATTGGTTGACAAGTCAAACGATCCAAAGCTCCACAAGTTGCCATCGCATTTAGTGAAACTACACCATTTTGGTCTCAAAAATTCAAACCTCAGATTATAACATGGCCGTTGGATGAAGGAGAAAGTCTTGGTCAAAACTAGATCCAATGGCTCAGGAGTCATCTTCTTCAATATTCAGGTTGGCCGGATTGAGAGCAGATGTGGTGGATCGTGGTGGGCGGAGAAGACTCCGGTTGTCTTCTCCGGCGAGGCAACAGGTACAGGCAACCAAAATGCACAAACTCCATATCATTTCTACTCAGTTTTTCATCAGGAATTCAAATCTCCAGTCCAAATGTTCCAACTCTCAATGGATTTTAAAACACGAAGCAATGTTCAGAAAGCACATCCAGATCAATCATCAGCAATTGCAAATCTAAGACCACTGAAATCATCCTCACACTTCCTACATCACTAAGATCTAATCATCTTGCTCTAACAACTCATGAATCAAGAGATTCGAATCCAAACAGAATTGCTATGTCATGATCAACTATCATCAAATGCTTCCAAACTGATCCTAAAACGATCTACATTGCACCTAGATCCTAACCACAGGTTCAAATCTAACTACATCATGCTAATTCATGAGAAATTTTGAAAGTTACTAACCTGTTGTAGATCTAGTAACAGATGCACTTGGAGCGTGATTCTCCCTTCAAAACTCTCCAGATACGTTCAATGATGCAAGAGGATGATGCTTCAACCTTCAATTTGCTTTAATCTTGCTCCAAACTGAAAATCCGATTTCTCTTGCTCCTCTTGAAAACTCAACTGCAATTTCAGTATTCTGCACGAAATGAATGCCAAAAATTGATCTGAAATCAATCCAATGAATATATAGAACCTTTCTATGGGCTTTTGTTGCTTGTTAGAAGCCCAATCCAGCCAATTGCATTTTCTGTTTTTGCTCTTGAATTTCAATGCAACAGTCGTGTATTCTTGCTCACAGCTTGTTCCAGAAGGTTCTGATCACTTGCATAATACTTGGTGAGCGAAATTGAATTGATAGCACAGCCTGAATTGTATTGTGGAATGAATTGGCTATGTAACTTGCATTTGAAGTAACCATATGACAACTCATAAAACATGGCCTAAACTCAAAATTATGCTAATGCCAAAGTGCTTAGAGTTCAATTTCCATTCAAAAAATGTAGCTACTTGAAATGTTTTGGTCCTTTAACTCAAAAAGTTAAATTTCCCTCCTTAATCCATTTGAAAATTTTCCTTATTCAAACCATTTCAAACCAAGTCTTGCTATGAGCCCAATCAATCCATCATGACTTCTTGGTTAGCCTAAAAACCACATTTTGAACAAGTTTCATGTTGAACAAAAATCCATTTGACAAGTGCAAGTTGGAGAGTTTGACCTATGATTGAAAATGGCATATAATCTCACTTTTCTAAAATACCCCTAACTTGGAAACCTCATAGCTCGAGTTCTACAAATCAGATGGAAGACTTATAGTACAATCTAGAAAGCTAAGATCATGCGGAACAACTTTCATGTTGGCCAAAAGTTCAGGTGAAACCTCCTTCTAGGTAAAAAATAGCTTTGAAGTCAGATGATTTTCACAGACAAATTTCAGAGGCATCTGAGGACTTGTAACTTGTCTGGGTCATAACTTGAGTTCTATAACTCCCCTTAAGGACTTCTAGCACTCAAATTAAAGGTATTGAGATGCTATACAAGTTTCATGGGTGCCAAAGATCCATTTGAAACTTTAATCTTTACTTATGTGGTCCTGAAGTTAGGCACTAAATAGGGGATTTTACACTGAAACCCTAATTTAGCAACTTCCCACACTCTTGACTCTTCTTGACTTGATCTTGGCACAACACCAAAAATGTCTCAACATATCATTTCATGAACTCCATGACCTAAAAGTAGGCTTTGATACTCTTCAATTGCACAGTTGACCTAGGATTGACCCAGATGAAACCCTAATTGCTTGCACCTCAACTGTGGCTCTTGCATTTGACACAATGACTTGATTAAACTCTCCCATGGCCCTCTAGGCATTCTATGACCTCCATACACATCCTCTTCTCACATTCAACATTTCACATCCCTCTGATGGACTTTAATTGATCCTCAAGTTAGGAGAAGATTCACACTCAAACATCTAAACCCTTAGGCCCTCAAATCACCTCCTGATGATTTTGATAACTTCTCAATCTTGAATGAGACCTCTTGCTAGGCTTCTCTTCATAAGAATCACACTTGATCCCCTTCTATATGAATGATATCATGATATGCAAATGATATAACTATGCAAATGTTAATGCAAATGAAACATAAACCAAGTAAGAAAAGAGGTTGGGCAAATTTTGGGGTGCAACGGCTGTGTATCAGACTCCAAAGAGAAAAAGAATATGGTGTGGTCAGGATCATAAGTGATCATGGCAAGTAGTTTGAAAACTCCAAGTTTGCTGAGTTCTGCTCATCTGAAGGGATCAGACATGAGTTTTCCTCTCCTATTACTCCTCAGCAAAATGGAGTAGTGGAAAGGAAAAACAGGACTATCTAAGAATATGCTAGAGCCATGATACATGCAAAGAAATTACCTATGCATTTTTGGGCAAAGGCTATGAACACAGCTTGCTATGTTCACAACAGAGTGACCTTGAGAAAAGGAACATCATCTACTTTGTATGAAATGTGGAAAGTAAGGAAACCAACTGTGAAGTACTTCCACGTGTTTGGGAGCAAGTGTTACATCTTGACAGATCGTGAACATAGGAGGAAAATGGATCCCAATAGTGATGAAGGCATTTTTCTGGGATACTCTATCAACATCAGAGCTTATAGAGTGTACAACTTCACAACAAAAGTCTTGATGGAATCCATTAATGTCATCATTGATGATCAGTACAAAGAAATCAATGTCATAGAGGATGTTGGAACATTGCTTGAGACACCAGCTGATGGTATAGTGAATACTGAAGATACTCAAGTTGTAACTCCAGATTCCGAACTAGAAACTATCACCAGAGAACCTTATATCAGAATCCTAAAAGATCATCCCAAAGATCTTATCATTGGAGACCTCAACAGTATGGTAAGGACCAGAGCTAGAGAAGTCGTCTCAAATTCATGTTTTGTGTCCAAGATTGAACCCAAAATGTGAAGGAAGCCTTAACTGATGAATACTGGATCAAGGCCATGCAAGATGAATTGGAACAATTTAAAAGACATGAAGTATGGGAACTGGTGCCAAGACCTGAAGGAGCAAACATCATTGGCACCAAATGGGTTTACAAGAACAAATCAGATGAACAGGGAATTGTAGTCAGAATTAAGGCTAGACTGGTGGCACAGGGGTATACTCAAGTAGAAGGAATTGATTTTGATGAAACCATTGCACCAGTTGCAAGACTTGAGTCTATCAGGCTACTGTTAGGAATTGCCTGCATTCTAAAATTCAAACTATTCCAAATGGATGTGAAAAGCGCATTTCTAAATGGATATCTAAATGAGGAAGTATATGTAGCACAACCCAAGGGTTTTGAGGATCCTAACTTGATAGACCATGTATACAAGTTAAAGAAGGCACTCTATGGATTGAAGCAAGCTCCTAGGGCTTGGTATGAAAGATTGACTGAGTTTCTTACTACCCATGGATACAGGAAAGGAGGAATAGACAAGACCCTCTTTGTGAAAAATGAGGATTGAAAACTCATGATTGCTCATATCTATGTGGATGACATAGCCTTTGGTGGAATGTCTGAGAAATTGGTTAAACAGTTTGTCAATCAGATGCAATCTGAGTTTGAGATGAGTTTGTGTGAAGAACTAACTTACTTTCTTGGGCTGCAAGTCAAGCAAATGGAGGAGTCTATATTTCTCTCCCAAAGTAAGTATACCAAAAGCATAGTCAAAAAGTTTGGCTTGGATAATGCTGGTCACAAAAGAACACCTGCACCTACTCATCTGAAGTTATCAAAAGATGAAAGTGGTACTTGTGTGGACCAAATCCTGTACAGAAGCATGATTAGAAGCTTGTTGTATCTAACAGCCAGCAGACCTGATATTGCATTTGCAGTTGGTGTATGTGCCAGATATCAAGCAAACCCTAAGGTAAGTCACATAAATCAAGTCAAAAGGATTCTCAAATATGTGAATGGAACCTGTGATTATGGTATACTTTACACACATGGGTGTGATCCTACATTGTCTGGATACTGTGATGCTGACTAGGCTGGAAGTGTTGATAATAGAAAAAGCACCTTTGGGGGATGATTCTTCTTAGGGAACAACCTCATATCTTGGTTCAGCAAAAAGCAAAATTATGTCTCATTATCCACTGCTGAAGCTTAATACATAACAACTGGTAGTAGTTGTTCTCAGCTGGTCTGGATGAAACAAATGTTAACTTAATACAATGTCACTCAGGATGTCATGACATTGTACTGTGACAATCTCAGTGCTATCAATATTTCCAAGAACCCAATCCAGCATAGCAGAACTAAGCACATAGATATAAGACATCACTTCATAAGAGACCTTGTGGAAGACAAAGTTATTTCCTTGGAACATGTGCCCACTAAACTACAGCTAGCTGACACCTTTATAAAGGCTCTAGATGTTGCTCAATTTGAGAATCTAAGAGGAAAATTGGGTATTTGCATGTATGAGGACTCATAGCAATTAATGGCACGTGAGAGTAAACTTCAATGCAGTCTACGGCCTTGACCACAAAAACTTTCCACTCCATGCAAACGTGCTATATCACTGCATATACAATTTTCTCCGCCTCCTCCACTCTACAGAATTATCAATCTGCACTCCGCAACAAGATGTCTTCCTATCATGATGCCTCCTCCTCCAATACCCCTCCCAAATCCTCAAAATATGCCCCTTCTACTGCTGAAGAATCCAAGCGCAAGTATCCTTCTCCCACTGCTAAAGAACTTAGGCAAATCAGAAACTAGGAAGGCTCTACATACGTGGACGAATCCATTGGAGAAATTGTTGCTGATATACTCAAGAAAGGACTTCCCTTTCGGGGCATCACCATTCCCCTGGCTCGCAGGGATCCACCTCACAATTCTGATATGCCACAGGATGATCCTGATGACATCAATAAGGACATCTCACTGCCAGATTCAGATGACAGTGATTCCAGTTCTTCTGAAGAAGAAGATTAATGTGGGATGATAGAATGTTGTGGGGCTCAGTCTGCTGGTTGCTGAGCTAATGACATGTGTTGTTGGTTTGAGTATTTCATTGTTTTTGTTTTTTTATGTAACAACAAGAATTTGTGATGCTCTCCATGAGCAGTTTTTTCTTGTAATGACCCCAAACATGTGTAATGTTACTCATTATGATCCAGACTATTTTATTAGTTTGATCTTAATTTGTGGCTAAAAAGGGGGAGAGAGAATGGTAGATAACAGCCAGCAGGTTAGAGTTATTGCAGGTGTGTGACAAGGGCTGCAGCAAATACGCATGATTGAAGATTTTTCTAATGTGTTTGTGTGATAACAGCTGATGCTGATAGTAATGTGTGAGTTCCTAATGAGTATAGGAATGTATGTTAGATATATGTGAGTTCCTTGATGGAACCTAGTAGCTTTATAGCTACTAGTGTTGTGTGTATCTGCAAGATGATTGCAGAATGTTATGCATCTCTTCAGGGGGAGTAGCACAGGTTGTTCCACAGCAGGTGTGCTTCAGGATGTCATCCTGAATGTCATAACATCCAGAGCAGGATGGATGAATATGTGTGACTGCAGGGTGTCTGTAGGTTTTGTACAGCAGGTCTGATATGCATCAGTTGAGGGGGAGTAAATTCTGATATGTTACTCAACAAATTGTGACATCTGTATTGCTGACTAACAGATGGTATTGTGAACAGGTTGATCATGAGAGCTAAAAGTGTGAGTGTGTGTAGACAACACTGTTTGTGTAGCTTTCCTGCATGATAGGTTAAAACTTTTGCTGCTTGTAAACTCTGATATCTTAACAGGGTATTTTAGCCAAAAATTTGCCAAAGGGGGAGTTTGTAAGTGCTCTTGATTGGCTGCATTTTGTGGCAGAACATTAGAATATGTATGTATGTCAGAACTGATGGTAGTACATACATAATATGGACTGTGCAGGGTAAGTTAACTGAGCTAAATGTTAGTTAAGTTGAATGTCATACAGAATGTCATGACTCTGATCATATGACATCCAGCGAGCATATTAGTTTTTCTGGTAGCTAGAAATTAGGAAACTTATTAGAAGCTCAAGCTGAAAGACAGGAGACATTTTAGAAGCCATAAAGCGAAACAAATGCTCCTAAATTAAATGGCAAGTGAGCAGATTATTGAAGAAAGGTTTTTGATAAGGATAAACCTCATTTATGCGCCCAGGCCCAAGGACTGAATGCTGCTATATGTCGTACCTCGAAAAATACGATCCTCGCGATGGACGCGGGAAGTACTATTCAAAACAGAGTCGCCACCGAACTTTATTCATTCCAAGGCAGGAATAGGAAAATATCGATGAAACCTTTAAGGAGATAAGAACATGGTCATCGAAACCAATATTCTAGGTTCGGGAGTCGGTTACGCAGAGGGAAGGTATTAGCACCCTCCACGTCCGTTGTACTCAACGGGAACCTCTTGAATCGATTCGAGAGTGAAGTTAACTAAGCTTATTTGTTTTCTTCTAAAGATTCTCCTATAGGGGGAATGTGTGGTTTATAGATAGGGTGCTCGCCAAGGATTGGGGCCCTTGTGCCTACGTATCTTCACTTGTAAGAAGTGGAAAATTAGAGCATTCGTAGTTCGTGGGACTACGGGAAAAGGAGGGGATTGTGCTCGCCAAGATCATCGCAATCTTGTGCCTACGTATTCTCATTGATAAATGAGAAATCAGAGCATCCGTAGTTCGGCTAACTACGATAAAAGTGTTTGGCATGTGAACGAGTGTTTAGGTCGCATTCTAACTGCTAAACGTTGGCTTGTCTGCTCGCTAGGGGAGGCTGAAACACTAGTTCATATGCGCGGAAGAATGGAATAAACAATGTTCTTTGGAGAAAGTTGTTTGAATGGGAAATCGCACGAGGGCGAGGAATTAGGTTTGTCATATTTCAATCGCACATGGGCGAGAAAGAGGAGTTTGGTTGAGTATTTAAAAGGGAGAATGACGACTACTCGTTAAATGAGACGTCGGTCTAGCAATCGATTAACCGGGATATTATTGGAATGCTAGATCCCAACAACACCTTTTTCATTCAATTAATTATGAAATTGTATTTGAATGGACAATGGCGATATTTTTCCAAATAGTTAGGGCACGTGTTTTATAAACGAAAGGTTGAGCGAACCATAACCTAAAGCGTACGCCCCAAAAGTGGTTACTCAAGAATTCAAGGAGTGCGAGACTCCAAGAACTCAATTCTTTCGTAGTTTAATTAAGAAAATAATTTGAATTTAATGCATGGTTTACAAACATACTAGGGTTTAGACTCGATCGCACGGAGGCGAGGAACGAGGTTAGACGGGTTGAAAATTTAGGAGGAATGACGACTGTTCGATAAGCGAGGCGTCGGCCTCGTAACCAATTAGTCGGGATATCATTGGAATGTTAGATCCCAACGACATCTTTTTCATCCCATTAATTACGAAATATATTTGTTGGACAGTGAATACTTGTCCAGACATTTAAAGGAGGTATTTTAGAAACGAAAGTTCGAACGACACATCATTCAAGCGTACGCCTCAATAGTAGTCATTCTCGAATTCGAGGAATGCGCGACTCCAAGAACTCGATTATTTCGTGATTTAATTATGAAAACAATTTGAAAATATTAGCGTACTCGGACTAGGCGTGCTAGGTATTCTAGAAAATAAGATCCGAAGGATCACAACTCAAGGTGTGCACCTCGAGAGCGGTCGCTTAAAAAATTCAAGGAAGGCGAGATCCAAGAATTTAATTGTTTTGAAATTTGATTAAGAAAAATAGTTTAATTTAATTAAGAAAAATAGTTTAATTTAATTAAGAAAAATAGTTTTAATTTTCATATACAAAATTAATTAATCAATTGCTTATAAAAAGATTTTGAGAAAAGCTAATTATAATTAATTGTTTTGAGAAGAAAAAAAGTTTAATATCTTAGAAAATATTTTAACTTTAATAATAAAGTAGTTTTTTTTTAATTTAATATTTAAAATATTATTTGATAATAATTTAGAAATATATTTTTTTAAAGAAAGAATAATTTGAATTTTTCTTATAAAAGTATCTAAAAGTAATAAAAATATCCTTTATAAATTTCATTTAAACTAAGTGAAAAACAATTTAAAAACCAAAAGACGGAACAACCAAATTCAAGGGCGTGCGCCTCGAGAGCGGTTGCTCAAGGACTCAAGGGATGCTAGACCCTAAAAGTCCACTACTTTCGTTATTTTAAAAAAAAAATTCGATTACTCTTAGTGAGAATTACTTAGTCAAATTTTAAAAGTTCACTTAACGTAGAACCAAAGTTTGCTTATTTAGATTGCATTCACGTGGAAACCATTCTATACACAACCGATCAAAAAAAATCTATGCATCCATACGAGTTTCGAAAATTAAATTGGATTTCAACTTCAGATTCGCAACGCAATGGGCATAGATGAATAATTAAATAATCATTTAGTAATAAAAAAATAATTACTCAAATAAAACCATAATCAACTAACTGATTAAAATATTAACCAATTAATTAACTACTAATTAAAACAAAAAGTGCAAAGAGTAAAATAGAAGGGAATAGATAGGGATATTTAATGGGCTTAAGCTAATTATTAGAAACCAAACCTATTACTACACATACTAATTAATTTTCCTTTATTATCACCTTATGTTACATATGGAAATAGTACAATGATAGAAACTTAATTCAAAATAATTAATGAGCTCACTTAAATCACAAAAACCAACCAATTATATATATGTCACGTGAAATAAACATAATCTGTATATAGTAAAAAAAATGACATTTCAAAAGATCATGGTCAAAATTAAAATGAATGATTGAAAGTGTATTTGTATTAAAAACAAAATAGCTCCTCAAAATAATACACTAATAGCACACATAAAAGGGATAGATTTTAGGGAGCAACAGTCCCTCTTCGTGTGACACAAACAGAGCTTCTTTTCAAATTCAAATAACCAAGCAACATAAAACAAACCACTTTCTAATAAAACAATAATAAGAAAAAGACTATTCTAAAAATCTAACATGTAGAAAGAAAACCCCCTTTTCTTAAAAAAAATACTTACTAACTCCTTTCTTCTTCTCTGCAAGAACATGCAGACACAAATAAATATGAAGCTTATTTTGGCAATAAAGGTTGAGTTTTTCTATCATGGAAAACGGAAAGAAGAAGTATTATGAAGCTTATTTTGGTGTTCATGGAAGGTGGAGCTGAGATGTGGGTTATGGCGGCTGAAAGGATTTCGGTGAACAGTAACCGAAAAATTAGGTTTTGGTTTGAATGAAATCTCCCTCTTATAAGCCGTGTGATCCTTATGGGCCTCCAATCTGTGGGCTTTTCGTTCTCACTAAAAAAACTGATCAATTCATTAATTAATCTTAATCTTAACAAATTCAATTATCTAATAAAACTATTAATACAAGCTAATAATTATAATACTGATTAACCTTACTAATTAATAAGTAAGTATTAATAATAACAAATAAATATGCATTTATAATATATATAAAAAAACGAACCAAAATTTATTTTTAATAAAAAGACAATATTAATAAATCAAAATATATATATATATATATATATATATATATATATATATATATATATATATATATATATATATATATATATATATATATATATATATATATATATATATATATATATATATATATATATATATATATATATATATATATATATATATATATATATATATATATATATATATATATATATATATATATATATATATATATATATAAAATATCATCATTATTAATGCTTTTAAAATAGAAGTTAGAGAAAAAAAATAAAAAAAATAAAAAGATTAATATTCACACAACAAAAAGTCCTTAGGCCACGTGTCACACTTTTATTGGACAAAAATGAATAATATTTGGAAAGCACTCAATTGCAAGCGGACACGCGTCTAAATATCCATAAATTAAGCAAAAAATGCAAAAATGAAATAAGAGCAAAAAATGCAAAAATATTCTAAAAAAGATAGGACAAATTTGGGGTATAACACTTTAAAAACAGAAGGAGCAATCCTAGAAGAGCAACTTTTAACAGAATATTAGAGAGTGCATATTAAGAGTCCTTGTGAGTGAAGAAGGTTGCTCTTCACGTGAGTATTGTGAGTGAAGAGAGTGTGTTCTTCTCATGTGAATTGTGTCTTAGGAATACTTGTTTACCAAGCAACTGTATGTTGCATTGGTTAGGTAGGTTTTAAGTTGTGTCTTGTAACACCCATTTTTTTTATTTAGTCATTTTGATGTTAATTTAATTATTTTATGTTGGTGTGCCCTTAGGTGGGGTGTGTTTGTATATGATTGGTGAGTATCCTTGATATATAAGGATTATTTGTGGAGATGTGGTGTTGAGATAATAATATAATAGTTAATAGTAATATTGGTGGTATTATTATTATTATTATTATTATTATTATTATTATTATTATTATTATTACTATTAGTATTAATATTATTATTGGTGGAATATTATTACTATTATTATGAATATTATTATTAGTGGGAGAATAATATTTGTAGTATTATTATTATTGGATTTAAATAATAAAATAAGAAATAAGGGATTAAAGGAAATAGAGAAGTATTTGGGAAAGAGAGGAGGACACGATAAACTGCCAGAGAAAGGATTTTGGGAGAAGAGAAAGAAAGTTACGATAAACAGTTTTGGGAGAAAAAGTGAAAAGAAGAACAAGAGAAAGGAGAACAAGGCTAGAGCGATCAATTGGTAGGGGATTCTTCATCAATCGAAGATATAATTGAGGTAAGGGGGGATTCCTTAACCCCGTAGAGATTTGATGCGTGTGAGTTTTATATTGGCATGCTTATAATTATTGTTGATGTTGTTGAATTGATGAATGTTGATGATGCACTTTGGTGTACATATATATTATGGTGATGTTGGTGAGATTCTATGTTGTTACTGTAGTGTTGATAATAACTATGAACATAACTCTGGTGAAATCATGTGTTGTTACTGTAGTGTTGGTAATGACCATGATTATAGCTTTGGGAAAATTATGTGTTGTTACTGTAGTGTTGGTAATGACCATGATTATAGCTTTGGGAAAATTATGTGTTGTTACTGTAGTGTTGGTAATGACCATGATTATAGCTTTGGGAAAATTATGTGTTGTTACTGTAGTGTTGCTAAAGACCATGATTATAGCTTTGGGAAAATTATGTGTTGTTACTGTAGTGTTGGTAATGACCATGATTATAGCTTTGGGAAAATTATGGGTTGTTACTGTAGTGTTGGTAATGACCATGATTATAGCTTTGGGAAAATTATGTGTTGTTACTGTAGTGTTGGTAATGACCATGATTATAGCTTTGGGAAAATTATGTGGTTTTCCCTGTGATGTTGTTAGTGACTATGGTTATTACCCTGGCGAATGAGCCAGCGAACATGACATCAGAATGTGGTTTTTGGTATTGTTTTGCTTTGTGCATGAGTTGTGTAGTATCCCTTAGTTCATGTTGAGTGTAGGGATGATGGATGGATAATGTGAGGTGCATAAGTTGTGATCGGAAGTGAATTCCGTATCGTTTGAATTAAGTGGATGATTGGTGGAAGTGTGTATGATATGGAGTATCGTGAGGTGATCATTATGATCGTGTGTACCCGATTGTTGGGGTATGAGTATACCTGCTGTTGGAGGGTGAACCTTCTTAATATGTGAATTAGACGATATAGTTGATTGGTGTATGCTATATGTATGCATGTGATGAATAGATACTTGGTGCTAATAAGTGAATTACATAGTGTTGAATGTAAATAAAATAATTAGATTGATGTGGGAGATGTGCGAGGCACGGTGAGTTGATCAGGAGGACCGTATAGAGTTAACTTCATTAATACAAATGAGTGGTGTATAATTGATATATGAGGTAAGATGGTGTGGTCAGTATGATCGTGTATATTAAGATGAATTAACATAATGGACTAGCGTTGGACGGTGGAATCTTATAGTGGTTGAACTAAATCGTTGTAATAGATTGGTGTGTAGTATGTATGGGATACGGTGGTAGGATCGGGGGGATCGTGTAGCTTTGATTAAAGCAATTACTTGATGAGGAGATGTACGAATGACGTACAGTGATGGGATCAGGGGGATCGTGTGAACTTAATTATAATAATAGTTCGATGTGGAAGCATGTATGATGTATGACGATGTGATCGCTGGATCGTGTGCACTTAGTGTGCTTGATGTCTATTTGTTGTGCATTTGATGTATGCATATCATGATGTATTCATGGGATGAATCATTGCTCGATGGAGTGTATGTGATTCATTCGTATTCCCTTGCGTGGGGAATTGGTGGGAACGGATCATTGCCAAGGGTGGGCGTATGTGATATATCCGGGTTCCATTGAGGAACCAAAGAGTCGGTACCGCATGCAAGGTGTTGCGTTGCATATTTGCATTATGATGTATTATGTTGATTGGCGGATTAAATGTCGCGTTTGGTGAATGTTGGGTGATGATTGATATGTCTGTTGTAGTTACTACCTTTATTTCATGTATGTAATTACCAATATATTTTGATCATGTTTTCTCACCCCTTTGTTGTTGTTGTGGTCTGTGCTTCTTCGGAAGTGCAGATAATCCAGGTACTTAGCTAGCTTGGATTTGTGGTGTGCCAGTTGAGTCTTAGGATGCTCTGATACGTAGCACGGGACTTGGGTGTTTTAGTTGTTTTTGTTGAATTTATTTCTTTTTCTGTGACGTATCATGAATTTGATGTATTTCATTATATGAACAATTTCCGATGTATTTTGGTGAAAACATTTTTAATGAAGGATGTGTTGGATTTGATTATGTGATATCCCACTTGGGAGGTGAACAACTCTGATGTTTATTTATAATGTTTATATTTTAATTGATTTGGGAAGTGTGGTGTTACAATTGATATCAGAGCAGGTCGGTCCGTCCAGTGTAGTTGAGTTGAGTCTGTCCCTAGGATAGAGTTGTGTACCTTTTCACCGGGTGTTGTTAGTTCCCTTGTATGCGACACGTGTGTGAAAACACTGTTGGTACATGGTTATTTCCTAACCTTGTCTGCAAAAGTAGGAATGATGCAAGTGGGCGAGAATTTTGTGCTTCTCCAGGATGCTGTAAGTGTGGAGCAGTGGCTCAGTGTGTGGTTGAACGTCCTTATAGTTTGGTAAAGAGGGTTTGTACCCCATCATGATTTCGGCTGTCTATTGACAAATTGAGGAACTGATCATCCTTAATCTCTTGTTGATAATAGTTGGGATTGTGTTGGCTGGGATAGACGTGTCTTGCAAGCTTAGACAGCGTGAGTAGTGAAGTGTTTTGAGTTAAGCTAAGTGCTTAAGAGTAGTTTTGATGACGTGGCGCAGGACGGCGTTGAAATGTCTAATTTTGATGGAAATCCGAGTGTTAAGGAATGTGTGGAAGTTGGTGGTTTGCCGATTAAATTGTGGTTGTCTGGAAGTATCCTAACGAGATAGTGATATATGGCCAGAACGTGAAGTGGAGTTGTGATCGACTTAGTTACAGGAACTAGTCCGATATTGAGAGCTCCGTGTTATAAGTCTATTTGAATGGTCAATGGATTCATTCGATTAATTGTTTTTAAGACTTGTGTCTGGTATGTGTGCTAAGGCAGGAGAGGGTAAAGTCGAGTGTATAATGGGCAATAATTTTTGGCGATTATGAGAAGAGGTCGGCGTGGAATGCAATATTAGTGTACTTGAGTTTTAAAATATTTCAAGTTGGAAAGGTGTTGAATGGCTTCCTAAGTGTGAAATTGTTGTCGTACATCGAATTCTGAGATCGCAACTTTTTACGGAATCAAAATCGGACATACGGATGTCGGGAAACGGTCAGAAATAAAATTTTGGACTGTCATGTTCGCCAGGTGTTCGCCTAGCGAAGTGTCCTGGCCAGAAAAATGTCGTTTCGTATTTTTGTCGTAACGGGAGAACCGTAACTCGGAATGACGCACAGTTTGAAGCGTTGGAAAGCTACTCCGATGATATATGTGATGGTGAAGTAGTGGAATGGATTTAAGTTACTTATTGATGGACTATATTTGGATTTTGTAGTAGATGCAGAACGTGTGGTTCGTGTTTCCGCCGTAACTCACGAATTGAGTGTCGGTTTGACATGGGATGTTCCGTACTTATTTGAGCAAGACAATGAATGTGTTAATCGATGATAATTAGATATATTGGATTAGTATAGAGGATCATGTTGAGCATCGGGAACTTGAGTTATCAGTGTTGGAGTAGAAACAACATAGGCAATTGTGAAGAAAGTTTTAAAAAAGTTCTGAGAGAGCTGTCAAGAGCTCGTGGGTTGATTCTTGCTGAATCCGAAAGGACTGTTTGTTGTGTTTTGTGATGCCTTGTTGATAAGATTGGGAGGTATGTTAAGTGCAACATCGGCAAGTTTTAGTTATGCTTTAAGGCAACTTAAAGTACATAAGAGGAATTATCTGACAAATGATTGAGAGTCGAATGTTTTTATGTTTGCGCCGGAGTTTGGAGGCTACAATTGTTTAGTTGAGATTTGAGATATTTGTTATTCTCGAGAGCTTAAGGTATTTGTTTGATTTGAAAGAGTGGAGTACGAGGCAGATGAGATAATTGAGATTTCTGGAGGATTATGGTTTCAGATCGAATTACCATACGGGTAAAGCAGTCGTAGTAGCTGATGCATTAAATTGGAAATCTTTGTATATACCAATGAGGATGGTGAAAATAGTTGGGACTGATTGAGCAATTTTATGATATGAGTTGGGTTTGTGAAGAGACTTCTGGTGGAGTTAAGCTTAGTATGATGGACCTTACTAGTGATGTTCTTGATGATATTCGAGAAGGTCGGGAATCTGGCTGAGTTGGTAGATTGAATTGAATTTGATGAATTAGAGTCGAAGAGCTGACTTTCGGGTTAATGGAATTGGTACCATGAGGCATCGTGATAGAGTTGTGTTCCAAATATTGTTGAGTTGGAAAAAGAGTATTATTGAAACAAGACCTTGAGGTAGATGGAGTATCCATCCCGTTGCGATGAAGAGGTGACCGGATTGGGGAAATTGTTTTGATGATCATAGATGCAGAGAGAGAAGTGGTTAAGGCCGTATATGCTGGTTCGACTTTTGGAAATTCGAAGATTAGGCATCAGAGACTGCTGGGTCTGATGAAACCGTTCAATATTCCATAGTGGAAATGAGGTAGTATTTCCAGGCTTTTGTGTCGGGTTTGCCGAGGAGTGTGAGAAGAATATAATTTGCCTTGGAAAATGGTGGGAGGATTGATTAGATCAGCTCATTTTATGTTAGCGGGAATTAATCATTCTATGATGAAACTAGCTGAGATGTATATTGAGGAGGTTGTGAGGGTGTATGAGATATCGGCGAATATTGTGTCAGATGAAAGTCTGGGAAGTACATCGAGATTCTGGGAAACTTTGCAGACGCTTTGGATACTAAGTTGAGGTTGAGTTCAGTCTATCATCCGTGAACAGATGAACAGACAGAGAATACTATCCGGTCTTTAGAGGATTTTCTGAGATCTTGTGTGTTGGATCAAGGTGGATCGTGGGATAGTTATTTGTCGTTGGTTGAGTTTACCTACGATGATAGTTATCATTCTAATATCAGAATGGCACAGTATGAGGCTTTGTATGATAAGGAGTGTATGACTTCTTTGTGTTGGTATGAGCCAGGCGAGAGTGTTGTACTCGGACCTGAAATTGTGCAAGAGACGACTGAGAGGTCAAGAGGATCCAAGAACGAATGTGTTTTGAGAGTTACGCTGGTAACTGGTGTTGGTCGAGCTTTGAAGTCTCAGAATCTCGCACCGTGTTTTGTAGTCTGTGTGAGAGTGGCATGGTGAGGTGCTGCAGGAGGCAGTGTGACCTGAGAATTGGAGAGCCGGATGCGGGGAGCGTATCCGGAACTGTTTCCATCAGGTAATTTTCGAGGACGAAAATAATTAAAGTGGGGGAGAGTTGTAACACCCATTTTATTTATTTAGTCATTTTGGTGTTAATTTAATTATTTTATGTTGGTGTGTCCTTAGGTGGGGTGTGTTTGTATATGATTGGTGAGTATCCTTGATATATAAGGATTATTTGGGGAGATGTGGCGTTGAGATAATAATATAATAGTTAATAGTAATATTGGTATTATTATTATTATTATTATTATTATTATTATTATTATTATTATTATTATTATTATTATTATTACTATTAGTATTAATATTATTATTGGTCGAATATTATTACTATTATTATGAATATTATTATTAGTGGGAGAATAATATTTGTAGTATTATTATTATTGGATTTAAATAATAAAATAAGAAATAAGGGATTAAAGGAAATAGAGAAGTTTTTCGGAAAGAGAGGAGGACACGATAAACTGGCAGAGAAAGGATTTTGGGAGAAGAGAAAGAAAGTTACGATAAACTGATTGGGATGGTATATTACATGAAATTGGGTAGAGGAGATTCCTTAACCCCGTAGAGATTTGATGCGTGTGAGTTTTATATTGGCATGCTTATAATTATTGTTGATGTTATTGAATTGATGAATGCTGATAATGCACTTTGATGTATATATATATATATTATGGTGATGTTGGTGAGATTCTATGTTGTTACTGTAGTGTTGATAGTAACTATGAACATAACTCTGGTGAAATTATGTGTTGTTACTGTAGTGTTGGTAATGACCATGATTATAGCTTTGGGAAAATTATGTGTTGTTACTGTAGTATTGGTAATGACCATGATTATAGCTTTGAGAAAATTATGTGTTGTTACTGTATTGTTGGTAATGACCATGATTATAGCTTTGGGAAAATTATGTGTTGTTACTGTAATGTTGGTAAAGACCATGATTATAGATTTGGGAAAATTATGTGTTGTTACTGTAGTGTTGGTAATGACCATGATTATAGCTTTGGGAAAATTATGTGTTGTTACTGTAGTGTTGGTAATGACCATGATTATAGCTTTGGGAAAATTATGTGTTGTTACTGTAGTGTTGGTAATGACCATGATTATAGCTTTGGGAAAATTATGTGTTGTTCCCTGTGATGTTGTGAGTGACTATGGTTATGACCCTGGCGAATGAGCCAGTGAACGTGACAGCAGAATGTGGTTTTTGGTGTTGTTTTCCCTTGTGCATGAGCTATGTAGTATCCCTTAGTTCATGTTGAGTGTAGGGATGATGGGTGAATAATGTGAGGTGCATAGGTGGTGATCGGAAGTGAATTCCGTATCGTTTGAATTAAGTGGATGATTGGTGGAAGTTTGTATGATATGGAGTATCGTGAGGTGATCATTATGATCGTGTGTACCCGATTGTTGGGGTATGAGTATACCTGCTGTTGGAGGGTGAACCTTCTTAATATGTGGATTAGACGATATAGTTGATTGGTGTATGCTATATGTATGCATGTGATGAATAGATACTTGGTGCTAATAAGTGAATTACATAGTGTTGAATGTAAATAAAATAATTAGATTGATGTGGGAGATGTGCGAGGCACGGTGAGTTGATCAGGAGGACCGTATAGAGTTAACTTCATTAATACAAATGAGTGGTGTATAATAGATATATGAGGTAAGATGGTGTGGTCAGTAGGATCGTGTATATTAAGATGAATTAACATAATGGACTAGCGTTGGACGGTGGAATCTTATAGTGGTTGAACTAAATCGTTGTAATAGATTGGTGTGTAGTATGTATGGGATACGGTGGTAGGATCGGGGGGATCGTGTAGCGTTGATTAAAGCAATTACTTGATGAGGAGATGTACGAATGACGTACAGTGATGGGATCAGGGGGATCGTGTGAACTTAATTATAATAATAATTCGATGTGTAAGCATGTATGATGTATGATAATATGATCGCTGGGTCGTGTGCACTTAGTGTGCTTGATGTCTATTTGTTGTGCATTTGACGTATGCATATCATGATGTATTGGTGGGATGAATCATTGCTCGATGGAGTGTATGTGATTCATTCGTATTCCCTTGCGTGGAGAATTGGTGGGAACGGATCATTGCCAAGGGTGGGCGTATGTGATCTATCCGGGTTCCATTGAGGAACCAAAGAGTCGGTACCACATGCATGGTGTTGCGTTGCATATTTGCATTATGATGTATTATGTTGATTGGTGGACTATATGTCGTGTTTGGTGAATGTTGGGTGATGATTGATATGACTGTTGTAGTTACTACCTTTATTTCATGTATGTAATTACCGATATATTTTGATCATGTTTTCTCACCCCTTTGTTGCTGTTGTGGTCTGTGCTTCTTCGGAAGTGCAGATAATCCAGGTACTTAGCTAGCTTGGATTTGTGGTGTGCCAGTTGAGTCTTAAGATGATCTGATACGTAGCACGGGACTTGGGTGTTTTAGTTGTTTTTGTTGAATTTATTTCTTTTCCTATGACGTATCATGAATTTGATGTATTTCATTATATGAACGATTTCCGCTTTATTTTGGTGAAAACATTTTTAATGAAGGATGTGTTGGATTTGATTATGTGATATCCCACTTGGGAGGTGAACAATTCTGATGTTTCTTTATAATGTTTATATTTTAATTGATTTGGGAAGTGGGGTGTTACATGTCTCACTCAAAGCTGTTAAGCAAGAGTGTGTGATTCTTGATCAAAGCTTTGAAGAAAGATCATGGTGTGTATGAAGTGTTTCTTCATCTTTATTTTTTAATTGTGAATTGTATATCACTGTGGTGTGATTGAGGGGGAGTGAGTGGGTATACTCAGGTCTAGAGTGTCTTTAGGTTGAAGTGTCATTGGGTAGGTCTTAAGTGAGGAGTGCAAACTAGGATTGTTTGGCTCTGAATTAATTCTAATGATAATGAATTTCCTCCCTGGCTTGGTAGCCCCCAGATGTAAGTATTGTTGACACTGAACTGGGTGAACAATTACTGGTGTGATTTAATGCTTTCTATTTACTGTTTTTAATTAGTCCATTAGTCTGTGTTACAGTGGATGTTATAACATCCGTAATAACATCCATCGTGTGCTAGCCAGAATTTTAGGCAATGAAGAAGAGAGAAAGGAAATCAAGATTGGAACTACACTTGGGGCAGATATCAAGGAAAGGTTGGTCAAGCTTCTCCAAGAATATATGGATGTGTTCGCGTGGTCGTATCAAGATGCCCGATTTATATATTGACATCTTCGTTCATAAGCTACCACTCCGACTCGATTGTCCTCCTGTAAAATAGAAATTCTGAAGGACAAGACCAGATATGGCCTTGAAGATCAGAGAAGAGGTGAAAAGGAAAATTGATGCTGGATTTCTTGCTGTTATAAAATACCTTGAGTGGGTGGCTAACATCATTCTTGTACCAAAGAAGGATGGAAAGGTTTGAATGTGTGTAGACTGTAGGGATTTGAACAAAGTCAGTCCGAAGGATGACTTCCCTCTTCCACACACTGATACCTTGGTTGATAATAATGCTAGATTCGCTGTCTTTTCTTTCATGGATGGCTTCTCAGGATACAATCAGATCAAAATGGATCCTGATGACATGGGGAAAATTACCTTCATCACGCATTGAGGGACCTATTGTTATAAGGTCATGCCGTTTGGTCTCAAAAATGCAGGTGCTACTTACCAAAGGGCAATGGTTACACTTTTCAATGACATGATGCATAAGGAGATATAGGTCTATGTCGATGACGTGATTGCTAAATCCCAAAGCAAAGAGGACCATATGGGTCATTTGCTTAAGCTATTTGAACGTCTCAGAAAGTTCAGATTGCGACTAAATCCAACTAAGGGTACTTTTGAAAGTCGGTCTGGAAAATTGCTTGGATTCATTGTTAGCCAACGAGGGATTGAAGTTGACCCAAATAAAGTCAGAGCCATTCAAGAAATTCATGCTCCGCAGACTGAAAAGAAAGTAAGAGGTTTTCTTGGAAGACTAAACTACATTTCCAGATTCATCTTGAACATGACTGCTACTTGTGAGTCTATCTTCAAGCTGCTCTAGAAGGATCAAATAGTTAAATGGAATTCTGATTTCTAGCTAGCCTTCAAGAAGATCAAGGGTTATCTACAAGAACCTCCAATCCTGATTCCTTATGTGTCAAGGAAACCTCTATTTATGTATCTGACCATGTTGGAAGGATCTATGGGTTGTGTATTGGGGCAACATGATGAGATTGGACGCAAGGAACATGCTATCTACTATTTAAGAAAGAAGTTTACTGATTGTGAAAGCAGATATTCACTCTTGGAGAAAAATTATTGTGCTTGAGCATGGGCTGCCAATCATCTCAGGCAATATATAATATGTCATACTACTTTATTGATCTCCAAGATGGATCTGATAAAGTACATTTTTAGAAATCCTGCTTAAACAGGATGGCTCGCTCGTTGGCACATGCTGTTATCCAAGTATGCCATCTAATATGTAACTCAAAAGTCCATTAAAGGGAGTATCTTGCCAGATTATCTTGCAGAGGAACCAGTTAAAGAGTATGAGCCTCTAAATTTTGACTTCCCAGATGAAGACATTATGCTGATAAAGAAGGATTGTGAAGAACCTGGTCCAGATGAGGGTCCCGAGCTAGGTTCCCGTTGGAAAATGATGTTCAATGGTTCTTCTAATTATAGTGTACATGGCGTAGGTGCTATTCTGATGAATCCATATGGTGGTTACACACCATTCACAAGAAGGTTATGCTTTGAATGCACAAATAACATTGCTGAGTATGAAGCTTGCATTCTAGGCCTTGAAGCAGCAATTGATCTTCGCATCAAAATTCTTGAAGCAAGTGGAGACTCATCCTTGATGATTTATCAAATCAAGGGTGAATAGAAGTCCCGAGACACGAAGTTGATCCCCTACCGTGCTTACATTGTGGAGTTGATCAAATACTTTGATGATATTACTTTCTGACATGTTCCAAGATCTAGAAATCACATTGTTGATGATTTGGACATACTAGCCTCTATGTGGAAGATCAGATTTGTTAATGAAGCGCCACTGATATGAATTGAACGAAAGGCCGAGCCTGCCTACTTCCAATTAGTTGAAGTGGAAACTGATGGAAAGCCATGGTTTCATGATATCAAGAGGTATCTATAGAACAAAGAATACCTAGCTAATGCTACAACTCTTGACAAAAAGACCTTTAGAAGAATGGCGTCCAAATTTTTCCTCAGCAATAATGTGTTGTATAAGAGAAATCACAATATGGTCCTACTTAGATGTGTTGATAGATGAGAAGCAGACTTGTTGATTCAAGAAATCCATGAGGGGTAATTTGGAAATCACGCCAATGGCCATGCTATATCCAAGAAGATCTTTTGAGCTGTGTATTATTGGTTGACCATGGAATCTGATTGCATCCAATATGCTAGAAAATGCCATAAGTGCCAAATTTATGCTGATAAGGTCCACGTGCCTCCAATGTTGTTTAATGTTTTAACATTTTCGTGGCCTTTCTCTATGTGGGGCATTAACATGATTGGAGCATTCGAGCCTAAAGCTTCCAACAACCATCATGTTATCTTGGTTGCCATCGACTACTTCACAAAATGGGTAGAAGTTGCTTCCTAAGCCAATGTGACAAAGCAAGTGGTTGCCCGCTTCATCAAGAAGGAAATTATCTGTCATTACAGAATTCCAAGCAGAATTATCACATATAATGGAACCAATTTGAACAACAAGACTATGAAAGAACTTTGTGAATCCTTCAAGATCGAGCACTATAATTCTTCGCCTTATCGTCCGAAGATATACAAAGCTTTTGAAGCTTCCAATAAAAACATCAAGAAGATCATGTAGAAGATGGTTAAGACCTATAAAGATTGACATGAAATGCTACCCTTCGCTTTGCATGGATACCGGACCTCAGTCCTCACTTCAATAGGGGCAACCCCATTCTCTTTAGTGTATGGCATGGAAGCAATTTTCCCAATGGAAATGGAGATACCATCTTTGAGAATATTGGTGGAAACCAAGTCGGAAGAATCAGAATGGATCTGAAGCAGATACAATGATTTGAACCTCATCTATGAAAAACGGATGACAACCATGTGTCATGGGCAGTTATAATAAAAGAGGCTTAAGAGAGCATTCGACAAGAAGGTTCGCCTGCGTTAATTCAAAGAGGGAGATCTGGTACTCAAGAAGATCTTGCCATCTCAGAAAGATGCCCGAGGGAAGTGGGATCCCAACTACGAAGGCCCATTTATTGTGAAGACAATTTTCTCAGAAGGTTCCCTAATCCTCACAACAATGGATGATGAACAACTTACCCATCCTATAATCACCGATGCAGTCAAAAAATATTATGCCTAATATAACCCGCTAGGCTGAAAACCAAAATGACGACTTAGGCAATAATGGGTATCCCGGTGGATCTAAACCTATGAAGGAGATCCAGGAAAAAGTTAGGGATAAAAATGAAAAAATAAGAGCTCACTAAATTGAAAACCTGAAAGGGCAGTCCAGGAAAAAGTTAGGGACAAAAGGAATTTGACTGTATCAAATGGTGTTTACCAATACTGAAGAATCACCAGAAGACCAATCCAGTTGCTCTTGTCAGAAGCAAGGATATGGGGTATCTTAGTTATTAGAGATTGTAGTAGTTGCTGGATTCATGTAAACCTTTCCTTATTTCCATTTTCAAAAGTGAAATACTCTATGGAGCTTTCGCCATTCATGAATAAATACAAACTTTGCCTATCCTTTGTTGTAAATTTACAATTCTTTTACCTTCTTTTGTTATGCAAAATTCCGTTTATTTGTTAATAAAGGATTTTGAAAATAAAAGGTCTTTGAAAAAGAAAATATTTGGAAAACATCTTTGATAAAAGCATAAAATCTCTTTGATATATGGGAGGATAAAAAAGGAAATCCTAAGTATCCCCAAGAAGTCTTAAGGTTACAAAGGCATTTTCATACCATTTTCAAATCCCCACTGAAGCCAGACTGATAACACTTTTGGATTGATCCGTTGATCAAATGTGATCATCAAGTTTGAATATGCTTTCCCAGTATCCATCTGGTAGCATGTTTCTTTGAGTTACTGATGTTGAGGATTCCTTCCCCAGTGGAGTTATCTCTTTTGTCCCTCACTAAAATTCTTTTGTCTCTCCAAGAGTCAGCATTTTCATATCAAGATCATACACAACATGTTCAATCATGCACATTTATCATTTGCTTCTTATCTCAGACTTCGGTTGTCAACAATCTTCTTTCCCTATTGAAGTCCTTTGGGATTGTTAAACCTTTTCTCCAGGTCGTCACCAAATATCTTCTTCCCAGATGTCATTGGCGTTCACTAGTCTATTTATTCTTGGTGTCTTGAAATATTGGTTTTGCCAATATTTCTTTCCCCAGCATGTCTGCTTGAAACCCAACTGTCATTGATAGTTGTTTTGGTCGTCACCAATATTCCCTTTGTAGTCTAGTTGTTACTAGCACCAATCCTTCGAAAGCTGGTCATGATACCTTTCCTCATGGTCTAAGTCCAATTAATTTGGCACATACAAAAGAGTTGCAACCCTGTGTTGTACCCCAAAATTTGACCAACCTCTTTGCTTAATCTTTGGCTTATGTTTCATTGCATTTTAACATCTTACATTTGCATGGCATTGTTCTTACAGGGTATCAAGTGATTGTTTGTGTATCATCCAAGAGGATAGTCTTTATTGGCTTCTAGCTCAAGCAAAGGCAATGGTACAAGCCATCAAGTGGGTGTTATCATCATAAAGTTATCAGAGCTCCTTGAGAGGAGAGATGTGCCATATCTCATTGTCAAAGAACCATCAGAGGGTTGTCAGGGGGTCCATGAGGTTTCATCATTGGTGGAGGCATGATATAGAAGCTTGTTTAGTACCTCAGAGGTCATGGTGGAGTTGGAATGGTCACTCAGTTTATATAAGCAATGCCTAGGCAAAAAGGATGAAATTAGGGTTTCATTGTTAATCAGGCTAAACTTGTTTTGTGAAGTAAAACTTGTTTCCATAGTCTTTCATATGTCCTAAGGTGTTTGAGGATGGGATATTTATCATCAATTTTAATCAGAAGAGTTTCAATTGATTAGTCAGTTGAAAATCAGGTGATTTGGGGAAAAAAGTCAATTATGCAGTGAAAAAGTCAACTCCTGACATTTTGAGGTCAATATCATGTTCCTCAAGTTCAATTTGACCCATGGATGGAATTTTATCAAGAAAAGTCAAGGGAGTCATGAAAAATCAAGGATTGTTGAAGGTTGCCATTTTGGGGAATTAGGGTTTTAGAAACTTTCCATATATGGAAACTTTCATGGTTAAAGCAACCATCTTCAAGGTCATTTTTCTTCATCATCAAGGTTTCAAATGGACTTGGGTCAAACATCAAAGTTATTCCTAGTATTTCAAGCTTTCATTTGAGTACCAATTCATAATCCCATGATACTTGGAGCTCAAGTTATGATCAATCAAAGTTGAGGATTTCAATGATTTCAACATTGCCAAGATTGGACAGATTTTTGCACCTCTTTTGCAAGCCAATTTTCAGTACTTTCTTGATGTCAAATGAAACTTTTCCCCCAAGGAAACTTGTAGACATTTCTCCAAGATTTCCAAAAAGTCCCGGAGGTCCTCCATATGATTTGTGAAGCTCAAGTTATGGAAGTTCAAAGTTGAGGAAAAATAAGCCAAAATCCATAACTTAGAATTTTTTTTCTAAGTTATTTATGGGTAGCTTGCATGGCATGATTTTCAACATCATTTTTCATGGTCTTCCAATCCTCAAATCAAGATGAGTTCAACATCAAAATTGTTCCTTGTCGTGCGCTCTTTACTTAGAGCTCAAGTTTAGGGCAAATTGATCTTTGTGCATCAAGTTATCGTTGCTCAAAGTTGGTGTTTTGAACATGTTTGCAAGGCATGTTGTCATACCCCAAATTTTGACCCCTTATATCTTCATCATCATTTTAGGATCATACTCATTTGATTATCTAACCTTAACCTGTTTCAACTTTGTCCTTGTCAAGGTACAAGAATCAAGGTTCCGCACAGCCGAAATCGAGGTTTCGAGGGTTAATTAGTCAACGTTTTGGATTGGTTCCCCTTGAGATAGGTCTCCATATCATAAAATATATTCCATTGGATCAAGTATGAATCCAATTTGATGTTGTCACCCGGGAATCAAGAACAGTGCAGTTTAGGGTACCCGATTAGGGTTTTCGATCAGGAAAAGTCAATTGTGGTTTGACTTTTGATTTAAAAGGTTACAATGGTGGGATCATGGTCCATGAAGTTCATATGGCTTAGTGAAGTCCATTCAAGAAGTTTCAAGGCCTCAAAAGGCCTGGAGCATCAACAGTCGACTCGGTAGTCAATGATCGATCGTTCGGTTGACCGAAAAGTCAACTCTTCACTCATAAGGAATTTGACCTCAAGATATGAATCAAAAATGTTCCTAATGACATATTGCACCTACCCATAAAATTTCATGAACATTGGATCAAGGATTGAGGAGTAATCGCAAAAGTCGGGAATTAGGTTTTGAAAGGGGAAAAACCATAACTCCTTAACCACACATCCAATTGAGTTGGTTCAAAGCTCATTGGAAAGCTCTTGACAAGTCCTACAAAAGTTCCAAATTGGTCCATGATCATAAAATGCATAGATTTGGAGTTATGACCAAATTCATTACAAGAGGGAAAAGTAACTTATAAAAATTTCACTTTTAAGCTTGTTTTTCGGCAACTTTGAGAGGTTTTTTAGCCAAGTTCCTTTGGGAATCTGAAACTCATGAAACCATGAAAGTTTTAGATCTACATGAGGGCTTTCCAAAATGTATAATAACTCCTCCATAGCCCTTATGAGCTGAGAGTTATGAATTTAGCAAGATGAGGTTTTAACACTTGAGTCCCACATTGACATTTTTTCACAAACGCATCCTTTGACCACTTGAGCTATTCTCAGCCTTTGGATCTTATTTCTATCTGATATTTGGAGGATTTGAAGAGGAGAAATGCAGCAAATGAAGAAGTTTGGCAAGACTTGCAACTTGGAGGCAAGTGGGAGTATTTTATTCATAAAAGGGAAGAAAGAGAAACTTTTTGCCACACTTGCAGCAAACAGCCCCCTATTGCCTAGCCACTCTAATCACCATTATGTCATCCATACTAATTGAACAATGCATCAGTTGAGGCAAGGATTTGAATCTTACAGTTGCAACAAACCTCAAGCCAAGGGTTACCTTTTTGAAAATCCCTCCAAAAGTGCCAAGTTACAAATTTGTCCTCACTCTTCATTTTCCTATAAATAGAGGCTCCCTCTATGTCATTTGGCACACCAGAGCACTCTTAGAACCAAGAGAAAACCACAGCTCTCACTCCTTTCTTGTTTACCTCATTTTCAAAATCTCAAGTTTCACCAAAATCTGTCTTGGGCAGTTGGCTTCCCAAACTCATTTTCACACATTCCAAACCACCAAAAACCATTTACACAATCCATAAATGGTGTGTAGAAGGTGTTCATACTCTTAAACCACTCAAAAACACCATTCTCCCAAAAGTCAACTCTCAAACCAAGCAAGTTTGACCTTATACTCAAAAAACTACCAAACCTCTGTCCAGACCTGTTTGGATCATTCAAACCATCGATACACCTTGGATATATGATGTATCAACTATCCCTAGCATAACACAACCTCATCCTCATTTATTTTGAGGTTTGTCACAAGTTCCTTCAAGTACAAGAAAAGTTGTTTTCATCAAAACAAGTTGGACAACTGCTAAAGTTTTTCTCAAGGTTTTCCATATTGCAACAAGCGTGTGTGGAGGTCTACAAAAGGTTAGTGGTTATTATCCTTTCATTTCTGTCATGAACATGATTGATGTGCTTAGTGTGTATTTGTGTTTAAATGCAAAATGAAGTTCATATGTAAATCTTCCAGTTTGTGTTGTGCCAACTGTTTTGAGCATATAATTGCCTTGGATTGCCGTTGCCTTGATATGATTATGTCTTATGGATGTTGAGTTAATTTCTGTCATGAGTTATTGTTGGATGTTATCACAAGTCATTTGTTTTATGATGGTTCTGCTGCAAATATCTTGGAAGGTATTATTGCAGCCTCACTTAACCTTGATCATTTGTTGACCTTTTTGGATCCCTATATGTTCTATTCATGTTGTGTTTGAATTCTTGAAACTAGGTTTAATTTGGAACTACAACTTTCTGTTTATGCTTTCAATCTAAATGTACAATCTGCATTGATATGCCTTTCTCAAACCTGTTGCTTTGTTGTTGTGTCTTTGAAGAAGTTGCATATACCATGAACAATGTATGTCGTTCTGTTTTGAACCTGCTAGACAGCCTCTTTGGATCATTCTGAGTACTTGCATCTTTGTATCATGCATATTTCTGTTATTAAATCCAACTGCCATGGTGATTTGTTGATCTTACAACTGGTGTGCATTAGAGATATCAGGACTGACTTATTTGTGCTAGCCTTACCTTTCTGCAAAATTCATACTTGCTGCCATGATACATACTTGAAATTTAACGCTTGCCTTGTAAAGTGTATATCTGTTTGAACTTTCTGCTTGAGTTTGGTCTATGTTTGTCAACATAAGAAGGGGGTATCTAATATGTTTTGACATCATCATGTTCATCTTGCATAAATTACTGTCAGCATAAGATTTGTATGCTTTGAGTTTGTAGTCTTTGTGAAGTTATGACTGTTTTGTCTAGAGATTGTTTTCAATTGACATGACCTTGTGTTGTTTGTGTTGCCAAATATGATAAACATGTAACCACCTTTCCATGTATGTTTCAATGCTTTGTAGGTCATGTTTAAAACCTGTCTTGAATTTGCTTGATCATTGTTTGAATGTTTGTGTCATGCCTATGTTGTCTCAAGTCCAACTGCCATATCATATACCAGATTTTGCTTGAAGTTACATTGATCAATCCTTGCATCATGTTTGGATTCTTGAGTATGCATGAATCGTGTTATGTGTGATAAGTATGTAGGCTGCATCATTCTTTCTACACTTTTTTCCAATACAAACCACAAGCATTGTTTTAAAATCACTAACAGTCATACACCAGTTTTTTGTTTGAGGCCATCACTGCATATTTGTTACATCCTAATCCCATGAACATAGTATTTGTGACTTTTTCATGACATCACACATCATCAACTCCTTCTGTCATGAGCTGGAGTTAACACTTTGCATACCAAGCATGTTTTGCAACTTACATGACAAATTTTGGTTTGGAACTGTTTCTGTTTGATCTAGGCATCTAGGATCATTATATAACATGTTTATAAGATGTGCACACTTTCATTTGATCATGACCCCTCTTATTTTGAACTATGGCCATCATCATGCATTTTCAAGACATTTTCTGCAGCTTGCATGTCATTTTCTGATTAAACTTGTTTTGGTTTTGTTTCTGCATCAAGAATCTTTGGTTTATATATTTTGAAGTTGTGCATACCCTTACTTGTTCATATGTCTTGCTGTTTTGAGCTCTGCCATTCAAATTGCATTTTCAAAGCTTCACTCTAACCATTCACACACCAGTTTAAAAATAGAGCTGTCTTTGCATGATTTTGTCATCTAAAATCCTTAATTGATGTATTTGGGAGGTGTGCATATTTTCATTTGATCAAAATCTCTGATGTCATGAGTTGTATCCACCATTATGCATTCCTAAGCTTCAAATTGCATTTGTATTCGAATTTCAAAATATATGCATTTTCTGAGAAAACTGAAATCACCACTGAATTCCTCATGAAATTTCACTCAAGATAGACTAAAATTTTGTTGCATTTGGTTGAGTATTGATGAAGTTATGATGTTGTCGTATCCATGTTCTTGCTTGCTTTTCATGCTTGTTGCCTTGCCCAGATTTTTATGTTTAGTTAAGTATTTTTCTTATAAGTTCATATGTGGATGCTTGGTTGTATGTTTCTTATAAGTTCATATGTGGATACTTGATATGCTTAAGATGTCTTGAAGAATTTATAAAAGAAAGGAAATTTTGAAAATGCAATGACCTAAGTCAAGGTTTTTTATTAAAAGAGGTTCAAGTTAGAAAATAGAAACCTGAGGGTAAACATGAAGCAAAGGAGTAAAGGATGCAATAAGACACACAAAGAACATCATATGACAATAAGTCAACTATGATCCCTTTTCCTTGGATTTAAACACGGGAAACATAAAGATAGCAACCAAGGGTCACAAGAAAAGTCTTAAGTCACAAATAAGCAAAGAAGAACACATGTCATGTTGTGGATTAGAATCAAAGCATAGGAGAAAGAGATATCATACATAAGCTACCAAACTATACAAAAGATATGGTAAGGCAAACATCAAGGCAGTTAAAAAATAACAACAATCAACACAGCCTCACAAGAAAAGTATCTCAAGTAGCTTCAAGTTAAAACCTATATCATGCATTAAGACATCAACATCCTAAAACAACTTTTCAAGTCTCAAAGCAAATCATCAATATATGGTGAAGGTTTACATCAAAGCATGGCATTACTCAAAAGATGTGGTAAAAGATGTGACCAAGCATCCACATATGAACTTATAAGAAACATACAAACATGAGTATTTTTCAAGTCTCAAAGCAAATCATCAATATATGGTGAAGGTTTACATCAAAGCATTGCATTACTCAAAAGATGTGGTAAAAGATGTGACCAAGCATCCACATATGAACTCATTCAAAAACGCGCGCCCTAGCCTAGTTGGCATGATTTTGAATTGTTATTCAAAGGGTGGTGGGTTCAACACCCACCAGACGCTTCCCCCTCTTTTTATCACTAAATTTCTTTGTTTTTTATGTTAATTGTTATTAATTCATAAAAATCATAACTTCCTCGTTTTTCATTATTTTTAACCGGTTCTTTTTGCATTAGTCTCGTATTTGTATATATTTTTATGTGGTGCATTAACCTTCTAGATTTTTCATTTGTGAGAACAATTTTGCATTAAGAGCGTTCATGTTTCTTTTTAGGTTTTTTTTTACCCTCTTAACCATTTCAAAACTTGTGATTCATTTCTCTCCAGTTGATTATTGTGATGTGAATTCTGTGTTTGTCAAAACCTTGATGTAATTTTAATTACTTGTTGCTTGTAAGCATGATGTTTGATTCATTTTCTTTCCATGTAATATCCCCATGTTTGACTTATTTGTATTAGTTGTTACCTTCGTCTTTGTCAAGATAATGATTAAGTCTTTCCCTTTCATTGAGTCTTGTAAGAACTCATCTTTGCTTGTCTATTGTCATACGCTTGCATGCTTTGGTTGTAACCATTCCTCCTATTTGACATGCTTGTATATGCTTGGTTGTAACCATGTTGCTGGTACTCATCATGTTTGTTTAAATGTTTATGCTTTGTTAATTTTATTTTCCCCAAGTGATGGAACTCTTTAGTTCTCATCCAAGTTGTCTCCCCCTTCTATCCTTCCAAAGGAAAGTTTCTCTGTTGACCCTTGGGTCATAGACAACTCATCTTCCCCCCAACTTCATTAAGTTATTCATACACTTAATTAAGTAGAACCTGTCCATTGGACTTTGCTTAAGTCTAAAAAGCCTACCCCTTGTTAGGAGTGCTCTTTCAACTAGAACTTAGGATAGAGTTTGTAAACTCTATGTAAGAATCATCGTCATGATTACTTACTTCCCCTTCTTGAGTGTTCAACTTAGAGCTAGAGAGTTTCTTTAAACTCTACACAAGCATTGTCATGTTTGTTCCCCTTTGAACCTTGATCATAATCAAGTGTTCTTCAAACTTAGTGAGGTGAACTACGATTGCTCTAATTCTATCCTAGTTAGGATACGCAGGCAGAAGATGCGATGTCTTTGCGAGCAAACTTAGTGTATATATCTTTAGGTCTTAACCTATACTTTTTACCCAATCCCAATCCATAGCAAACTTCTTATACCAACAAACAAAAGGTTCCTGTAGAGTACTACAGATGTTTAGGATGTGAAATACTTACCCTATGCATAACCAACCCCCGATCCCCGAATCTCTTAGCGTTGTTGTTACATCGCGCAAAAGGTTATTTCTCTCTTTAGACCTTTCCTTTGGATAAATTAAAGTCTGGTTGTGAATTCTAAGAATTAAAGATTCAAGTTAATTCAATAGCTTGGTATCACGATTCTCATCGCAACAGAAATGGCGACTTCAATGGGGAAACGAAACTTTAAACTTGAGGGTTTAGCCTATTTTGTTTGATTATGTGTTATAGTTGTGAATATTTGTTTTACCTGTATATTTGTCAATATATTTGTTTGAATGTTGGATATTGGGACTTTTGAGTGGTGAGATGGTCCTATACCTGGACTTGAGTGCAATTATGATAGGATGGTGGTATGTTCAAGGAGGCTTATAGGGAGTTGATTCCCAACCAAGCTAACTTGAGAAACCACCGCTCAATGTAGGCCCTCTTGAGAGTTTAGTATTGTTGATCGAGTATTCGTGAAAACAATGCTACTTTCGATGAAGGAGCCCATGACACTGTGGACTTTTAGATTACATTATACCCCACTTTGTCCTTACTAGGACGTAGTGCGATGGCTATAAGGAAGTATTTCCAAAATAGTCGATACGCGATACTACACTTGGACGAGACTCTCTTGAGAATATTATCGATTACCAAGTAATTTGGGAAGTTGATAATATCCGAAAGATGGGTTGATGACTCTGGGAACCGTTTTGAACCCTGCTCTACAGGTTTGAAAATCCCTATTACACACCTTTTGGGGATGGGTAAACTGTGGATCCACGCTCGTCCTTTAAACCTAGGCTTGGGTTTGTGTGCATATGTGTGATCTTTGCATTTACCTGTGTTTGTGCATTCTTGCATTCATAAACATCATATCATAAAGTTTCATGGAACTTAGACTTTTTGTTTGTAAACATCAGAGATCGCTATGGATGGTGAAAGAAAGAAAACATTGAAGTACACTTACAAATGTTTTAAACTAGATGACCTAAGGAGGTTGGGTACCTTGGTGACCAATCCAGAGGGTTTCCAGAGTGTCGCTACTGCGAAAATCGGCGCCGGCTATGACAGAAGAGTTGCCACCGTGCGTTATTTATCCCACAAAAGGGAAAGGAAACGCTCAAAGTAAACCTAACGCAAAGAGGGAAAGGAATGGTCATTGCAACCAAATCCTGGATTCGGGAGTCGGTTACGCAAGGGGAAGGTATTAGCACCCCTCACGTCCGTCGTACTCGACGGGATCCATGCTTGTTTTCTATCTAAGGGTATGTTATTCTATCTATTCTACAGGTCTGGGTTAAAAAGAAAAGAAAATGACTCGGAAAAGTATCACACTTTATGCCTACGTATTCCCGTCTGGAACGGGAAATAAGAGTCAACGTAGTTCGCCTACCTACGGGAAAGGAGGGAAGGTTGCTCGCTAGGATACGGCATCCTATGCCTATGTACTTTCATACAACATGAAAGATCAGAGCAAACGTAGTTCGGGCTACGAAAGACACAAGCTTATCTGACTGGTTTTTTATTACCTTATGAAAGGGTTTTTCTTGATTACGAGTCCAAGCGGACAAAAATGACACTTTGATGATTGTTTTGAATCTTTTACGAAAGAAGTGTTTTTTTAGTTTGTTTGCAATCTATGACGCACTAGAGACTATGATTTGAGAGTGACTACGTCGCATGTCACCCTAAGGGTACCATACTAAGCATTCAGATTACTGAAGAGTGACCGTCCAGCAACCTTTTCTCAAATAGCTTAAGGCTCGTAACGTACGATGCCGATTAACCTTATTATTGTATTTTTGAATTGTTTTGAGATGAGAAAAGAGAAAGAAGCTCTAAAAACCTAGTGGTTGAAAAAGGGAATAAAAAATAACCTAATGTCGTCATGCAAAGATAAGAATCCTAATGTCTGTCATAATTCCCTCCTGCACAGAGGAAATCAGAGATCCTAGGGGATAAACAGAAAAGAAAGCAAGCAAATACAGTAAAATGCATGCAATGCAGCAATATAAGAGAGGCAAGAGAGAAAACAATAGGCAAGAAGAGACAAGCTTCACCTCAAACCTAGGGGCAAGCTACACAAACCAACAAACAATACAAAAGACAAAAGCCACAGCAAAGAAGGCAGCCCAAGCAGCAACACCAATCTCCTACAGCAACTAGCAGCTCTGATAGCAACAGATGATTAACCAGCAAAAAGATGACAGCAACAACCTTCATCTTCATGAATAAATCCTATCTCCAAGCTTCAATAAACTTTCAATCTCCAACAAGCACCAGGCTTCAACAAGCTACCAGCTTAAACAAGCTCAAACCCCAGCCAGTAACCAGCTTCAACAAGCTCCTGACTTCAACTTCAACAAGCAGTAAAACCCTAGCTTCAACAAGCTACTAAACTTTCTCTTTACCAAGCTTCAACAAGCACCTCCAAGGGAGAATCAATCAACAAGATCAAGTTGAAATGTTAAGTAACTTAATGACAACCAAAGGAAATCACTAAGAACTCAACATTGCAAATGAAAGATATCCTCAAAGTTCTACTCACTTGGGCATACCACTCATCCCTCCTAAGGAGAGATGGAGCTTCCCAAGGAGGAATTTATGTCATTGGGTTGAATGGAGATGAACAATATACCCCATGTTTGAAGAAACAAGCAAAACTAGTCTAATGCTCTTCCAAAACCCTAGTTTTCCTAAGCTCCTGACAAGCACTTCACCAGATGAGAAAACCTTCACATCCAAGCTCCTACAAGCTCTCCAAAGCATCTTAAATTGGTTTTCATGATCATCCAAGCTTAAAAGCACCACCACCCTAGTCTAAGGGGAACTATTGAATTAAACTAGCCAAATTAGTTCATCAGAAACATCTAGAAGTTAGTCCTAAAACTAATTCTACCTAAAATACCAAACATGATTGTAAAATCCTAAAAAAATTACTAAGGGTTCCTAAACATCTTATGAATCTCTCATACAAAAACCAGGGGGTTAACCATTCATTTGGACCTAAAACTATGCCCTAAACCTAAGGGTACTATCCTAAAACCCTAATTCTACACCACCTAATGTTCAATGTTCAAACTAACCTAAATTTATCTCACAAAAATATGAGAAATTTACTATGGGTACATGCATATCTAAGCTATCTAGCCCAAAAATAATCAACTCATAATTCATCACCAATCATCTACAATAAAATCAGCAAAATGGCATACCAAACATATCAAAATAAAAAGCCATTAAAAATACAAAAATGCAATGAAATATAAAATGCATGAATTAAAGAAATTTTAATCCTATTAAATTCTACACATTATAAGGAGTCAAGGAAAAAAACCCGGGATTAAAAATATTAATTTTCCTAATTATTATGGATTTATTTCTAAACTATGTGAAAAATGTAAAATAAAAGAAAATATGATGGAAAATAATAAAAGCGCGTTGCAAATAGCAATTGAATCATGTTGTTTCTCCAGCCCAATAGGGGGTGCACTTATCAAGTTCTCATTAGGCCCAAGCGAAATTAAAAGAAAATCAGAAAATCAAATGGAAATGGAAAAAAGTGTGTGTTGAATAGCAATGGTTTTCAGTTCAAAATCCAACTTGGGCTTAAGGTAGGGTGCACATAGCAATTAATCAACTCAGCCCAACCAACAAGTTTTAAATGAAACGAAGCGTTTTGGTCTCCCTCTCAATTCTCTTCAGAAATTCCATTCACTCGTGGCCATTGGATCAAGCTTCAGTCAAGGGTCAAACGAAGATCCTAGGGTTTTGGTTCATCGTCCCAAAATATTTGAAACTGAGGGGGAAATGCTCAGACGGTGGCCTGAGCTTGGCGCCACCGTCTTCTCCGGTGAAGACATCCCAAAACCTCATCAATCCTTGCAACTAGATACCCTATTCCACCTGAAATTTCATCCTGATCATGAATATGACCTCCAATTCCATTTATTATCACTCCAACTCCAAATACGATCCCAATTTCAGAAAAATCACAAATCTTGAATCACCTCAAAACCTAAAATTAAGGAGCCTAAACTCATCTACATGCATCAGGGAAGAATTCTAACTATCTAACCATGCTTAAAGCCTCAAGAATCATGAGTTATTCCTTTCAACAGAATTCTGATTACCACCTAAATTGTCACGAATGGCTCAATTTTTGTGCCTAAATCCATCTAATCATCATCACTAACCTCTCCATACATCAAATGCTAATCAATTCACTACAAATTGGGGCAAAAAATGAAAGTTGCAAACCTGGTTTAATGTGATGAACATATGAGGTTATGGAACGATTCAACCTCCAATCTCTTGCAGAATCACTCAAGAACCACTTCTAAAGCTTCTCCAATGGACAATTTGCTTTGAATCCTCTTCAATTCCAAAACCCGATTCTTGATGCAGCTTGAGAAATTTCAATGGCTTGCTCTGGTTCCTTGCTCAATTCCTCCCAAAAAAACTATCTGAACCCAATGCATATGTTATATAGAAGCTAATAGAACCCTCTAGAAACTTCTGTAACAACCATAATGAGATTTTGAATTTCTCATATCCCTTGAAAATCTCATATGTGGAAATCATGCCCTGCCCTGTTCTAGCTCTCATACTCACTTGAATTTCTCTCCTTGTGATATTTTGAACTGGATTGGATGTGCATTCTCCTTGTTTTTCATCTTATGGAGTGTGATGGTTATGTTACTTCCTTCTTAAGTAATAAAAAGGAACCATGTGCAAATGACCTCAAATCCAAAATGTGGTATTGTAATCATCTTTAAAATATATTTTCTGATCAAATTGGTATATAACATTGCATGGTTTGGCCATGAAATTAAGAAATCACATTTTTGCCTTTTAAATGACTTTAATTTCTTCATTTAAAAACCATTTCAAGCCAACTTCTCCTATGAGCCAATTCAAAGCCTCCTTGATGCATGGTCAAGGTTAAAACCCTATTTTGAGCAACTTTCTAGTTGAACAATTTTCCATTTGAGGCCTCTAAGTTGGAGATTTTGACCCATGCTTGAGAATGACCTGTAATTACCAATACCCAAAATACCCCTGGATTGCCAAGATCATAACTTGAGTTCTATAAATCCCCTTGAGGACTTCTAGTTCTCTATGGAAAGCTAAGATCAAGATATACAACTCTTATGTTGGCCAAGAATCCATTTGAAAACTCCTTGAATGGCAAAAGTTGTTTGGAAGTCAAGTGACTTTCACAGATAAATTTCAGTGTCCTCTGATGACCAGTAATTTGCAAAGACCATAACGTGAGTTCTACAAATCTTCTTGAAGACTTCTACTACTCAAATTAAATTTATTGAGAAGCTCTACAAGTTTCATGTTGGCCAAAGATCCATTTGAAACTTGTATTTTGACTTATGTGGCTTTGAAGTTAGGCACTAAATAGGGGATTTTACACTGAAACCCTAACTTAGCAACTTCCCACATTCTTGATTCTTCTTTTCTTAATCTTGGCACCACACCACACATGTATCAACATATCAATCCATGAATCCCATGACTTCAAAGTAGGCTTTGATGCTCTCCAGTTACTCAATGGAATTAGGGTTGACCCAGATGAAACCCTAGTTGACTGCACCTCAACTATGGCTCTCATACTTGAATCAATGACTTGTCTTAGCTTCAATAGGGCTCTCTAGACATCCCATGAGATCCATACACACCTCAAATTCACATTCCATGCTTTACATCCCACTGATGATTCTCAACATTCCTCAAGATAGGAGCAAAACCCACATATAGGCACTCAAGCTTCTCAAAGCTTCAAATCTCTTCTTGATGACTTGAATGACTTCTCAATCTTGTATAACACCCTTGCTAGACTCTTCTCTTGATAGACCCCCTTGATCCCTTGTTAGATGCATGCTATGCTATGCAAATGATTGAACTATGTACATGATGTAACTATGCAAATGAAATGCAATGAAACATAAATCAGGCAAGAAAAGGTTGAGCAAATTTTGGGGTACAACAGCTGCCCCTATTCAAACGGCTTGGACCCGACTGGGTGAAGAGAGAACGGCCTTCAAACAATCTAGGTACGAGACGGTTGAATACCAAGAAACCCAGAAATTTTCCAACCGCAGAAATAAACTGCACTGATTGGGGAACGACATCCACCAACTGAATCTGGTTGTTACGGCAACAACTGATCCAACGTCTGATAATAATTTTGATTTCAACTTCAACCACCTCTGTAACGCCGCAGGTACTGAACAATTTTTGCAACAAACACCTCCGTCCACAACTGGACTAACCTTGTCAACACCAGAAGAGAAACAAATTCGTCAACACGAATAGAGATTATGTCGTCACCAGAGTAACCTTGCACACATCTGGACCCCAAATTTCGTCAAATCACGAATACCCAAATCTTTCCACGTCACGACTCACATCTCAACAACACAGGAATAGAACTTTTTCCACGTTAGGACGCTTGCTTCATCAACACGAAGAAATCCCCTCAACAAGAGAAAAACTTTGTCCACGTTAGGACGCACACTTCGTCAACATGAAGAAATCCCATCATAAACTTGTCCACGTTAGGACTCAAATTTCGTCAACCCGAAGAAATCCTATCGTCATAGGAATAAAACTTGTCCTCATCAAGAGTCCACATTCCGTCAATGCGGAGAGATCTGGCGACTTCGCTGGGGATAAATCGTCTGCATTTCGTCAGCATGAGGGGATCCTATCAACATAGGAATAAATCGTCCACGTTAGGAATAAAATGTCCACGTTAGGAGTAACCTGTCCACGTTAGGAATACACTGTCCATGTTAGGAATAAACTGTCCACGTTAGGAATAAACTGTCCACGTTAGGAATAAACTGTCCACGTTAGGAATAAACTGTCCACGTTAGGAATAAACTGTCCACCTTAGGAATAAACTGTCCACGTTAGGACTCACACCTCGTCTTGATTTGTCCACGTCAGGACTCACATCTCGTCAGCACAAGAAAATCCTATTAGCATGGGAGTAAATCGTCCACGTCAGGACACCGTTTCGTCGACACGAAGAAAGATAAATTCTTCCATGTCAGGACTCGCGCATCTTCGACCCGCTGAGGAGATAAAACCTGTCCACGTCAGGACTCACGCTTCGCCAACACGAAGAAAGATAAATTTGTCCACGTCAGGACTCGCATTTCGCCGATACGAAGGAAGATATCTGCTGGGGATAAATGGTCCACGTCAGGTCACCAACACGAAGAATAATCAATTTGTCCCCGTCAGGACTTCACATTCCATCAATACGGAGAAATCGTATCTGTCCACGTTAGGACTAGCACATCTCGTTAACCCGAGGAAATAAATTTGTCCATGTTAGGACACCCACTTCACTAGCACGAAGAAATCTCGTCAATACAGGAATAAATTGTCCACGTCAGGACTCATATCTCGTCAACATGAGGAACTCCTATCAACATAGGCAATGGAATTTTGACGACTTCCGGTGAAATCCTTCTGTCACCCAGTAGGAACATACATCCGTCTGTTCATACACGAAGCTACTCTGAATACAGTTCTCTGCTTATCTCTGCAGTAGCCAACTCCGTTGGTCCCAACCCACAAACTTTTTAGCACTGACGTGATAATGACTTTGAGGAGGACTCCACAGGGGATATTTGGAAACCAAACTGCCGGACGCCTGTTTTGATAACCGGCGGCAGCCTCTGAAATTTTGATTCATGAAACCCTTTGACGCTGACGTAAAAACAAATTTGAAGAAAAAAATCCGTTGGCCGGATAAGAGGAACTTCGACAAGCCACTCTGGCGGGGGAACAAGAGGAATCTAAGCAAACAACTCTGCCCGTGGACAAAGAGAAACTTAACCAAGTAACTCTGTGGGGAAAATAGTAAGATGAACCGTATCATCCCACGTCTCACGGCGAGACCTCGAATACCCAGTAATAGATCTGAGCTAGAACTCCATGCTCCTACGGAGAAAACACACCTGAAAGCAAAAGGTTAACCAACCTGATTTATGTTTCAAAAATGCGCATGTTTGAAAATGGCGTAATGCTCCGTACGGCACGACAATGCTACGCATTTGAATAGATGCAAATATGACGATATATGCAAATGAAAATGCAGGTTCAATCTGTCGGGGCCGTTCTGATAATACTGTCTCAACAACATGAATGTTGAGGGTAACGCCAACTCCGCTGGAGAGAACAAGTATCACAAAGTATTCTGGCGAAATAAACGCCAGAAATGCAACTGACTCTGTCGGGGAGAGATTAAACATCAACTTCCCCTGGGAGGAAAGGACAAACACCCTGCTGGTGAACAAACTTAGCTGGGAAAGAAGCGAAACTTCTGGGCAAAGTACACAGTCTGGTCACAGTTTACACATTCATCGTTACCACTCTGCCGAGGATCGACATCCTGTAAATGGCATGACGACTTGTGGGGGGCAATAAAACCATCCATCGCGAATATAAACCTTTCGAACCAACAACCTGGTTAACTATTGCAGGACTCTCCCATGCTGGAGATTGAACGTGCACATCTTCGATTCGCTGAGGAGCGCAACCTCTGCAGGGGACATTGATTTTGACTTGCTGGGATTAATCCTATGGACGGCTTTCCATGAGGACACTCTCCTGGGGAAAGTAACTCCCTCCTTCGGGAAGGGATAACCGTCATTTCAAATCTCGGGGGATAAGCTGCGACTAGTTGAGGAATGATATCAACTGGAATCAGGTCTTACGTCAAGCGACCTTGGCTGGGGAATACAATTCCTGACCATTTGCTCCAAAGGTGAGAACCCTGCAAAACACAAACGAGACAAAACAGGCCTATACAACATAATCTATCCGGGTTAGCATCTGTGACCTTACTTCAGTCAATTCGAAGTTTTAGCAATTATTGGCAAGGGCTAGCAAGATTATGTAAGTGCAAGTTTATCAAAAACATCGGTGTCTTTCACAAACAAAACAGTAAAGAACAAGTATCAAGTACTGAATAACATGTTTTATTGATAATGGGCCTCTGAATAGGCAAAGTTTTGTACACTGGATGCAACTCCTGAAAAGAGGAAGTTACACACAACCACACATAAATATATGCACAGGAAGCATAAAGAAAATACAAAACAATATTTGTATACATGTCGGCAACGTGGTACAGACAAACACCATGAGCTGATCCTCCTATGACTCGCCTGAATCTGCGCTTTCCCGGTACTCGATCTTCGGAAGAGATTGTTTTTGGATAGACGGCCCCCCAGGTACTCCCAAACCACTAAGCAATGCCGTAACAAATCCGGACCGCAGTCATTTGCTTTTTTTCAATCCCTAACTTTTGTGTGAACCGCCCTTTGCGGGTTTTCAATTCACCGGGATACCCTTTTTTACCGAAGTCGCCCTTTTTAGGTTTTCAACTTCGCGGGTGTACATCTTTTCAACTTTATCCCTAATTTTTGCTCGAACCTTTTATTCATTTTTTATGGTTCGCCAGGATGCCCTAGTTTTGCCTGGACTCTCTTTTTACTGTCCAGCGGGTCACTTTCAAGCAAAGTATTTTTTAACTGCGTCCGAATTCACAGGAGACGTAAAGTCTTCACCATCCATGGTGGACAGTAATAAGGCTCCTCCAGAGAAGACTTTTCTGACAACGTAGGGACCTTCGTAGTTGGGAGTCCACTTGCCCCTGTGATCTGTTTGTGGTGGGAGAATCTTTTTCAAAACAAGATTGCCCGTCTGAAAGCTTCGAGGGCATACCTTCTTATCATAAGCTTTCTTCATCCGGCTCTGATATAACCGCCCGTATGCTAGAGAAGCCAGTCTCTTCTCATCCATTAAGCTGAGCTGATTCAGCCTATCTTTAACCCATTCTGCCTCGTCGAGTTGGACATCGCGTAAAACCCTCAGGGAAGGAATCTCGACCTCCAATGGTAACATCGCCTCCATTTCGTATACCAATGAGAAAGGGGTTGCCCCGGTTGATGTGCATACTGTCGTACGATAACCGTGCAAAGAGAAAGGTAGCATCTTGTGCCAGTCCTTATACGTCACAACCATCTTCTGAACAATCTTCTTTATGTTCTTATTGGCCGCTTCGACAGCGCCATTCATCTTGGGCCGGTAAGGAGAAGAGTTGTGGTGCTCAATCTTAAAATTCTGACACAACTCTTTCATCATTTTATTATTCAAATTTGAACCATTGTCGGTGATAATCCGCTCAGGGGTTCCATATCTGCAGATAATATCCCGTTTGATAAATCTGGCTACCACTTGTTTGGTGACATTGGCATATGATGCTGCTTCCACCCATTTGGTGAAGTAATCAATTGCCACCAAAATGAACCGGTGTCCGTTTGATGTCGTAGGCTCAATCTTGCCAATCATATTAATTCCCCACATCGAGAAAGGCCACGGTGATGGCATCACATTCAGAGGACTTGGAGGCACATGGATCTTGTCCGCATAAATCTGGCATTTATGACACCTTTTTGCAAACTTGAAACACTCTGTTTCCATAGTTAGCCAATAATAACCTGCCCGCAGCAGTTTTCTTGTCATAGCATGCCCGCCAGCATGTGTACCAAATGTACCTTCATGTATCTCTTCCATGAGCAACTTCGCCTCTTTCTTATCTACACAGCGTAGCAACACCAAGTCGTGGTTTCTTTTATACAGGACACCGTCAGGATTCAGATAGAAATTGCCAGCCAATCTCCTGAGAGTCTTCTGATCTCGACTGGATGCCCCAGCCGGATACTCCTTGTTCTTCAGGAAGTTCTGGATGTCAAAATACCAGGGTTTACCATCAGGAGCCTCGTCAATGGCAAATATGAATGCAGGCCTATCGAGCCGAGAGATAACAATTCGGGGAGCCTCGTTCCAGAAGTTAACTTTATACATTGAAGACAATGTCGCCAGGGCGTCAGCCATTTGATTTTCTGCTCGTGGCACGTGATGCAATTCCACCTTGTCAAAGAAAGGCAACAATCTCCTTGCATAATTCATATAGGGTATCAAATTGGGCTGACGTGTCTCCCATTCTCCTTTAATCTGATTCACCACTAGAGCTGAGTCTCCGTATACGTCCAGGTTCTTGATTCGCAAATCAACGGCTTCTTCCAGGCCCATGATACAAGCCTCATATTCAGCCTCATTATTGGTAACGGGAAAAGTCAGTCGGGCAGTAAAGGGGATGTGCGACCCCTGAGGAGTAGTAATAATTGCACCTATTCTACTACCATAGGAATTTACAGCTCCGTCAAATATTAACTGCCATTTGGAACCCAACTCTGGTCCTTCGTCCGGCAACGGTTCTTCACAATCTTTCATATTCAGGTACATGATATCCTCGTCAGGAAAATCAAACCTCATCGATTGGTAGTCCTCAATAGGTTGCTCCGCAAGGTACTCTGACAAAACGCTACCTTTAATAGCCTTTTGCAAGACATATTGGATATCGTATTCGGTTAACACCATCTGCCATCGGGCAATTCTTCCGGAGAGTGCTTGCTTCTCAAACACGTATTTGATTGGATCCATCTTTGAAATTAGCAGGGTTGTATGATTCAGCATGTATTGCCTCAAACGTTTGGCGGCCCAGGCTAGCGCGCAACACGTCTTCTCGAGCATTGAGTATCTGGACTCACAGTTGGTAAACTTCTTACTCAAATAGTATATCGCATTCTCTTTACGCCCGGTCTCGTCATGTTGACCGAGAACACAACCCATACTTTCCTCAAGAACCGTCAAATACATAATCAAAGGTCTTCCGGCCACTGGGGGTATCAAAACAGGAGGTTCCTGCAAGTATTCTTTTATCTTGTTGAACGCCTTTTGACAATTTTCATTCCAGGTCAACACCTGATCCTTTTTCAGCAACTTGAATAATGGCTCGCATGTCGCAGTTAGGTGAGATATGAACCGAGCAATGTAGTTCAACCTCCCTAAAAACCCACCCACTTCTTTTTCTGTTTTAGGCGTCGGCATTTCTTGTATTGCTTTTATCTTTGCAGGATCAACCTCTATTCCTTTTTCGCTCACGATAAACCCCAGCAGTTTACCTGATCTCACCCCAAAGGTGCACTTGTTAGGGTTCAGTCTCAACCTGAACTTCCTAAGTCTTTTGAACAGTTTCAGCAGATTAACCAAATGCTCCTCCTTTGTCTGGGATTTGGCAATCATATCATCAACATAAACCTCGATCTCTTTGTGCATCATGTCATGAAAGAGAGTCGTCATAGCACGTTGATATGTTGCCCCAGCGTTCTTCAGTCCGAAGGGCATCACCTTGTAGCAAAATGTTCCCTAGGGAGTAATGAAGGTAGTCTTCTCCATGTCTTCCGGCGCCATTTTGATCTGATTATAGCCTGAGAAGCCATCCATGAAGGAGAATACGGAGAACTGAGCAGTGTTATCAACCAGCACCTCAATGTGAGGAAGTGGAAAGTCGTCTTTTGGGCTCGCCCTATTCAGATCACGGTAGTCTACATACATTCACACTTTACCGTCTTTCTTCGACACTGGTACTATGTTAGCGACCCACGACGGATAAGTTGTAATGGCTAGGAAACCAGCATCCCACTGTTTTTCCACTTCCTCCTTGATTTTCACTGCCATGTCGGGTCTGGTTTTTCTGAGTTTCTGCTTAACAGGCGGACATTCCTCTCGCAACGGCAGACGGTGCACAACCATGTTCGTATCCAACCCAGGCATATCCTCGTACGACCAAGCAAATATATCACTATACTCTCGCAGTATCTCAATCAGCCTTTGCTTGATGTCACTCTGCAGCGCAGCCCCTATACAGATATTTCTCACAACTTCTTCCGACCCCAAGTTGATGATCTCGATTTCCTCCTGATGAGGCAGAATGATTCTCTCTTCCTGTTTCAACAAACGAGTCAGCTCCTCTGGCAGGTCGCTATCCTCAACAATCTCTTCCTCTGCTTGGAATACCGGGTGCTCGAAGTCGAGACGAGTCATAGGCGGCTCGTAAGAGATGTCATCTGAAATATTAGTCCTGCAAAGGAAATGGTTAAACGCTTCAACACGCAAACAAAGCAAATAACCACGTCGCCATTTATTGTTAAAGAAAAACAAGAAAAACAAGAAAGACAGGGATCACAATATTTGAATATGAAAAACGCCTTTATTTCATGATTAAAACAGTGCAATACACATAATCAAGTGGCCCTAAGGTAAAATCACTATGCCCCGGGTAGGACCTAGGATTATACAACAATTGAGAAAACAAATCATTACTGTTTAAAAGTCACTGGGACGGTTTCCCGGATGGACCAGTTGCAGAGACTTTGTCCTGGCACGCTTGGCTTGATCCACGCGTCCATATCGCAATCGCTATCTCCGTCTTTAGCATCAGAAATAGCGTTGATAGTCTCAAAGCACACTCCACTTGACGTAATCATGACCGGTCCCTTGAACCTGGGCGCTCCTGAAGATGACGCTGACGACGTCGGTCGATACCCTAGCCCAAACTTGTCATTCTTCACGGGAATCTCCAATACCTGCCCCCAACCCTTAGTCTCACCAGTCTGCACTAAAGGTTGACCCTCTTTGTAGGATGACACTGTCACATCTGATATTTTGCTGGAACCCTGAGCTTTGTCTTTAATCCGCAACCCTTCGAAGGCTTGACAAGGTGTCTCGTGTATTTCTCCGTCGACCTCAACATATCTGAACGATGACAGGTGACTGACCAAAATGTCCTCCTCCCCGCAAACGGTAACAACACTATTACCCACCATGTACTTCAACTTCTGATGCAATGTGGACGTTACGGCCCCCGCAGCATGGATCCATGGGCGCCCAAGAAGGCAGCTATAAGCGGGATGGATATCCATGATGTAGAATTCGGTATCAAAAATTTTCGGCCCCACCTGAAGCGGTAACGTTATTGATCCAAACACTGATCTTTTCGTCCCGTCAAGCACCCTCACAACCAAATCGCTGGGCGTGCAAGTAATTCCCCATATGTCCAATTTCATCATGGATTTCTTTGGAAGTACGTTCAACGACGATCCAGTATCCACCAATACACGCGACATTACGGTGCCCCGACATTCCACCGATATATGCAAAGCCATGTTGTGCTCTCGACCCCTGGGTGTTAGATCAAAATCTGTGAAACCCAGGCTATGTCCAGCATTGGCATGCGCCATTACCCCTCTAACTGATTTACAGAAACTTCTTGGGGTACGAATGACGTATCCAGTATCTCCAGCAAGGCGTTCCTGTGGGCTTCAGAACATAACAACAACGACAAGATAGAAATCTTCGACGGCGTCTGCTGTAGGTGTTCAACAATTTTGTAGTCGCTTTTACGAATCAGTCTCATGAACTCCTCTATGTCCTTGAGTGACGTATCCTTTTCTTTCGACTGAGTAGGCCCGCTTTCATTTACTTTGGCTTTGCCTTTGGCCAACCTCTCCGCTTCTATTTCAGGTGAGGTGAAGATCCTTCCGCTACGGGTCATGCCCCCCGTTCCAACAACATTATCAACAGCCCCAGCTGGCTGGCTATTCATCACAATCTTTTCACCGTTGCAATACGCTTCTAATCCGTAGGTCCACGGGACAGCTTTCGTACTCTCAAAGGGAACAGGCCCTGCTTTGGTAATTGTAATAGTTGGCCGCTTGGCGGGCGTCGTTATCGTTATAGTCTTTCTCGGGATCGTTACCGTTGCAATATCATTATGCTTATCACATAATGCCTCCACAGGCTTTTCAATCGCGGTTTGATCAAATTGCAAGGTCCCTTCGTCGATCATGGCCTGAATGCCCTGCTTCAAATCAGCACAACCCTCGGGCTGGGTCCAACACTCTAAACAGTATTCATCACAACCAGGGAATACTCCCCCTCTTAGCAACCTGCTTTTCACTTCACTCAATGGTGTCTTAAGTTCGTTAACATCCATCACCAAGTTCAAATTTTCTTCTGTTAAGATGGCATTTGCCCCATGATTAGGCATAGGTTGTTGTACGATATTAGGCCCAGTTTGACCAAAATTGATGGCTTTACTGTCCAACAAATCCTGAACTTTATGCTTGAAAGCATGACAAGATTCTACATCATGTCCGGGCGCCCCGGAATGGAATTCGCAGTGCTTACTAGCGTCATACCCATAAGGAAGTACCGGTCCTGTAGGCGGTTACAAAGTTCTTTTCTCAACCAAATTCAACCTCAGCAATGTCTGAAGAAGCTCTGCATACATCGACGGAGGCTTATCAAATACCCTCTTCGGCTTTGCATTCTGAAACCTTCTCTGACCCTGATTCTGCCTTTGCTGCTGCTGCGGCGGTTGCTGCTGTTGTTGTTGTTGAGGAATTGGAATAGTAACACTGGTTATTTGTTGAGGTTGACTATACTGATTTCTACCTCTGCCCCGACCTCTGCCACCAAATACAACGCTTGTATCACCTTGTCGTCTTCCGCCGAATGCCTTTCTCGCACCCCTAGTTGAAGTAGATTCACCTGCCTGAATCTTCCCAATTTTAATTCCATTTTCGATCCTTTCTCCCATAAGGATCATATCGGAGAAGCTACCCATCGAGACATTGAGTAACTTGTCATAGTACATTCCTGTAAATGTCCCCACAAACATGTCATTCATCTCCCTTTCAACCAAAGGAGGGTGCACCCGAGCTGCCATATCGCGCCACCGCTGCGCGTACTCTTTGAAACTTTCACCACTTTTCTGCGACAGATTCTGCAACTGAACTCTGTTTGGCGCCAAATCGCTGTTATATTTGTAATGCATAACGAAAGCATCAGCCAATTGCTTCCAGCTTCTAATCTGAGTGGGCTCCATCCCCATGTACCATTCCAAAGATGGTCCCGATAAGCTATCTTGAAAGAAATGCATGAGCATCCTTTCGTCATTGGAATATGCAGACATCCTTCTATAATAAGAACGTACATGGACCTTTGGGCAGGTATCCCCTTTGTATTTGTCGAATGTTGGAGCCTTGAATTTCAATGGCACCCTCAGCCCTGGTACCAACCCCATAGTAGTCATGTCTAACCCAGCGGAGTTCTGATAAACCACCCCTTTCATCTGCTCTTCTAGCATTCTGATCCTCTGAACAGGGTCAATAGGGCCTTCAGGTCCCATACCTCTTCTTGAAAAAGCATCATCCTATTGATCCACATTCCAGTCGTTGCCATACCCATCGTAACCCATGTTACAACCAAACCCTTGCTGATTGAACACAGGACCCTGTCCTCGGTTGCCGAACCCCTGATTGACCCCAGCAGGTCCAAAACCATTGTTGAAAGGAAATGCTCCAGCGCCGTTCACATTACCGAATCCACCATTACCGTAGCCATACCCCTGATTGTTGTCGTAACCGTCGTTACCAAAGCCTTGATTGTTGAACCCGAAGTTCCCGTCCTGATTGACATTGCCATACCCATTGTTTCCAAAGCCAACATTGTCAACAAATCCTTGATCGGCATCCACAGTGTTGCCTTTATTGTTAACAACATGCCCATCACCACCATTTCCAGTGTTGCTATTACCAACGCCAGCACTTGCACCAGTACTAGTGTTTCCGTTGAAATTTACAACAGGTGGAGTAACAACTGCCGGTATCTCATCCTCCAGGCGAGGAGTTTCAACAGAAATGTGGTCAGTGTTGCCATTTCCGTTCGCCCACGTCAGCAGCGGCTGCACCAAGGTCTGAAGATTCTCCTGGCCCTTGGCCATGCTCTCCATAGCTTGCATGAACAAAGTCAGCTTCTCGCGGATTTCCTGCATCTCGACCTGAACTTGATCCATTATCTTCTTGCAGTTGTTTCTGATTGAATAGCGGTGGACTCTCTGGTCATCAATCCTAAAAAAACTGTGAGATGCAGGAAATAAGATACAGATTCAAAAATATCGGTCATGCAATATGAGGATGCAGATGCAAATGTATAAATATGCTACAGGTTATATTCCCCCCCCCCCCCCCCCCCCGATTCTAGTTTCAGAGAGAAGGCCATCACGACAATGGAGTCCCCATCAAGCAAGCAAGGAATCAGAAAAACCCTCATACATAAACAAATGCAAAGAGGCAGAGTACAAGAGTACAACTGAATACAACTGAAGAGACCTCGGCCAACAAGCCTGGCGATGGTCGAAATACAAGTACAACTGACAAAAACAAGGCAAAGATAACTCAGGCTAAATGGCACGCTCTGACATCTTCCAACATCCTCAACGTCTCCGAATGACCTAGTCTGGAGATTAGCTCTTGTATCAGTAATGCATGTCACTCAGCAGTGGATCTCAGCTTTTTGGCGTCATCCTTGCAGGTTCCTTCGCCAAAACACTCGCTGAGTCTGCATCTCTTGGAGCCGGCCTTCAATTCACAACCACTCAGCTTCTCGCTGAGGTCACTTACCCTATGCTCAACAGCGCTCCTAAGTGATGTCTCTTCAGCAATCTTTGCATCCTGGGCTCTAATATACGCCTCTAGCGTGGCAATCTGCAGCTTCAGCTCATCTTCATGCTCCTTCCGCTTGGTAAGCGTGGTATTCCATAATGTTTCCCACTTGCCGAGTCGGGAATAAGCTTTGTTTAAGAGTTCCTTCTTGGAAGCAAGCACCTTGCTAACACCGTTCAAGGCTACTCCCACCTTTTCCCTCTTGTCGGTCTCTTCAGCCAAATCTGAACCCAACCTATTAATCAACTCTGTCTGTTCCTTCACAGTGAAGGTAGCTTCATTCTTCTCATGACGCAACTGGAAGATCTCTTTCTCTAACTCATCATTGGGTCTCTTCAATTCTTCATTTTCAGCCAACAATTTGTTATACTTCTCAATCTTTACCGAAGTAGGTGCCTCAATCACTAGAAGATACAAAGGTTCCACAGCAGGATATGGCATCAAGGAAATCCTAGCTCTCTCGTGGATCCAAGCCAAATAGGGATCATAAGCTTTGTTGTTGCTCTTACCAAGCAAAGTTTTCCCTCTCCTATGGATGTTAGCCCATGCACGTCTCAACCTGATCAAAACAGCCTCGTCTGATGAGCCCGTGAGATACAGAGATTCCTGTATCTCAACCTCAATAGGAGCATCTCTCAAGGCATAACCAAACTGTCTCACCAGCAGAGAAGGGTTATAGTTGATACAGCCTTTCCGTCCAATCAAAGGGACATTCGGAAAGCCACTGCAACTATATATAATATCAGTGCCAAGCATGTTTCGATCAAACCAAATGATGTTCTCAGCAGACAGCCCCATCAACCGGGAAGACCAATCCAAAGTATCAACAGCATCAACAAAAGGCCCTATCTTCGGAAGATGTCCCTGGAACCACCTGTACAAAAGAGGAAGGCAGCAGGAAACATTCTTGCCACGGCGCTTCTCATTCTTATAGTGAATAGAATGATAAACATCACCCAAGAGAGTAGGAATTGCATGTTTCGAGGCAAGAATCAAGAAGGCATCTGAGTCAACAAAATCTGGCACATTAGGAAACAAGACAGTCCCATAGACGCAGACAGCTAGAATGGCACTGAAGGCAACCCAACATCCACTCTTCGCGCACTGTGTAGCCTTCTCAACAAGGACAGACAGGTGAAAACCATAGGCTCCGTTCAGCTTGACCAATCCTCCAGGAAACTCAGAAGCGTCTAAATTGACAATCTCAGCAAGTGTAGCCAACTCAGGCTCAGCATCAACATGTATAAAGGGCATCTGGTCTAACACAGGAACTCCCAACATAGCAGAATACTCCTCCAAAGTGGGTGCCAGAATATAATCGGGGAACAGGAAGCATCTCAGCTGAGGCTCATAAAACTGCATCAAAGTATACACCCCAGTCGTCTCAAATGCTGAAGGCCTGTACAACAAACTGAGCAATCTCCCATAAGATACTCTGAGCTTAGCCCTCACTCTCTCATCTGCTAGAGCAACCAATCCCAGCAAGGCACTGATATCTGGCGAATGCAACCGGTAAGCAACTGTCCTCTTCATAGACTCCATGTCTGGCTAGAAGATACACTAGAATCAGAGGGGAATGATCACACCTGCAACATAAATACACGTTAATGAAATGCAAACATGAAAATGCACATGCATATGCAAACAGGAGATCAAGTGCAATGCTGATGAACTGTGCTGCTTTGTACTGAAGCCTGAGAATCATCCAATCTTCATCCCAAACCCAACCAACCACTCAAATGAACCCTGTAACCACACCTCACTGACAGAGATAAACCAGGTACTCTGAGGTCAAAGGTTTCCTGCAAACAGACCTAACTACCCCTCACAGGTATGTACTTAACTCGCAGACGAGGTACGACATCCTATGCGGGTTCAACGTCACAGACTTTCAAGAGCAATGATACGATATCCAGAAGGTGTGGGATCATCATCCCTTGAAGCGGCCTCACTTAGTTGAATCCCAAATGATAGGTCCCCAGAGTCGACAATCCTCGGGTCAGACAACTTGTTGAGCCCTAAGGGCCAGGCAAGAAGCATCAAAGAGAATCTCGTCCGAGCGTAGATTTCGCGGCTAGCTGGTGCGAGCTAAGCAAGCAGGCTAACCACTACTCTCTACTTCTAAGTCTATGTGCAAACTCAAGCCCAGGTCCGGCTTATCTCTCAATCTAACCCTCTACCCGGCACAACAACAATAATATAGTACTGACATAAAAGGCAGAAAGGTAAATACATACAAAACCCCAGACGGGAAAACAAGCGCTAGGATTGACTCTCGTAGGGAACCGTTGGAGTCCCCAGCAGAGTCGCCAACTGTCGCTACTGCGAAAATCGGCGCCGGCTATGACAGAAGAGTCGCCACCGTGCGTTATTTATCCCACAAAAGGGAAAGGAAACGCTCAGAGTAAACCTAACACAAAGAGGGAAAGGAATGGTCATTGCAACCAAATCCTGGATTCGGGAGTCGGTTACGCAAGGGGAAGGTATTAGCACCCCTCACGTCCGTCGTACTCGACGGGATCCACGCTTGTTTTCTATCTAAGGGTATGTTATTCTATCTATTCTACAGGTCTGGGTTAAAAAGAAAAGAAAATGACTCGGCAAAGTATCGCACTTTATGCCTACGTATTCCCATCTGGAACGGGAAATCAGAGTCAACGTAGTTCGCCTACCTACGGGAAAGGAGGGAAGGTTGCTCGCTAGGATACGACATCCTATGCCTACGTACTTTCATACAGCATGAAAGATCAGAGCAAACGTAGTTCGGGCTACGGAAGACACAAGCTTATCTGACTGGTTTTTTATTACCTTATGAAAGGGTTTTTCTTGATTAAGAGTCCAAGCGGACAAAAATGACACTTTGATGTTTGTTTTGAATCTTTTACGAAAGAAGTATTTTTTTAGTTTATTTGCAATCTCTGACGCACTAGAGACTATGATTTGAGAGTGACTACGTCGCATGTCACCCTAAAGGTACCATACTAAGCAGTCAGATTACTAAAGAGTGACCCTCCAGCAACCTTTTCTCAAATAGCTTAAGGCTCGTAACATACGACGTCGATTAACCTTATTACTGTATTTTTGAATTGTTTTGAGGTGAGAAAAGAGAAAGAAGCTCTAAAAACATAGTGGTTGAAAAAGGGAATAAAAACTAACCTAATGTCGTCATGCATGGATAAGAATCCTAATGTCTGTCATAATTCCCTCCTGCACAGAGGAAATCAGAGATCCTAGGGGATAAACAGAAAAGAAAGCAAGCAAATACAGTAAAATGCATGCAATGCAGCAATATAAGAGAGGCAAGAGAGAAAACAATAGGCAAGAAGAGACAAGCTCCACCTCAAACCTAGGGGCAAGCTACACAAACCAACAAACAATACAGAAGACAAAAGCCACAACAAAGAAGGCAGCCCAAGCAGCAACACCAATCTCCTACAGCAACCAGCAGCTCTGACAGCAACAGATGATTAACCAACAAAACGTTGACAGCAACAACCTTCATCTTCATGAATAACTCCTATCTCCAAGCTTCAATAAACTTTCAATCTCCAACAAGCACCAGGCTTCAACAAGCTACCAGCTTAAACAAGCTCAAACCCCAGCCAGTAACCAGCTTCAACAAGCTCCTGACTTCAACTTCAACAAGCAGTAAAACCCTAGCTTCAACAAGCTACTAAACTTTCTCTTTACCAAGCTTCAACAAGCACCTCCAAGGGAGAATCAATCAACAAGATCAAGTTGAAATGTTAAGTAACTTAATGACAACCAAAGGAAATCACTAAGAACTCAACATTGCAAATGAAAGATATCCTCAAAGTTCTACTCACTTGGGCATACCACTCATCCCTCCTAAGGAGAGATGGAGCATCTCAAGGAGGACTTTATGTCATTGGGTTGAATGGAGATGAACAATATACCCCATGTTTGAAGAAACAAGAAAAACTAGTCTAATGCTCTTCCTAAACCCTAGTTTTCCTAAGCTCCTAACAAGCACTTCACCAGATGAGAAAACCTTCACATCCAAGCTCCTCCAAGCTCTCCAAAGCATCTTCAATTGGTCTTCATGATCATCCAAGCTCAAAAGCACCACCACCCTAGTCTAAGGGGAACTATTGAATTAAACTAGCCAAATTAGTTCATCAGAAACATCTAGAAGTTAGTCCTAAAACTAATTCTACCTAAAATACCAAACATAATTGTAAAATCCTACAAACATTACTAAGGGTTCCTAAACCTCTTATGAATCTCTCATACAAAAACCAGGGGGTTAACCATTCATTTGGACCTAAAACTATGCCCTAAACCTAAGGGTACTATCCTAAAACCCTAATTCTACACCACCTAATGTTCAATGTTCAAACTAACCTAAATATATCTCACAAAAATATGAGAAAATTACTATGGGTACATGCATATCTAAGCTATCTATCCCAAAAAGAATCAACTCAAAATTCATCACCAATCATCCACAATAAAATCAGCAAAATGGCATACCAAACATATCAAAATAAAAAGCCATTAAAAATACAAAAATTCAAATGAAATATAAAATGCATGAATTAAAGAAATTTTAATCCTATTAAATTCTTCACATTCTAAGGAGTCAAGGAAAAAAAACTTGGATTAAAAAGATTAACTTTCCTAATTATTATGGATTTATTTCTAAACTATGTGAAAAATGTAAAATAACAGAAAATATGATGGAAAATAATAAAAGTGTGTTGCAAATAGCAATTGAATCATGTTGTTTCTCCAGACTGGGCCCAACAGGGGGTGCACTTCTCAAGTTCTCATTAGGCCCAAGCGAAATTAAAAGAAAATCAGAAAATCAAATGGAAATGGAAAAAAGTGTGTGCTGAATAGCAATGGTTTTCAGTTCAAAATCCAACTTGGGCTTAAGGTAGGGTGCACATAGCAATTAATCAACTCAGCCCAACCAAAAAGTTTTAAATGAAACGGAGCGTTTTGGTTTCCCTCTCAATTCTCTTCAGAAATTCCATTCACTCGTGGCCATTGGATCAAGCTTCAGTCAAGGGTCAAACGAAGATCCTAGGGTTTTGGTTCATCGTCCCCAAATATTTGAAACTGAGGGGGAAATGCTCAGACGGTGGCCTGAGCTTGGCGCCACCGTCTTCTCCGGTGAAGACATCCCAAAACCTCATCAATCCTTGCAACTAGATACCCTATTCCACCTGAAATTTCATCTTGATCATGAATATGACCTCCAATTCCATTGATTATCACTCCAACTCCAAATACGATCCCAATTTTAGAAAAATCACAAATCTTGAATCACCTCAAAACCTAAAATTAAGGAGCCTAAACTCATCTACATGCTTCAGGGAAGAATTCTAACTATCTAACCACGCTTAAAGCCTCAAGAATCATGAGTTATTCCTTTCAACAGAATTCTGATCACCACCTAAAGTGTCACGAATGGCTCAATTTTTGTGCCTAAATCCATCTAATCATCATCACTAACCTCTCCATACATCAAATGCTAATCAATTCACTACAAATTGGGGCAAAAAATGAAAGTTGCAAACCTGGTTTAATGTGATGAACAGATGAGGTTATGGCACGATTCAACCTCCAATCTCTTGCAGAATCACTCAAGAACCACTTCTAAAGCTTCTCTAATGGACAATTTGCTTTGAATCCTCTTCAATTCCAAAACCCGATTCTTGATGCAGCTTGAGAAATTTCAATGGCTTGCTCTGGTTTCTTGCTCAATTCCTCCCAAAAAACTATCTGAACCCAATGCATATGTTATATAGAAGCTAATAAAACCCTCTAGAAACTTCTGTAACAACCATAATGAGATTTTGAATTTCTCATATCCCTTGAAAATCTCATATGTGGAAATCATGCTCTGCCCTATTCTAGCTCTCATACTCACTTGAATTTCTCTCCTTGTGATATTTTGAACTGAATTGGATGTGCATTCTCCTTGTTTTTGATCTTATGGAGTGTGATGGTTATGTTACTTCCTTCTTAAGTAACAAAAAGGAACCATGTGCAAATGACCTCAAATCCAAAATGTGGTATTGTCATCATCTTTAAAATGTCTTTTCTGATCAAATTGGTATATAACATTGCTTGGTTTCGCCATGAAATCAAGAAATCACATTTTTGCCTTTTAAATGACTTTAATTTCTTCATTTAAAAACCATTTCAAGCCAACTTCTCCTATGAGCCAATTCAAAGCCTCCTTGATGCATGGTTAAGGTTAAAACCCTATTTTGAGCAACTTTCTAGTTGAACAATTTTCCATTTGAGGCCTCTAAGTTTGAGATTTTGACCCATGCTTGAGAATGACCTGTAATTACCAATACCCAAAATACCCCTGGATTGCCAAGATCATAACTTGAGTTCTATAAATCCCCTTGAGGACTTCTAGTACTATATGGAAAGATAACATCAAGATCTACAACTCTTATGTTGGCCAAGAATACATTTGAAAATTCCTTGAAGGGAAAAAGTTGTTTGGAAGTCAAGTGACTTTCACAGATAAATTTCAGTGTCCTCTGATGACCTGTAATTTGAAAAGACCATAACGTGAGTTCTAAAAATCTTCTTGAAGACTTCTAGTACTCAAATTAAAGGTATTGAGAGGATCTATAAGTTTTATGTTGGCCAAAGATCCATTTGAAACTTGTATTTTGACTTATGTGGCTTTGAAGTTAGGCACTAAACAGGGGATTTTACACTAAAACTGTAATTTAGCAGCTTCCCACATTCTTGATTCTTCTTTACATAATCTTGGCACCACACCACACATGTATCAACATATCAATCCATGAATCCCATTACTTCAAAGTAGGCTTTGATGCTCTCCAGTTACTCAATGGAATTAGGGTTGACCCAGATGAAACCCTAGTTGACTGCACCTCAACTATGGCTCTCATACTTGAATCAATGACTTGTCTTAGCTTCAATAGGGCTCTCTAGACATCCCATGAGATCCATACATACCTCAAATTGAAATTCCATGCTTTACATCCCACTGATGATTCTCAACATTCCTCAATATAGGAGCAAAACCCACATATAGCCACTCAAGCTTCTCAAAGCTTCAAATCTCTTCTTGATGACTTGAATGACCTCTCAATCTTGTATAACACCCTTGCTAGACTCTTCTCTTGATAGACCCCCTTGATCCCTTGTTGGATGCATGCTATGCTATGCAAATGATTGAACTATGTACATGATGTAACTATGCAAATGAAATGCAATGAAACATAAATCAGGCAAGAAAAGGTTGAGCAAATTTTGGGGTACAACACAAAGTAGGTATGGGAAGCTGTTGTTACTATTGAAGATAAAGATGGATAGTGTACTTCTTTCTACGCTTCTCCAGTTCTATGATCCGCTCTACCATTGTTTCACCTTTCCCGATTATCAGCTAGTGCCCACGCTAGAAGAGTACTTTCACTTGGTTGGGTTGCCCATTCTTGAAGAGTCCCCTTTTCCGATCATGGAGAAGGACCCTAAGGAGAAAGACATTGCCAAAGCTACATGTTTGGGTTGGGTTGATATTCAAAAGAACATGACTACTAAGGAGGGAGTTTTTGGGTTGAGTGCAGAATTCTTGGTTGAAAAGGCTCAGTACTATGCAGATCATTTGAGCATGGACGCCTTAGAGGATATCTTTGCCTTGCTCATTTATGGTATCTTTCTGTTCCCTAGCTTCGAGAGCTTTGTAGACCTCAATGCCATTAAGATCTTCTTGAAGAAAAACCATGTCCCTACTCTGCTAGCAGACGCGTATCATTCTGTTCATCTTAGAAATTTACACAAGGGAGGGATGATCACTTGTTGTGCTCCTTTGTTGTACAAGTGGTTTATTTCACACTTGCCTAAAGCTAATGCTTTTTGGGATCCGAAGAAGGGGTGGTGGTCACAGAAGATTATGGCTCTCACGCACTCTGATATTGATTGGTATAATCGTGAATATGATGGGATAATAATCATTGACAACTGTGAAGATTTTGGTAATGTACCTCTTCTTGGTGCCAATGAAGGAATCAGTTACAACCCAGTCCTTGCTTGTCGACAGTTGGGATATCCTTTGAAAAACAAGCCCAACAGTGTTCATGTGGAAAATATTTTCTTTAAGGAAGAGGGTAATAATCAGGAGCAGAAAAAGAAGATTCTAAAAGCATGGAGTCATTTGCACAAAAAGGGAAAGAAAGACCTGGGAAAACCCAATTGTGTCTCTTTGGAACCTTATCTCCAATGGGTCTGAAAAAGAGCTATTGAGTTGAAGATGCCCTATTCTCGACAATAACCCATAGCTTTAAAGGAGGAGCACACCTTGATCTTCATGTCTGAGAAGGAGAAGCTAAGGATTGCTTTGAGCAAGGCACGACAAACCGAAGACGCTTGGAAGCACAAGTATCAAGTGGTTGTTGAAGAAAACGCAGAGCTCCATAAGCAATTAGAGTTGAAGAATGAAGAAGTACTCTCCTATAAGAAGAGGAAGGTGCAAGAAGATTTATTTTCTTCTAGTCCTCAGTCGACCCCGTGGAAGTTGATCATGGATAAGCTCATTCTTGAGAAGGCCCGAATGGAAAAGGAGATTGAGAAGCTCAACTTGAGGCTGTTAGGAGAACCTTCTTAGGACTTTTGTTAGCTTTTATTTAGCTTTCTGTTTAAAGACTTTTTTAAGATGTACTAAAATTTTGTAATCCAATGAAATTAAGTCTATGATGTTTTCTGATGTTTACAGAATCTGAGTTCCACGATACTTTGTGCATTTGCATTCTTATTTATTAATCATTCAAGGAACTAAAGATTGTTTTGCAGATATTATAGGATGGATTCTGGAAAGAAGGCAGAGGTTGTGTTCCGAAGCCCAAATCTGGAGAACCTGAGGAAGCTGGGAAGTTTAGTAGAAGACCCCCGAGGCGTTCAAAGAGAAGTATGGGAATATGCTGTCTTTGCTAGAAATTCAAGTGGATGAAGAGATGTTGTCAGCACTCGTGCAGTTTTATGATTCAACTTATCATTGTTTCACGTTTCCAGATTACCAATGGCTGCCAACCTTGGAAGAATATTCTGCCCTGATGGGAGTAGGCGTCACTCCTATACCATTTTCTGGAAGATAAGGGACTCCTAGCAAAAAAGCAATTGCAGAGGCCGCGCATTTGGAGGTGAATGAAGTACGATCTCATATGACTGCTAAGGGAGGGCTATATGGATTTCCAGCTATGTTCCTGTATGAAAAAGCTCAATGTTATGCCGATTCGAAGAATTCTGAAGCCTTTGAGGCCATTCTGGTTTTGCTAATTTACGGACTTTTCCTATTTCCGACTGCTAATGATTTTGTGGACGCGAATGTAATCAACCTCTTCTTAATCAAAAATCCCGTACCCACCTTGTTGGCTGATGTGTATTTTTCCATCCACCACAGAAACCGTCATGGAGTTGGATAGATTATGTGTTGCACCATTCTTCTATACAAGTGGTTTATTTCGCACTTGCCAAGGCTTCCAGCACTCTGGGATAAGCAGAATGGACTCTCATGGACAGTGAGGTTGTTGTTACTCAAACATTCAGATATTAAGTGGTATGGCCCTATGTATGGAGGGATTGCCATGATTCAGAGTTGTGTGGATTTCCCAAATGTACCACTTATCAACATTGATCGTTGCATTAGCTATAATCCCATTTTAGCTCATCGCCAGTTGGGACACCCAATGAAGAATGAATCAGACCCAGTTCTTTTGAGAAGCTTCTACATTGAAGAAGGGAAAGATCCAGCCTACAAGGCCCGGACTGTGTATGCTTGGCGTTACATCCACACAAGGGGAACGACTGCTTTGGATTACCCTGACACTGCTGTTTCAGAATCCTACTTATCATGGGTGAAAGAAGCAGCATTGAAGATGTTTTATACCCACTATGAGCCTGACTCAACAAAACTTACTCTTGTGGAAGAATTGAAAGGTACGTTAGCAAAAGCTGAAGGAGAAGGAAAGGCTTGGAGAGATAATTATTTCAAGGTTATGCAAGAGAAGGAAGAGCTTCAAGAGTTGGTCCATCAAGGTGGAAAAAAGAGTCAACCAGAAGACGAAGGACCCTCCAGCCAAAAGATCTAGGATCTTTTTGTTTTCTGTATTTTATCATGTATCTGTATTGGAGATCTGTGTTTCAGTTTCGAATTGTTATTGTAAAACTCTCAGTTATTAATCTATGAAGACTTTGAATTTGCTTTATTTCCCCATTGTTATAATTTTTGCAAATACTTCTTTGGATTCCTTGAATGATTAATTTTGCTTTTTGCATCTGCACCCATAGCATTTCATGTGCATTTCGTGTGATGTGTCTCATCTCGCTGTCTTATCTCCAGAATCATACTGAATCCTCACCATCAATACAACACACGAGCCCAAGCTCGTCAAAGAATGGAAGAACACAATTTGGCTCTGGATAGGGTTGACAACAAACTGGAAGATTTACGAGGAAGCTTAGGACGAATCATGGAAGTCTTACAAGTCATCAATGCAAAAACGGACACTCAGGCCACTGTAGTTTCTGAGATCACTAATGTAGTTGTGGAGCCGATCCCAACGGCAGTCACTGTTGCAAGTATTCCACCATATGGGTTAATACCAGGTTTTGTACCTCCGCCACCAGTCAGTCAACAATCAGTTCCTCTAGGGGCAGAGATTCCCCGAGCTGTTCAGACTTATACTTCAGCCTCTGTACAAACTCAAGTGCGCCCTGTTTTTCACAGCCATCCACAAGTGTTTGAATTTCCTGATGGGTCTGAAGAAGAAAGTGGACGACATGATAAATTGAAGGAGAGTGTAGAAACTATAGGGAGGAAGGTTAGAGAAATGGAAGGGAATGATATCTATGGTACTGATGCCGGAGATATGTGCTTAGTGTCTGGATTGATAATTCCGCCAAAATTCAAAATCCCCAACTTCGATCAGTACACTGGTGCTACTTTTCCTCGGACGCATTTGATAATGTATTACCAAAGAATGGCTGAACATGTAGAAGATGATAAGCTAATGATCCATTATTTCCAGGATAGCTTGAAAGGAGCCCCTGCTAAGTGGTATTTGAGCCTAGATCAATCTCGCATTCACAGTTTCCAAGACTTGGCTGATGCTTTCATGAAACATTACAAATACAATATGGATTTGGCCCCTGACAGAAGACAGTTGTTGAGTATGACACAAAAGAGTTCTGAATCGTTCAAAGAGTATGCACAACGATGGAGGGAGACTGCCTCTCAGGTGGAACCTCCTTTGAATGAGAAAGAGTTGACAGATTGGTTTGTGGATACGGTGAGACCAGAATTTCATGAGAAGATGATTAGCAGTGTAACATCGAGTTTATCCGATATAGTGGCTGTGGGAGTGAGAGTGGAATTGGGATTGAAGAATGGAAAATTGACTAGTAGTTCCAGTGGTTCCAACAACAACAATGTTAAGAAGTTCAGTGGTAATTTTCATAAAAAGAAGGAGGGAGAAACAAACGCCATAATAGTGGGGAAAAGGAATCAGACTTGGAAGCATCCTTACCAACGATATCAATGGCCTCCACAAGGTTATATTCAGTAGCCTCCACAAGGCTATGTTCAGCAACCTCACAAAGTCTGACACAACAACCGACTTTGGTGCAACAAGGGCTGGTAACAACACGACCATTGAATACACCCTCAGACACTTCATCACCTCATTACAATCCAAATGCTCATTGTGCCTTTCATGAAGGTGCTGCCGGCCATGACTTAGAGGGGTGTCTTGCCTTGAAACATATTGTCAGGGAGCTCATAGAGAAGAAGATTTTGTCTTTTGATGATGTACCGCCTAATGTTAAAAGTAACCCATTGCCAAATCATGGAGGAGTTAATGCTATAGAGGAAGCTTCAGATGAAAAGTTAGTTTGTGATGTGTTAGAAATCAAGACTCCGTTGAGATCACTTCATGAGAAACTGTTGAAAGTCGGGCTGATTAAAGGTACCCATAATGACTGTAAGGAGTGTTCTGTTAATCCTAAAGGGTGTGGTGTGGTACAAAAAGATGTGCAAAGCCTGATCAACGATGGATTATCGCAAGTAGGTATCAAGGTAAGGAAGGAGGAAGTTTTGGTGGTTGAGCCTGTTTTCAATCTACCAAAGAAAAGCGAGAAAGTCCCTATGTTCAATATGATCAGCAAAAATGTGAAGCCTGTTTTTGACAAATCTGTTGTTGATCAGCCTCGATCAGTTGTTATTCAGAAGCCGAGATCGTTTCCTTTTGAGAATACAAAGGCAGTCCCGTGGAAGTATGATATGGTTGTGTTAGACCAAAGATCTGGGAAGGTTATTCAGAATGAGAAGGTAGAGGATGACCAGGTTGATGTGACAAATATTGCAGGAACGGGCAAGATGACCTGTAGTGGCCGAATGTATCAACCCAAGATAACAATGGTTACTCCAAAAGAGGTTACCCCTGCTGTGACGGCCAAAGACAAGGAAATGCCCATCACTGAAGGAGATGCTAAAGAATTTCTAAGGATTATCCGAAAAAGTGATTACAAGGTTCTGGATCAGCTCCATCAGACCCCCTCAAAAATATCAATTTTGTTTCTCCTGATGAATTCCCCGACCCACAGAGAGGCTCTACAAAAGATGTTAATGCAATCACATGTGACGAAGGATATAACGCCTGGCCAATTTGATTCGGTGATAGCCAATATTACAGCCTGCAATACTCTGAGTTTCAGTGATGAAGAGGTGCCAATGGGAGGACATAATCATAATCGTGCTTTGCACGTATCTATCAGATGTCAAGAGGACACGTTGGCGCGAGTTTTGGTTGATACTGGATCTTTGTTAAATGTATTTCCCAAAAGGTCGCTCGCAAAGTTAGCATATGCAGGGGCAGAGATGAAGCCGACGTCGTTGATTGTGAAGGCTTTTGATGGTTCAAGAAGAACGGTTGTTGGGGAAGTGGAATTGCCAATTATGATAGGCCCTCACGTGTTCGATATCACATTTCAGGTAATGGACATTAACCCGGCTTACAGCTGTTTGTTGGGACGGCCTTGGATTCACGCAGCAGGGGTAGTAACTTCCATTTTGCATCAAAGGATGAAATTTGTTGTAAACAACAAACTGGTAATTGTGCATGGCGAAGAGGACTTGATGGTGAGTAATTTATCGTCATTCAGGTATATTGAGGTAGATGAGGATGCGTTGTAAACTTCTTTCCAAGCGCTTGAAGTAGCTAACGCAGTGATGATAGAAAACACAGTGGCAAAGAGTGGTCCATCTTTTGCATCCGTCAAGAGCATTAAGTCTACATTGGAAGAGGGTACTCCTGCAGGTTGGGGAGAGGTTATTGAAGTGAAAGAAAGACTGGGTCGCCAAGGGTTGGGTTACAAACCAACTCATGTCGAAGCATCAACACGCGCCGAAGGACGTCCGAAGACCATCCAAGAGGTGTTCATCAGTGGAGGATTCCAAGTCAATGCCGTGGGAGAAGATTTTGAAAATGAAGACATTGAACACTTGATATATCATTGTGAAACTGCTTTAGGCAATTGGGAGGCTGTTGAGATTCCCTTGATCTTTCCTGTGTCGAAGTAATTTGTTTGTTTTTCTTTACTTGTTGTTGTTTTTATCTTTAAACCTCCATGGCCATGCCCAAGGCTATAGGATGCATTTTGTAAGGGCCCCGTGGTTTCAAGAATATTATGATTAATGAACTATTTTGTTAAGTCCTTCATTGTTTGTTTCCTTAATTGTTTTTGTTTCCATGCTTAAAAAGAAGATGGCATTTTTCTAAAAAATCATCAAAATATTTTTCTTGATTGCTGCATTTGTCCTCGTGTGTTTTAATAAATTAAGTCATTCCAACATGCAGTGATACCCCAAAACCCGTTGAATCCATTGACTTTTCTTTCCCTCCTGACTTTGACTCACCAATATGCCAAGCCGAAGATGAGGACGAAGATTTTGAGATCCCTGATGAACTGGCAAAAATGGCATGTTACGAGCACCCAGAGTTTCAGCCTCACAAGGAGCAGGTAGATGTTATTAATCTTGGCACCGAAGAAGACAAGAGAGAGGTCAAGATTGGGGCAACACTTGGGGTAGAGGTCAAGCAGCAATTGGTGAAGCTTTTAAAAGAGTATGCGGATGTCTTTTCTTGGTTATATCAGGATATGCCAGGTTTGGACACAAACATAGTGGTCTACAAGTTACCGCTCCGATTAGAATGCACGTCAGTCAAACAAAAGCTCTGAAGTACTAGACCTGACATGGCTCTTAAGATCCGAGATGAAGTGAAAAAGCAAATTGATGCAGGTTTCTTGGTAGTATCCAAGTACCCCGAATGGGTGGCTAATATTGTACCTGTACCGAAGAAAGATGGGAAGGTAAGAATGTGTGTGAATTATAGGGATCTGAACAAAGCCAGTCTAAAAGACGATTTCCCTTTGCCGCATATTGATACATTGGTGGATAATACGGCTTGCTTTGCGGTTTTCTCATTTATGGATGGTTTCTCCGGATACAACCAAATCAAGATGGATCCAGAGGACATGGAAAAGACTACTTTCATTACTCCTTGGGGAACTTACTGCTACTAAGTCATGCCTTTTGGTTTGAAGAATGTTGGTGCCACTTATCAAAGAGCCACGGTGACGTTGTTTCATGACATGATGTATAAGGAGATAGAAGTGTATGTTGATGATATGATCGCCAAATCTCAGAGTGAAGAAGACCATTTGAATCATTTGTTGAAGTTGTTTGAGAGACTCAAAAAGTATCAGTTGAGACTAAACCCAGCCAAGTGTACTGTTGGACTGAGATTTGGGAAATTACTCGGTTTCATTGTTAGCCACCGAGGAATTGAGGTAGATCCAGATAAAGTTCGAGCCATTCAAAATATGTCGGCTCCGCAAACTGAGAAACAAGTCAGAGGTTTCATTGGGAGATTGAACTATATATCCAGATTTATTTCTAATATGACTCTTACTTGCGAGCCCATTTTCAAATTGTTATGAAAGGATCAGACAGTTGTTTGGAATTCAGATTGCCAACAAGCTTTTGATAAGATTAAGGGCTATCTTCAAGAGCCTCCAATCTTAATACCTCCTGTTCCGGGAAGACCTCTTTTCATGTATTTGACAGTACTCGAGAATTCAATGGGTTGTGTGTTAGGTCAGCAGGATGAGTCTGGACGAAAGGAACATGCCATCTATTATTTGAGCAAGAAGTTTACTGATTGTGAAAGCCGCTATTCACTTTTAGAGAAAACTTGTTGTGCTTTGGCATGGGCTGCCAGACGTTTGAGGCAGTACATGATTTGTCATACTACTTTATTGATTTCAAAAATGGATCCGATAAAGTATATTTTTGAGAAGCCCGCCCAGACAGGAAGGCTCGCCCATTGGCATATGTTGTTATTAGAATATGACATCCAGTATGTTGCTCAGAAGTCTATCAAAGGCAATGTCTTATCAGATTATCTTGCAGATCCGCCAGTTGAAGATTATGAGTCTCCCAAGTTTGATTTTCCGGACAAAGATATTATGTTGGTGAAAGATTATAAAGAGCCAGGTCCTGATGAAGGTCCCGAGCCGGGTCTTTGGTGGAAGATGATGTTTGATGGTTCCTCAAATTACAGTGGGCATGGTGTAGGTGTCGTTCTGATGAATCCAGAAGGTGGTTACACTCCATTTATAGCAAGGTTAGACTTTGAATGTACAAACAATATTGCCGAATATGAAGCATGCTTTCTTGGCCTCGAAGCAACTATTGACCTAAGAATCAAACTTCTCGAAGTAAGTGGAGATTCAGCTTTGGTTATTTATCAAGTTACAGGTGAATGGGAGACCAGACATGAGAATTTGATCCCTTACAGAGCCTACATCATTGAAATGATTGAATATTTTGATGAGATCACCTTCAAGCATGTTCCGAGATCTGAAAATCATATTGCCGATGCTCTAGCCATGTTAGCCTCAATGTGGAAAGTCAGGTATCTCAATGATGCTAATCTCATTCGAATTGAACACAAGACTGAGCCTGCCTACTGTCAGATGGTTGAAGAAGAAATTGATAACAAGCCATGGTTCCACGACATAAAGAATTATATGTTAAAGCAAGAGTATCTTGTTGATGCTAAGTCACTTGACAAGAAAACCTTGAGAAGGTTGGCATCTAAGTTCTTTCTCAGTAATGATATGATCTATAAAATAAATCATGACATGGTCCTGCTTAGGTGTGTCGACAGACGAGAAGCAGATTTGTTAATGCAAGATATTCATGAAGGAACATTTGGCACTCATGCCAATGGATATGCCATGTCCAAGAAGATTTGTATTCAATATGCCAGGAAATGTCACAAATGCCAAATTTATGCGGATAAGATGCATGTGCCTCCAACATTGTTAAAAGTGTTGACATCACCTTGGCTGTTCTCTATGTGGGGAATTGATATGATTGGGGCAATCGAACCAAAGGCTTTTAACGGACACCGATTCATTCTGGTCGCTATTGATTACTTCACAAAGTGGGTTGAATCCGTATCCTACGCCAATGTTACTCGACAAGTGGTGGCCCATTTTATCAAAAAGGAGATTATCTGTCGGTACGGAATCCCAAGCCGAATCATAACAGATAACGGTACTAATATGAATAACAAAACCATGATAGGGCTGTGTGGGGACTTCAAAATTGAACATCACAATTCTTCTCCTTATTGTCCCAAAATGAATGGAGTTGTAGAAGCTGCGAATAAGAATATCAAGAAGATTTTGCAAAAGATGGTGAAAACATATAAGGATTGGCATGAAATGCTGCCATTTGCCTTGCATGGATATAGAACGTCCGTTCGCACTTCAACAGGGGCAACCGTTTTTTCCTTCGTATATGCGGTGGATGCAGTGCTTCCTATTGAGGTCGAGATACCTTCCTTAAGAGTCATAATGGAAACCGAGCTTGAAGAAGTAGAATGGGTAAGGAAGATTTGATCAGCTGAACCTTGTTGACGAAAAGCGCATGACTGCGGTATGCCACGGCCAGTTATATCAGAAAAGGGTCAAGAGGGCTTTTGACAAGAAAGTTCGTATCCGAGAATTCCGAGAAGGAGAGCTTGTGCTCAAAAAGATTTTTCTAGTTCACAAAGATGCACGGGGAAAATGGATGCCCAATTATGAGGGCCCGTTTGTTGTAAAAACAGTTTTCTTAGGGGGCTCTTTAATTCTCAAAACAATGGATGGGGAACAGCTTGCACATCCGGTGAATTCTGATGCAGTACGAAAATATTACGCCTAAAGAACCCGATAATTCAAAAACCCGCAAGGGCGGATTATGCAATAATGGGTATCCCATTAGATCATAACCTATGAAGGAGGTCCATGCAAAAGTTAGGGATGAGATAAAAAATGATGAGCTCGCTAAGTTGAAAACCCGAAAGGGTGGCTTGGGCAAAAAAGAGTGTCCCGATGGATTGGAATCCTGAAAGGGCAATCCAGGCAAAAGTTAGGGACAAAGGCGTTTCACTGCATCAGATGGGTTGTCACCTCTGCAGAAGATTTTACAGGATGTCCATTTCAACCGTTCTTGTCAGAAGCAAGGTTTTGGAAATTTGTAGTCATTAGGGGTAGAATTGTCAGTGGATTCAATGTAACCTTTTTTCATATTGCCATTTTCAATTGTAAAAGTTCCATGGAGCTCTGTCATTGACAAACTTCCATTCTTAAATGAAATCAGTTTTTGGACCATTCTTTTGCAATTTACCATTTTCTTTGTTTCCTTTGTTATGCAAAACATCGTTTATTAATCAATAATAATTTTGAAAGTCCCAGGCTCGAATTTGAAAATAACTTTTGAAGTTTAAAGAAAACATAAAATACTTTGGCTCACGGAAAGATTTGGTGGAAATCATGCCCTTCGAAAAGTCTTAATGTGGCAGAAGCTTTGATGTGCAATCTCAATACATCTCCCATTGAAATTTCATTTGATTTGATTTGTTAGGTCGCTCATTCGGTCATGTGTAGTTACCAAGATTGAAGACCCTCTCCCCAGGTTTCTTTATGAGATACGTTCTTATGATAGTGGACCCATCCTCAGTGGAAGCATTCAGAGCATCTATTTAGAGTTACGTTATTAATGCTGGCAAGCTTCCCTAAAGCCTTATTTCCCAAGTGAAGTGGGTTTATTTCCCAAAGAATCTACAGATACCTTTGTTTGAGGAATTCAGTATGATTCATTGCGTCCCTAGTAGGACAGATTTGCTTATCTATCTTTCCCCTAGAGTCTCCAGATTTTTTCTGTCTCTCGTCAGAGTCGGCTCTTGCATATCATTAACCATTGGCATTATGGAATTTCATGTGCATTTGTTTTGACTCTGTGTCCTTTGGTTGTTACCTTTTGTCTTAATTGTTTCCTAGTTGTTACCAGCGGTCTTGTATGTTATTCTCTGGGTATCCTCTGTCTTTTTTTAGGGTGTTGGTCGTCACCAATTTCTCTACTTCAGTTGTTACTTATTTTGTTTGTGGTTATAGGTCGTCACCTATATCCCATTTGATTCTAGTCGTTACTAGTACCTTTGGATATTCCCATTTGTTACTGATATCGTTTGCCTGGTCGTCACCAGTCTCTTCCCTTGAAGTCTAGTCGTTACTAGCAATCCGCATTGTTTGAAAGTCCAGTGGTAACTAGCATTGTTTAAAGTCCAATGGTAATTGGCAACTCTTTTGAAAGTCCAGTGGTAACTGGCACTGTTGAAATCCAATCGTTATTGGTATTATAGCCTTGGTCATCACCATATCTTTTGAAAGTCCAATGGTAATTGGAAATTATATTCTAAAGCCCGGTGGTTGCTGGATTTTCTTGAAAGCTAATCGTTATTAGTACCGAGAGTTGGTTGTTACCAATTTCCCCAGTCGGAGTCCGGTATTGTATCAATGCGATTCGGAGTTCCCAAATATTTGGTTTGGTCGTCACCATCACCCCCTGTAAGTCTAGTGGAAACTAGCACCCTTAAAAATGTTGTTGTTCTGGTCGTCACCAGTGTTCCCAGCAGAGCGTTGTTTTCTCAATCGAGTCTCGGAGATCTAGTGGATAATGGCATCCCCAGTGCGTCTGGTCTTGTTTCTAGTCTTTTCCTGAAGATCCCGTTCGAACTCTTCATTATAGGAATTTCCTCATCTGATTATCTCCAGTGAGGTTTGAGTCTCTTTTCTTTTATTTCCCCGGTGGAGAATTGCCTTCTTCCCCAGCGGAGTGTCGTCTCCTTTTCCCCAGTAAAGATTTGCCTTCCCTGTTGGAGTTTGCGTCCCCTGTGTGAAAGATTCCCCCTGAGCAGCATCTTTAGTCACATTTGAACTATTCTGCTTGTTTTGCCCTGAATCTCTCCCCAGTGTGCTAGGTCCCCCATGAGTAGTTACTCGTTGTATTGTCGTTCTTTTTTATCTTTACTCGTGTGTCTACATCTGTCTTGCATTCAAACATCATAAAGTATCATTTAGATTCACGGCATATTCACATTTTTCCTTTTGCATACCATCGGATCTAAGGGACAAAATTTTTGGTTTGCTATATTTAAATACCTTTCACTACGATTCTGCGAGGATTGTCATCTCTCACTGCCATCCAGTGAAATATATTTAAATAGGGGCAACTGTCATACCCCGAATTTTGACCCCTTAGATCTTCATCATCATTTTAGGATCATACTCATTTGATTATCTAACCTTAACATGTTTCAAGTTTGTCCTTGTCAAGATACAGGAATCAGGGTTCCGCACAGCCGAAATCGAGGTTTCAAGGGTTAATTAGTCAACGTTTTGGATTGGTTCCCCTTGAGATATGTATCCATATCATCAAATATATTCCATTGGATCAAGTATGAATCCAATTTGAGGTTGTCACCCGGGAATCAAGAACAGTGCAGTTTAGGGTACCCGATTAGGGTTTTCGAGCAGGAAAAGTCAACTGTGGTTTGACTTTTGATTTAAAAGGTTACAATGGTGGGATCATGGTCCATGAAGTTCATATGGCTTAGTGAAGTCCATTCAAGAAGTTTCAAGGCCTCAAAAGGCCCGTAGCATCAACAGTCGACTCGGTAGTCACCGATCGATCGTTTGGTTGACCGAAAAGTCAACTCTTCACTCTTAAGGAATTTGACCTCAAGATATGAATCAAAAATGTTCCTAATGACATATTGCACCTACCCATAAAATTTCATGACCATTGGATCAAGGATTGAGGAGTGTTGCACCCCAAAATTTGCCCTCACAATACAAGACTTTGTGTTCCAAGAAGGTTCACAAGGTTCACAAAATTCACAATTGGTCAGAAGAGTTGACAATTCCCTCAGACAATGCACCTCCTAAGCAGTGCATCCAAAACTAGGGTTTTGACTTTAATCAGGCTAAATGGACTTCCAAGACTTCAAGTGAGCTTCATAACATCTTATATGTGTATAAGAACCCCCATGTCAAGTTTCAAGACTTTTCTCAAAAGTTTGCTCAGTCAGATGATCAGATAAGTCAAAAGCAGTCAATGCAGTTAAAAGGTCAAACTGAGGTCAACTGTGGTCAAACCAAAGTCATACTTCATGATTTTTTTTTTGTTTTTTATTATTTTTACTCTAAATTTTTCTATCTTTCATTAAAAAAATAACAAAAATAGTTTATTATTATTATTTAATTATTATTTTCGTATTTTAATTAAATCATTTTTTAAAATATTATTTTTTTCACTTTTTTCTAAATTATTCATAAAAATATCCAAAAAATCATAAAATAAAAAATATTGAAAAAAATTTTGTTCTTTTTATAATATTTTAGGAATCAATAGGATTATTAGTTTTTATTTTAAGTTTATTTTAATTATTTTAAATTATTTAAATTTTATTTTTTCTTAACTAATTATTTAGTTTGGGCTTTAAAATGGGCTTTAGGGACATTATTGACAATTTGGTGTTAACCCTAATTTGTTCCCTATATATACATGTGTTGCCTTGTTGGAAAAAAGGGGAGAATGAAAAAAACCTAAGAGGAGTGAGTGCCGTTTGCCGTTATTTAGTTTTCTTCTTCATCCATTACTATTGTTTCTTTTTCTTCATCGTTTACCGTTATTTCTTTTCCTTCATCTATTACTGTTATTTCTTTTTCTTCATCTTTTACCGTTATTTCTTTTTCTTCATCTATTACCGTTATTTCTTTTTCTTTATCTATTACTGTTACGTTTATATATATATAATTTTTAAATTGTTAGAGTCTATATATATAAGATTTTTGATCGAATTATGTCGATACGATGTTTGCACATTTGTGTGCATGACGCGTGACATTTGTGTTAGTTCGATCTGGTTGCGATGATCGCATTTTTGTGTGAGCAATAATACTATTTTTTGCTTAATTTCTTTTTCTTTGCGATAAATTTTGTTTCGTCCGATTTAGATCTGGTTGCGATGAGCGCATTTCTGCGTTAGCAACATTGTTGGGTTATTTGGCACATTTAAAATTCATTATTGCTTTATTATTATTATTATTATTATTATTATTATTATTATTATTATTATTATTATTATTATTATTATTATTATTATCATTATTTATTATTATTATCATTATTATCATTATTATTATTATTGTTATCATTAATTTATTAAAATTTGTTATAATATAAAAATCTGTTTTTTAAAATAAATAACATTAACATCTTTTTCCAAATTAATATGAAAACCTATTATTTTTAAGAAAAACTTTTTTTAGATAAATTTAAAATAATAACTAAAATCTTTTTTTTTAAATAATAACTAGAACCGTTATTTATTTTATTTTATTATTGTTCAATTCAAATTTCATTATCATATTGTATCTACTCCTCTCATGTAACCTCGCGAACTTAACAATCGCTCTTTAAATTCTGCCTTTAAATTTCTGCTTGCATGGTTTAAATTATGACATTATCTCTCTGTTTGCATGATTCAATTATCTCACGCGTTTACTATTATTTCTGTCACATTGCACACATCCGAAGGTTAGGTCTAACTGTTTGGCCGCCGCGCCAATAGTCCATAAAACTTCACACATTCAATTTCAAATCCTCAAAACTACAAACTACAAACCCTAATTTTCACAAATGCCTCGCCGCAGGCAAAATTACAATTTTACCCTTAGCATTAGGTCAAAGAGCCGCCGCGCTCATTTTAGGGTTTCCCGCCGTGGAATCCCTAATTTAACCCTAATTACAACTTAACATTTCAACGTAGAGATTTGGAGTTTCTACACTCCACGTAAGCGTGTCCTTAAGATGCGTTTATTCCCCTTGAGACCTTGACCACAGTCAAGAAGTTTCTAACCTCCCTATTGAGGGGAACTACGATTACTCTGATGCGATGTCTTGCCGAGTAAACTTAGAATTAACCCCCTTTATTATTTATTATTGCTTATTTATATTTTATTTATCTTTGCTATTTAATTATTTTGCTTATTATTTTGTAATTGTTTCTTGGATGTAAAGTTGTTTAATTATTTAATTATTATTATGGTTAGTAATTAGGGAGTGTAATAACATGTATGTAATATTAAAATAAATTTAGATCACTTTTAAATAAAGATAATTAAAATAAACACGTCACACACGTAAGTCGATTTTAATCGCCGTCTCACTTCCTAAGGATATCCCTCAAGTTGCCTACGAATAATGGTTAAGTGGGGTGTATAAAGCAAGTCCCTCAAATAAAAAAATCATCAAAGTCCCTTATGGTTGCCTTTACGAATCAAGTCCCTTTCGAAAAATGATGATGGTCCCTTATATGTGCTTATTACATCCCACAATGGCCTTCAAAAATCCAATCGTCCCTCAAATGTCCCTTAACATCCAAAGTAAGGACTACCTACTCCATTATAGTAGGGATAGTCTTGCTAAAGGAAAGAATAAAGAATAAGAAAGACCTTTAAACATTAGGGTAGGTTACTCCTAGGTGCTTGCTCACTTCAAAACTGTTTCACACTTAAACAAATTTTCAACAAGTTTTCAAACAAGTTCTTAACACATCCTTACATGGATTATTTATTAACTATTCTGAAAATTTTCTATTCACACACTACACTTTCAAAACAATTCAAAAGTGAGCTTAAGTACCTAAGAGCCCATGGATAACCATGGATGAAAAGGGTGCTAACACCTTCCCTTTTCATAACCTACCCCCCGGACCCAAAATATTCTCTAAGGTCTTTCCTGTTCTTTTATAACCTTTCCTTATGGATAAAATAAAAGTCGGTGGCGACTCTTGCTATCCGCAACATTGTTTAAAGTCAGTTCTCCCACCGTGTTACAGAACTGGCGACTCTGCTGGGGATTTATTTAAGAGGGGTACCCTTAGGAATTAAGATCACTTTAAATTGTTTGCCTTGTTTGCTTTATTATTATATTGTTGGGGTGCTCTTATGTGTGAAAGGTCCTAACCCGGATCTAGTGTACCTTAGGTAAATGGCAATAGACCAAGGAAACTGTACGACGTATATCGATACGGTTGATCTGGTGGCCATAATTAGTGCGACTTCTTGGTTGGTGCTTATATTCCTTAAGTCAAGTTGAGGATAATATTGAGGCTGCCATATGTTGTCAATGCACTAACTGACTTTTAGAACCCTAGTTAACTCATCTTGGCCTTTAGAAAGTAGTGAGGTAACCGGCTTTGGTGCAGACTGAAGTTGGTTGACACTCGATACTACGCTCATTGAGATCTTAAACTTGGAGGGTTTTGGTTGGCAAGTAAGTTGCCTTCTGAACAACCACCCTTGTGAAGGATCAATGATATTGAGATCCCTTAGAACCTGGTTACTTTTGTAGGACAGGATGAACCATCTAACTTCAGGGGAGGGTACTTGCCTTTGAACCTCATGCAAGCCTTTAAACCTAGGGCTATGGTGTGACTTGTTTGTGTGTGCCACATGTTTGTGATTGAGCATGACATCATGACATCATCATGCATCATAAGCATATCATTTTCCCTAACCATTTCAAGGACCAAAGGATTTATCTTTGTTCTTTATTGCAGGTCATGGCTTCTGCTCGTAGAAACACCATCAGGATCAACTTTGTAGGGATACCTGCTAAGCTCAAGGAGTTGGTTTCCCTAGTGCTTGATCATTCCCAGTTCAACAAGAGACATGGTCACTTATTGGATCTAGTTACTTCAGGGTTCAGTGAAGACATGATGAGTGTGCTGTTTCAGTTCTTTGACCCTAAGCACCATTGCTTTACATTTCCTGATTATCAGCTGGTTCCAACCATGGAGGAGTTCTCTAAACTTCTGGGTATACCTGTTCTTGATCAGAAGCCATTCACAGGCTTAGAGAAGGAGCTTAAACCAGAAGTTATTGCTGCAGCTCTACATCTGAAGAAGTCTGACATTGTTCTAGAGACGAGAAGTGGAGTTAAAGGTATTCTTGCCAAGGTATTAGTGGATAAAGCTCAAATGTTCTTGAAGGCTATGAGCTACGATGCTTTTGAGGAGATCTTAGCCTTATTGATTTATGGCTTAGTGTTGTTCCCCAATCCTGATCAGTTCATAGACGTTCATGCCATCAACATATTCCTGAGTCACAATCCAGTGCCTACCTTACTTGGAGACATCCTACATTCTCTTCACACCCGTACTACAAGGGCAAGAGGAACTTTGATGTGCTGCATACCTTTACTTTCTAGGTGGTTTATTTCTCACCTTCCTCGCTCAGTAATGAAGAATGAGCAAGGGTTCAGATGGTCCAAGAGGATCATGTCACTTTCTCACTCAGACATCCATTGGTGCTCCAGATCTATGGAGAATGTCACCATCATTGACCGTTGTGGGGAGTTTCCTAATGTGCCACTTCTAGGCATAAGAGGAGGCATCACCTACAACCCATCTCTAGCTTTACGACAGTTTGGTTACGCCCGGAGCGATGGTCCACATGACATGTTGATTCAGGGCATTGTGTTTGACTACAACAACGATCTTCAGGGTTACCGTCATAGATTCATACGAGCTTGGGGAAAGGTAAACAGGATTGACAGCAAGACACTGGAGCCTAAGTACACCATTCCTATGGAGGCTTATCTCAGATGGGTACGATCTCGTGCTCAGACACTCATGATGCCATATCCTGCCGTCCTACCAGTTACCATGGAACCTGTTGCTGAAGGAGACACAGCTTATACCATCCTTCACCCAGACATGCCTACTGATATGGAAGACTTGCAGAGATCATGGATCCAACTGAAAGAGCAAAGGGATACTTTCGAGGCTCATTACAAAGCAAGCCAAGCAAGGATCCTAGAGCTAACAAAGCTACTTCATGAGGAACGAAACCTCAACGCATACCTCAACACAAAGAGGAAACGTCCATGGGAGACTTAAAACCCCATCTTTTGTACTTATTTCGTTTTCATTTTTTGTAAGCCTAAAAGGCAAAACAAGTTATTACTAATAAAAAGTTACTTTCTTGTTTGTTTAAGCAAATTTAAATCCTGCGGTCCTTGAAAACATTGCATATGCATTCCCATATCATTGCATCACAGGTTTATAATTGTGCACAGGTTTCTCATCTTCTCGCTGTTTATTTGAGCAATGGCTCTTGAACAATCAGTTAAGGATCTCCAGGCACAGAATGCACAGTTCCAAGAGCTGATCCTGAACCTATCCAAGGGGCAGGATGAATTGAAGACACTGCTGGCCAAGAAGACTAAGAAGGCTAGAAGGTCTGCTGGGTTGCTCAACATGGGAAGAAGGTTCAAAGGTCCTGCCAAGACCAAGGAACCGGTTGAAGACTATGAATCTGAAGAATCTGAGCAGGAGAGAGGCAGTCTCCACAACACTATGGGGGACTCTGATTTTGAGGCTAACTACTACCATGAGCCTAACGAAGACAAATTCAAGATGCTGGTGGATAGAATGGATGCTATGGAATTACAGAAATCATCTGGGCTGGATTTTGAGGATTTGAGCTTGATATCTGGGGTGGTCATACCCATTGGGTTCAAAGTTCCTACATTTGTTGTCTATGATGGGGTCTCTTGTCCCAAATTGCATCTGAGGTCTTATGTCAGAAGAATGCAACCCCACACTGCTGATAAAAAGTTGTGGATCCATTTCTTTCAAGAAAGTTTATCTGGAGCTCAGCTAGAGTGGTATTATCAGTTGGAGAGTGTCAACATCAGAGATTGGAATGACCTTGCTGAAGCTTTCTACAAGCAGTATCAATACAATGCTGACTTAGCCCCCACTCGCATGCAGCTTCAAAGCATGTCTATGGGTGCCAAAGAAAGCTTTAAGGAGTATGCTCAGAAGTGGAGAGACTTAGCTGGAAGAGTTCAACCCCCTTTGACTGATAGGGAGTTGGTTGATATGTTCATGTGTACGCTGAATGGTCCGTTTTACAGTCATCTCATTGGAAGCTCATCATCTGGCTTCACTGAGTTGATCATGACAGGAGAGCGAGTAGAGAATGGTATCAAGAGTGGTAAGATCCAAGTGGGCACTTCTTCATCAGGTGCTGCAAAGAAGCCTCCCACTGGGAAGAAAGAATCTAATGCTGTGTATGGTCAGCCTGATCGTAACAGAAGGCATCAGTCTGTTAGTGCAGTTCATATTTCAAATCCAACTCCTGCAACAACAGAGCAGCCTCAAGGCAACCAACAGAGGGCTAGAAGACAGTTCACGAAGATCAACATGTCAATGGCTCAGGCATTGCAACACTTGTTGAAGGCTGAACTTATTACCCTGAGGGAGGCCCCTCAGAATCCCAATGTTACCTCTCCCAAGTACAATCCCAATGCACGATGTGCATATCATTCAAACTGTCCAGGACATGATACTAATAACTGCTGGGTCTTGAAGAACAAAATTCAAGATATGATTGATGCTGGAGAAATTGAGTTTGATCCACCAGGTACTCCAAATGTGATTACAGCTCCAATGCCAAATCACGAGAAGACTGTCAACGCCATTGATGAAGATATTGATGAAGATCTGCATGTCTATTCGGTTATGGAGTTGAGCACCCCATTGTCTGTTATCAAAAAGAGGTTAGTACAAGCTGGGATCTTTCCAGGTTGTCGTGAAGATTGTTTGTATTGTACCTATAAGCCGGATAGTTGCTTCATTTTGAGAGATGGGATTCAACGTCTCATGGATAAGTATACTATAGTGTTTGAAAGAAGACCAGCATCTGTAGAAAGTATGGTAGATCATCTGACTCAGGGTAAGAAGATTGAAGAGGTTGCTATGGTTGACAAAGTACCACTAAGAATCACTTCAAAGGGTCCCATTAAAATCACTCATCAGGGCCCAATCAAGATTACTGCTGAAGGTCCTGTGAAAGTTGTCACTGAAGCCAGAGTAGCTCCTCTGATCATTACCACTCCTGGTCCTATTCCTTATACATCTGACAAAGCTGTGCCTTGGCACTATGGGTCTGATGTTTACATCCATGGTGTCAAACAGGAGCCTTTACCTGATATGCCTGTTGACATTGATAATATTGCCGGATCTAGCAAGATCACTCGTAGTGGAAGAGTCTTCTCTCCTCCAGTTGCTTCTAAGAGTGCGGTTACTCCTGCTGTTACTTCCACCACTGATGCTCGGGGCAAGGGTCCTGTTATTGAGCCTGTATCTACTGATGTGCCAGCTGCTGATGACCTCTCTAAGCAGATGGAAGAAGTATTGAAAATCATTCGCAAGAGTGATTATGATATTGTTGATCAGCTGGGGCATACTCCCTCAAAGATTTCTATGCTCTCCCTATTATTATGTTCTGAGGCTCATGCCAAGTCATTGATCAAGTTTCTGAAGATGGCTCATGTACCCAGTGCAATTTCTGTTGACCAGTTTGAGAATTGTGTTGCCCACCTGACCTATGACAATGGGTTAGGGTTTTCTGATGCTGATTTGACCCCTGCCAAGAGAGATCATAACAGGGCCCTGCATATTTCATTTGAATGCAGGGGCACTACCCTGTCTCATGTGCTGATAGACAATGGTTCCTCTCTGAATGTGTTGCCTAAAGAAGTCCTGAACAAGCTGAGTCCTGAAGATATGGTATTGAAGCCCAGTAATATTGTGGTAAAGGCTTTTGATGGTTCTAGAAGAGTAGTGCATGGGGAAATTGATCTTCCAATTAAGGTTGGCTCTCAGGTGTTCACTGCTACATTCTATATGATAGATATTCGTCCTTCGTACTCATGTCTGCTTGGTCGTCCCTGGATCCATGGGGCAGGTGCTGTGACCTCCACATTACATCAAAAGTTGAGATATCCGGTGAATGGAAAAGTTGTTACTGTCTTTGGAGAGGAAGAATACTTTGTCAGCCATGTAAACACTTTCAAGTATCTGGAAGTAGAAGGTGAATACATTGAAACTCCATGTCAGTCATTTGAAGTGGTTCCCTGGGCTGTTAAGGATTGTGTGACTCCTCCTGCTGTGAAGAAGGTTCCTGTGGTCATCAGAAACCCTCCAACAATGGCAATGGCCTCCCTCAATGATGCAAAAGCTGTGGTGGAAGAAGGTGGTTGTACTATTTGGGGTCAGCTTCCTGATATTCCATACAAGTCTGACAAGGTTGGTTTGGGTTTCACTGCAGAGTCCCAGAAGGCTGTCCGTCGTGCCCGTGCTGTTCGTATCACCAATCAAGGGGTTATCAATGCTGTGGGAGATCAAGATGAAGACTACAACTTGGAGGCATGGATTTTTCCTACTGTGGGTGCTGGACTCAATAATTGGACAGCTGAAGATGTTATCCCTATCTCTTTTAGTCAGGAGTAAATACTATTACTGTGTTATGTTTTTAAATTTATAATTTCTGGAACAATTAAAACTTTCAAGCCATGTGCCTTACCCGGGGCACAATGGCGTGCTTGTTACGGGTTGTCATTTCATTTGCATACTTCATTCAATAAAATCAGTGGACGTTTCGTTTTCGTAAATATTGTGTTCCTTGTCTTTCTTTTTCTTTTATTTTTGCTTTATCAGCTATGTGTTCTTACACACACCCACGTCACTAAAATGCAGATCCTCATCCACTCTGGATCCAGTTGATAACAGTTCTACTATTGCCAATTACAATTTCGAGAATCCGATCTATCAAACTGAAGACGGAAACGAGGACGATTGTGAAATACCTGTAGAGCTTGCTAGGTTGTTACAACAAGAAGAGAAAGCTATACAGCCACATGAAGAGCCAGTCGAAGTTGTGAATCTGGGAACTGAAGAAAACAGAAAAGAGGTCAAAATAGGGGCTGATTTAGAGGACAGTGTCAAGAGCAGGTTGATTCAGATGCTACGTGACTATGTGGAGATCTTTGCTTGGTCTTATGAAGATATGCCAGGGTTGGATACAGACATTGTGGTTCACCGTTTGCCAGTGAAAGAAGATTGTCGTCCAAAGAAGCAGAAGGTTCGTCGTATGCGTCCTGAAATGTCAGAAAAGATCAAAGCAGAGGTAATGAAACAGTTCAATGCAGGGTTCTTGGCCGTAACTTCTTATCCTCAGTGGGTTGCAAATGTGGTACCAGTTCCTAAGAAAGATGGTAAGGTACGTATGTGTGTAGACTACAGAGATCTGAACAAGGCTAGCCCTAAAGATGACTTTCCACTTCCTCATATTGATATCCTGGTAGACAACACTGCTCAGCATAAGGTATTCTCTTTTATGGATGGTTTCTCTGGTTACAATCAAATCAAGATGGCACCTGAAGATATGGAGAAGACTACATTTGTGACACAGTGGGGCACCTTTTGCTATAAGGTAATGCCATTTGGTTTGAAGAATGCAGGGGCAACATATCAGCGTGCTATGGTGGCTTTGTTTCATGATATGATTCATCATGAGATAGAGGTATATGTGGATGATATGATAGCCAGGTCTCAGAATGAAGAACAACATCTTGATCATCTGCACAAGTTGTTTGAGAGGTTGAAGAAATACAGGTTGAGATTAAATCCAAACAAGTGTACTTTTGGAGTTAGATCTGGAAAGCTCTTGGGTTTCATTGTCAGTGGAAAAGGTATTAAAGTGGATCCTGCAAAAGTGAAAGCTATACGAGAGATGCCAGCTCCCCGTACTGAGAAGGAGGTTAGAGGTTTCTTGGGACGATTGAACTACATTGCAAGATTTGTTTCCCAATTAACTACCATCTGTGAGCCAATCTTCAAGTTGTTGAGGAAAGATCAGGTGATGAGTGCCAGACTGCCTTTGATGAAATCAAGAGATATTTGCTAGAACCTCCAATTTTAATGCCACCAGTTGATGGAAGACCCTTGATTATGTATTTAACAGTATTAGACAACTCAATGGGGTGTGTATTGGGGCAACATGACGAGTCTGGTCGAAAAGAGCAGGCAATATACTACCTTAGCAAAAAGTTTACCGACTGTGAAACAAGATACTCACTGCTCGAGAAAACTTGCTGCGCTTTGGCATGGGCTGCTCGCCGACTAAGACAGTATATGTTGACCCATACTACCTTGTTGATTTCGAAGATGGATCCAATCAAGTACATATTTGAGAAACCTGCTCTCTCCGGAAGAATTGCAAGATGGCAAATGATCTTGACGGAATATGATATACAGTATACCACTCAGAAGGCCATTAAGGGGAGTGTTGTTGCTGATCATTTGGCTCATTAAGCAGTAGATGATTACCAGTCAATGAATTTTGAGTTCCCTGATGAAGACATTATGTCTGTTACCAAAGAACCTGGACAATATGACGGACCTGAACAAGGATCCCGATGGACTATGGTTTTTGATGGTGCCTCCAATGCACATGGTAATGGTGTTGGTGTTGTGATTAGTTCCCCTGAAGGTTGTCATACCCCGATTACTGCCAGACTTTGTTTCTATTGTACCAATAACATGGCTGAGTATGAGGCATGTATCATGGGTATGCAAGTTGCTATTGATATGAAGATTCAGTTCCTTGAGAATTATGAAGGATGCAGGCTTGGATGAAGATGAGTGGATTCAGACTCGACTTGACCAGATAAATTTGATTGATGAGAAAAGGTTAGCAGCAGTTTGTCATGGCCAGATGTACCAGAAACGGATGATCAAAGCTTTTAACAAGAAGGTTAAGCCAAAGTTATATCAGGCTGGTGACTTGGTAATCAAGCGTATCATATTACCACAGGGTGATCCTAGGGGCAAGTGGACTCCAACATATAAGGGACCATTTGTAGTCAAGACAGTGTTCTCAGGAGGTGCCATGATACTGACTACAATGGATGGTGAAGACTTCCCACAACCTGTAAACGCAGGCATAGTTAAAAAATACTACGCATAAAAAGAGACCCGCTAGGTTGACAGGCCTAGGCAAAAATAAGGGCATCCCGGCAAACCAAAAGGGTTTGGGCAAAAATTAGGGATATATATATAAAAAGATGTACACCCGGCAAGTCGAAAACCTGAAAAGGCGGCTTGGGCAAAAAAGGGTATCCCGGTGGATTGAAAACCTGAAAGGGCAATCCAGGCAAAAGTTAGGGATTAAAGCGTATGACTATGTCTCGTTTGGATCACTCATGAAACTGCAACCAGTTGTACTACTTACTCAAGCTCAAACAGATAAAGCTCAATCCAATCGTTTCCGTCTCAACAGCAAGAAGATGAGATACTTGAGTGGCAATAGTAGAATGGAAACTCAATAGGATTATTTCCCACATAGCTGATTCTTTTTGTAAAACTTCATGACAAAATTCTCTTACTAGGGTTTATGTCTCCTTGTACAAACTTACCCGTGTATGGGTCACTTTTGATATAAATAAATTCCATCTTTTGAATCCAGATTCACTTTTACCCTATTTACATAAGCGAAACGTCCATTGGTTGTGTTTGAATGTATGTATGCCTTTGAATATGATTGATGTTTACCAGAAACGCATGTATGCTTTTAATATGATTGATGTTTACCAGAAATGCATGAAAATGCAGTAATAGTATTTACTAAGGACGAACGAGGGAAGGATTTCAAAGAAGCTTCGCCGGTTCATCTTTACAAGACAGTTACAAACCATCAGTAGGACTAATCCATTTTCACAAAGTCTAATCTCCCCTGGAATTTATATCCATCTCTTTTATCCTCATACGGATATACGGGAAATTACTTTCCAATAAGGGCACGATGAACGAAGACGGGATGTTATACTTATCCTACTATCAAACAAAAACGAAGGTTATCTATACCCTACTATCCCCAACAACGGGAGGTTATCTATACCTTGTTATCCCCAACAACGGGAGGTTATCTATACCTTGTTATCCCCAACAACGGGAGGTTATCTATACCTTGTTATCCCCAGCAGACGGAGGGTTATATATTCTTCAACAACGAATCGGGATTTATTTTCCTTGGCCAGCAGTTGTTATACAAGGATATCCAGACACTTCCAGCAGTGTCATAGCATACATACATCATTTACATCATACCATAACATATATGTCTATAGTACATTACCTAAGTGCATCATGTCATACATGCATACATAAAGCATAAACTAATGTTGTTATACAGAATGCTACCTTGTTTTCAGGTTAATTATCCAACAAACAATCTTATGATCTTTGGGACTGCTTTATTGTAACCTCAGGGTTACTTTATCCTCCTGATGAGCTTCTTATTACTTTGGGACTGCTTTATTGTAACCTCAGGGTTATTTTATCCTCCTGATAGCCTCTCATGACTTCAAGACTGCTTTAGAGCTACTGATTGCTCTATCCTCCTGAAATCATCCTATTACTTCAAGACTGCTTTAGAGCTATTCATTGCTCTATCCTCATGAGGTCATATTACTACTTCAAGACTGCTTTAGAGCTATTCATTGCTCTATCCTCATGAGGTCATATTACTACTTCAAGACTGCTTTAGAGCTATTCATTGCTCTATCCTCCTGAAGCCATCTAATTATTTCAAGACTGCTTTAGAGTTATCCATTGCTCTATCCTCCTGAAATTACATTATTATTTCAAGACTGCTTCAGAGCTATCCATTGCTCTATCCTCCTGAAATCATTACTTCAAGACTGCTTTAGAGTTATTGATTGCTCTATCCTCCTGAAGACATATCACATTATTATTTCAAGACTGCTTTAGAGCTGTTGATTGCTCTATCCTACTGAAGCCATTCTATTACTTCAAGACTGCTTTAGAGCTATTGATTGCTCTATCCTCCTGAAGCCATTATTACTTCAAGACTGCTTTAGAGCTATTGATTGCTCTATCCTCCTGAGGTCAGATTTATCACTTCAAGACTGCTTTAGGGTTATCATTATTGATTGCTCTATCCTCATGAAGACATGCTGTTACATCAGTATTACTCCAGACTCCTGACAGTTCTCATTATACTACTGAAGAACTTTCCCCTAGTGGCATCTTTAAGCCCACTCAATCATGTTCAACCAACCATCAATATCACTCCATGCACTGGTGAGTGCAAATTTTTGGGCTTTTGTGTTCAATCCCCTTCAACCTTCCAGGTTACGACTGGCAAATATACCAATCTAACCCCTCAGGTTTCAGAAAATTGAACAGGGGCAGCTGTTGCACCCCAAAATTTGCCCTCACAATACAAGACTTTGTGTTCCAAGAAGGTTCACAAGGTTCACAAAATTCACAATTGGTCAGAAGAGTTGACAATTCCCTCAGACAATGCACCTCCTAAGCAGTGCATCCAAAACTAGGGTTTTGACTTTAATCAGGCTAAATGGACTTCCAAGACTTCAAGTGAGCTTCATAACATCTTATATGTGTATAAGAACCCCCATGTCAAGTTTCAAGACTTTTCTCAAAAGTTTGCTCAGTCAGATGATCAGATAAGTCAAAAGCAGTCAATGCAGTTAAAAGGTCAAACTGAGGTCAACTGTGGTCAAACCAAAGTCATACTTCATGATTTTTTTTTTGTTTTTTATTATTTTTACTCTAAATTTTTCTATCTTTCATTAAAAAAATAACAAAAATAGTTTTTTATTATTATTTAATTATTATTTTCGTATTTTAATTAAATCATTTTTTAAAATATTATTTTTTTCACTTTTTTCTAAATTATTCATAAAAATATCCAAAAAATCATAAAATAAAAAATATTGAAAAAAATTTTGTTCTTTTTATAATATTTTAGGAATCAATAGGATTATTAGTTTTTATTTTAAGTTTATTTTAATTATTTTAAATTATTTAAATTTTATTTTTTCTTAACTAATTATTTAGTTTGGGCTTTAAAATGGGCTTTAGGGACATTATTGACAATTTGGTGTTAACCCTAATTTGTTCCCTATATATACATGTGTTGCCTTGTTGGAAAAAAGGGGAGAATGAAAAAAACCTAAGAGGAGTGAGTGCCGTTTGTCGTTATTTAGTTTTCTTCTTCATCCATTACTATTGTTTCTTTTTCTTCATCGTTTACCGTTATTTCTTTTCCTTCATCTATTACTGTTGTTTCTTTTTCTTCATCTTTTACCGTTATTTCTTTTTCTTCATCTATTACCGTTATTTCTTTTTCTTTATCTATTACTGTTACGTTTATATATATATAATTTTTAAATTGTTAGAGTTTATATATATAAGATTTTTGATCGAATTATGTCGATACGATGTTTGCACATTTGTGTGCATGACGCGTGACATTTGTGTTAGTTCGATCTGGTTGCGATGATCGCATTTTTGTGTGAGCAATAATACTATTTTTTGCTTAATTTCTTTTTATTTGCGATAAATTTTGTTTCGTCCGATTTAGATCTGGTTGCGATGAGCGCATTTCTGCGTTAGCAACATTGTTGGGTTATTTGGCACATTTAAAATTCATTATTGCTTTATTATTATTATTATTATTATTATTATTATTATTATTATTATTATTATTATTATTATTATTATTATTATTATTATTATCATTATTTATTATTATTATCATTATTATCATTATTATTATTATTGTTATCATTAATTTATTAAAATTTGTTATAATATAAAAATCTGTTTTTTAAAATAAATAACATTAACATCTTTTTCCAAATTAATATGAAAACCTATTATTTTTAAGAAAAACTTTTTTTAGATAAATTTAAAATAATAACTAAAATCTTTTTTTTAAAATAATAACTAGAACCGTTATTTATTTTATTTTATTATTGTTCAATTCAAATTTCATTATCATATTGTATCTACTCCTCTCATGTAACCTCGCGAACTTAACAATCGCTCTTTAAATTCTGCCTTTAAATTTCTGCTTGCATGGTTTAAATTATGACATTATCTCTCTGTTTGCATGATTCAATTATCTCACGCGTTTACTATTATTTCTGTCACATTGCACACATCCGAAGGTTAGGTCTAACTGGTTGGCCGCCGCGCCAATAGTCCATAAAACTTCACACATTCAATTTCAAATCCTCAAAACTACAAACTACAAACCCTAATTTTCACAAATGCCTCGCCGCAGGCAAAATTACAATTTTACCCTTAGCATTAGGTCAAAGAGCCGCCGCGCTCATTTTAGGGTTTCCCGCCGTGGAATCCCTAATTTAACCCTAATTACAACTTAACATTTCAACGTAGAGATTTGAAGTTTCTACACTCCACGTAAGCGTGTCCTTAAGATGCGTTTATTCCCCTTGAGACCTTGACCACAGTCAAGAAGTTTCTAACCTCCCTATTGAGGGGAACTACGATTACTCTGATTCCACTCCCGTAAGGATACGTAGGCACAAGATGCGATGTCTTGCCGAGTAAACTTAGAATTAACCCCCTTTATTATTTATTATTGCTTATTTATATTTTATTTATCTTTGCTATTTAATTATTTTGCTTATTATTTTGTAATTGTTTCTTGGATGTAAAGTTGTTTAATTATTTAATTATTATTATGGTTAGTAATTAGGGAGTGTAATAACATGTATGTAATATTAAAATAAATTTAGATCACTTTTAAATAAAGATAATTAAAATAAACACGTCACACACGTAAGTCGATTTTAATCGCCGTCTCACTTCCTAAGGATATCCCTCAAGTTGCCTACGAATAATGGTTAAGTGGGGTGTATAAAGCAAGTCCCTCAAATAAAAAAATCATCAAAGTCCCTTATGGTTGCCTTTACGAATCAAGTCCCTTTCGAAAAATGATGATGGTCCCTTATATGTGCTTATTACATCCCACAATGGCCTTCAAAAATCCAATCGTCCCTCACATGTCCCTTAACATCCAAAGTAAGGACTACCTACTCCATTATAGTAGGGATAGTCTTGCTAAAGGAAAGAATAAAGAATAAGAAAGACCTTTAAACATTAGGGTAGGTTACTCCTAGGTGCTTGCTCACTTCAAAACTGTTTCACACTTAAACAAATTTTCAACAAGTTTTCAAACAAGTTCTTAACACATCCTTACATGGATTATTTATTAACTATTCTGAAAATTTTCTATTCACACACTACACTTTCAAAACAATTCAAAAGTGAGCTTAAGTACCTAAGAGCCCATGGATAACCATGGATGAAAAGGGTGCTAACACCTTCCCTTTTCATAACCTACCCCCCGGACCCAAAATATTCTCTAAGGTCTTTCCTGTTCTTTTATAACCTTTCCTTATGGATAAAATAAAAGTCGGTGGCGACTCTTGCTATCCGCAACATTGTTTAAAGTCAGTTCTCCCACCGTGTTACAAGGAGTAATCGCAAAAGTCGAGAATTAGGGTTTTGAATGGGGAAAGACCATAACTCCTTAACCACACATCCAATTGAGTTGGTTCAAAGCATATTGGAAAGATCTTGACAAGTCCTACAAAATTCCCAAAGTGGTCCATGAACATAAAATGCATAGATATGGAGTTATGACCAAATTCATTACAAGAGGGAAAAGTAACTTAGAAAAATTTCACTTTTAAGCTTGTTTTTCAGCAACTTTGAGAGGTTTTTTAGCCAAGTTCCTTTGGAAATCTGAAACTCATGAAAGCATGAAAGTTGTAGAGCTACATGAGGGCTTTCCAAAATGTATTAGAACTCCTCAATAGCCCTTATGAGCCGAGAGTTATAAATTTCGCAAGATGAGGTTTTAACACTTGAGTCCCACATTGACAATTTTTCACAAACTCATCCTCTGACCACTTGAGCTATTCTCAGACCTTGGATCTTGTTTCTATCTAATATTTGGAGGATTTGAAGAGGAGAAATGCAGCAAATGAAGAAGTTTGGCAAGACTTGCAACTTGGAGGCAAGTGGGAGTATTTTATTCATAAAAGGGAAGAAAGAGAAACTTTTTGCCACACTTGCAGCAAACAACCCCCTATTGCCTAGCCACTCTAATCACCATTATTTCATCCATACTACTTGAACAATACATCAGTTGAGGCAAGGATTTGAATCTTACAGCTGCAACAAACCTCAAGCAAAGGGTTACCTTTTTCAAAATCCCTCCAAAAGTGCCAAGTTACAAATATGTCCTCACTCTTCATTTTCCTATAAATAGAGGCTCCCTCTATGTCATTTGGCACACCAGAGCACTCTTAGAACCAAGAGAAAACCACAGCTCTCACTCCTTTCATGTTTACCTCATTTTCAAAATCTCAAGTTTCACCAAAATCTGTCTTGGGCAGTTGGCTTCCCAAACTCATTTCCACACATTCCAAATCACCACAAACCATCTGCACAATCCATAAATGGTGTGTATAAGGTGTTCATACTCTTAAACCACTCAAAAACACCATTCTCCCAAAAGTCAACTCTCAAACCAAGCAAGTTTGACCTTATACTCAAAAAACTGCCAAACCTCTGCCCAGACCTCTTTGGATCATTCTAACCATCCATACACCTTGGATATATGATGTATCAAATGTCCCTAGCATAACACAACCTCATCCTCATTTATTTTGAGGTTTGTCACAAGTTTCTTCAAGTACAAGAAAAGTTGTTTTCATCAAAACGAGTTGGACAACTACTAAAGTTTTTCTCAAGGTTTTCCATATTGCAACAAGCTTGTGTGGATGTCTACAAAAGGTTAGTGGTTATTATCCTTTTATTTATGTCATGAACATGATTGATGTGCTTAGTGTGTATTTGTGTTTAAATGCAAAATGAAGTTCATTAGTAAATCTGCCAGTTTGTGTTGTGCCAACTTTTTTGAGCATATAATTGCCTTGGATTGCCATTGCCTTGATATGATTATGTCTTATGGATGTTGAGTTAATTTCTGTCATGAGTTATTGTTGGATGTTCTCACAAGTCATTTGTTTTATGATGGTTCTGCTGCAAACAGCTTGGAAGGTATTATTGCAGCCTCACTTAACCTTGATACCTTGTTGACCATTTTAGATCCCTATATGTTCTATTCATGTTGTGTTTGAATTCTTGAATCTAGGTTTGATTTGGAACTACAACTTTATGTTTATGCTTTCAATCTAAATTTACAATCTGCACTGATATGCCTTTCTCAAACCTGTTGCTTTGTTGTTGTGTCTTTGAAAAAGTTGCATATACCATGAACAATGTATGTCATTCTGTTTTGAACCTGCTAAACAGCCTCTTTGGATCATTCTGAGTACTTGCATCTTTGTATCATGCATATTTTTGTCATTAAATCCAATTGCCGTGATGATTTGTTGATCTTGCAACTGGTGTGCATTAGAGATATCAGGACTGAATTATTTGTGCTAGCCTTACCTTTCTGCAAAATTCATACTTGCTGCCATGATACATACTTGAAATTTAATGCATGCCATGCTAAGTGTATATCTGTTTGAACTTTCTGCTTGAGGTTTGGTCTATGTTTGTCAACATAAGAGGGGGTATCCAATATGTTTTGACATCATCATGTTCATCTTGCATAAATTACTGTCAGCATGAGATTTGTATGCTTTGAGTTTGTGGTCTTTGTGAAGTTATGATTGTTTTGTCTAAAGACTGTTTTCAATTGACATGACCTTGTGCTGTTTGTGTTGCCAAATATGACAAACATGTATCCACCTTTCCATGTATGTTTCAATGCTTTGTAGGTCATGTTTAAAACCTGTCTTGAATTTGCTTGATCATTGTTTGAATGTTTGTGTCATGCCTATGTTGTCTCAAGTCCAACTGCCATATCATATACCCGATTTTGCTTGAAGTTACATTGATCAATCCTTGCATCATGTTTGGATTCTTGAGTATGCATGAATTATGTTATGTGTAATAAGTATGTAGGCTGCATCATTCTTTCTACACTTTTTTCCAATACAAACCACAAGCATGTTTTTAAAATCACTAACAGTCATACACCAGTTTTTTGTTTGAGGCCATCACTGCATATTTTTTACATCCTAATCCCATGAACATAGTAATTGTGACTTGTGCATGACATCACACATCATCAATTCCTTCTGTCATGAGCTGGAGTTAACACTTTGCATACCAAGCATGTTTTGCAACTTACATGACAACTTTTGGTTTGGAACTGTTTCTGTTTGATCTAGGCATCTAGGATCATTAGATAACATGTTTATAAGATGTGCACATTTTCATTTGATCATGATCCCTCTTATTTTGAACTATGGCCATCATCATGCATTTTTAAGACATTTTGTGCAGCTTGCGTGTCATTTTTTGATTAAACTTGTTTTGGTTTGGTTTGTGCATCAAGAATCTTTGGTTTATATATTTTGAAGTTGTGCATACCCTTACCTGTTCATATGTCTTGCTGTTTTGAGCTGTGCCATTCAATTTGCATTTTCAAAGCTTCACTCTAACCATTTACACACTAGTTTAAAAATAGAGTTGTCTTTGCATGATTTTGGCATCTAAAATCCTTAATTGATGTATTTGGGAGGTGTGCATATTTTCATTTGATAAAAATCTCTGCTATCATGAGTTGTATCCCCCATTATGCATTCCTAAGCTTCAAATTGCATTTGTATTCTAATTTCAAAATATATGCATTTTTTGAGAAAACTGAAATCACCACTGAATTCCTCATGAAATTTCACTCAAGATAGACTAAAATTTTATTGCATTTGGTTGAGTATTGATGAAGTTATGATGTTGTCGTATCCATATTCTTGCTTGATTTTCACGCTTGTTGCCTTGCCCAGATTTTTATGTTTAGTTAAGTATTTAAATTTTAGGGGTGGCAAAATACATGGATGTATCGCCACCCCAGTGGTTAAACCTCACATTCTCATGCGCCTTTCACCTGCTTGTCCTGGGTTCGATCCACAGTGGAGATCAACCCATTTTGCTATTTTTCCACTTTGCCATGTTTTAATCATTTTGTGTTTCATTTCCATTTCATTCACAAACGCGTGCCCTAGCCCAGTTAATTGTTATTCAAAGGGTGGTGGGTTCAACACCTACCAAACGCTTCCCCCTCTTTTTTATCACTAAATTTCTTTGTTTTTTATGTTAATTGTAATTAATTCATAAAAACCATAACTTCCTCGTTTTTCATTACTTTTAACCAGTTCTTTTTGCATTAGTCTCGTATTTGCATATATTTTCATGTGGTGCATTAACCTTCTAGATTTTTCATTAGTGAGAACAATTTTGCATTAAGAGCGTTCATGTTTCTTTTTAGGATTTTTTTACCCTCTTAACCATTTCAAAAGTTGTGATTCATTTTTCTCCAGTTGATTATTGTGATGTGAATTCTATGTTTGTCAAAACCTTGATGTAATTATAATTACTTGTTGCTTTTAAGCATGATGTTTAATTCATTTGCTTTCCATGTAATATCCCCATGTTTGACTTATTTGCATTAGTCGTTACCTTCGTCTTTGTCAAGATAATGCTTAAGTCTTTCCCTTTCATTGAGTCTTATAAGAACTCATCTTTGCTTGCCTATTGTCATACGCTTGCATGCTTTGGTTGTAACCATTCCTCCTATTTGACATGCTTGTATATGCTTGGTTGTAACCATGTTGCTGGTACTCATCATGTTTGTTTATATGTTTATGCTTTGTTAAGTTTATTTTCCCCAAGTGATGGAACTCTTTAGTTCTCATCCAAGTTGTCTCCCCCTTCTATCCTTTCAAAGGAAAGTTTCTCTGTTGACCCTTGGGTCATAGACAACTCATCTTCCCCCCGACTTCGTTAAGTCATTCATACACTTAGTTAAGTAGAACATGTCCATTGGACTTTGCTTAAGTCTAAAAAGCCTACCCCTTGTTAGGAGTGCTCTTTCAACTAGAACTTAGGATATAGTTTGTTAACTCTATGTAAGAATCATCATCATGATTAATTACTTCCTCTTCTTGAGTGTTCAACTTAGAGCTAGAGAGTTTCCTTAAACTCTACACAAGCATTGTCATGTTTGTTCCCCTTTGAACCTTGATCATAATCAAGTGTTCTTCAAACTTAGTGAGGTGAACTACGATTGCTCTGATTCTATCCTAGTTAGGATACGTAGGCAGAAGATGCGATGTCTTTATGAGCAAACTTAGTGTATATATCTTTAGGTCTTAACCTATAATTTTTACCCAATCCAAATCCATAGCAAACTTAGCAAACCAAAAAACAAAAGGTTCCTGTAGAGTACCACAGATGTTTAGGATGTGAAATACCTACCCTATGCATAACCAACCCCCGATCCCCGAATCTCTTAGCGTTGTTGTTACATCGCGCAAAAGGTTCTTTCTCTCTTTATACCTTTCCTTTGGATAAATTAAAGTCCGGTTGTGAATTCTAAGAATTACAGATTCAAGTTAATTCAATAGCTTGGTATCACGATTCTCATCGCAACACATGTGTTACAAGACATTTTGGCATAACATTTCATTTTCATCATACAACCTGTTACATTCCTTAAATCATGCGCAGGGATTTGCATTGGAAGCATACCAAACATTTCTCAAAATGAACCAACACACAATGTACCTCTTTGCTCCATTTTTGAAATTTTTACCAAAAACAAGAAAGACCAAAAGCTGTCACAACACAATTCCTCTCTCCATCCTATTGCTAGTAGACACCAAATCAACTATCATTTTTCTAACTACTGCATAACCGTATGAGCTTTTATCCTTGTTCATCACACACCATTGATTCAAAAATTCATGAAAGTGCATCATCTACACCATTGATCTTTCACCATGGTAAAACCCTCCAAAGCCTGATTTCACTCCATATTTAAGCTAAAGAGAAGCTTTAGAAAACCCTAGCCACCACTGTTGCAAGAAAAATCAGAATTTGAGCTTTGAACTCCTCCAAAAACCACAAAACCTGTCTTGTGCAAATCTCATACCAGCATCTTCTCCAATCATCCAACTACCCTAAAAATCATCCACACAATCTCAAAATCATTATTAGAAGGTGTTCCAACCATTAGTTTGTCCAAAAATACCACAACACCAAAAGTCAACTTCTCACACCCTAAAGTTTGTCTTCTCTGCACAAGATAATGAAACTCACTGCCTAGAACAGTTTGGACCTCTTTGACACCTTGAACAACATCCATTTATGTTGTACCAACTGTCCAAGTCCTTAAAGAACTGTTGGAACATCATTTGTTAGAACTGTCATCAAGGATCACTTTGTTGCTTCAAAAGGAAGGAACTTCAAAGCTTGCTCAAAGGAGGAAGGGGGTACTCTGTGTTTGCTGCTAGCTTGCTTTTTTTTTTATGAGTCTACAAGGGGTAGGTATCTCTAAACTTTCTATTTCATGTGCATAATTATCATTAAAACATGGTTGAGTTTTTTTGTTTGTGTTCATGTTTTTGTTAACTTTCATTTGAAATGTTGATTGGTTATTGTGATGAAAAAGTTGTGGTTATTGAATGAGAAACATTGTTGTGTTGATTTTTGCAAGGTTGTAGCCATAATGAAAAAATACTTTGAGTTTGTTAATGCTTGACATTGTCATGCCAAGTTTGCCTCTGTGATGATTTGAAATATTGTTTTGTGCTTGGTTATGCTAACTGTCATAAAGGCTGAGACTGTAGTGGCCTTAATTCTGATATGATCCTTGAAGGTAGAACTATTACCATAAAACCGTCTGCTAGTTTGGTTGGGGGCATAGTGTTGTGCTTACTGTCCAATGTTATCAGGATTTTTAAGTTGGATTCACATTTGTTTGCAGTAGACCTGTAGGACTGCTGTTTGTCTGTTCCGCTCTTGGAATGCTAGTTTTTTTTATTAACATTATGGTTTGAAGCTGGACCTGTTGTCTAGTTTTGTTGTTAGTGCTTACCATTTTAAATTTCTCATCAGTTTTTACTTTGGTATTTTGGATTGAGATTGGTTGCTACCATTATGCATCATTACTACCAAGACTTGCTTGCATTAGTAACTGACACTTTAGAGGGTTTAGGTTGGTTTTCTTGATTTTGGAACTTTATCATGGCTTGATGTTTTGAGGAAGCTAGTGTGTGATATGGTAATGATCAAACTTTAACTTTTATTTGAGGAATTTCCAACTGCCATATGTGTGCATTGGTGGCTGTCTTGAGGTTATTAGGTTTGCATCGTGTTGTCTATTTGAGTTGTTGCTTCTGTCAATAAGGATAGTCTTGTGAGGTTGGTTTTTTCTAAGGTGAGGTTGCCACCAGGTTTGTGTCATGAGGATTTTGATTGTTGGACCTTTGAGAACATTTATGGCTGTTGTGACTGTTTGGTTTGAACTAGCTTTGAGTAGCACATAAGAACTGTCAAGAGCGTAAGTCTTTGGATTGTTACTTGTTTCTTGCACCCTGCTATCAACTGTACTTCATCGCTAGTCTTGTTTGATAACTGTCATTAGGGGCTGATTTCTTTTTAGATTGATTGGTGTTTAGAGAATTCTTTTATGTTTCAGTTGCCTAATGTTGAAAGGCTTACATTTTTATCTTTATGATTGAGGGGCGTGTACTGATTAATGTAGTTGGAATGCCGCAATAGGGAAGACCTTGTGAGTGTCTCAGGTCTGCTGAGCATTGGTGAGAGTTTGTTCTAGGTAGGCTAGATAGAACTCATAAGAATCTCTTGGCCTATGTGATTATTGTGGAAATGGTATTGTCACTGCTTGACTGTGTGAATCCAGGACATGTTTGATTATTAACAAGCATTTGCTGATCAGAATGGTTGGATTTAGGATGATGTAGTGTTGTCTTAGAACTTCACCATATTTGTTTAAAGGACTACCAAAACCTGTTGGAACTGAGGAGGCTTAGCTTATGATGTTCGGATCTGAACCATGTCATGATTGAATCTGTTTTTGCATTTGATGCCATTAGTGTAGATTTTGCCCCATATTGATGTTATGCCAATGCACTGTAAAGGCAACATTTGGAGCTAGTGTCTGTCTTTTGTGCCATTTTAGTCTAGGTTTCTGCTTCTAGCAAGGTTGTTGGATTTATGTTATTACAAATATCTGCTGTTGGATACAGTGCCTTAGTACCTTGTTGAACATCTTATTCATTGTCTTGTTCCTCAGTAAGATAGTTTGCCACTAGTGCTTTAGTTTAGGTGCTACCAATTTAAGTTTGGCTTGAATTCTGAAATGGCATGTTTGTTGTGGACATCCTGGACCTTGCATTATTTGAATTCAGTTGTGATGTTTTTATTTTGGTTGAATCATGTCTATTTGTCTGGTGTGTTGACAACCATCTTAACCATGTGACTAGAACACATAGTTGCCTTGCTTGTATCAACATGTCATTGATTGATTCTGTTTGAACCTTGACTGCCAGGGCTGAACAGTCCTCTAGTTTACCTTCTTCTGCTAGCAGTGGATCAAGAGATTATTGAGCTTAGGATTTAGTTTGAGTGTGATCCTTTAACATACTTGGATTTACTTGGTTGTTTGGTTTATCCATTTTGTTTTGATCATGTTCAAGTTGTGCCTATAATTGCATTACAAATGCCAAAATCTTATCATAGTTTCTTTTGAATCATCTTTTTGATAAAACTTGATCTATGACACATTGGAAACATGTGCAGACCCTTGCTTGATCTTGAACTCACCTATTTTAATCATTTTTCTTCCAAATGTATTCCCAAACTCATACTTGCATGTACCATCGTGTTTTAATTTATGAGCATAATTTCAAATTTTGGTTGGCACCATCATCATCCTTATGAAAAAACAAGCAGGTTAGACTAAAATTTCATGGAATTTGGTTGAGATTTGAATGAGTTGTGATGGAATCGTATTTCAAGTTTTTCACTTGGTCTTGCCTTGAAGAAGTTGCCCAGATGCGTGTTTTGGTATATATGAGAATGGGGTGGCTTGATACAACAGATGTATCGCCACCCCAGTGGTTAGTACCTTGCCCTTAAGTCACTTGCCATACCATTGATCCTCGGTTCGACCCTCAGCGAGGGCATTTTTTGTGATTTTTTATGATTTTCTTGGTTTAAATATTTTTACTTTCCTTTTCCTTTTATTATTTAGTGGTTGGGTTGGTGTTGTTTTAAGCCTATGACCCCAAGGTCTTAGGTTCAAGCCTTAGGTGAGGCATTTCTTTCTTTGTAGCAATTTGTTTATTTTATTGTAGGTTTTTTTTCTTGTTTTGTTTTATTTATTTTAAAAAATAGTTTTGAATATCATAAAATCCCAAAAAAAAAAATCATTTTCTAATATTTTATTGTGTTAATTTATTTTCTTCATTTTTATTTTATTTTCCATTTATTTTTATTATTTTTAATTGAATTTACAAATTAATATACTTTGTGGTTTGTCACCTGTTCATTGCATGTTTTCCTCCCTCTATTGTTTGTTTGTTGCATCTTTTATTTGCATTCTTTGTTTGCTATGTTGACTAGTCCAAGTCAACTTCCTTTCTTTCTTATTTCACTTGTGGTTGAGTTATTTAGTGTTTACTTGGCCTTGTGCCATGATCCCCCTAGGATTCCTATTCCCTCAGTTTAGGATGGGAGTAGGAGAGACATTAGGTGTTCAATTCTTTGCATGATAACATTAGGATAGTTTCATTCTCTTTCATCCCAACTTTAGGAGCATTATGTATGACAACATTAGGGTCTAGTATTCCCTTTAGTCCGTGTCTTTCTCTTCTCGTCTCCTAAACAATTAAAAACACTTAATAAAGAATAATTTGTGATGTATGCTACGAGCCTTAAGTACTTGAGGAATGATGGTTGAGGGGTCTCCTCTCAACTGTCTAGAGTGTTAGCATATGCCCTTTGGGCGATATGCGACGCATTCGCTCTCGAATCATAGTCTTTAGTGAGACATGAGCTTCAAACCATAACTCAATTCACTTCTTGTCTTAAAAAATACAAAAGAAAAACATCAAATCTTTTTATCCTTCAGGATCTTAAATGAAAAATCATTTTCGTAAAGATAATGTTGTTAACTCTTGGTTCTATCGCAAACAGGTAACGCCTAAGTCTCCAATGGTCGAGCTGCATACACCTAACTGCTAGAATTAGGGTTTAACCCTACTTGGTTTAAAACACTTAAACTAACCTATAGTCGTGTCAGCCCGAACTACATTTGCTCTGATTTCTCGTACCAAACGAGGACACGTAGGCACAAGACGGCGATGTCTTGGCGAACAACCTTCCCCACTTTCACCCGTAGTTTTCTGAACTACGTTGACTCTGACTTTCCCATTGCACAAGGGAATACGTATGCATAGAGCGGCGATCCTCTATCGAGTCAGTTCTTTCTGTTAACCTCCGTTTAGCAGTAGCCGTAGATAGCTTATTTTTACACCCTTTTAGATAGACAACAAGCGTGGATCCCGTCGAGTACGACGGGTGTGAGGGGTGCTCATACCTTCCCCTTGCATAACCGACTCCGAAACCCGAGATATGGTTGTGATGACCTGTCTTCTCCCTTTTCCATAGGTTTTCTCTGATCGTTTCCTTTCCCTCTCTTTGGGATAAATAACGAACGGTGGCGACTCTTCTGTCTTCCGCCGTCCCCTCTTCGCAGCGATGCGACACCCTGTACCTTTTCCTGATGGTTCTTGAAGATCCCGTTTGAACTCTTCGCTTTAAGGAATTTCCAGAAGATTGGATGTTTCAGAACTCCAATAGCACGCGTTATTGATCATGTTGTTATGAGGACCCCATTATGCTCAACATTCCTATTGTTATGAGGATTATACCTTTTCCTTCCTTTCCTATTGTTATGAGGACATTTTCAATGCAACCTTATCGTTATAAGAATGTTACCCTGCTTGGTGTCCTATTCTTATGAGGAACCTGCTGTTGATTCTATTGTTATAAGAATCATCTTGGTCTCCTATTGTTATGAGGAACCTGTTGTTGATTCTATCGGTATAAGAATCCCTTTTGTATCTTATTGTTATGAGGACCTTTATTTTATCATTCTTATTATTATGAGGATTGTGATGCTTATCCTATCATTATGAGGATCTTATACCACTTTGCATCCTATCGTTATGAGGATTTTGTTATTTATCCTATTGTTGTGAGGATCATATCCTATTGTTATGAGGATCTTGGTGTGTTCAATCCTATTGTTATGAGGGTTTTGTCTTATCTTTTGTTCTAGAGTGTCAACCTGTCATGCCTGAACTTGTTGATCAACTGCTCTAGGTATTCCCCAGTGGAGACTATCTTTTCTGTCTTGTTTCCTATTGTTATGAGGATTATGTTTTTCTATGATCTCTTGTGAGAGGTCTTGCCCTTTCCAGTCATGCTAGTGGATTCTTCTTAGGGTATCCCTAGTGTTGCTTCCTGTTATCCCCAGCGAGTCATTACTCATTATCGTCTTTGTCTGCATTTTGCACTTATCATTTCATCATGAATCATCATATTAGGGTTCATTGCATGTCCGCATTGTTCCTGGAATTTCTTTGAAATAGTTAGTTTTGTTTGTAGCATAGCACACCGTTGCATCTAGGGGAAAATTTTCCGGTTATTTTTGTATTTAAATACCTTTTACTCTGATTCCAAGAGGGGTTGTCACCACTCATCCCATCCAGTAAAGTCAATTAAATAGTGGCAACTATCATACCCCAAATTTTGACCCTAGATGTCATCATCATTATAGGAGCATATCACATTGCATTGTTATCCCTAAATATTGTTTAATTTTCCTTTGCCTTGTTTCATTTGAATTAGGGTTTTGCTCCAAGGGGAATCAAGATGATCTTTATTTGATCAGTCAATGTTTTGGATTTATCATTAACTCACCAAGTGGGCATACACTCAATGTGCCTCTCTTCACCAAGAATCAAATTCAATTTGGTCCTATTACAAGTTATTGGATGCTCAATTTCATTTGGCCCCGAATTAGGGTTTTGTTTGGAAAAGTCAAACGTGCCTTTGACTTTTGATCAAAGCATGGTCCCAATACTTGGAACATGATTCAATACACTCAAATACATCCTTGGAGTCCATCCATGATGTTTGGAAAGATCAATAATGCAAGATCATTGAAGATCACACAGTTGAATTCATCTGATACATAAACTTTATCTGACACATAAACTTTATCTGACAAAGTCAACCCTTTGACTTTTGGGCTCTTTGGTCAAAGTTGAAGTCCTTAAGCCAAATTTCATCAAGACATGTTTGATCATTGGGTTTGAGCATGAAAACTCAAGATTTGAATGGTTTCTTGCAAAAGGGGCAAAGTAGAAGAATTGAAAATTTTCTAAGTATGGGAAGAAAAACCCTAGTTTGGTGCCAACTTTGGAAAGTCATAACTTTCAATCTACACATCCAATTTTTGTGATCTAAAGATCCAATTGAATCTCTCTTGACATACTACAACTTTGTCAATTTGAGTCCATCTTCAAAAAATGCTTAGATTTTGAGTTATGGAGCCATCAAGTTTGGAAAAATATGTCAACACTTAGAAAATTTTTGAGGCAGATTGTGTTCATCAAAAGTACCAAACTTTGGAGCCAGTTATCACCATGATCCATTGAGACTCAAGAAATACATCAAACATGAAATTTTTAGAGCATGTTTGGGGATTTTCAAAAATTACAAGAACTCCTTGATCTCATTCTTGAGCTGAGAGTTTCGAATTAAAGAATTTGGTGTCACAAAGTTGATTTTCATGCCAAGTCCACAAGTTGTTCTTGACAAAATCTCCAAGCCACACTCCATGATCCCACTTTATTGGCCACATTGCCTCTAAATCAACCCATAATCAGAAGTTTACATGAAAAATGGAACATCATCCAAGTGGTTAAGCTAATGTTCAAAAGATTTTTCCATTTTTAGAAGAAAGGTGGCATTTCCATTTTCATAAAGTGACTTTAAACAAAGTCAATTTGTCTTGAAAATTGTAGTTGTTTCCTCTACACCGTAAAAGTTTTGTACTGAGAAGAAACATGTCTGAACCTCTCAACAACCCTAGAAGAAGCTTGTACCTTTGCATTGGAATGGCACAAAATCATAAAACTACCAAGTTGTAACTCAACCAAGCCAAAAGTTTGAGAACTTTGTAATCTGACCAACTTCAAATCCCACGAGTTCTACTATAAATGGGGGGCTCCCTTAAGCTTCAAAACACACAATATCCACACTTGAAACCACAACAACCACCCTCCCCAACAGAATTTGCAAAAACACACTATTTTTGCAAGTTTTTAAGCCAAACTCATTTCCCTCGTGCATACTCCATAGAAACTCCAAAAGCCATCCCTAAACACTCCTTAGAGCTTGTTCCAATCATCAAACAAGTTTTGTATTAAGCCCTACCACATTCACTATTTTCACACCTTCATTTTGCAAGAAGGCACGAGTTTGGCTCTTAAAGTTGTTTCCATCTCCTCTAAGCATTCAAATCATGTCTCTATGGGTCAACAAAGCTAAGGAGGTGGTCTTTGCACTTCTGGAAGAGCATTTGAAAAAGCCTTGGACTGAACCCAAGAGGTAAGAACCTTGAGCTTTCAAACTTATTATGCATGCACTTTTATTGATTTATTTATAAAGCAAAAATGTAGTTCATATCATTGCATTCTATTTGAAGCTTTGGTTGAATTAAATAAGCTAATCACATGATGTTTTGACATGTTGAATCTTCATGGTGTTGCACTGTTATTGAGTATTTTGTGATATGTACAATTAGTTTTAGGTTGAGTTAGTAATGTATGTAGATTCCTTGTGTAAAATGCTTCAATTTCTGTTTTTATAGAATTAAATTTGGTTGAGGAATGAGAGAGATATGGAGGGTTGAATTTATGATGGTGGTATGAACTAGGGCTCGGGGGGAGAGAAAGGCACAGTGAACGAAGGAATAAGAAGAAGAAGTGAGGTGGCGCTAATTGGTGCGTTGGTGGCCCTGAGTTGGCCTTTTTGGTGGGAGCGTGAAATATATATTCAACTAAGGGGCTTAATACGCGAATCTATTGGCCACTCCAGTGGCACTACCTTTGCCTTGTATGCGTGCTGACTTGGGTTCGATCCTTGGTGACAACCCTTTTGATACTTCAGTGCAATTTTATTTTAGTTTAGCATTCAGGTTTGATTTTTGAATATATATTCACAGTGCGCGCATAGTTGGACTGGCTAAGCTTTTGAGTCAGAAGTGCAATGACCTAAGTTCAACACCCATGGAGGATATTCCTTATCTTCTTTATGACTTTGTTTCACTCATTTTCTTTGCAAACTCAAATGTCCATAACTTTCTCATTCTTAATCATTTTTTAGTCATTCTTTTTGGTAAATGTTCATGATAATGCCTAATTTTTGTTTGTGAAAATAAATTTCCTAAAATAATTATTTTTGTTGCATTTATGTATGTTCAAAGTGTGTAACTTTTTAGAGTTTCTTAAGGACCTCTTTTGTTTCTTTTGGTTGACCTCTTGGGTTTCCTTGTACATTCTGATTTTATAAACCTCCTATGTTTTAACTTGGTTTTGTAACGCTTTTTAAGTGTATGTTGAACTTTGCTCACACCATGAGCTTTTGCTTGGCCTTTTTGTCCATAATAGGTGATTTTCTTCCATGTTTACATAACTATGATGTGTATATATGCCTCTGTGTTGAATTCACCATATTTATGTGTCCTTTCATACTTGAATTTTTTCTTGAAAATGACTTTGAACACATGTTTGCATTCCTAAGCCTTTTGTGATGTTCTTACTTATTTATGACCATGTTTGAACCCTAATATCCATGTTTGGTTGTTACCTATTTATATTGACATGTCCAACTTGTATCCATGCTTAAACATTCATGTTATGTGTTAACTTATTCACATGATGTTTGAATTTATAGTTGTCATCTTTAAGTTTGTTCACATGTCATCTCTTGTATGTTTACATCTTCACTCACATCTTATTGTCATAAACATGCTCCTTTTTTTTCAAGTATGTTTGGGTGTTACCTTTACTTGTCCTAAATTGTATCCATGATTAAATAATATTTTAACTTATACATGTTTACTTTGAACTTTGAATGATATCATGTTAAATAATGCTTTGACTTATACATGTCTTATTTCATCTTTGAACATTCTCCATGTTTATGTGTTGTCATAACTTTCCCATGTTAGCTTTGAACTTTGTTTTCATCCATGTTAAATGATGTTTTAACTTATACATGTCATACTTGAATATTAAATGTAACCATGCTTAAGTATTGTAATGACTTATCTATGTTGAAATGTTAAATTGTATTCATGATTAAGTATTGTTATAACTTATTCATACTTGTATTGTATTCATGATTAAATGTTGTTATAGTTTATTCATACCCGTCTTGTATTCATGATTAAGTGGTGTTAGTAAACCCTAATGCATGCTTTCCTTTGTTTATGAACTTAAACTTGTTATCCAAGATGCTTTAGTCTTGTTAGAACTATACTTCATGATTGTTTAGATGTTGTAGAATCTATTGTTTGAATATACTTACCTTGGTTGTCACCATGACTTATAAACTTTTTGAAACTTGTGCTTGGTTGTTACCATATCCTTTATGAAGTCTTTGCTTTAAATGTTGTCACATTTATCCTTATATCTTGGTTGTAACCATGTGTTTTATATTTGTCAATTAACATCATGTTTGAATGTTATTTTGAATGCTTGAAATTGATATCATGTTTTAATATCATACTAGTTCATATCATCCTTTCATTTCATACTTCTTTTAACTTTGTCAAGTTATCCCCCCCCCTGAAGGAAAATTGCGATCTAAACGCAGCGGAAAACAAAAATTTTCCTTTAGTGATCCTCACGAATGAGCATGGTCAGTGATAGAATCGTTACCTCTTTGTGGCGATTCAGATCTTTGATGCAGCGATCACAAGCGTTGATGAGGTGCAACGCCTCTACTCAGTCCACACGAACAGCTTCCGGTCACAGTGCTAGCTGCTTACGAACGGAATTATTTGAGCGAGAAAAGAGAATCAAAAACGAAATTGCATCAAGTGAAAGCTTCATCACAAGGGTTCCTTTTATAGACTCTCTTGTGGGCTGCGGGCTAAAACCCTAATTCACATGATCCATAATAATATTATATATTATTATAATAACTATTATTATAATAAATATATTTATTTTATTATTATTTTATAACCATTATAAAATAACAATAATTATTATTATATTATCCGAATTTCTATTTTTCACTTAAGTGCACCGTACCTTACGGTGTTCCTTTGATTTCTCTATCTCTCATCAAACTGTCCTTATGTGTGTGACCCTGTAGGATTTCGTAACGTTGGTAATTATATTAAATTATATATATTTAACATAATAAACAGTAAGCGGTATCTAGCAACACATCACTGCTACCCAAGTCACGAAAATGTCATGTGATCTGACAAAACCTTTTCCGTGATAATATATGTTTGTACAATTACCCTTTTGCCCCTATGTCTATATTGAACACAAGGCATACTCTGTGTCATCCTTGTCCAGTTCAATATTGGGCCCTTAGACATTTCTCCTGTTATGCAGGATTGGCAAATTCCATCTAGGACACTCATGTCCCTCAGCATGCTTCGTGGAGTGCCCATCAACTGTCTTTATGATCATCCAGTTACGAATAATGTTTGATCAGCAATAAAGCACCCGACTCTACATCTAGGGTCCATAGTGGTTTCAGGTCGAAGGGTGGTAATACACCATTATCACCATGAGAATAACTTATGACACTTTGCATAACATACTATGTAGTATTCTCATAGCGGGTCAATCCGGTATAAATATTACTCCTAATATTTATACCTATGTCAAGACTTGATAACTCTTTATCCATGATCCATGAGATGTGATCATCAGTCTATCTTCATAATAGTCTCAATGCTTTTAATGTTATCCCACTTTGCAATAAAGCTTGACTACGGATATTTTAAGAATAATGTCTTTATGTTTAATGGGATCTCATGATTAAGTCACACTTAACATTTCATTAAACAGACTAACTATTCTAGGGACTTTATTATTCTGAAAGACAAACATAATAAAGAAATACCTTTTATTATTAAACGAATAATCCGATACAAGTACCAAAAAGTATTGGCCTCTAGGGCTTACACCAACACCCCCCCCCCCTCCCCAAGTGATGTTAGCTTGTTATCTTCCATCCTTAAGTTTTCCCTTTTTCCTTAATTCTAGGGAAAGTCTCTCTATTGACTCAATGTCATAGGTAGCTTAGCCATACCAATATCCTTCGACCTTGTTAGACTCATTAAGCTTTCAACTTAGACTTAGGGTAGAACTTATACAACTCTTTGACTTTGTTAAGTCAAGCAAGTGTTAAGGCTTTAACACTTACCTCCCCTTTGAGCCTTGATCATAATCAAGTGCTCATTCTTCCTTGTTTAGGTGAACTATAAATACTTTGATTCCATCCTTGTAAGGATATGTAGGCACAAGACCGCGAAGTTTTGGCGAACATACTTAGTGACTAAGCCCTTAGGTTCCTATTCTCACCCATAAAACACAAAACAACCCAAAACAATAGCAAATAATAACACAAGTACTAGCAAGATGTTACTATAGAGTACTATAGATGCTTATGATGCTAACACTTTTCCTAGGTATAATCAACCCTCGAACCCCACAATCTCTTAGCATTATTGTTACATTGCAAACATAGGGTTTTCTACGATCTTTACCCTTTTCCTTGGATAAATCAAAGTTCGGTGGTGAATCTTTAAATGATTTGTGATTCAAGTTTGATCAATAGCTTGATATCCAATTCTCCCCGCAACAGAAAACACCATATTTAAAAATAAGTGAGACACATTTCTGACTCACTTACGATATTAAAATAGTCACTCTCGTTAAGATAGGAAAACTGAGTTAGAGGAGGATGATAATGCACAATCCATTAGGGATGAGATATTAATATTGTAAGGAAAAAAAGCCTTTCTTCCCACATAAGTGCAATCATGATATGGCAACCACAACTAAGTACACAAACGAGTCTAACCTTGAGAGTTCTAGCCCGAAGACCTGGTGCGGGCCAAGATTTGGGGGAAGAATTCCAGGGACGTGAAACTCACAACCAATTAGGAAAAGTCATACAAGATCAAATGTATCAGGGCAAATAAAGCTTACACTATGGAGACCTTTCCTAGAGATTCGGTCCTAAAGACTTGAAATACTACCAAACTTAAGTAGTGTTTCTATTTATTCTTCACTAGGTTGTACGAATGAAAATTGGAATTGACTATATAATGTATTACTTTTGATATAAGTCATGCATATTTTATGAATTAAATGATTGTATTTCTTAAGTGGACAGCATGATGTATGCTTAACAAGGAAAACGAAGCCACAAGTGACACACCCCCTCTAGATAGCTATCCACTCTGAAGCGTAAGCGGTGAAGCCTTTGGCCAGGAACGGTTCCCAGAAACATCAAAGTAAATAGGATGCTAAGCTCATCCATGTCGCTGATATGATGAAATAGAATCATGAAAGGTTATACATGAAATAAAATCATGAAAGATTATACGATAAAACAAAATCGAGAAGGAAATCATGATGAAATAAAATCTTGAAAGATTATGCAACAAAATAAAGTCATGCTGAGATAAAAAAAATCAACAAAGTTGATCTGAGCGTGGGGGAGGGAGTGTAATCATTCATGAAAGGTAAGAGGAAAATAAAAAAGAAACAAGGGAAATAAGTATATCAATTATAAAAGTGGAATAATGAAATATCCATGAAAATATTATTACAAGTGTTGATACCGGCAGAGAATGAAAATTACCAATAAACATAGCAACATAGCCGATTCCTCGTTATCGACCAATTTCCTTTCCACTACTTCCTTATTCGGGTTTAAAAATTTGAGAGGAATATCGACATCGGGGCAAAACAAATCCCCTTAGTTTAAATAATTCTAATAATCGAATTGCATAAGATTGATGTTATTGTTGAGAGAGTCTTTAAGCTCTGTCTTCAACTTCTCTAGATGATCCTCAAAAGCCTTCACCTCCTTAGAGTGACAATCCTTCTTTTTTTGGAGGGAAGCCTCAACCTCCAAAACTTGGAAGAAGGAAAAGTCAAAGTTTCTCAGACTTCTTCTAATTCTTTATCAATTTTAACCAAAGAAGCTCGGACAAATTCTTTATCAATTTTCTCCTCCTCCTCCAATTACTTCATTAAGAGGGTGCCCTTCACAACAAGTTCTAAAGGAACACCATGTTCCTCTATATGTAATTTAAAATATCTCCAAGTTGTTACTGGAGTTTGTTCCTTTCATAAAGAATAAGGTCTTATTAACCTTTCAAAAGATCCTTATCTTTCTCAAGATCCTTATCTTTGGAATGTAGACATCAAAGAAGCACCCCAATACATATGGAATGTAGTTTCTAAAATCAGTTCCAATCTGTCCATATCAGATTGGTTGTAAGCATAATAGAGTGACCCCTCGGGTCAAGAAGAACTCTAGAGTGAACAAGTAGGAAAAGTGCTTTGATTTCCGGTCAAAACAACTTTCTCAAGGACATGCTGCAAGGAGTTTTACTTGTTAGTAGGATTTTCCGGACCGTTCATTTTAATATTTGCTCCAATTTGCTGAAGAATGATGACAGCATGTCATATTAGAGTTTTATAGCATTTTTTAGAATTTTGTAGTACTATCTAGTATGTAATTGCACGGTTTGAAGATGTATTTGGAAATATTTGAGACATCAGAGAAAGCTGACAAAAGAAGAAATAAAATAAGAAATTGGAAGCAAAAATAAGAAAATTCAATTTTGTATAAATGGTGACCCGATCCAAATGGATCGTGGGGAGATTTGAAGCTCAATGATGTGCCAATATGTGGATAAGTAATGGACCAATTGTTATGCGATTTGGAAGCATAGAAGTGATATTTGATGCATTAGAAGCCTAATATAAACGGAAAAAAAAAAGACAGTTTTGAAAAAAGAGTTCTGAATTTAAGAGTTTAATACACGACTATAAGGTTAAAGACAATGTTTTTTTTTATGTTTCTACACAATTGAAATTCATATTTCACCTATAATTCTTGTATTAATTCATAAACTCGTTGGCTATAATCACTTACACTATGAGTAAATAAACTCTTATTGATTAAGCATTAAACTCAATTAATAAACAATAAACGATAAACCAAATAAGTAATAGAATCAAAATCCTATGAGACAAGCAACTTAAATAACTTATAGATATAGTCATTTTCTTTAAAGTGTTGTAACTTTGATATTAACTATATAAAAAGCACATCGATAAAAAAAATCAATTTTCAACATTATAATTTGAGGAGTGTTAGAAGCACTCTTTTATTAACTCTTTTTTAACACTTTTAATAAAATGAGTGTTAAAAAAGTGCTGAAAAAGAAAGTGCACTTAACATTCCTCTTATAATTTATCTTCATGTGGCACATATATACAAATTTAATAAAGTATATTTTAAATTAAATCAATTTTGTAGTAATGCAGCATGCCATATTATTTTGGGATTAATGATTTCTTTTATTAATCTAATGGTCAATTAAAGCACAAAGAAAAAATAAAAGTATAAAAGAGACAATAAAAAGACAAATGTACTATTGACATTAAAGCTGAATGGAAACATGAGAGAAAGTGTCAAGAAATCCAAATCACTTTTTTCTATATGGAAACAAGATTATAGAACCTTACAACAATAAGAACCATAGGTTACATATCATCTAATTCAACATAAAAATTCACACAAAAACAAGTATGACAAACAAATACTTCACACAAATCTCCTTAAATTCCCTTGGTATGCATCCCCATAATCTATTTTGAAGCAACCAAACTTTCAAAACGAGCTTTAAAGAAGGCCAAAAGTGTTTCCCTCTGAGGTAATTGTTCCTGAACAACTGGGTGATTATTGAAATCTTCACTCCATTTATAAAGCTTAGGAAATTTATCACTAGTAAGCAACTCCAATCCTGCAGCTTCTTGTATAATAGGAAACCAAAAAGCTACAAAAACAGCAGTAATATCAACAATCCCAATCACTTCTCCACCAAAATATTTCTCCTTAAGTTCATTCTCAAGAAATTGAAAAGCCACTTCTATCTCCTTAAAACTCTCCTCACGTTCCTTTTCATCATGAGAAGAAGTAGCTATCCGTACAGCACCCAAAAACTGGTATAACAAATTAAAATGATCAAGAATCATAAAAAATTTATTAATTAATTATTATATATAATGCTAATAATAACCACAACAAGAAAATTAATAGTTACCTTATCATCTATGAACTTAGACCAAAAACGAGCCAAGGCTCTTTTGTAAGGATCAGAAGGCAAGATTGGATTCTGCTTCCATGTTTCATCTATGTACTCAAGAATCAAAATTGATTCTGATATTGGCTTTTCATTATGAACTAATACAGGAACTTTCTTATAAACTGGATTATATTTGATGAGTGTTTCACTAAAGTTTCCTAATTTTTCTTGCACATATTCGTATTCAATTCCCTTTAAATTTAGAGCTATATCTACCCTGGTTACAAATGGACTTCCTCTCATTCCAAAAAGTTTCACTTCTTCCTGATTTGATGCCATCTTAGTGATTTGATTATTTGCTTAAACAATAGTTTTTGATTATTTGATTTATACATAAGATCTACTTCTATATATAGAGCCAGGATTTAGTGAAAGAAATGGAGTAGGATTAGTGCCCAAGATATAAGATCGAGAAAGTTCAGTAATTCTATACTTTTCTATTGAGATAATTTTTGACCATATGAATGCCCAAAAAATGATGTAAGCAATTGCGTACCGTAAGCAATGAGTATACAGATATTTTTTTCCGAATAAAAAAGGAAGAGCTTCCACTTTCAAAGAGAAAAGGTACTCTAACCTAAAAGACATTAATAAAATAAATATATCTTATTTTTGTGAAAATTGATTTTATATTCTTAATTAATTGTTCAAGTATCACCTTAATAGAATAGAATGTATAAACTTCGTTTAGCATTGTCCTTGAATTTGTTAGTTTCAACAATACACTGTACTCTCTTATATATATAGTGACAAGTGCATGAATGTATGGATGAATATATGAAGTACTAAGAGAGAGATGATCATGCATTCTTCTTCTTTGCATATGCATGGTAACTAGACTTTCTCATGATATAATACATGTCATGTTTTACTATACAAGCTTAATGCTTTCAATAAAGATCAAGGAGGGATTTGCGTCACGACTTTGAGTTTGGTTTGATGGTCTTGAAATGCAGTTGTGTCAAGTGGTTTGGTGAGAATGTCTTTAACTTGAACCATATTAGGCACATGCTGAATCTTCATTTTCTTGGCAGTGATCCTTTCACGAAGAAAGTGTATGTCCAATTCAATGTGTTTAGTCCTAACATGGAAGATAGGATTTTGTGAAAGGAGAGTTGCACTATGATTATCACAATGAGTGTAAGAGGAGGAAAATGCATGACCAGGTCATTGAAAAGTGATTGAACCCACAAAAGCTATGAGGTAGTGTAAGGAAGAGGATGATACTCTGCTTTAGTATTGGATCTCACAACTAGACGTTGATTCTTAAAGCTTTATGAAACGAGATTTGGACCAAAATAGATACATGACTCCGAGGTAGATTTACGATCATGAAGATCATTGGGCCAATCAAAGTCACTATAAGCCCATAAAAATTTTATGAGGCAAGGAAGCAGATGCACATAACAAGCCGTGAGAAATAGTGCCACTGAGGTACCATAAAATTGTTAGAACACAGATTGGTGTTTCTTATATCTCTATGTTTTGATGATAACTCTTATGGAATTTTGTATTAAGAAAATATATACTCTAAAATTTGTTCAAGTATTATTGTTTCAGGCATTAAATTAAATACTCTTAAAAGTAAAATACATAAGTACAAGTAACTATGCAAGGCTCTGAAGTATCAGATGCAAGAGGAAGCTCTGCCAGAAGAATCTGAAGCAGAAGCTGCAGAATGATCTGAAGCGTATCTGAAAGAATTATATGAAGAGTTGAAAGCTTTGATCAAATTAAACTCTGAAGTTCATTTCATTGCATGAACAGAGGCTCTGATAATCAGACTCTAATCACATTAATATTCACACTCAAAGCACATACTGCTGCAAACTCTGATGAAGACTCTGATCAAGATTGAGACTCTGATCTATCAAGTTCTGATCATCTATCAAGCTCTGATCATCTCAAACATTTAGCTCTGATCATCTCAAGTATTTCATTCCTTTTAAGCTTGTTACAAGTTCTGAAGTGCAGATTATGACGACTTCATCCTGAAGGAAGCTTGTCGAACAAGCTGTAAACCTGATTGGACATGGTGCTACTTCCAAAGTAACCAACAACTATTTTGTCCAATGAAGAGACGTGGTGCAAATCCCAAAGCTTCCACAATCATACTTTTACTGCAAAAAGCATGTCTCTACCCATACTTTTTGGTGATGAAAAGTCTTATATTTCTAATATAATACTCAGCTGCACATTATTCAAAGTACCTTGAAAAAGCTATAAAAGGAGAACTTCTACAACATTTAGAAGTTGCTAGTTTATTCAGAAAGAAATATTCATACACACGTTTGAAGCATCAAAGTGAAATCTCTCAAAGCTCATATACTTTTGTTCTTTCGTAAAACTGTATAGCTTTATTTGTACTTAATCTTAAGTGTATATACCACAATTATGATACAGCTTATTAGAAGCATTTAAACACTTGTTAGTTTACATTAATTTGTAAGTAGTTCCTTAAGAAGACAAAGGTGTGGTCAGTTGTTCTTGAGAAGACTAAGACAGTTGTTCTTAGTGCTTACTATTGTAATCAGTTGATTAATAGTGGATTAAGTCCTTGTGGAGAAAGGAAAATCATCTTTGATAAGGTGGACTGTAGTAGTTGAGTTCAACGAACCAGGATAAAAATCTTAAGTTGTTTTTATTGCCATATTTCTTCAAACTCTTATTCAACCCCCCCTTCTAAGTGTTTTTCTCACCTTCAGTTGGCATCAGAGCTCCGGTTCTGTTTGTACTATCACTTAACTGTGACCAGAAAAGATCCAGTGGAAAAAACTCTTGATATTCTTGGTTGATATACTTTATGGTTGTTGAAACTTCAACATCCAGCAACAACAAATATGAAGAAAGAGTCAGCACAAAATCTCCCATGTTTGATGGAGAGAAATTTGACTATTGGAAAGATAGACTAGAAAGTTTCTTTCTAGGATTTGATGCTGATCTTTGGGACTTAGTTATTGATGGATATGTTCATCCCACTGATGGGAATGGCAAGAAAATTGACAGAAAATCAATGACTGAGGCGCAAAAGAAGGAATTCAGAAATCACCACAAGGCTAGAACTATCTTGCTAAATGTTATATCTCATACTGAGTATGAGAAAATAACAAACAGAGAAACTGCCTTTGATATATTTGAATCCCTAAAGATGACTCATGAAGGGAACTTTCAAGTTAAAGAAACTAAGGCTCTGGCGCTGATCCAGAAGTATGAAGCTTTCAAAATGGAAGAATCTGAATCTATTGAAGCTATGTTTTCCAGATTCCAGATTCTCACTGCTGGCTTAAAGGTTCTGGATAAGGGTTACTCTACAGCAGATCATGTCAAGAAAATAATTAGAAGCTTTTGAATCAGATGGAGACCCATGGCACTGCTCTGAAGCTGGCAAAGGATCTGAACAAGATTACGCTGGAGGAACTAATCAGTTCTCTGAGGAGTCATGAGATTGAACTAGAGGAAGATGAGCCTCTAAAGAAAGGTAAGTCAATTGCTTTAAAATCTAATAAATTTGTTAAAGCATTGCAGGTAATAGAAGAAAGCTCTGAAGAGTCTTCTTCTGAAGATGAAGATGAACTACCCTTGTTGTCCAGAAGAATTAAAAAACTCTGGAAGAATAAGCAAAGAAAGTTCAAGAACTTCAGGAAACCAGATCAACACAAAGAATCTTCTGGACACAGAAGATCTGGAGAACCCTCTGGATACAGAAGATCTGGAGAATCCTCTGGACACAGACGATTTGGAAAAAGAGAGGTTATTTGTTATGAATGCAAAGAACCTGGGCACTACAAGAGTGAATGTCCAAAGCTTCAGAAGGAAAAGCCAACGAGAAAGTCAGATCACAAAAACAAAGTTCTGATGGCTACCTGGGATGAATCAGATGCATCTGATTCGTCATCAGAGTCAGAAGAAGAATGTGCTAATGTAGGTTTCATGGCTGACATAGAAGACAGTGCTGAATCATCTGGATCAGAATCAAAATTTGATTCTGATGAGGTATTTGCTGAACATTCTAGACAAGAACTTGTTGAAAGTCTATCTGATATTCTTGAAAACTATAACAAAGTTAAACTCAAATACAAAAAGCTTCTAAAGCATATTGAATTTGAGAGTAACAAGTTTGAATCAGAAATAGCTGAGCTAAAAGCTGAAAATCTTCAATTGAATAATAATTTAGAATCTGCTTAACTAAACTCTGATCCAAAGTATGAACCATGCTCTAAAAATATTTTACAAGAGTATGAATATAGCTTCAGGAAGTTTCTAACTAAAAGCCTAGATAGAAGCAAGATGGCTTCAATGATCTATGGTATTAGCATAAACTATAGAAAAGGTGTTGGATATAAATCTTTTTCTTATGAGGGTTCAAATCCAAAATCTGTAGATAAACTGGATATCAAGTATCCTCCTTTATATTCTCAGTTTACATTTGGTCACTTAAATGATATTAAACACACAAGTTCTAATCAGAACAAACCTGTGTTTAATAAATCTAAAGCTAATCAGAACAAGTCTTATGTTGAAAGACAGAAGTTCAGAAAAAGCTTTAAGGAAACTAACCAAAAAGGACCCAAGAAAATCTGGGTACCTAAGGATAAGATAATTTATGTTGCAGAAATCCTTAGCAGCGAAGTCAAGACTCCAGTTATGGTACCTGGTGTTGTACCCCAAAATTTGCTCAACCTTTTCTTGCCTGATTTATGTTTCATTGCATTTCATTTGCATAGTTACATCATGTACATAGTTCAATCATTGGCATATCATAGCATAACATGCCTCCAACAAGGGATCAAGGTGTCTATCAAGAGAAGAGCCTAGCAAGAGGTCTTACCCAACTATGAGAAGTCATCCAGGCCATCAAGAAGTGATTTGAAGTCTTGAGAAGTTTGAGTGTCTACATGTGGGTTTTGCTCCTATCTTAAGGAATATTGAGAATCATCAGTGGGATGAGAAACACGGATTGTGAATTTGAGGTGTGTATGGATCTCATGGGATGCCTAGAGGGCCATATTGAAGCTGAGACAAGTCATTGATTCAAGTATGAGAGCCACATTTGAAGTGCAGTCAACTAGGGTTTCATCTAGATCAACCCTAGTTCAATTGAGTAATTGGAGAGCATCAGAGCCTACCTTGAGGTCATGGGATTCATGGATGGGTATGTTGATACATGTGTGGTGTTGTTCCAAGATTAAGCAAAGAAGAATCAAGGATGTCGGAAGTTACTAAATTAGGGTTTCAGTGTAAAATCCCCTGTTTAGTGCCTAACTTCAAAGCCACATAAGTCAAAACAAGTTTCAAATGGATCTTTGACCAACATGAAACTTGTAGAGAATATCAATACCTTTAATTTGAGTACTAGAAGTCCTCAAGGGGATTTATAGAACTCAAGTTATGGTTCTTGCAAATTACAGGTCATCAGATGACACTGAAATTTATCTATGAAAGTCACTTGACTTCCAAGCAACCTTTTCCCTTCAAGGAGCTTTCAAATGGATTCTTGGTGAACATGAGAGTTTTAGATATTGATCTTAGCTTTCCATAGAGTACTAGAAGTCCTCAAGAGGATTTGTAGAACTCAAGTTATGATCTTTGCAAGCCAAGGTTATTTTGGGTATTGGTGATTATAGGTCATTTTCAAGCATGGGCCAAAATCTCCAACTTGCAAGCTTCAAATGGAAAATTGTTCAACATGAAACTTGTTCAAAATGATGTTTTGGGTGTAATCAAGTGGTCATGAGAGCTTGGATTGGCTTGTAACAAGAATTTTCTTGAAATGGCTTAAAAGGGAAGAAAAATAAGTCATTTAAAGGCCAAAAAATGGAATTCTTGGTTTTATGGTCAAACAAGTCCATGTTATATACCAAATTGATCAGAAAAGGAATTTTAAAGACAATGACATTGTTACATTTTTGAATTGGGGTCATTTTCACTCATTTCCATTTTGTTACTTAAGGTTGAAGTCACACATGAATACATCACCATTGGATCAAAAACAAGGGAGATACCATAGCCATTCATTTCAAAATGTCATGAGGAGAGAAATTCAAGTGAAACCAAGAGCTAGAACAGAGAAAAGCATAACTTTGGCATATGATATTTTCAAAGAATATGAGATTTTCAAAATCTCATTGTGGTTGTTACAGAAAGTTCTAGAGGTTTCCATCACATTCTATATAACATGTGCAATTGATTCAGATCATTTTTTGGCAAGGATTGAGTAAGGAATCAGAGAGGGCAATTGAAAATTTCACAGCTGCATCAAGAATCGGGTTTTGGAATTGAAGAGGATTCAAAGCAAATTGATCATTGAAGAAGCTTTAGAAGTGGTTGTTGAGTGATTCTGCAAAAGGTTGGAGGTTGAATCGAGCCATAACCTCATCTGTTCATCCATTTTTTCCAGGTTTGTAACTTTCAAGCTTTAGGTTAATTTAGAGGTAATTGCTTAGGTTTTGATAGTTGGATAGGTTAGTGATGGTGCTAGGTTGGATTTAGGCACAAGAATTGGACGATTAGAGATACTTTAGGTCAGTGTAAGATTTCTGTTGAGGGAGATATCTCTTAATTCTTGAAGCTTTAAGCATGGCTAAATGGTGAGAATTGATCAGTGAAACATGTAGATGAGTTTAGGCTTATTAATTGCAAGATTTGAGATGTTCAAGATTTCGTGACTTCTCTGCAACTTGGATCGGGTTTGGTTTTAGAGGATGAATCAATAAAATTGGAGATCATTTTTGAACTCAGGGGATGATTTTGAGTAGGATAGGGTGATTAGTTGCAAGAATTGGTGCGCTTTCGGATTTGCCACACCGGAGAAGACGGTGGCGCAAAGCTCAGGCCACCGTCTGAGTTTCCCTCCTAGTTTTCAAATGTTTTGGGGACGATGACTCCCAACCCTAGGATCATGCATTGACCTTGACTGAGAACCCCATCCAAAGGCCACGATTGCGTCTCAATTTCTGAAGAAGTGAGTTTGATGAAACTCACCGTTTCATTTAATCAGAGTGGATGGGCCTTAGTGATGTCTTGCTGTGTACACTCCCCTTTAGGCCCATTGGCGAATTATAACGTGAAACCTTTGCTATTCATCACAGACATTTTCCATTTTCCTTTCATTTTCCATTTATTTTCTGTTAGTTGGTTTGGGCTTATGAGATTTTTGATACGCGCACCCCCCCCCCCCCCCCCGTAGGCCCAGGTTTGGATTCTAACTGGATCTAATTGCTATTTGCAACGCAGCTTTATTAATTTTCTTCATATTTTCTTTTAATTTCATATTTTGCATATAGTTAGGAAATAATTCACCATAATTAGGGAAATTAATCTTTTTAATCCAGGTTTTTTTCCCCTGACTCCTTAGAGAGTCTAGAATTTTAGGAATTTAATAAATTAATTTTTCATGCATTTTATATTTTTATTGCATTTTTTGAAGTTTAGTTCATTTTATTTTGAATATGGTTTGTATGCTATCTTGCTGATTTTGGTATGATTGATTGGTGATGACTTTTGAGTTGATTCCTTTTGGGCTAGATAGCTTACATATGTATGTACCCCTAGTAATTTTCTCATATTTTTGTGAGAGAATTTTTGGCTAGTTTGAGCATTGAACATTAGGTGGTTTAGAATTAGGGTTTTAGGATAGTACCCTTAGGTTTAGGGCATAGTTTTAGGTCCAAATGAATGGTTAACCCCCTGGTTTTTGTATGGAACTTTCTTAAGAGCTTTAGGAACCCTTAGAATTTTTTGTAGGATTTTACAATCACTTTTGGTATTTTAATTAGATTTAGTTTTATGACTAACATTTAGGTGTTTCTGATGAACTAACTTGATTAGTTTAATTCAATAGTTCCCCTTAGATTAGGGTGGTGTTGCTTTTGTGCTTGGATGATTATGAAGACCAATTGAAGATGCTATAGATAGCTTGAAGGAGCTTGGACATGAAGGTTTTCTCAACTGGTGGAGGGCTTGTCAGGAGCTTAGGGTAATTAGGGTTTTAGGAAGAGCATTAGACTAGTTTTGTTCCTTTCTTCAAACATGGAGTATATTCTCCATCTCCATTCAATCCAATGACATAAAGTCCTCTTAAAGAAGTCACATCTCTCCTTTGGAGGGATGAGTGGCATGCTTTAAGAGTAGAACTTTGAGGGTACTTTTCTACTATAAGAGTAGTGCTTGTTGAAGAGTGAAAGTTCATTGGAGCTTGAAGATAGGGGTTGTTGCTGTCAACTGTTTGCTGTTTAATCAGCTGTTGCTGTCAGAGCTGCTGCTTGTGCTGTTTGCTGTAGGAGTTTGGTGCTGCTGCTTGGACTGCCTCCTCTTCTTTGGGTTTTTGTTTTCTGTATTTGTTTGTTGGCTTGTGTAGCTTGCCCCTTAGGTTTGAAGTGAATGTTGATTCACTTTGCCTATTGTTTTCCCAGGTTCGAGGTTGAGTGGGACTCCCTTGACTCGCTTGTATTGCTGCATTGCATGCATTTTACTGTATTTGCTTGCTTTCTTTTCTGTTTATCCCCTAGGATCTCTGATTTCCTCTGTGCAGGAGGGAATTATGACAGACATTAGGATTCTTATCCATGCATGACAACATTAGGTTAGTTTTTATTCCCTTTTCAACCCTAGGCTTTTTAGAGCTTCTTTCTCTTCTTATCTCAAAACAACTCAAAAATACAGTAATAAGGTTAATCGATGTCGTACGTTACGAGCCTTAAGCTATTCGAGAGAGGGTTGCTGGAGAGCTTCTTTCCAGTAGTCTGGCTGCTTAGTGTGGCATCCTTTGGGTGACTCGCGACGTAGTCACTCTCAAATCATAGTCTCTAGTGCGTCAGAGATTGCAAACAAACTAAAAAAAAACACTTCTTTCGTAAAAGATTCAAAACAAACATCAAAGTGTCATTTTTGTCCGCTTGGACTCTTAATCAAGAGAAACCCTTTTTGAAGGTAATAAAAAACAGTCAGACAAACTTGTGTCTTCCGTAGCCCGAACTATGTTTGCTCTGATCTTTCATGCTGTATGAAAGTACGTAGGCATAGGATGTCGTATCCTAGCGAGTAACCTTCCCTCCTTTCCCGTAGGTAGGCGAACTACGTTGACTCTGATATCTCGTTCCAGACGGGAATACGTAGGCATAAAGTGTGATACTTTGCCGAGTCATTTTCTTTTCTTTTTAACCCAGACCTGTAGAGTAGGTAGAATAACAATCCGTACTAGAAAACAAGCGTGGATCCCGTCGAGTACGGCGGACGTGAGGGGTGCTAATACCTTCCCCTTGCGTAATCGAATCCCGAATCCAGGAATTTGGTTGTGACGACCATTCCTTTCCCGTTTTGCGTTAGGTTTACTCTGAGCGTTTCCTTTCCCCCCGTTGGGATAAATAACGCACGGTGGCGACTCTTCTGTCATAGCCAGCGCCGATTTTCGCAGTAGCGACAGCTGGCGACTCTGCTGGGGACTCCAACGGTTCCCTACGCGAGTCAATCCTAGCGCTTGTTTTCCCGTCGTGGGTTTTGTATGGATTTACTTTTCTGTATTTACTTTCAGGATTATATTATTGTTGTTATGCTGGGTAGGGGTTCAGATTGAGAGATAAGCCGGACCTGGGCTTGAGTGCACCTATAATTAGTTGTGGAAAGTAGTGGGCACGTGCATGCTTTGCATGTACTAGTGTCCCACAAAATCCACGCTCGGACGAGGTTCTTCTGGTTGACTTCTTTTTCAACCCTTTGGGTTGAGGGGGTTGTTGGTTAGTTGGATTGTCGATTCCGGGGACCGATCAATTGGAAGTTGGCTAAGTGAGGCCTCTTCAGAACATGATGATGCCACACCTTCTGGGTATCATATCATCAGTTTTGAAAGTCTGTGACACCGACGACCGCATAGGATGACGTACCTTGTGTCAGTTGATAGGACACCTACCTGTGAGAGGGATTGGGGCATGCAGGAAACTTGACCTCCGAACTACCCGATGTTCTTACTTTGGATCAGTATGTGTGGTTAATTGGGGTTCTTCATCAGAACAGTGTTATGGGTCTGTTGAGACCAGGTTGGAGCTTTGTTATAGGTCTGTTGAGACCAGGTTGGAGCATTGTTATGAGTCTATTGAGGCCAGATTTGAGCAGCATTGTGGGTCTGTTGAGACAGATATTGTGGATGGATCTCTTCAGCAATATATCACTTGATCCCTGTTGTATGTTTGCATACTGCATTGTTGCATACTCATTTTGCATATCATTAACGTGTGTCTGTGTTGCAGGTGCATTTCATACCCTCTGATCCTAGTTGCTCGGATTTCTGTCTGCTATCATGGATACTTTGAAGAAGACTGTGGCATATAAGTTGCCTACTCCAGATGTTTCTTCTTTGCTTGGTTTGATATCTCTAGCTGATGATGATGTGAAGAGAAGCTTTAGGAAGAGTTATGGGAAACTGCTTAGGTGGGTCTGCAAACCAACTACGTATGAGCTGAACGGATTATATGCACTTACGCAGTTTTATGATCCCCCGCTGAGGTGTTTTACTTTCCCTGACTTCATTCTGGCTCCGACCATGGAGGAATATGCTGAGATCTTGGAGTTAACCATTCAGAACAGGGTACCCTTCATTCATATGAGTGTTGAGCCAAAGCTGGAGGACTTGGCTGTTGCTTTGCATTTAGACTCCTCAGAGTTGTTGTTAACCTCGTGGAATGGAGTTTCTGGTTTTTCCCTCAAGTTCTTGGTCGGGAAAGCACAAGAGTATGCCAAGAGTGGTTTTTGGGTTGTGCTTAATGCTATCCTTGCTTTGTGTATCTATGGCATTGTACTGTTCCCTAATATGCCTGACTTTGTTGATTTGGATGCGTTCCATATATTTGCTTCAGGCAATCCTGTGCCTACACTGATTGGAGACTTCTATCATTCTCTGCATTATAAGAACAAGAATAGGCGGGGCAAGAACGTCTCTTGTTGTGTGCCTTTGTTGTATATGTGGTTTGATAGTCACCTGCCCAAGAAGGGTATCTTTGTTGAGTCTGCAGCTATGGTGGAATGTTCTGAGTGTCTGATGGGGCTTTCTTCAAAAGATGTTGTCTAGTTTGATAGGGATTTACTGGGATCTGAGATTATCTACAGCTGCGCAGGATATCCTAACGTTCCTCTGATTATGAGGAAAAGGTGCATTAACTACAATCCGTCAGTGTTGATCAGGCAATTCAGTTATGCTTTGAAAAGCCCGCCAAAAGAGGAGGAAGTGTAGGAATCTTTGTACTTCGCAGGTGATTTGAGGGGATAATTGTTATCCAAGCTTCAGCGTGCTTGGAATAACATCTGCAAGAAGGGTAAGCCATTTTTGGGTAAGAATGATTGTCAAGCCTATGCTCCGTACCAAGTCTGGATCCAAGATAGGGCATAGCAGGCGCTGATTCCGTTTCCTGTAGTGTTACCTCCCGCTCCCCTCGTGATTGAAGAGTAAACTACTGTGCTTATTGAGAGGTATGAACAGGTTATGAAGGAGAAAGAAGAGCTGATGAAAGCCAACGAGAAGTTGGAAGAAGAGCTAGTGCAACTCAGGAGCGAAAAGAATAAATCCGTATATTCCTTCGAGCAGCAAACAAAGCTGGTGAACCAGTTAGGCGCAGAACTGACTGAACAACGAAAGAAGCGTGAATGTTTGGGGATAGATTTCAAGAGCTCTCATGACATGCTGGAGTCTAAGAAGAAAGCATTTGATATAGCCTACTGGGAGATCTCCACATTCAACAAAACCTGGAATGCTACACTGGCAAATAACAAGGAGAGAGAAGATAAGCTGAGGTTGCAAATCTCCAAGTTAGAGGATCAGTTGAAAGCTATCCAGAAAAAGTTGGAAGAAGAGGTTATGCGGAGATACAACGTTCAGAATTCGTTGAACAAAGTTGTCAAGCGTAAGAAAGAGTCTGCGTCCCAGAAGCGGAAGCTGGAAGAGTGCTTTGGAGAAGGTGTTTGGGAGGAATCCATTGGGGATCTCCAGCGTGTTATCAGGCAAAGAGACTCGCTCGTTGAAGGATTGCTTTCCCAGCCGGACCATCCCAAGACTAAGAAATTGTTGGTGGAGTATCGGGCATATGGTCGCACTTGATTACGTTATGCACTGTTGTATATGCTTTATTTGCATTGTGCTGGCCATCACCAGGATTGTTGGTTGAGGTCATGCCTTCTTGTTATTGTATGCACTCAGTGATGTTGTATTTCTTGCCTTGATGGGCCTTTCAGCAATATATGAGATGTTTCCTCCGTGGATGAATCCAAGCTTCTTAGCACTGTCACTGCACTGACACTTTGGCACTAGAATCAGGGGTTGATCTCCCTAACGCACAGACACATATTGCATCTGCATATTCATTTTGCATTGCCAGTTACTTGTTGAATCTGTATCTTATTTCCTGCATCTCACAAGTTTTTCAGGATTGACGACCAAAGAGTCCACCGTTATCCAACCCGAAACAACTGCAAGAAGATAATGGATCATGTTCAAGTCGAGATGCAGGAAATCTGTGAGAAGCTGACTCTGTTCATGCAAGCTATAGAGAGCATGGCCAAGGGCCAAGAGAATCTTCAGACTTTGGTGCAGCCGCTGCTGACGCGGGCAAACGGAAATGGCAATACTGACCACATTTTTGTTGAAACTCCTCGCCGGGAGGATGAGATACCGACAGTTGTTACTCCACCCGTTGTGACTGTCAATGGAAACACTGGTACTGGTGCAGGTGCAGGCGCTGGTAATGGCAATACTGGAAGTGGTGGTGATGGGCATGTTGTTAACAACAATGGCAACACTGTGGATGCCGATCAAGGATTCGGTGACAATGTTGGCTTCGGAAACAATGGGTATGGCAATGTCAATCAGGACGGGAAATTCAGGTTCAACAATCAAGGCTTTGGTAATGACGATTATGGCAACAATCAGGGGTATGGCTACGGTAATGGTTGATTCGATAATGCGAACAACAACGGTGCTGGAGTATTTCCTTTCAACAATGGTTTTGGACCTGTTGGGGTCAATCTAGGGTTCGGCAACCGAGGACAGGGTCCTGTGTTCAATCAGCAAGGATTTGGCCGTAACATGGGTTACGATGGGTACGGCAATGACTGGAATGTGGATCACCAGGACGACGCTTTTTTGGGAAGAGGTATGGGACCTGGGGGCCCCATTGACCCTGTTCAGAGGATCAGAATGCTAGAAGAGCAGATGAAAGGTGTGGTTGATCAGAACTCCGCTGGGTTAGATATGACTATTATGGGGTTGGTACCAGGGCTAAGGTGCCATTAAAATTCAAGGCTCCAACATTCGACAAATACAAAGGGGATACCTGCCCAAAGGTCCATGTGCATTCTTACTATAGAAGGATGTCTGCATATTCCAATGATGAAAGGATGCTCATGCATTTCTTTCAGGATAGCTTATCGGGACCATCATTGGAATGGTACATGGGACTGGAGCCCACTCAGATTAGAAGCTGGAAGCAGTTCGCTGATGCTTTCGTTATGCATTACAAATACAAAAGTGATTTGGCGCCAAACAGAGTTCAGTTGCAGTGTCTGTCGTAGAAAAGTGGTGAAAGTTTCAAAGAGTACGCGCAACGGTGGCGCGATATGGCAGCTCGGGTGCATCCTCCTTTGGTTGAAAGGGAGATGAATGACATGTTTGTGGGGACATTTACAGGAATGTACTATGACAAGTTACTCAATGTTTTGATGGGTCCGATATGATCCTTATGGGAGAGAGGATCGAGAATGGAATTAAAATTGGAAAGATTCAGGCAGGTGAATCTACTTCAGCTGGGGGTGCGAGAAAAGCGTTCGGCGGTATACGACAAGTTGATACAAGCGCTGTATTTGGTGGCAGAGGCCGGGGCAGAGGTAGAAATCAGTACGTTCAACCTCAACAAATAGCCAGTGTTACTATTCTAATTCCTCAACAACCGCAACAACAGCAACACCAACCACAACAGCAGCAAAGGCAGAATCAGGGTCAGAGAAAGTTTCAGAATGCGAAGCCGAAGAGGGTATTTGATAAGCCTCCGTCGACATATGCATAGCTTCTTCAGACACTGCTGGGTTTGAATTTGGTCGAGAAAAGAACATTGGAACCGCCTACAGGACCGACACTTCCTTATGGGTATGACGCTAGTAAGCACTGCGAATTCCATTCCGGGGCGCCCAGACATGATGTAGAATCTTGTCATGCTTTCAAACATAAAGTTCAAGACTTGTTGGACAGTAAAGCCATCAATTTTGGTCAAATTGGGCCTAATATTGTACAACAGCCTATGCCTAATCATGGGGCAAATGCCATCTTGATAGAAGAAAATTTGAACTTGGTGATGAATGTTAACGAACTGAAGACACCATTGAGTGAGGTGAAAAGCAGGTTGCTCAGAGGGGGAGTATTCCCTGGGTGTGATGAATATTGTTTAGAGTGTTGGACCCAGCCTGGGGGTTGTACTGATTTGAAGCAGGGCATTCAGGCCATGATCGACGAAGGGACCTTGCAATTTGATCGAACTGCGGTTGAGAATCCTGTGAAGGCACTATGTGATGAGCATAATGATATTGCAACGGTGACGATCCCGAGGAAGACTATAACGATAACAGCGCCCGCCCAGCAGCCAACTATTACGATTACCAAAGCAGGGCCTGTTCCCTTTGAGAGTACGAAAGTTGTCCCGTGGACATACGGATTAGAAGCGTATTGCAACGGTGAAAGGATTGTGGTAAATAGCCAGCCGGTTGGGGCTGTTGATAATGTTGTTGGAACGGCGGGCATGACCCGTAGCGGAAGGATCTTTACCTCACCTGAAATAGAAGCAGAGAGATTGGCCAAAGGCAAAGCCAAAGTAAATGAAAGCGGGCCTACTCAGTCGAAAGAAAAGGATACGTCACTCAAGGACGTAGAGGAGTTCATGAGACTGATTCGCAAAAGCGACTACAAAATTGTTGAGCACCTACAGCAGACGCCGTCGAAGATTTCTATCTTGTCGTTGTTATTATATTCTGAGGCCCACCGGAACGCCTTGCTAAAGATTCTGGATACGTCATTTGTGCCTCAAGAAGTTTCTGTAAATCAGTTAGAGGGGATAATGGCACATGTCAATGCTGGACATAGCCTGGGTTTCACAGATTTTGATCTAACACCCAGGGGTCGAGAGCACAACATGGCTTTGCATATATCGGTGGAATGCCGGGGCACTGTAATTTCACGTGTATTGGTGGATACTGGATCGTCGTTGAACGTATTGCCAAAGAAAGCCATGATGAAATTGGACATACGGGGAATTATTTGCACGCCCAGCGATTTGGTTGTGAGGGCGTTTGACGGGACGAAAAGATCAGTGTTTGGGTCAATAACTTTACCGCTTTAGGTAGGGCCAGAGATTTTTGATACTGAATTCTACATCATGGTGTTGTACCCCAAAATTTGACCAACATTTATTTACCTAGCTTGTGTTCATTAGCATTATCATCTGCAGCTCATTGATATGTATGCAGGAGATCAAGAGATATGAGTACCACACAAGAGTTTGAAGCTAGCCAAGAGGTTATTCAGGTTTTCAAGGGTTGATATCCTTGTCAGAGAAGTTCAGAGATCCTCAGAGAGATTGGTTGAAACCAAGGTTTTGTGCCTCCTAACTTGAGAGTTGTGGGAGCTCCTCAGATGATTCTGAAGCTATGAGGATGAACTTGAAGCTTTGAGAGAGCTTATGAGATGTCTTGAAAGCCATCATGAAGCCTAGAGAGGTCATTGTGCAAGATTAAAGAGACCCAGCAATGAGTGGTGTAATTAGGGTTTGACTGAGTCAACCCTAGGTCAACTGAAGATGTGGAGAGGGTTGAGACCTAATCCAAGAGACATGTGATCATGGATTGATTCATTGAGATTCTATAAGGATGATTCCAAGATCAACTCATCATGATTGAGGAGTTTGAGAAGTTTCAAGCTAGGGTTTCAAAGGCTTGAGAGTGTAAAATCCCCTAGTTTGACCCCTATCTTCAAGGCAGTTTAGCTCAAGATGTGATTGTCATATCATCTTACCCCCAACATGAATGTTTTAGAGCTTTCTCTTAGCTTTAATTTGAGTACTAGAAGTCCTTGATAAGATTTGTAGATCTCAAGTTATGACTTTGACAAGTTACAGGTCATCTGAGGTATGTGAATCTGGGGCCTTGAAAGTCACCTAACTTGCATCCAACTTTTTCCCAAAAAGGATGCTTCCTATGAACCTTTGGTCAACATGAATGTTGTTCCTCATCCTATTATCTTTCTAGAGAGTACTAGAAGTCCTTGATAGGATTTGTAGAACTCAAGTTATGGCTTTGACAAGTCAAGGGCATTTTGGTCATTTGGAGATTATAGGTCATCTCAAGCATAAGGCCATAACTCCTATTTCCAAGCTTCAAATGGAAAAATCTTAAACATCAAACTTTCTTAAAATGATGTTTTAAGGCTATTAAGGAGGTCATGAGATGATGGAAAGGCTTGTAGCTCAAAATGGTAAAAATGACCTAAAATGGAGGCATAAGTTAAATAAGTCCAAGTTGGAAATTGAGATTTTCAAGTTACACATCCAAACCATGGCATATATTAGGTCATTTTGACTCCAAATAACATTTTAGAAACAATGGTTCAGCCACATTTTTGATTTGAGGGTTAGATCATGGGGTTGCTTTGGAAAAGGGTTACTTGCATATTAAGGTACAAATGCAAAACACAAGGAAAGGCAATGTACAAGCTAGCTAAGTATCTTAACACATCATACATCTCATTTAAGGAGATTTTCAGGTCAGAACAGGTTGTTGCAAGAGGCATAGCATGAGTTGGTACATGAGATGGATTGAATTCAAAAACTCATGGCATGAGAATCCCAATTTCTCATTGGATGATTCCAGAAGGTTCTAGATGAGTCTGAACCATCCTATATAGTGTTTAGAACTTGCTCAGATGCAAGGTTGGTGAGAGATTAGAGAGAAGAGTGAGATAGCCATTTCAATTGCTTCCATTGCAAGTTGAAACCAATTTCCACATTTCACACCATTTCCATTGCTTCTTTCAATCCAAACACATTCCATTGATTACACTGAATGTGTGCATACCAATTTGAGGGCAAGATATTAAAGAATTGAGGAGATAGATTTTGGATTTTGAAGGTTGCAAGTCACCATCGAATTCTAAGATTCAAGCATCCTCCATCAAAACTTTTGCAAACAGTAGCAAGATTATCAATCAAGGAAGGTTTCTGAAGAGTTTGAGAGGTTGAAGTGGAGCTTTGACCTATCTGGTATTCAAGATTTGACAGGTTAGTAACTTTTCTTCTACACCATAATTTAAGCATGATTAGGTAGAATTGTTAGGTTAGAATGGTTAGAGACAAGTAGGAGATGGATTCTGGGAAGTTTGAGATTCAATTGGTGAAGTTTGAGTTGGTGGCACCATTTTTGTTTTGATCAAGAACACGAGATATAGTGAGCTATAGCATGAGTTTGATATCAAGAATTAACCAGTGTGAGGTGGTGATCATTCTAAGGTAATCAATTTCAAGAATTGTTAGAACTGAAGTTTGAGCATGATTTTGATCTTGGATCGGGTTCAGAGATTTAGGGCATTTCAATTGATTTTGAGGCCATGGTTGTGATCAGCATGGAATTTAGAACAAGTTAGGGTTTTGAACCATGGATTTTGGTTGAGAATTGAGGTGATACGAATTGGGAGAAGCTTGAGCTGAAGCTCTGTTTCCATGGCTTCCTCATTCGAACCCTAGCTGGAGGAAAAAGATAAAGACGTGGCCGTTGGATGCACAAAGACTCATTGACTGGGACTTGGATCGTAAGGCTGAGATTCAATTTCGTTTGAAGAGGGAAATCTGAGGATACCCTAAACGCGGAGTTTCATTAAAAGGGATATTGGGCTTGATTGATATCCACACCCCACTTTCATGGCCCATTTGGATTTTGAACTGTATTTCATTACTTAATGCACCGTGTCTTTTTCTTTTTTTCTTTATGATTTTGAGTTGATTTTCTGATGAAAACTGGGCCTAGCGCGTATTGTTGTTTGCACCCCCATTTTAAGCCCACTCATGATTTGAACTGAATATAATTGCTATCTGCACCAAGGTTTTCCCATTTTAATTTCTTTTCTCCATTTTATTTTAATCTTTGAAAAATCATAATAAATAGAAAAATGATGATTTTTGCATTGGGAGTTTTTCTCCCATTTCATGTTGATGTCTAGAAAATAATAAAATCAAAATATTTGCATTTCATGCATTTTTATTATTTTTTGTGTATTTTCTCTTTTAATAGCTTTTAATTCCTTTTATGTTGATGCATAGATTTGTAGAATTTTGTTTAGCTAGTTCCCTTTGAATTTTTATGCCATTCTTTATAGGATAGTTAGATTAGGACTTTAGCTCCCCTCTGGATTTATTCCATAATTTTGTGATGAATTTTTGATTAGTTTTGGTTAGATGACTTTAGGTTGTGTAGATTTAGGTCAATCCTTAACATAGGTCCACAATAACACTAGAATTTTGGGTTTCTAGGTCAAGTTAGATGTTGGGACATATAGGGTATTAAGGGTAGGTATATAGGATCCCTTAGAAATTATATTAGGTTTTAATATAGTAGTATACTATTTTAAATGATTTTTGTAGTTGATGGTTGTTTGTGTTGCCCTTGTGGGCTTGTATTTTGTTTTGCCTTGCTTTGTGGGTTTTTGTTTGGCTTGGTGGCTTGGTCTTGCTTTGAGGAGCATGGAGGATCATAGTAGAAGACTTGAAGATTGAAGAAAGAGCTTGAGATCTTGAAGGCTTGTTTTTTTTGTTGTTGTTTTAGGGTTAGGGATTAGGAAGAGCTTAGACTTAGTTGATTCCTTTCTTAAATATGGATGGTATCTTTCACCTCCATTCCTACCCATGATTCAAGGTCCTTCCATGGTATTCACCTCCCTCCTTTGGAAGGATAAGTGATGGTACCTAGGAAGTAGAACCTTTGAGGGAACCATTCTTTTGATGTTAAACCCTCATAGGTCACCTTTGGTGCTCAATAAGCAGTTTAATATCCCAGCTTATCCAGTTAAGTGATTTCCTCTGGTTTGAGTGTCTTGAGAGATGTTGGGCTTGAGTGTGAAGATGAAGACTTCATTGAAGAGTATGGAAGAGGATGATTCCCTGAGCATTGCCATTGTAGCTGAAGCTTGAAGAGCAATAAGAGCAAGTTGATACTTGAAGACCCCATGAAGACCCAATTGAGATTGAGTGTAGAGCTGAAGCTTGAAGATCAAAGGATAAGTTGATACTTACTCTGAAGCTTGGAGATCCTGAAGGAAACAAGTTGATACTTGTGGTTAAGAGTGAAGCCTGAAGGTAGAACTGATTAAGGAAAGCTGAAGCTTGAAGAAGGAGGACAAGTTGAAACTTATGTTGAAGGTTTGAAACCTGGAGAAGCAAATTGATATTTGTCAAGAGTGATGGAAGTCTGAAGACTGAGGAGCTGAAGCTTGGGATTGAGAGAGGGGTTGATCTGCTTTCTTCTTTGTTTCTTTTCTGTATTGATGTGCCTTGTTTGACTTGCTTGATGCATTAGAATAAGTTCATATCTAGACTTTAATCTAGGAGCATGATTGCACTAGAGGTTGAGTTTCTCCCTCTGCTTGTATTGTTACTGTATGGCTTTGCTTGCGGGTATTCGGTAGAGCCCAGCTCCCTTGCCCATGTGGTTTGTTTTGCTTGATAGCATGATTTTATTTCTTCTGTATGATTGCAGGTCACTGTATTTTGCTTGATAGCGTGTTGTTATTTTCCTCAGTATGATTACTGTTATTCATTCTGGCTTGAGGTTGAGATGAGCTTGTGGAGGCTGCTGCCCCACACATATTTCCTCCCTCACTTGCATTGCATGCATTTTACAGTCGTTTACTGTATATCTATTTACTGTTTAAGTTGATGCTTTATCTGTTTCTGTTTATCATTGACATGATCCCTTAGGACTCTCATTTCCTTTGATAAGGGAGTGATGATAGAACTTTAGGTTGAAACCTATGCATGATAACTTCTAGGAGTTCCCTGTTCAAACTTCAACCATAGGATGAATCCTTGGCATGACAACAGTAGGACTTGATAGTCTCCCCGTAGTTGAGCCCTTCTCTTCTCATCTCAAAACAGCTTAAGATACAGTAATCATGAATGATTTCTTGCGTACGTTACGAGCCTTAAGCTACTTGAGAAAGGATTGTTGGAGAGTTTCTTTTCAACAGTCTGGATGTTTAGTATGGCACCCTTTGGGTGACAGGCGACGCATTCACTCTCAGGTCATAGTCTCTAGTGCAATTGAAATTGCAAACACAATAAAAAACACTTCTTCCGTAAGAGACAAAAAACAAACTTCAAACCTTTTTGCCCCGTGGGCCCCTAATTCAAAGGAAAGCTTTTCTGAAGAAAAGAGTGTCGTTAAACTTCAGCGCCAACACAAACAGGCTTTGTCCCTAACTGCTGGAACTGCTGTTTAACCCTACTCGATAAAACAGATGAATCTGAATCCCCGTAAAGCGTAGTTGCCCGAACTACGTAAGCTCTGATTTCTCATACCTGTTGAGAGTACGTAGGCACAATACTGATGTATTGGCGAGCTACCTTCCCCGTAACCCGTCGTAGGTCGAACTACGTTGACTCTGATTTCTCATTCTCTGATGAGAATACGTAGGGATAAAGTGTGATGCTTTGCCGAGTCATTTTCTTTTCTGTTTTAAACCAGCCTTGATAGGTAGATAGATAAAACCAACCCTTCCAGTAAACATAACAAGTGTGGATCCCGTCGAGTACGACGGACGTGAGGGGTGCTAATACCTTCCCCTTGCGTAACCGACTCCCGAACCCAGACAATGGTTGTGACGACCTTGTCTTACCCTTTTCGTTAGGTTTTTCCGATCGTTTCCTTTCCCGCTCCGAGGGATAAATAACGAAAGGTGGCGACTCTTCTGTCCTGCCGGCACCTTATTTTCGCGAAAGCGACAGCTGGCGACTCTGCTGGGGATCAAACCCAAAATCTCTGGTTCTCCGGTTCCCCTGCGAGAGTTAATCCTAGTGCTTGTATGATTACTTGTTGGGTTGCGTTTATTTACCGCACTTTATTTTCAGTATGATATGATTATCTGTGCTGTGGTGGGAGGGGCATTCTGATGAGTGAGAAGCCAGACCCAGGCTTGAGTGAACATAGCATTAGTTGTGGAAATTAGTGGGCGCGTGCTTGCTTTGCAGGCACTAGTGTCTCATGAAATCCACGCTCAGACGAGGTTCTCCCGGTTGGCTTCTCTTTCAACCCTTTGGGTTGAGACGGTTGCTGGTTTGGTGGATTGTCGACTTTGGGGACCGATCATTTGTGATTCAGCCAAGTGAGGTCGCTTCATGAGCTGGTGATGCCACACCTTCTGGGTATCGTATCACCCCTCTTGAATGTCTATGACGCTAATGAACACATAAGATGCCGAACTTGAGTCAGTTTAGGTCCATACCTGTAAGCAGGGTTGGGTTTATTGCAGGGAACTTTGACCTTCAGACTACCTGGTTTTCTTGACAGTGAATCAATTTTGTTGGTACCGGAGATTTTCGTCTGCAGATATATGATTGTTCTTGATAGAGCAGGTTTTGATCAGAGGATCTTATCATCAGATGTGTATTTGTTCTTGATAGAGCAGGTTTATGACTGGGGTCTGAGGATCTCATTATCAGTTGTTTGTTCTTGATAGAGCAAAGTTTTGGTCATCAGTTGTTTGTTCTTGACAGAACAGACTTATGATTGGGGTCTGAAGATCTCATCAGCAGATGTATGTTTGTTCTTGATAGAAGAGAGTTTCATTATCAGATGTTTGTTCTTGACAGAGCAGAGTTTCTTGGTCCTGTATCAGAGGTCCTTATTACCAGATGTTTGTTCTTGACAGAGCAGAATTATGGTCCTATGTATATGGCCCTATCAGAGGTTTGTTCTTGACAGAGCAGATTTGTGGTCCGACACCAGGGTTTTCTTATTATCAGATGCAGTGGTTATTCTTGATAGAGCAGGATCATGGTTTTGTTGATACAGAATCTCCACAACACAGTTGCCTTGATCCCCTGCTGCATGATTGCATTTTACATTATTTTGCATACTCATCTGCATTTCATTAACGTGTGTCTGTATTACAGGTACCGTTTTCCCCGATCCAGGATTTCTTGCCTCCTATTGTATTGTTATGGGTTCTCTGAGGAAGACCATGGCTTACAAGTTCCCTGCCCCTGATGTGGTTCGGCTGACCGGTTTGATAGCTTTAGCAGATGATTCTGCGAGGGATGAGTTCAGAAAATCTTACGGCAAGTTGCTCAGTTTGGTTCGTAAACCTTCTGCGTTCGAGTTGAATGGGTTGCAAGCTCTGCTGCAGTTCTACGACCCTCCATTGAGATGTTTCACTTTTCAGGATTTTGTTCTCGCACCCACGCTAGAGGAATATGCTGATTTGCTAGGTGTGCCTATCAAGAGGCAGATGCCTTTTATTCATATGGATGCTAAGCCTGATCTGGCTGGTTTAGCTCCTTCGCTTCATCTGGATGCCTCCGAGTTGGTATTGACTAGTTGGAACAAGGTCCCTGGCTTCTCCTTGCAGCTTTTAGTGAGAAAGGCTCAGCAGTGCGCCAAAGACGGATGTTGGGTCGCGTTCAATGCCATTCTCGCTTTGTGCATATATGGCATCATTATGTTCCCCAATATGCCCGACTTTGTGGACTTCGATGCATTTCATATCTTTGCTTCAGGGAATCCAGTCCCTACCATTCTATCCACTACAAAAACGAGAACAGGAGGGGCAAGAATGTCTCATGCTGCGTACCCTTGCTTTATAAATGGCTTGATAGCCATCTGCCCAAGAGGGGTCGTTTTGTTTCGTCTGCAGCCACAGCTGAGTGGTCCGAGCGTCTTATGAGTTTATCTGCAGAGGATATTGACTGGTTCGACAGGGATAGGTTGGGTACCGAGATTATCTTCAGCTGCAGCGGGTTTCCAAACGTGCCTTTGATAGGCAAGAAGGGCTGCATAAACTACAATCCGTCTTTGCTGGTCCGACAGTTCGCGTACGCTTTGAGAGCTCCGCTGAAGGATGAAGAGGTACAGGAATCTCTGTACCTCACTGGTCTTCTAGAGGGGGATTTGTTATCCAAGCTTCAGCGCGCATGGAATGGTATCAGTAAGAGGGGAAAGCCATTGCTGCAGAGAAGCAACAACCAAGCCTATCCTCCATATGTGACTTGGGTCAGAGCCAGAGCAGATGCTATAGGGATGCCGTTTCCTCATGCCAAGCCAGAAGGCCCTCCAATGATTGAAGAGCCCACTACTGTGCCCATTCAGCAGCATAATCAGGTGTTAGCTGAGTGAGATGAATTGAAGCGGGCAAATGAGGAACTGGAGAAAGAATTGGCTCAGCTCCGAAGTGAGAGGAACGAAGTCGTTCATTCTTTCAAAAGGCAAACAGAGCTGGTGAACCAGCTAGGTACAGACCTGACTAAGCAGATAGCTGAGCATTAGCGCATGGGCCAAGACTTCAAAGTTGTCAACGACGTACTGGCTACGAAGAAGCAGCACTTGGACGAAGCATATCGGAGGATATCCAAGTTCAACCAGCACTGGAAGGATTCCCTGGCCACCAGGAAGGAGCGGGAGGATAAGCTGATGCTACAGATCTCCAAGCTGGAAGCCCAGGTGAAGGATAGTGAGAAGAGGTTTGATGAAGAAACCGCTCGCAGATACGCCGTCGAAGGCCAGCTCAACAAGGCTTTCGCTAACCTGAAGGAGCGCAAACTGACGTTTGAGTCCAAGAAGCAGAAGTTAGAAGATTGCTTCGGCGAAGGAGCATGGGAAGGTTCGGTCGAGGGACTTCAGTACACCATTGTGCAAAGGGAATTACTCGTCGAGGGGTTACTCACTCTGCCGGATCATCCAGAAACGAAGGAGTTGTTAGAAGAGTATCACGCCCGTGGCCGTACCTGACTATTTGTATTCCTTTTGTTTTTTGATCATTGTTGTATGCTGACCATCACCAGGCTTGTTGGCTGAGGTCACGCTGTTGATTCATCTTGTACTCGCTGATGTTGTGTACTGCCTTGATGGGCTTTCTTTATATACGAGATTGTTGTTTCCATGATTGGACTCGGACTTCTTCTTATTATCAGCACTGGCACTCAGGCACTAGGATCGGGGGAAATCTCCCCAAGGCACAGACACACGTTTGCATTTGCATGAAGCATTTGCATAACGAGCATTTTGTTGTTTTTCCTAACCCTTTTGTGTTCTACAGGTTGTTTCAGGTTGTTTCAGGTTGTTCCAGGATTGATCAGAGACCTATTCACCGCTATCCGACCAGAGCTAACCAAACCAGGATCATGGAGCAAGTGCAAACTGATGTTCAGGAACTCCGCGAAAGAATGGATCGCTTCATGGAGCTCATGCAAGCGGTCGCCAATGGACAGGATCAGCTCAGAACTTTGGTTCAGCCTTTAATCTCAAGGGTTGATAGCAACAACGTACTCCATGGTGGGACTGTGCCTACTCCTCCACCAGTTGAAACTCCGCAGAATGGTGTTCCCGTGAACGGGGGCAACGGCAGTGCCAACGGCAATGTGATGGCCAACATCGGACTCAATACGACGGGCGTCGGTAATGGGAGTCTGGGAGCTAATGTCAACGTCGGGCTAGGCAACGGCAATGCAGGCGTCGGGAATATGTTTGGGCCTCAGCCATGGCTAGAGGATCGTCAGGATGATGTGTTCTCTCAGAGAGGTGCTGAAGGGGAGCTGAATGCTGAAGCACGACTTAGATTCAAGGCACTTGAAGATAAGATGAGAGATATCGAGAATCAGAATACTTTGGGCGTTGATATGTCCAAGTTAGGATTAATTGCTGATTTCAAGGTACCTCCCAAGTTCAAGGTACCTGACTTTGAAAAGTATAAGGGAACCACTTGCCCTCGTGTCCACCTGAGATCGTACTATAGAAAAATGTCTGCTCATTCTGATGACGAGAAGTTGCTGATGCACTTCTTTCAGGACAGTCTTTCCGGGCCATCCCTTGAGTGGTATATGAGTTTGGACCCCACTAGTGTGCGCACATGGAAGGATCTTGCTGAAGCGTTTGTGCACCACTACCAATACAATAGCTACTTGGCCCCGAACCGAGTCCAGCTGCAGAATATGTCGCAGACGAATAATGAAGGATTTAAGGAATACGCCCAGCGGTGGCGTGAGTTGGCAGCCAGGGTTCAGCCGCCGATGATTGAACGTGAGCTCGTGCAGATGTTTGTCGCCACCCTTCCAGGGGTTTACTATGAGAAGTTGGTCAGCGGTATGTCTGGGACGTTCTCAGATCTCATTATCACGGGTGAGCACGTCGAAAATGGGATCAAGATCGGGATAGTTCAAGGTGATTCATCCTCAGCTGGGGGAGGCGGAAAGAAACCTTATGCTGGCAAAAGACGGGAAGGAGAAGCGAGCGTTGTGACCAACGCTCGAAGGAAGGGTAAAGGCCCTCACCAGCAGGTGGCCAGTATAACTATCCCGGCAGTTCCACAACAGCAGCAGCCGAATTAACAGGGATACAGAAAGTACCAGAATCGGGCACCTTTGGCGAACCGTCACCTCGAGACACCGCCCATGTCGTACGCGCAACTCTTGCAGACTTTGCTTCAGCTACAGTTGATCCAGAAGAGGATGCTGGCTCCCTTGACAGGGGCACCTCCGCCAGGGTACGACGCGAATGCCACTTGTGAGTTCCACTCAGGGGCACTAGGCCACACAATAGAGAACTGCAAAGCCTTCAAGCATAAGGTTGCGGACATGGTGGATGCCAAGATCATCAACTTCTCGGATAATGTGCCCAATGTCACAAAGAATCCTATGCCGAATCATAGGGGAGGCGGCGTGAACGCCATTATCAAAGACGAGAGTGCAGATTTGTTGACTGACGTCAGAGATCTGAAGACGCCGCTTAGCTTCGTTAAAGCTAAGTTGCTGAAAAGAGGGTTCTTTCCAGGTTGCGGAGAGCTATGTATGGACTGTGCCACACGTTCTGATGGATGTGAGCAGTTGGTAGAAGGAATTCAAAGCCTGATGACTGAAGGGATTCTGCAGTTTAGCCGGAAGGCTGAAAGTGGATCAAGAGAGGTAGTGCTGAAGCAAGATGATGAGGTCGCCACCATCACCATCCCTCGCCAGACGATAACTATTTCTGCGCCCAGACCGCCCACAATTACTATCACCAAAGCTGGGCCGATACCGTTCGAAAGCACGAATGTTGTCCCGTGGCATTATGGGGTTGAAGTCTACTGCAACGGACAGAAGTTGGAGCTGGAACCGTTTGGGTCGACTATGGAGAACCTGGCGGGAATCAGTGGTATTACTCGCAGCGGAAGAGTGTTTGCACCACCAGAGGTCGGGGCGGATAAAGCAGTCAGAGCTGATGCGGCTGATAAAGGCAAAAGTAAAGTCGTTGAAGAGGTCCCGCGTGGGGCAGAAAAAGACTTACTTGTTAAAGATGCCGAGGAGTTTATGCGGTTGATTAAAAAGAGTGACTACAAGATTGTAGACCATCTCCATCAGACGCCCTCGAAGATTTCCATTTTGAACTTGTTGTTGTGTTCTGAAGCACACCGCAACGCGCTGCTGAAGGTGTTGAACGCCGTATATGTACCGCAGGAAATATCGGTGAATCAGCTAGAAGAGGTTGTAGCCTATGTGAATGCTGGCAATGGGTTAGGTTTCACAGACCTGGAGCTGACGCCTGTTGCACCCCAAAATTTGACCAACATTTATTTACCAAGCTTGTGTTCACCAGCATGATCATTTGCTTCTCATGGATATGTGTGCAGTAGGTCAAGAGGTATGATTACCCAACAAGAGTTATATGAGACTTTGAAGCTAGCCAAGAAAGTTTTTCCAGTGTTCAAAGGTTGATATCTTTGTCAGAGAACTCAAGAGATCCTCAGAGGGATTGGTTGAAACCAAGGGTGTATGCCTCATAACTTGAGAGTTGTGGGAGCTCCTCAGATGATTCTAAGACTATGAGGATGGACTTGAAGCTTTGAGAAATCTTATGATATGTCTTGAAAGCCATCATGAAGTCTAGATAGGTCATTGTACAGGAATTCAGAAGGTTCAGCCATGAGTGGTGGAATTAGGGTTTGACTGGGTCAACCCTAGGTCAACTGATGATTTGGAGAGGGTGGAGACCTAATACAAGAGCCATGTAATCATGGAATGATGCATTGAGATGCTATAAGGATGATTCCTAGACCAACTCATCATGATTGAGGAGTTTGAGAAGTTTTAAGCTAGGGTTTCTAAGGATTGACAGTGTAAAATCCCCTAGTTTGACCCTTATCTTCAAGGCAGTTTAGCTCAAGATGTAATTGTCATCTCATCTCCCCCACAACATGAATGTTGTAGAGCTTGTTCATAGATTTAATTTGAGTACTAGAAGTCCTTGATAGGATTTGTAGAGCTCAAGTTATGACTTTAACAAATTACAGGTCATCTGAGGTATGTGAATCTGGGTCCTTGAAAGTCACCCAACTTGCATCCAACTTTTGCCCTAGTAGGATGTTTCTTATGAACTCTTGGTCTACATGAATGTTGTAGAGCATCTTCTTAGCTTTCTAGAGAGTACTAGAAGTCCTTGATAGGATTTGTAGAACTCAACTTATGGCTTTGGCAAGTCAAGGGCATTTTGGTCATTTGGAGGTTATAGGTCATTTCAAGCATAAGGCCATATCTCCTATTTCCAAGCTTCAAATGGAAAAATATTCAACGTCAAACTTGCTTAGAATGATGTTTTAAGGCTATTAAGGAGGTCATGAGATGTTGAAAAGGCTTAAATCAAAAAGTGATAAAAATGGCCTAAAATTGAGGCATAAGTTAAATAAGTTGAAATTGAAAATTGGAAATCTCAAGTTACACATCCAAACCATGTCATATAATAGGTCATTTTGACTCTAAAAGACATTCTAAAAACAATGGTTCAGCCATAATTTTGATTTGAGGCCTAGATCATAGGGCTTCTTTGGAAATGGCTTACTTGCATCTTAAGGCACCAAAGCAAAACTTAAGAAAACTCAATAAACAAGTTAGTTATGCATTTCAACACACCATACATCTCATGTGGGGAGAATTTCAAGTCAGTTACAAAGGTTACAAGAGGCTATGCATGAGATATCATATGGTGAGAAGTGAAATCAAAATGTCATGACATGAGATTTCCATTTTTTCATTGGAAGGTCCTAGATGGTTCTAGATGATTCTAAACCACTCTATATAACATGTATAACTTGCTCAGATGCAAGGTTGGTGTAAGATTTGAGAGAAGAGAGAGTTGGTTGTTTCAATTGCTTCCATTGCAAGTTGAAAGTGAATTCCTTATTCTGAACCATTTCCATTCATTCTTTCCATTCATACACATTCCATAGATCATAGTGAAGCTGTGCAGATTGATTTGAGAGCAAATCCATGGTGAATTGAAGAGTTGGTGATTGAACTTTCAAGGTAGCAAGTCAGAATCGAATTCTAAGATTGAAGCTTCCTCCATCAAAATTGTTGCAAACAGTAGCAAGATTAGCATCTAAGGAAACTTTCTGAAGAGTTTCAAGGCTTGAAGTGAAGGATTTCATCATCTGTTCATCAAGATTTACCAGGTTTGTAAAATTCACTCTACACCATGATTTATGCATAATTAGGTAGATTGGTTAGGTTAGAAAGGTTAGAGACACATAGGTGATGGATTTTGGAGAGTTAGAGAGCAATTGGTGAAGGTTGAATATTGGACACCATTTCTTTGATGATCAAGAACATGCTGGATATCGAGATATAATCTGAGTTCTATAGTGGAAATTAACCAGGGCAAGAGGGTGATCATTCTGAGCCAAGAAATTTCAAGAACCATGATAGTTGAGGTTTGAGCTTCTTTTTTATTCACGATCGGGTTTTAGGTTTGAGAGAGTTTCAATGAGTTCTGATGCCATGGCTAGATTCCTGGTGAAATTTGGAGCAATCTAGGGTTTTTAATTGTTGCATTTGGTGAGGTATTAATAGAATCCGAGTGGAGGAAGATGAGTGTTTGAAGCTCTGTTCCATGGATGTTTCCCTCCAATTCTTGGCTGGAGGAAGAAGATGAGTTCCATGCCCTCAGATCAAGCAAGACTGGTTGACTAGAGTTAAATCCAACGGACAAGATTTAATTTCAACTTGAAGAGGGAAACTCTGAGAAGCATGAAACGCAGGCGTTTCATTTAAGTGAGGTCTTGGGCTTAAGTGAATAATTGATGTCCACACCCCTTTTACGAGGCCCACTCAATTTTGAACTGAATCCCCTTACTATTCCCACCACGTTTTTCTCAATTTCTTTCCCTTTTTTCTTTCTGATTTTCTGATTAAGGAATGGGCCTAGCGCGTTTACTTTCTGAACCCCCATTCTGGGCCCATGCGCGTATTGAACTGCATCTAGTTACTTTCTGCACCACCTCCCTTCATATTTTCATTTTATTTTCTCCATTTTCTTTCAAACTTTGAAAAATCATAATAAATGGAAAAATAATGATTTTTAAGTAGGAATTTTTTATCCCATTTCATATTAATGTCTAGAAAATTATCAAATAAAAATATTTGCATTTCAGGCATTTTTAATATTTTTTGTATATTTTCTATTTTAATAGCTTTTTATTTCTTTTATGTTGATACATGAATTTGTAGAATTTTGTTTAGCTAATTGCCTTAGTATTTTTAGGCCATTATTTTTAGGATAGTTAGATATAAGCTTTAGCTTCCCCCTGGATTTATTCCATAATTTTGTGATGGATTTTAGGTTAGTTTTTATTAGATGACAGTAGGTTGTATAGAATTAGGTCAATCCTTAACATAGGTCCATAATAATATTAGAATTTTGGGTTTCTAAGTCAAGATAGGTATTGGGGCATATAAGGGTATTAAGGGTAGGTATGTAGGATCCCTTAGAAATTATATTAGGTTTTAATATAGTAGTATACTATTTTTAGATGATTTTTCTAGTTGATGATTGTTTGGGTTGCCCTTGTGGGCTTGAATTTTTGTTTGCTTTGCTTTGTGGGCTTGGAGAGCTTGAGATTGCTTGGAGTAGCATTAAGGAGCATTGAGGAGCTTGAGAGCTTGATCTTATTTGTTTTGTTGATTGTTTTAGGGTTAGGGATTAGGAAGAGTTTAGACCTAGTTAACTTCTTTCTTAAACATGGATGGTATCTTTCACCTCCATTCCTCCCTATGATTCAAAGTCCTTCCATGGTATTCACCTCTCTCCTTGGGAGGGATAAGTGATTGTACCTAGGAAGTAGAAATTTTGAGGGAACCATTCCTTTGATGTTGAACCCTTATAGGTCACCTTTGGTGGTCAATAAGCAGTTCAATATCCCCAGCTTATCCAGTTTAGTGATTTCCTCTGATTTGATTATCTTGAGAGATGATGAGCTTGAACTTGAAGATGAAGACTTCATTGAAGAGTGTAGAAGAGGATGAATCCTTGAGCATTGCCATTCCAGCTGAAGCTTGAAGAGCAACAAGAGCAAGTTGATACTTGAAGACCCCTGAAGATGAAGTAAAGACTGATGGATGAAGTTGACACTTCTAAGTGATTGAGATTGATTCTGAAGAGCTGAAGCTTGAAGAACAAAGGAAGTTGATACTTGCTTTGATACTTGGGGATCCTGAAGAAGCCAAGTTGATACTTATGATTGATAGTGAAGCCTGAAGGAGGAGCGGATCAAGAAGCTGGAGCTTAAAGGAGAAGATAAGTTGAAACTTATGTTGAAGGGTTGAAACCTGGAAAAGCAAGTTGGTACTTGTCAAGAGTAATTGGAAGTCTGAAGACTGAGTTGCTGTTGGAAGAGCTGAAGCTTGAAGTTGAGAGAGGGGTTGATCTGCTTTGTTTTCTTTGCTGTATTGATGTGTTTTGTTTGACTTGCTTGATGCACTAGAATAAGTCCATATCTAGAATAAGTAGAATCTAGGAGCATGATTGCACTAGAGGTTGAGTTGCTCCTTCTGCTTGTATTGTTACTGTGTGGCTTTGCTTGCGGGTATTCGGTAGAGCCCTGCTCCCTTGCCCATGTGGTTTGTTTGCCTGATGGCATTTTGTTTCATTTTTTCTGTATGATTGCAGTTTACTGTACATTGCTTGATAGCATGATGTTATATTTCAGTATGATTACTGTTATCCATTCTGGCTTGAGGTTGAGATGAGCTTGTGGAGGCTGAAGCCCCACACACATTTCCTCCCTCACTTGCATTGCATGCATTTTACTGTTAAGCTGATGCTTTGTCTGTTTTGGTGTATCATTGACATGATCCCTTAGGACTCTCATTTCCTTTGATAAGGAATTGATGATAGAACTTTAGGTTGAAACCTATGCATGACAACTTCTAGGAGTTCCCTGTTCAAACCTCAACCATAGGATGAATCCATGGCATGACAACAGTAGGACTTGATAGTCTCCCTCCTAGTTGGGCCTGTTCTCTTCTCATCTCAAAACAGTTTAAGATACAGTAATCATGAATGATTTCTTTCGTACGTTACGAGCCTTAAGCTATCTGAGAGAGGATTGTGGGAGAGTTTCTTTTCCACGGTCTGGATGTTTAGTATGGTACCCTTTGGGTGACATGCGACGCATTCACTCTCAGGTCATAGTCTCTAGTGCGATTGAAATCGCAAACACAATAAAAAACACTTCTTTCGTAAAAGACAGGAAATAAACCGTAGTTTCCCGAACTACGTAAGCTCTGATCTCTCATACCTGTTGAGAGTACGTAGGCACAATACTGATGTATTGGCGAGCTACCTTCCCCATAACCCGTCGTAGGTCGAACTACGTTGACTCTGATTTCTCGTTCTCTGATGAGAATACGTAGGCATAAAGTGCGACGCTTTGCCGAGTCATTTTTCTTTTCTGTTTAAGCCAGCCTTGATAGGTAGATAGATAAAACCAACCCGCCCAAGTAAACACAACAAGTGTGGATCCCGTCGAGTACGACGGACGTGAGGGGTGCTAATACCTTCCCCTTGCGTAACCGACTCCCGAATCCAGACAACGGTTGCGACGACCTTGTCTTACCCTTTTTCGTCAGGTTTTTCCGATCGTTTCCTTTCCCGCTCCGAGGGATAAATAACGAAAGTTGGCGACTCTTCTGTTGTGCCGACACTTTATTTTCACGCAAGCGACAACGCCGAAGGGGAGGAATCACAATAGCGCCCTGCACATCTCGATAGAGTGTAGGGGCACAGTTATGTCGCACGTGTTGGTGGACACGGGTTCGTCACTTAATGTCCTTCCGAAGAAGGCATTAATGAAGTTGGATACTCGCGGAGTGATCTGCACACCCAGTGATTTGGTTGTGAAGGCGTTCGACGAAACTAAATGACATGTTTTCGGGGAGGTGACCCTGCTAATCCAAGTTGGCCCAGAAACGTTCGACGCGGTCTTTTACATTATGGACATCATGCCTGCCTACAGTTGTCTCTTGGGTCGGCCATGGATCCATGCTGCTGGTGCCCTGACCTCCACGTTGCACCAGAAACTCAAGTATGATGTCGGGGGTAGCATCGTAACCGTGTATGGCGAGGAAGATATAATGGTGAGTCATTTGTCGTCCTTCAAGTATGTGGAGATGGATGGCGAAATCCATGAGACTCTATGCCAAGCGTTCGAAGCTGTCAAAGTGAAGGACGTAGCTCCTGTAGTCACGGAAAAGCCAGAGATGACTCTCTCCTCATTCAAAGAAGCTCGGGCCGTCGTCCAAGCCAGATCTACCCCAGGTTGGGGGCGAATTTTGGATATACCCAACAAGCAAGATAAGTTTGGGTTGGGATATTCTCCTGGAGCTGAAGCTTCTTCTTCTTCTAGAAGTGCGTCTCGAGGTAAAGGGTCGATCCAGTTTACCAGTGGCGGAGTGATTTTCAAAAGCATCAACGCGGTGTCTGAAGACAGCGGAGATAGCGACTGTGACCTCGACTCTTGGATCCAGCCAAGCAAGCTAGGCGAGGGCCTCAACAATTGGTCCGTCAAGGATATCGTCCAGATGACAAGCGAAGAGTAATGATTTACTTTTTCCAATCATTGTACAACCCTATGTCCTACCCGGGACATTGTGGTTTTATTGTCAGGGCCTTGTTGGATTATGTACATGCATTTTGTTAATAAATCAAAAGCGTTTTCTTCGTACTCAAATATTGTGATCTCTGTTATTCCTGTTTTATATTTGTTTTGAAAAACAATAAAATGGCAATGAGGTTTGTGCTAACCTGCATATCCTTGTTTTAAGCTTAACCCTTGTTATTACATGATCCACATAATAGATGACATCGACTCTGGACCTTCTACGACTCACTTCGACTTTGATTGCCCGATCTATCAAGCCGAAGAAGAGATTGATGAAGACGAAGACCTTCCTGAAGAGTTGGCTCGCTTGTTGAAACAAGAGGAGAAAGTTATTCTGCCTCATGAGGAGGAAATCGAGATCGTGAATCTGGGTTCTGAAGAACTCGTCAGAAACGTCAGGATAGGGGTTGCGCTGCAGAGTGATGTCAAGCAGAGATTAGTCAAGATGCTGAGAGAGTATAGTGACGTCTTTCCTTGGTCATACGAAGATATGCCCGGACTTGATACTGACATCGTGGTCCACCACTTGCCGCTGCGAGAAGATTGCCCTCCCGTCAAGCAGAAGCTTAGGAGGACAAGACCAGATATGGCCGTTAAGATCAAAGAAGAAGTGCAGAAACAGCTTGATGCTGGCTTCTTAGCGGTCACTACTTACCCTCCGTGGGTCGCCAACATAGTGCCTGTACCGAAGAAGGACGGTAAGGTACGCATGTGCGTCGATTATCGGGATTTGAATAGGGCGAGCCCTAAAGATGATTTCCCGTTGCCTCATATCGATGTGTTGGTCGACAACACAGCCCAGTTCTCCGTGTTTCCGTTCATGGATGGCTTCTCCGGTTATAAGGTAATGTCTTTCGGTTTGAAGAACACAGGGGCCACTTACCAACGAGCAATGGTAACTTTGTTTCATGACATGATCCATCATGAGATTGAAGTCTATGTTGATGACATGATTGCGAAGTCCCAAACGGAGGAGGGACATCTGGTCAATTTGCTGAAGCTTTTTGAGAGGCTTAGGAAGTTCAGGTTGAGGTTGAATCCTAACAAGTGTACTTTCGGAGTACGGTCCGGAAAGTTACTGGGGTTTATTGTGAGTGAAATAGTCATCGAGGTTGATCCTGCGAAAATAAAAGCCATACAAGAAATGCCAGTGCCAAAAACAGAAAAAGAAGTTTGTGGTTTCTTGGGCAGAATAAACTACATTGCAAGGTTTATCTCTCAGCTCACGGCCACGTGTGAACCGATGTTCAAGCTTTTAAAGAAAGATCAGGCGATTACCTGGAATGAGGATTGCCAGAAGGCATTCGACAAGATAAAGTAGTATCTTCAGGAACCTCCAATCTTGATACCCCCAGTGGCTAGACGGCCACTACTCATGTACTTGACAGTTCTTGAGAATAGTATGGGGTGTGTTCTCGGTCAGCACAACGAGACGGGCAGAAAGGAGCATGCCATCTACTAGTTGAGTAAGAAGTTCACTGACTGTGAATCTCGTTACTCGATGCTGGAGAAAACGTGTTGTGCACTAGCCTGGGCTGCCAAACGTTTACGACAGTACATGCTCAATCACACCACCATGCTAATTTCGAAGATGGATCCGATCAAGTACGTCTTCGAGAAGCAAACGCTTTCGGGCAGGATTTCCAGATGGCAAATGGTGTTGACAGAATATGATATTCAGTACGTCTCCCAGAAGGCCATTAAGGGCAGCGTACTGTCTCAATATCTGGCCGAACAGCCGATCGAGGATTACCAGCCGATGAAATTTGAATTCCCTGATGAGGATATATTGTTTCTCAAAGCGAAGGATTGCGATGAACCGTTGCCCGACGAGGGGCCAGATAGGAAATCCCAGTGGAAATTGATATTCGACGGGGCGGTTAACTCCTATGGAAGTGGAATCGGGGTGGTCATCACGACTCCCCACAGATCCCATATCCCGTTCACTGCGAGACTGACGTTTCCAGTCACCAATAACGAGGCGGAGTACGAAGCATGCATCATGGGTCTAGAAGAGGCAATTGATTTGAGAATCAAGAATCTAGACGTATATGGTGACTCGGCGCTTGTGATTAACCAGATTAAAGGGGAGTGGGAGACTCGTCAATCGAATTTGGTGTCGTACATGAACTATGCCAGAAGGCTGCTTCCGTTCTTTGATCGAGTGGAACTCCATCATGTACCCAGAGCAGAAAATCAGGTGGCTGATGCCCTAGCCCCGTTGGCTTCGATGTATAAAGTCAATTTTTGGAATGAGGCTCCAAGAATTGTCCTGTCTCGTCTTGATAGACCTGCATTTGTCTTTGCGATCGAGGAAGCCGTCGACGGCAAGCCATGGTTCCATGACATCCAGACTTTCCTTATGACTAAGGAGTATCATGCGGGTGCGTCAACCCAGGATAAGAAGACTCTGAGGAGGCTGTCTGGAAATTTTTATCTCAATCCTGATGGAGTATTGTACAAAAGAAACCATGATCTCGTGCTACTCAGATGTGTAGATGAGAAAGAGGCGAGTATGCTCATGGAAGAAGTCCATGAAGGCACATTTGGTACGCACGCCGGCGGGCACGCCATGACAAGAAAGATCCTGAGAGCGGGATACTACTGGCTGACGATGGAGTCGGATTGCTTTAAATTCGCGAGGAGATGTCATAAATGCCAGATTTATGCTGATAAGGTTCATGTGCCGCCGTGCCCGTTAAATGTCATGTCCTCCCCGTGGCCGTTCTCCATGTGGGGCATCGACATGATAGGCAAGATCGAGCTCACTGCATCTAACGGTCATCGCTTCATTCTGGTAGCTATCGACTACTTCACCAAGTGGGTGGAGGCAGCCTCATATGCCAATGTGACCAAGCAGGTGGTGGCTAAATTCATAAAGAGGGACATCATCTGTCGTTACGGAATTCCCGAGCGGATCATTACTGATAATGGTTCGAATCTGAATAACAAGATGATGAAGGAGCTGTGCCAGAGTTTCAAGATTGAAAACCACAACTCATCTCCTTATCGGCCGAAGATGAATGGCGTCGTTGAAGCGGCCCATAAGAACATAAAGAAGATTGTTCAGAAGATGGTTGTGACCTACAAAGATTGGCACGAGATGCTGCCATTTGCATTGTACGGTTATCGTACGACGGTACGTACGTCAACCGGGGTAACTCCTTTCTCCTTAGTGTACGGTATGGAGGCTGTCCTACCACTAGAAGTGGAGATCCCTTCTTTGTGAGTTTTGGTTGATGTGAAACTCGACGAGGCCGAATGGATTACGAACCGACTGAACCAACTCAGCCTGATGGACGAGAAGAGGTTATCATCGATTGCGCATGGTCGTCTATACCAGAGCCGAATGAAGAAAGCCTATGATAAGAAGGTGCGTCCTAGAAGCTTTCAGACGGGTGATCTCGTCCTGAAGAAGATTCTTCCTCCACACTCCGATCACCGGGGCAAGTGGACTCCCAATTACGAAAGTCCGTACGTCGTCAGCAAGGTCTTCTCGGGTGGAGCTTTGTTGTTATCCACGATGGATGGTGAAGATTTTGCAACCCCGGTGAACGCGGACGCAGTTAAAAAATACTTTGCTTGAAAGCGACCTGCTGGACAGTAAAAAGAGAGTCCAGGAAAAAATGGGGCATCCCGGCGAACCATAAAAAAGGAAAAAGGTTCGGGCAAAAATTAGGGATATAAATTGAAAAACTGTACACTCGCAAAGTCGAAAACCCGAATGGGCGACTTTGGCAAAAAAGGGTATCCCGGTGAACTGAAAACCCGCAAAGGGCGGTTCACGCAAAAGTTAGGGATTTGAAAAAGCAAATGACTGCGTTCCGCGTGTGGACTTTCTTTGTTTAGTGGTTTGGAAGACCTGATGGCCATTTATCTGAATCAATCTCTTCTGAAGCTGAAGCGTCGGAGAAGTATCGAAGTCGAGTGGGTCATAGAGGGATCAACTCATGGTGTTCGTCTACGCCTCGTTGCCGACATTTGTATATACTGATGTATATTTATGTTTTATTTTTGCGCGGCTTCCTCATTCCAGGAGCTTGCATCTGTTGTAAAACGTTTTTACCCATTCAGGGGTTCGTTATCAATAAAAATGTATACTATTCAGCAATTCTGTTTGTCTGTTTAGCATTTATCTGTTTTGTTTGCGAAAAAGAACGCCGATGTTTTTGATAAAATGCGCATACATAAACTTACTGGCCCAGGCCATTGATTGTTGAAACAATGAACTACTTGAACATTGTCACGAGATAATAACCTTGATAGGTCCCTTTGAGAAGGGTGTCTTGTCTGTTTGTTTGTGTTGTTACAGGTGTAGCATATTCCAGACGGTGCGTTGTGCGTATCCCCAAGCAGGATGATTCCTCCTTCTCCAGCAATGTTCAGCAGCCTCTCCCCGCTGAGTCTGAACGTGAGATCGTGAGCATTGATGTGTCTCCCCAGGCAGAGAAGATTCTTTACCCGATCGGATGCCTCCTGAGGGAACGTCATCTCCTCAGTTGAGTCAGTCACCGAAGTGTGCAGCAGTTGATAGTTCAAGACTGAAGTCTCCGGCAGAATTGAGTTTCCCCATAGAGTCGTACTCTCCCCAGCAAGCAGAATGATTTCTTCTTCCTCAGCCGAGTTTGCAGATCCCCAAGAGAGCCGAGTCCTTGGAAGCTGTTCAGGCCATGATTGGTTCTCCCCAGTAGAGTCTTGAATAGCTGATGCCGCATTGCCCCGCCGGAGTCGTTATCTCCAGGGAAGTAGCCGTGAAGGCCGTGCAGTTTATCTCTGCGATTGACATCACTTTCCCTCAGCAGGTCTAGGTTCTCGTAGAACTTCGTCCCCCGCAGCAGTCAACTGAAGTTTGTTTCCCCTGCGGAGTCCGATTGAGATTGGCGGGACCTCTTTCCCCTCAGCAGGATGATTCCTTCCTCTATCTGAGTGGTTCTTTCTCCTTGACAGGAGGATTCCCCCTTCAGCATTTATTTTGCTGACGGGATCGCATCATCTTGCATGACTGCATAGCATTTATCATAAACGCATAGCATTTCCATCGTGTGGAGCATTGCGCCATTGCCGAAGCATATGCATAATAAACATGATCTAGGTTGTTACCGTTCTTGTTTTGCAGGTGTTCCGCCGCAGGATTGATTGCTCAAGATGATTCTTGAATTCTCCCCAACGAAGTCGCTTACTCAAGATGATTCTTGAATTCCCCAGCAAGGTCGTTTGCTTAAGATGATCCTTAAAATCCCCAGTGCAGTCTCCAGAGTTGGTTGCTCAAGTTGATGCTTAGAGTCCCCGGAAGAGTGTTCGCTCAGGATGATTCCTGAAATCTCCAGCATAGTTATCGGTTCAGGATGATTCTTGAAGTCCCGGCGGAGTTATTTGTCCAAGATGATTCTTGAAGTCCCCAGCAGAGTTGATTCATCCAGAATGATTTCTGGATCCTCGAAGTAGAGTTACTTGATAGTTCTCCAGAATTCCCAGCGGAGATGCGTCATCCCCAGCATGTTTCTGAGCAGCGAAGTTGAAACATCCCCTGAAGACTTGATGATTGAAGTCCAACCGTGTTAACGAAGCAGTTCTCTCAGCTGATGCGGAGTGCCTGATGGCAGAAGTTTGGATATCCCCAATTGGTTCATGATTGACCGAGAGTTCTATTCCCGACTTACTGATGAAGTCCGGCTGATGCCCAAAAATTTCTTTGAATGCCCGATGGCATGATCAACTTGTTGACCTGATGAGTCCCAAGGAGTCCTGATGCCTGACGGCGTGATCGACCATGTATTACCAGTTAACGTGTGACCAATTCTCCAGCTAGTTGCCGTGCAGCTAATGTTTCAGTGTTCGAAGATTTGTTCCCGTCAGAGTACCGTGTACTTGTGCAGTTGGCAAATTTTTGGGTTTGTTGGTATTCAACCGTCTCGCACCTTGATTGGCTAAGAGTCGTTAGCTCCTCACCCAGTCAGGTTCAAGCCGTTTGAATAGGGGCAGCTGTTGCACCCCAAAAATTGACCAACATTTATTTACCTAGCTTGTGTTCATTAGAATTATCATCTGCAGCTCATTGATATGTATGCAGGAGATCAAGAGATATGAGTATCACACAAGAGTTTTAAGCTAGCCAAGAGGTTATTCAGGTGTTCAAGGGTTGATATCCTTGTTAGAGAAGTTCAGAGATCCTCAGAGAGATTGGTTGAAACCAAGGTTGTGTGCCTCCTAACTTGAGAGTTGTGGGAGCTTCTCAGATGATTCTGAAGCTATGAGGATGGACTTGAAGCTTTGAGAGAGCTTATGAGGTGTCTTGAAAACCATCATGAAGCCTAGAGAGGTCATTGTGCAAGATTAAAGAGACCCAGCCATGAGTGGTGTAATTAGGGTTTGACTGAGTCAACCCTAGGTCAACTGATGATGTGGAGAGGGTTGAAACCTAATCCAAGAGCCATGTGATCATGGATTGATGCATTGAGATGCTATAAGGATTATTCCAAGATCAACTCATCATGATTGAGGAGTTTGAGAAGTTTCAAGCTAGGGTTTCTAAGGCTTGACAGTGTAAAATCCCCTAGTTTGACCCCTATCTTCAAGGCAGTTTAGCTCAAGATGTGATTGTCATATCATCTTACCCCCAACATGAATGTTGTAGATCTTGATCTTAGCTTTAATTCGAGTACTAGAAGTCCTTGATAGGATTTGTAGATATCAAGTTATGACTTTGACAAGTTACAGGTCATCTGAGGTATGTGAATCTGGGGCCTTGAAAGTCACCCAACTTGCATCCAACTTTTTCCCAAAAAGGATGATTCCTATGAACCTTTGGTCAACATGAATGTTGTTCCTCATCCTCGTAGATTTCTAGAGAGTACTAGAAGTACTTGATAGGATCTGTAGAACTCAAGTTATGGCTTTGACAAGTCAAGGGCATTTTGGTCATTTGGAGATTATAGGTCATCTCAAGCATAAGGCCATAACTCCTATTTCCAAGCTTCAAATGGAAAAATCTTCAACATAAAACTTGCTTAAAATGATGTTTTAAGGCTATTAAGGAGGTCATGAGATGATGGAAAGGCTTGTAGCTCAAAATGGTAAAAATGACCTAAAATGGAGGCATAAGTTAAATAAGTCCAAGTTGGAAATTGAGATTTTCAAGTTACACATCCAAACCATGGCATATAATAGGTCATTTTGACTCCAAAGAACATTTTAGAAACAATGGTTCAGCCACATTTTTGATTTGAGGGTTATATCATGGGGTTGCTTTGGAAAAGGGTTACTTGCATATTAAGGTACAAATGCAAAACACAAGGAAAGGCAATGTACAAGCTAGCTAAGTATCTTAACACATCATACATCTCATTTAAGGAGATTTTCAGGTCAGAACAGGTTGTTGCAAGAGGCATAGCATGAGTTGGTACATGAGATGGATTAAATTCAAAAACTCATGGCATGAGAATCCCAATTTCTCATTGGATGATTCCAGAAGGTGTTGCACCCCAAATTTTGACCCCTTAGATCCTCATCATCATTTTAGAATCATATTCATTTGATTATCTAACCTTAACCCATTTCCAGTTTGTCTTTGTCAAGATACAGGTGAATTAGGGTTTCGTACAGTCAAAAGTTGAGGTTTCAATAATTTGATCAGTCAATGTCTTGGATTGATTCTCCACAAAACAAGGTCAAGTATACTACATTGCGTCAAGTATGAATCCAATTTGAGGTTGTCACCTAAAGAATAATGACGGTGCAGTTCAGGATCCCCGATTAAGGTTTTCGATTGGGAAAAGTCAACTGTAGTTTGACTTTTGAGTTAAAAGGTGTTCCAATGATGCAATTTTGGTCCATAAGGTTCATATGGCTTAGTGAAGTCCACTCAAGAAGTTTCAAAGTCTTGGAAGACCCGGAACATGAACAGTCGGCTCGATAGTCATCGATCGCTCGCACGGTTGACCGAAAAGTCAACTCTTCAACCATAAGGAATTTGACCTCATGATATGAATAAAAAATGTTCCTTATGTCATATTACACTTGCCCATGAAGTTTGGTGACCATTGGATCAAGAATTGATAAGTAATCGAAAAGTTGGGAAATTAAGGTTTTGAAAAGGACAAAGCCATAACTCCTTAACCACACAAGGGTTTTTGACCTAGTTTCAAGGGGAATGAGTTCCTAACACAAGAATAAATATTGTAGTACCTAATTGGGGATTTTTAAAAAGTTCAAGTGGGTTCCATAACTCTTCCTGGTTAGAGAGAACCAAGATCCACAAGTTGGCAAAAACTCACATTCGCAAAACTAGGTCAGCATGAGTTTTTTATTCCAAAACCTCTCCAAATCGATGTTAATCAAAGATTAATCCTCATTTATGATGTTTATATTGATAATGAACATTTTTACATCAATTCCCACGAAAATGGTACAAAGATCAAAGGAAATCATTATTTAATGCAAGTTGCAAAAGTGAATGGTGAAGAAAGAGAAAAAAGGTGGCTACCCTTGTCAAATCATCAACTTTAATTCAACAAGTCACCTCCTATCCTATCAAGCATGATGAAAAAATCTATAGGGTATGGAGAATATCTTATTATAGTGGCTTAAATACAAAGATGAAGATTGCATTGAAAACTCAAAGATTTTCATGATGGAAGGTTAAAATTGGCAATTTGCTTCACTTTTGCCCATACCTTGATCCAAGGCCTTTGGCTATAAATAGAACTCACTTCCTATATCACAAACACACCATTTCCATGCTAGAAACCATCTAGAAGTCTCTCCCTTACACAATCACTAAATTCTTGCAAAATCTCAATAAGTCTCCAAAATCCCTCAAAATCTATTTTTGCAAAACACCTTCCAAAACTATTTCCAAACTTTTTCCAACTCAAGAAACACTTAAAACACATCAAATATGATGTATTGAAGCTATCCAAATCACTTCCACACTTATGTAACAAGGTTTGAGTGAGTTGGTCTTTGAAATCTTTGGATTTTAGAGTTTTTCCTTCATTTACAAGGCATTTCGTCCACTAGCTTGCTTGGAGGTTGTTTGGAGCATCTATTCATCAACCTAGGAACATTTAAAGACCTTGTAAGAGCTCTCAATATCTCTGGTTTTCTTATTTCTTAAGCTTGCTTCAAGAGGTAAACCTAAAACTCATAAATGTGAACTTTCTACTTGCATTTCACATGCTACCATGAATGTTTTTAGGGTTTTCACCTTTCTATCTCTCATTTATTCATTTCAAAACTTTAATTTCATTCTCTTTTGAGTTTTATTTTAAAGTTATGATTTTGGCTTGTTAGCATCCTTGTGTACTTGAGTTTGACTAAAACTTTTGCTTGTAAGCATTTGTGTGTAATCATCATTAAAACTTGAAAGTTTTCTCCCATGAAGTTTTGAACTTCTCACTTATATTTGTTGTGACATTATTTGATTAGGCATGATGCGTGTAAGTATACATGTCATCTTGTAAGCCCTAATGAAACCTCATCTTTGTTAAGATGCATCTTTGTTAAGATCCCCTTCCATCTTTATTAAGATGTACCCCATTCTTCGTTAAGATATGCTTTGGTTTTCACCTTTCATTAAGTCTTGAAAGAACTTTCCCCTTCTAGATATTATAATATCTTGATGCTTGCTTTGGTCGTAACCATTTACCTTGATTGAAATCATTGATATTGTAATATCTTGATGTCTGCTTTGGTTGTAACCATTTATCTTGATTGAAATCATTGCTTGATATTGTAATATCTTAAATGCTTGCTTTTGGTTGTAACCATTCATCCTGATTGAAATCCTTGCTTATTGTAATGTGCTTGTTTATTCTTGGTTGTAACCATATCCCTTATATTCATCATGTGTGAATGTTTATGCTTTGTTAAGTTTACTTTCCCCAAGTGATGGAACTCTTTAGTTCTCATCCAAGTTGCTCCCTCTATCCTTCCAAAGGAAAGTCTCTCTATTGACCCTTGGGTCATAGATAGCTCATTAAACTCATAGGTCTGGATAGAACCTTCTCCCCTTTTTGGTCTGGATAGAACCAATAGGATTTAAACATCATAGGTCTGGATAGAACCTTCCCCCTTTTGGTCTGGATAGAACCAATAGGATATAACCTCATAGGTCTGGATAGAACCTTTCTCCCCTATTAGGTCTGGATAGAACCAATAGGATTTAAAATCATAGGTCTGGATAGAACCTTCTTCCCCTTTTAGTCTGGATAGAACCAATAGGATTCAAAATCATAGGTGTGGATAGAACCTTCTTCCCCTTTTGGTCTGGATAGAACTAATAGGATTTAAACTCATAGGTCTGGATAGAACCTTCTTCCCCTTTTGGTCTGGATAGAACCAATAGGATTTAACTCATTAGGCCTGGATAGAGCCTTCTCCCTCTTTTTGGTCTGGAAAGAACCAATTGACCCTTATTCTGTAGTTCACGCCCGAACTACGACCGCTCTGATTTCTCATTGGACAATGAGAATACGTAGGCACAAGATGCGATATCTTGACGAGCAACCTTCCCCCTTTCTCCCACCTTTTGGTCTGGATAGAACCAATTGGTCTCACAACGTAGAACTTTAGGATAGTGTTTGGTTAACTCTATGTAAGAATCATGGAAATGATTACTTACTTCCCGTTCTTGAGAGTTCAACATAGATCTAGAGAGTTTCGTGAAACTCTACACAAGCATGGATATGTTTGTTCCCCTTTGAACCTTGATCATAATCGAGTGTTCTTCAACCCTAGTGAGGTGAACTACAATTGTTCTGATTCTATCCTAGTTAGGATACGTAGGCAGAGGACGCGATGTCTTTGCGAGCAAACTTAGAAACTATCTTTAGGTTTTAACCTACACCCTTTACCCAATCCCAAACCTTAGCAAACATTTACCAACTTAGCATGCAATTAAACAAAAGGTTCCTGTAGCGTACTACAGATGTTTAGGATGTGAAATACCTACCCTATGCATAACCAACCCCCGATCCCCGAATCTCTTAGCGTTGTTGTTACATCGCGAAAAGGGTTTTTCTTTCTTTAGACCTTTCCTTTGGATAAATTAAAGTCCGGTTGTGAATTTAAGAATTAAGATTCAAGTTAATCAATAGCTTGGTATCACGATTCTCACCGCAACAGAAATGGCGACTTCACTGGGGAAATTAAGAGGGTTTAGCCTATTTTGTTTAATTGCATGCTATATTTGTAAATATTTGTTTAACATGTATATTTGTCAATATATTTGTTTAATTGTGGATATTGGGTGTTTGAGTGGTGAGACGGTCCTATACCCGGACTCGAGTGCACTTATGATAGGATGGTGGTATATTCAAGAAGGCTTATAGGGAGTTGATTCCCGACCAAGTTAACTTGAGAAACCACCGCTCAGTGTAGGCCCTCTTGAAAGTTTAGTATTGTTGATCGAGTATTCGTGAAAACAATGCTACTTTCAACGAAGGAGCCCATGACACTGTGGACTTTTAGATTACATTCTACCCCACTTTGGCCTTATTAGGACGTAGTGCGATGGCTATAAGGAAGTATTTCCGAAATAGTTGATACGCGATACTACACTCAGACGAGATTCTCTTGAGAATATTATTGATTACCAAGTGATTTGGGAAATTGATAATATCTGAAAGATGGGTTGATGACTCTGGGAACTCTGTAGAACCCGTTCAGCAGGTACACATCAACCCATAGTACAAATCCTTGGGGATGGGTAGACCTTTGACTCTTTGCTCTTGAGCCTAGGAGGTCTTTGTGTATGCTTTGTATTTGTGAATACTTGCCTTTGTGTTATGTGTGCATCATCACATCATATCACCATAAACATATCATGTCGCAACTGGTTTTGTAAAGCTCAGTCGTTTTCTGGTATTTTTTAAAAGTTGTAACTTTTTCCAACGATTAATGAAATGGGGTTTTAACTTAATCAAACTTCTGAGTTTTGTAAAACCAGTTGCGTTTTGCACTTGCATCAACATTTTACATATCATACTTCGTTGCATTGGTCTTTTTGGTTCATTCTGTGTTCCGTTGACATCAGAGGGGGGATACCTAGCACATATCCAGGACAAATGGAAACAATGGAGGGACTTTTGAAAGCCCAGGAAATGCTGAAAGAGGACATCAGAATTCTCAAGTGTCAGATGAATTGGGTGCTTGAGACATTGCAGAATATGATGAAGAAAGAGGGTCACTCTGACCATGTTGCGTCCAGAGAAACTAGGGATGCATTATCTCCGATGATTCCTCCAACTCAAGGACATTCTCGGTATCAACCACCGAATAACCATCAATCGCGTCAGTACGCCCAACATTCAGTGTTTGTTCCTCCTCAAGCTTCTCAAAGCCGAAAATTGAACAAGAAGGATCATGTCAGGAAAGATAAGACTTGCGGTAGACAAACTCCAGTACCGTTAAGCAAACTTTACCCGCTACTGATTCAGAACTCACTAGTGACTCCACGATTATCCAATCCGGTGCCAGGACCATGGCATAATGCGAACCTGAATTGTGAATTTCACAAAGGAGCTGAAGGACACAACTTAGATGCATGTATAACATTGGGTTATCTTGTACAAGAGCTAATCATTGACAAACACTTAATCCTCGAGGAAGACCACCCAGAAGTAGAATATGGATATCATACTGGGACAACAGGGCACCTAGTTCAAGAGTGTGAAGGTTTTAAACTAAGACTGCAAGAGTTGCTGAAACCTCGGGAGGATAAATCAAATGACAGTGCTGCGATTCCTGAATCTAAAGGCAAAGGACCCGTGAGACCCCTCATAATTCTATATAACAAGGAGCAAGTGGTGGTTGAAGGTGTTTCCCCACATGGGCCTAAAATTTGAATTTTGTTCCCTAAGACTGGCAGCTGTAGACTGTTTCAGCATTTTGTTGTGTTTTCTTTGCATTTGAATTGCTTGTAAGTTGTTGTTCATTTTGAATTGGCAAGATTTATGAAATGTTTGTGCATCTTTTGATTAAGTCCATTAGTTTCACTCTTTCTTTTTCCTTTCATTGTTATGAGATAACGAAAAATGCAAAAATTTCTTTTCTTTACTGAACTATTATTTAAAGCAAAGATTGGGGAGGATGATGAGAACTATATCCATAACTGCTGTTGATATGCTTTCAATTTAACTTTGCCAATGATGTAAGGCATTGTTTCAATCCCTAAACACTGGAGAAATAAGGAAGATAATCCCTCGTTAACCCCTTCGAGCCTAGGCGTAGGAGTTTTTCTTTCTTTACAAAACAAAACCTTAAATCTCAAACCTGGGGCGGGTAGTTCTCAGTTAACTTGAAGATACGTGCATGCAAGACACTTTTCATATAGAACTGGTGCATTCAGGTTTTTCCTTCGAACACAACAAGAGAGTGTCAAAGATGCTTTTCAGCATAAAAGATGATGATGGTTCGCCGTAGCCATTAATCTGGGTAGTCACCTCCTTTCTTGAAATTAAAAAAAAAAGAGAAGAAGAAAAAAGAAAGTGAAAAAGCCCGCTAAGTCAAAACCTATTAAGGAGACTTAGGTAAAAAATGGGGCATCCCATTGACTGTATATTCGAACAAAGCAGTTTAGACAAAGGTTAGGGATAAAAAAAGAGGAATGATGTAAGAGTTATCACTCTTAAAAATCCTCAAATAGCAAAAAGCTATCAAATACTGTAAGGGAGTGGTGACTACCCTAGGTTTGTGAACCATCGCCAACTATCATCAGTCCAATTCTTAAGCCTGCAAGAACCTGAGTGTATAGTTTGAGTTAGCTGAGCGTAGGATTGGAGTTCATCATGGAGAGTGGGTGGGACCAAATAACTTTGAGCCTTTATCCTTTGTTTCATGAGTCGTGAACCAAGCCACGTTACAACCCTTAAAAGACCTAATTGAGGTAAAGTTGTTTTGAAAGCATATTACAGCAAGGTTGGATAACCTGACTCCTAATGATCTTTGTTAATTGTGTGTGTTAATCACTTTATCCATCATTTGTAAAATAATTGGACCACTTTCACTTTGATCACTTAATCACTCCGCCGTGTGTGTTTCATCAAAAAATGTTTTCAAAAGATTGCATGAATTTTACATTGAAAATTGCCAATTTTTAATGAACAACATTGTGTGCAAGACGATCCAATGTCAAAGGAATCCCAACAAGCGTTGTCAGCCAGGGAATTTTACTTGATAAGGGAAGCTCATCCTGGGGCAACCAATTTGAAGGATTTGTTAATCATTTGTCACAATGTTCAGCTAATCAGAGCCGACCAGGTCGAGATCAGATGAAGCTCTCAATGAACAATTTAGTCTGGGGCAGATCTTTTGCATTTACCAGTAAGCAGGGGCAAGTTTGTTACCCAGTCGTTACTTCTACAGTCTGAAGACTTTGTTGTACAAGCACCGTTAAACTGGGGCAATCACGTCGAGATTTGTAAATCTCTCTCTATAAGAGTTTGAAGACAGTTGAAGCATCTTTATGCCAGCTCTTTTGTAAAAGCATCCTTATGACTTCTTCTCACAGACTGTGCAATCTGGGGCAGAAAAAGTTGAAGACTATTTGTCGCAAGAGCCGTTGCTCACTTGAAAAATGACTATTGTCATAATGGGGCATAAATGTTTTGTTCTCATGATGCCCTTTGTCAGCTCTCCAGTTAAGTTGTTACCTCAGTTGATTCGGGAATCTCTCAATGTAATTTTCCTTCAACAAAGAATTCAAACTCATGATGGCAATCCAAGTATAGTCCTGAGGTTTTGGCCTAAGAAGATTACTCTCTCCCAAAGAAGGTGGTAACCTTAAAGTGGAATTGTTGTTCTTCATGATCATCCCTTTGATGTCCAATCTTGGTAAAGTTTGGTTGGGTCTCCGTGTCGAGATGTTTATTTCATCTCCTGTTTTGTTTTGTCTGTTTCGTCAGCATAAACATAAGCATGGCATAAAGCATAACATCCGTGCATCGTTGCTATCTCTGGTTGTTACCTGTTCCTGTTTCACTTTGGTTCCCTCCTCAGTGATTGGGTGTGTTGTCTCTCTCTAATAGAGTTGTCAGCCCTTAAGCATAAAATGTCCGTCCTTTATCAATTCCCCACAGAGTTTAAATCCTCGTGGATGATGGTTGCTTCAGTTATCTTTTTCCATGATTGGATAAGGTAAGTCACCATTCGAGTTCATTTCTCAATGGTTGGAGTCTTGTTTGACAGTTTCTTTCTAGCTTGGTTCTGGATTGAACTTTGGTCCCTGTCGGTCGCCGAACCTACCTGGACGTGCATTTATTTTGCACTATCTATCAAGAAGAACATCTTACATTACAATAGAGGTAAGTGGCAGTCTCTTGGGAGAAGCTTAACCTTCATCAACGATAAATGCTAGTCTCTTCGGAGAAGTCTAATCGTCCTCCGCGATAAATGGCAGTCTCTTCGGAGAAGTTTAATCATCATCAACAGGTGAGTGGCAATCTCTTGGGAGAATCTTAACCTTCATCAACGATAAATGGCAGTCTCTTCGGAGAAGTTTAATCGTATTCAGCGATAAATGGCAGTCTCTTCGGAGAAGTTTAATCGTCTTCAACAGTAAGTGGCAATCTCTTGGGAGAAGCTTAACCATATTCAGCGATAAATGGCAGTCTCTTCGGAGAAGTTTAATCGTATTCAGCGATAAATGGAAGTCTCTTCGGAGAAGTTTAATCATCTTCAATGATGAGTGGCAATCTCTTGGGAGAAGCTTAACCATATTCAGCGATAAATGGAAGTCTCTTTGGAGAAGTTTAATCGTCATCAGCAATAAATGGCAGTCTCATTTGAGAAGTTTATCTTAAGGATGTCGACGCACGGTTATTACCAGCATTGTTTGAAAATCCAGTGGATACTGGTATAAGTAATTTGGTGGTGACCAATCATATTTCAAGTAAGGCCCGTTGGTAACTGGCATTATGAAAATCCATGGACGACGAATACTGACAATTTCGTTATGTATCATTCCAAACTAAGTCACGATGGTTTCCATCCCAAACACAGGTTTCGTACCTTTGGAGATGTATTGTTTGATTCCAAGCACACATTTCGTACCTTTGGAGATGTATTGTTTGATTCCAAGCACAGGTTTCGTACCTTTGGAAGAAGTTTGTTTCTATCCTAAGCTCAGGTTTCGTACCTTTGGAGATAGATATTGGTTTACATCAAAGCTCAGGTTGTGTACCTTTGGAGATAGATGAATTGTTCGATTCCAAGCTCAGGTTTCGTACCTTTGAAGATGTATTGTTTGATCCCAAGCTCAGGTTTCGTACCTTTGAAGATGTACTGTTTGATTCCAAGCACAGGTTCTGTACCTTTGGAAGATGTTTGTTGCCATCCTAAGCACAGGTTGTGTACCTTTGGAGATGTATACTTTGAATCCCGAGTTCAAAAATTCCCAGAGACTAAAGTGGTTTCATTTGCATGAAGTGTTCTATATCCTAATGTTTTGAGGATATTAGTTTTTGATCCTAAGGTTTTGAGGGTCTTCGTCCAATCCTAATGTTTTGAGGATATTAGTTTCCAATCCTAATGTGTTGAGGGTTGTGTCTCTTCTATATCTTAATGTATTGAGGATGTTCAGTTTTCATTCCTAATGTTTTGAGGGTCTTCGTCCAATCCTAATGTGCTGAGGGTGGTGTCTCTTCTATATCCTAATGTATTGAGGATGTTCAGCTTTCGTTCCTAATGTTTTGAGAGCCTGGGTACAATCCTAACGTGTTGAGGGTTGTGTCTCTGCTGCATCCTAATGCTTTGAGGATATTAGCTTTTGTTCCTAAAGTATTGAGGGATATATTTATGTTTCCTGTTTGCAAACCTGGTCGTCACCAAACTCTTTGAAAATCCATTGGTCATTGGTCTCCTTGGACTCGGTCATTACCAATTTCTCCAGTTAAATCTAGTGGTTACTAGCATTATCCAGAACCAATTGTTATTGGTATATCTTGATTTGGTCATCACCAGTCCCCTCTAAGTCCAGTAGTTACTGGAATTGCTTGAAAGCTAATCGTTACTAGACAGTTGTTATCAATTCCCCTAACCGAAGTCCTGTGTTTTATCCATATTGTTTGGAAAATCCCAATTGAAATTGGAACTCCAATTTGGTTGTCACCATATCCCCAGGAAGTCTAGTGGCATTTAGCACTTTTGGGAAACCGAACTTTGGATTGGTCATCACCATCCTCCCCAGTAAGTCTAGTGGAAACTAGCACCGTTTAAAGCTATTTGTTATTCTGGTCGTCACCAGTCTCCCCAGTTGAAGCTTTTGCTTTTCCAGTCGAGTCTCGGAGAATTAGTGGATACTAACCTCCCCGACACGCCCGGTCTTGTTTCTAACCTTTACCTGAAGATCCCGTTTGAACTCTTCATTATAGGAAATTTTCTCATCTGGTTATCCCCAGTGAGATTCATGTCTTCGTTCCGTCTTTTCCCCGGTGAAGCTTTGCTTCCCCAGTGATTTTGTTCCCCCAGCAAAGTTTTCCCCAGTGGGTTTCTTCCCCAGTGTGGTTTGCATTTCTTCTCTTTCATTTTCCTAGTGAAGAATTGTCTTCTTCCCCGGTGGGCTTCCTCATCTGGTTATCCCCAGTGAGGTTTGTGTCTCCTTTCCCCAGTAAAGATGTGTCTTCCCTGGTGGAGTTTGTGTCCCCTGTGTGAAAGATTCCTTTGAAAAGCATCTTTAGTCATGTTTGAACTATTTTGCTTACTTGGCCTTGAATCTTTCCCCAGTGTGTTGGGTCCCCGTGAGTAGTTACTTGTTGTCCTGTCTTTCTTTTATATTTGCTCGTGTGTCTGCATTTGTCTTTCATTCAAGCATCATATAACATCAGTTAGATTCATGGCATATTCACATTTGTCCTTTTGCATACCATCGGATCTAAGGGACAAAATTTCTGGTTTGCTATATTTAAATACCTTTCACTACGATTCCATGAGGATTGTCATCTCTCATTGCCATCTAGTGAAGATATTTAAATAGGAGCAACTGTTGCACCCCAAATTTTGACCCCTTAGATCCTCATCATCATTTTAGAATCATATTCATTTGATTATCTAACCTTAACCCATTTCCAGTTTGTCTTTGTCAAGATACAGGTGAATTAGGGTTTCGTACAGTCAAAAGTTGAGGTTTCAATAATTTGATCAGTCAATGTCTTGGATTGATTCTCCACAAAACAAGGTCAAGTATACTACATTGCGTCAAGTATGAATCCAATTTGAGGTTGTCACCTAAAGAATAATGACGGTGCAGTTCAGGATCCCCGATTAAGGTTTTCGATTGGGAAAAGTCAACTGTAGTTTGACTTTTGAGTTAAAAGGTGTTCCAATGATGCAATTTTGGTCCATAAGGTTCATATGGCTTAGTGAAGTCCACTCAAGAAGTTTCAAAGTCTTGGAAGACCCGGAACATGAACAGTCGGCTCGATAGTCATCGATCGCTCGCACGGTTGACCGAAAAGTCAACTCTTCAACCATAAGGAATTTGACCTCATGATATGAATAAAAAATGTTCCTTATGTCATATTACACTTGCCCATGAAGTTTGGTGACCATTGGATCAAGAATTAATAAGTAATCGAAAAGTTGGGAAATTAAGGTTTTGAAAAGGACAAAGCCATAACTCCTTAACCACACAAGGGTTTTTGACCTAGTTTCAAGGGGAATGAGTTCCTAACACAAGAATAAATATTGTAGTACCTAATTGGGGATTTTTAAAAAGTTCAAGTGGGTTCCATAACTCTTCCTGGTTAGAGAGAACCAAGATCCACAAGTTGGCAAAAACTCACATTCGCAAAACTAGGTCAGCATGAGTTTTTTATTCCAAAACCTCTCCAAATCGATGTTAATCAAAGATTAATCCTCATTTATGATGTTTATATTGATAATGAACATTTTTACATCAATTCCCACGAAAATGGTACAAAGATCAAAGGAAATCATTATTTAATGCAAGTTGCAAAAGTGAATGGTGAAGAAAGAGAAAAAAGGTGGCTACCCTTGTCAAATCATCAACTTTAATTCAACAAGTCACCTCCTATCCTATCAAGCATGATGAAAAAATCTATAGGGTATGGAGAATATCTTATTATAGTGGCTTAAATACAAAGATGAAGATTGCATTGAAAACTCAAAGATTTTCATGATGGAAGGTTAAAATTGGCAATTTGCTTCACTTTTGCCCATACCTTGATCCAAGGCCTTTGGCTATAAATAGAACTCACTTCCTATATCACAAACACACCATTTCCATGCTAGAAACCATCTAGAAGTCTCTCCCTTACACAATCACTAAATTCTTGCAAAATCTCAATAAGTCTCCAAAATCCCTCAAAATCTATTTTTGCAAAACACCTTCCAAAACTATTTCCAAACTTTTTCCAACTCAAGAAACACTTAAAACACATCAAATATGATGTATTGAAGCTATCCAAATCACTTCCACACTTATGTAACAAGGTTTGAGTGAGTTGGTCTTTGAAATCTTTGGATTTTAGAGTTTTTCCTTCATTTACAAGGCATTTCGTCCACTAGCTTGCTTGGAGGTTGTTTGGAGCATCTATTCATCAACCTAGGAACATTTAAAGACCTTGTAAGAGCTCTCAATATCTCTGGTTTTCTTATTTCTTAAGCTTGCTTCAAGAGGTAAACCTAAAACTCATAAATGTGAACTTTCTACTTGCATTTCACATGCTACCATGAATGTTTTTAGGGTTTTCACCTTTCTATCTCTCATTTATTCATTTCAAAACTTTAATTTCATTCTCTTTTGAGTTTTATTTTAAAGTTATGATTTTGGCTTGTTAGCATCCTTGTGTACTTGAGTTTGACTAAAACTTTTGCTTGTAAGCATTTGTGTGTAATCATCATTAAAACTTGAAAGTTTTCTCCCATGAAGTTTTGAACTTCTCACTTATATTTGTTGTGACATTATTTGATTAGGCATGATGCGTGTAAGTATACATGTCATCTTGTAAGCCCTAATGAAACCTCATCTTTGTTAAGATGCATCTTTGTTAAGATCCCCTTCCATCTTTATTAAGATGTACCCCATTCTTCGTTAAGATATGCTTTGGTTTTCACCTTTCATTAAGTCTTGAAAGAACTTTCCCCTTCTAGATATTATAATATCTTGATGCTTGCTTTGGTCGTAACCATTTACCTTGATTGAAATCATTGATATTGTAATATCTTGATGTCTGCTTTGGTTGTAACCATTTATCTTGATTGAAATCATTGCTTGATATTGTAATATCTTAAATGCTTGCTTTTGGTTGTAACCATTCATCCTGATTGAAATCCTTGCTTATTGTAATGTGCTTGTTTATTCTTGGTTGTAACCATATCCCTTATATTCATCATGTGTGAATGTTTATGCTTTGTTAAGTTTACTTTCCCCAAGTGATGGAACTCTTTAGTTCTCATCCAAGTTGCTCCCTCTATCCTTCCAAAGGAAAGTCTCTCTATTGACCCTTGGGTCATAGATAGCTCATTAAACTCATAGGTCTGGATAGAACCTTCTCCCCTTTTTGGTCTGGATAGAACCAATAGGATTTAAACATCATAGGTCTGGATAGAACCTTCCCCCTTTTGGTCTGGATAGAACCAATAGGATATAACCTCATAGGTCTGGATAGAACCTTTCTCCCCTATTAGGTCTGGATAGAACCAATAGGATTTAAAATCATAGGTCTGGATAGAACCTTCTTCCCCTTTTAGTCTGGATAGAACCAATAGGATTCAAAATCATAGGTGTGGATAGAACCTTCTTCCCCTTTTGGTCTGGATAGAACTAATAGGATTTAAACTCATAGGTCTGGATAGAACCTTCTTCCCCTTTTGGTCTGGATAGAACCAATAGGATTTAACTCATTAGGCCTGGATAGAGCCTTCTCCCTCTTTTTGGTCTGGAAAGAACCAATTGACCCTTATTCTGTAGTTCACGCCCGAACTACGACCGCTCTGATTTCTCATTGGACAATGAGAATACGTAGGCACAAGATGCGATATCTTGACGAGCAACCTTCCCCCTTTCTCCCACCTTTTGGTCTGGATAGAACCAATTGGTCTCACAACGTAGAACTTTAGGATAGTGTTTGGTTAACTCTATGTAAGAATCATGGAAATGATTACTTACTTCCCGTTCTTGAGAGTTCAACATAGATCTAGAGAGTTTCGTGAAACTCTACACAAGCATGGATATGTTTGTTCCCCTTTGAACCTTGATCATAATCGAGTGTTCTTCAACCCTAGTGAGGTGAACTACAATTGCTCTGATTCTATCCTAGTTAGGATACGTAGGCAGAGGACGCGATGTCTTTGCGAGCAAACTTAGAAACTATCTTTAGGTTTTAACCTACACCCTTTACCCAATCCCAAACCTTAGCAAACATTTACCAACTTAGCATGCAATTAAACAAAAGGTTCCTGTAGCGTACTACAGATGTTTAGGATGTGAAATACCTACCCTATGCATAACCAACCCCCGATCCCCGAATCTCTTAGCGTTGTTGTTACATCGCGAAAAGGGTTTTTCTTTCTTTAGACCTTTCCTTTGGATAAATTAAAGTCCGGTTGTGAATTTAAGAATTAAGATTCAAGTTAATCAATAGCTTGGTATCACGATTCTCACCGCAACAGAAGGTTCTAGATGAGTCTGAACCATCCTATATAGTGTTTAGAACTTGCTCAGATGCAAGGTTGGTGAGAGATTAGAGAGAAGAGTGAGATAGCCATTTCAATTGCTTCCATTGCAAGTTGAAACCAATTTCCACATTTCACACCATTTCCATTGCTTCTTTCAATCCAAACACATTCCATTGATCACACTGAATGTGTGCATACCAATTTGAGGGCAAGATATTGAAGAATTGAGGAGATAGCTTTTGGATTTTGAAGGTTGCAAGTCACCATCGAATTCTGAGATTCAAACATCCTCCATCAAAACTTTTGCAAACAGTAGCAAGATCATTAATCAAGGAAGGTTTCTGAAGAGTTTGAGAGGTTGAAGTGGAGCTTTGACCTATCTGGTATTCAAGATTTGACAGGTTAGTAACTTTTCTTCTACACCATAATTTAAGCATGATTAGGTAGAATTGTTAGGTTAGAATGGTTAGAGACATGTAGGAGATGGATTCTGGGAAGTTTGAGATCAATTGGTGAAGTTTGAGTTGGTGGAACCATTTTTGTTTTGATCAAGAACACGAGATATAGTAAGCTATAGCATGAGTTTGATATCAATAATTAATCAGTGTGAGGTGGTGATCATTCTGAGGTAATCAATTTCAAGAATTGTTAGAACTGAAGTTTGAGCATGATTTTGATCTTGGATCGGGTTCAGAGATTTAGGGCATTTCAATTGATTTTGAGGCCATGGTTGTGATCAGCATGGAATTTAGAACAAGTTAGGGTTTTGAACCATGGATTTTGGTTGAGAATTGAGGTGATACGAATTGGGAGAAGCTTGAGCTGAAGCTCTGTTTCCATGGCTTCCTCATTCGAACCCTAGCTGGAGGAAGAAGATAAAGACGTGGCCGTTGGATGCACAAAGACTCATTAACTGGGACTTGGATCGTAAGGCTGAGATTCAATTTCGTTTGAAGAGGGAAATCTGAGGATACCCTAAACGCGGAGTTTCATTAAAAGGGATATTGGGCTTGATTGATATCCACACCCCACTTTCATGGCCCATCTGGATTTTGAACTGTATTTCATTACTTAATGCACCGTGTCTTTTTCTTTTTTTCTTTATGATTTTGAGTTGATTTTCTGATGAAAACTGGGCCTAGCGCGTATTGTTGTTTGAACCCCTATTTTAAGCCCACTCATGATTTGAACTGAATATAATTGCTATCTGCACCAAGGTTTTCCCATTTTAATTTCTTTTCTCCATTTTATTTTAATCTTTGAAAAATCATAATAAATAGAAAAATGATGATTTTTGCATGGGGATTTTTTCTCCCATTTCATGTTAATGTCTAGAAACTAATAAAATCAAAATATTTGCATTTCATACATTTTTATTATTTTTTGTGTATTTTCTCTTTTAATAGCTTTTAATTCCTTTTATGTTGATGCATAGATTTGTAGAATTTTGTTTAGCTAGTTCCCTTTGAATTTTTATGCCATTATTTTTAGGATAGTTAGATTAGGACTTTAGCTCCCCTTTGGATTTATTCCATAATTTTGTGATGAATTTTTGATTAGTTTTGGTTAGATGACTTTAGGTTGTGTAGATTTAGGTCAATCCTTTACATAGGTCCACAATAACACTAGAATTTTGGGTTTCTAGGTCAAGTTAGATGTTGGGACATATAGGGTATTAAGGGTAGGTATATAGGATCCCTTAGAAATTATATTAGGTTTTAATATAGTAGTATACTATTTTAAATGATTTTTGTAGTTGATGGTTGTTTGTGTTGCCCTTGTGGGCTTGTATTTTGTTTTGCCTTGCTCTGTGGGTTTTTGCTTGGCTTGGTGGCTTGGTCTTGCTTTGAGGAGCATGGAGGATCATAGTAGAAGACTTGAAGATTGAAGAAAGAGCTTGATAGCTTGAAGGCTTGTTTGTTTTGTTGTTGTTTTAGGGTTAGGGATTAGGAAGAGCTTAGACTTAGTTGATTCCTTTCTTAAATATGGATGGTATCTTTCACCTCCATTCCTCCCCATGATTCAAGGTCCTTCCATGGTATTCACCTCCCTCCTTTGGAAGGATAAGTTATGGTACCTAGGAAGTAGAACCTTTGAGGGAACCATTCTTTTGATGTTAAACCCTCATAGGTCACCTTTGGTGCTCAATAAGCAGTTTAATATCCCAGCTTATCCAGTTAAGTGATTTCCTCTGGTTTGAGTGTTTTGAGAGATGTTGGGCTTGAGTGTGAAGATGAAGACTTCATTGAAGAGTATGGAAGAGGATGATTCCCTGAGCATTGCCATTGTAGCTGAAGCTTGAAGAGCAATAAGATCAAGTTGATACTTGAAGACCCCATGAAGACCCAATTGAGATTGAGTGTAGAGCTGAAGCTTGAAGATCAAAGGATAAGTTGATACTTACTCTGAAGCTTGGAGATCCTGAAGGAATCAAGTTGATACTTATGGTTAAGAGTGAAGCCTGAAGGTAGAACTGATTAAGGAAAGCTGAAGCTTGAAGACGGAGGACAAGTTGAAACTTATGTTGAAGGTTTGAAACCTGGAGAAGCAAATTGATATTTGTCAAGAGTGATGGAAGTCTGAAGACTGAGTTGCTGTCTAAGGAGCTGAAGCTTGGGATTGAGAGAGGGGTTGATCTGCTTTCTTCTTTGTTTCTTTTCTGTATTGATGTGCCTTATTTGACTTGCTTGATGCATTAGAATAAGTTCATATCTAGACTTTAATTTAGGAGCATCATTGCACTAGAGGTTGAGTTGCTCCCTCTGCTTGTATTGTTACTGTATGGCTTTGCTTGCGGGTATTCGGTAGAGCCCAACTCCCTTGCGCATGTGGTTTGTTTTGCTTGATAGCATGATTTTATTTCTTCTGTATGATTGTAGTTCACTATATTTTGCTTGATAGCATGTTGTTATTTTCCTCAGTATGATTACTGTTATTCATTCTGGCTTGAGGTTGAGATGAGCTTGTGGAGGCTGCTGCCCCACACATATTTCCTCCCTCACTTGCATTGCATGCATTTTACAGTCGTTTACTGTATATCTGTTTACTGTTTAAGCTGATGCTTTATCTGTTTCTGTTTATCATTGACATGATCCCTTAGGACTCTCATTTCCTTTGATAAGGGAGTGATGATAGAACTTTAGGTTGAAACCTATGCATGATAACTTCTAGGAGTTCCCTGTTCAAACTTCAACCATAGGATGAATCCTTGGCATGACAACAGTAGGACTTGATAGTCTCCCCGTAGTTGAGCCCTTCTCTTCTCATCTCAAAACAGCTTAAGATACAGTAATCATGAATGATTTCTTGCGTACGTTACGAGCCTTAAGCTACCTGAGAAAGGATTGTTGGAGAGTTTCTTTTCAACAGTCTGGATGTTTAGTATGACACCCTTTGGGTGACAGGCGACGTATTCACTCTCAGGTCATAGTGTCTAGTGCAATTGAAATTGCAAACACAATAAAAAACACTTCTTCCGTAAGAGACAGAAAACAAACTTCAAACCTTTTTGCCCCGTGGGCCCCTAATTCAAAGGAAAGCTTTTCTGAAGAAAAGAGTGTCGTTAAACTTCAGCGCCAACGCAAACAGGCTTTGTCCCTATTTGTTGGAACTGCTGTTTAACCCTACTCGATAAAACAGATGAATCTGAATCCCCGTAAAGCGTAGTTGCCCGAACTACGTAAGCTCTGATCTCTCATGCCTGTTGAGAGTACGTAGGCACAATACTAATGTATTGGCGAGCTACCTTCCCCGTAACCCGTCGTAGGTCGAACTACGTTGACTCTGATTTCTCATTCTCTGATGAGAATACGTAGGCATAAAGTGCGACGCTTTGCCGAGTCATTTTCTTTTCTGTTTTAAACCAGCCTTGATAGGTAGATAGATAAAACCAACCCGTCCAGTAAACACAACAAACGTGGATCCCGTCGAGTACGAGAGACGTGAGGGGTGCTAATACCTTCCCCTTGCGTAACCGACTCCCGAACCCAGACAATGGTTGCGACGAGCTTGTCTTACCCTTTTCGTCAGGTTTTTCCGATCGTTTCCTTTCCCGCTCCGAGGGATAAATAATGAAAGGTGGCGACTCTTCTGTTCTGCCGGCACCTTATTTTTGCGAAAGCGACACATGGATATCCACCCAGCTTATAGCTGCCTTCTAGGGCGCCCATGGATCCATGCTGCAGGGGCCGTAACGTCCACATTGCATCAGAAGTTGAAGTACATGGTGGGTGATGGTGTTGTTACCGTTTGCGGGGAGGAGGAGATTTTGGTCAGTCACCTGTCTTCATTCAGATATGTTGAGGTCGACGGAGAAATACACGAAACACCTTGTCAAGCCTTCGAAGGGTTGCGAATTAAAGACAAAGCCCAGGGTCCCAGAAAAATTACAGAGGTGGCAGTGTCATCCTACAAAGAAGCTCGGGCTTTAGTGCAGACTGGCAAGACTAAAGGTTGGGGGCAGGTATTGGAGATTCCCGTGAAGAATGACAAGTTTGGGCTAGGGTATCGACCGACGTCGTCAGCATCATCTTCAGGAGCGCCCAGGTCCAAAGGACCGATAACAATTACGCCAAGCGGGGTGTGCTTCGAGACAATCAACGCTATTTCTGATGTTGAAGACGGAGATAGTGACTGCGATATGGACGCGTGGATCAAGCCAAGCGTGCCAGGACAAAGTCTCTGCAACTGGTCCATCCGGGAAACTGTCCCAGTGACTCTTAAACAGTAATGATTTGTTTTGCCAATTGTTGAATAATCCTATGTCCTACCCGGGGCATAGTGATTTTACCTTAGGGCTACTCGACTATGTGTAGTGCACTGTTTTAATCATGAAATAAAGGCGTTTTTCATATACAAATATTGTGATCCCTGTTTTTCTTGTTTTTACTTTAACAATAAATGGCAACGTGGTTATTTGCTTTGTCTGCGTTTTGAAGCATTTAACCATTTCCTTTGTAGGACTAATATTTCAGATGACATCTTCAACGAACCGCCTATGACTCGTTTCGACTTCGAGCACCCGGTATTCCAAGCAGAGGAAGAGATTGTTGAGGATAGCGACTTGCCAGAGGAGCTGACTCGTTTGTTGAAACAGGAAGAGAGAATCATTCTGCCTCATAAGGAGGAAATCGAGATTATCAACTTGGGGTCGGAAGAAGTTGTGAGAAATATCCGTATAGGGGCTGCGCTGCAGAGCGACATCAAGCAAAGGCTGATTGAGATACTGCGAGAGTATAGTGATATATTTGCTTGGTCGTACGAGGATATGCCTGGGTTGGATACGGACATGGTTGTGCACCGTCTGCCGTTGCGAGAGGAATGTCCGCCTATTAAACAGAAACTCAGGAGAACCAGACCAGACATGGCTGTGAAAATCAAGGAGGAGGTTCAAAAATAGTGGGATGCTGGTTTCCTAGCTATTACAACTTATCCGTCATGCGTCGCTAATATAGTACCAGTGCCGAAGAAAGACGGTAAAGTGCGAATGTGTGTAGACTACCGTGATTTGAATAGGGCGAGCCCGAAAGACGACTTTCCACTTCCTCACATTGATGTGTTGGTTGATAATACTGCTCAGTTCTCCGTATTCTCCTTCATGGACGGCTTCTCAGGCTATAATCAGATCAAAATGGCACCAGAAGACATGGAGAAGACTACCTTCATTACTCCCTGGGGAACATTTTGCTACAAAGTGATGCCCTTCGGACTGAAGAACGCTGGGGCAACATATCAACGTGCTATGAAAACTCTCTTTCATGACATGATGCACAAAGAGATCGAGGTTTATGTTGATGATATGATTGCCAAATCCCAGATTGAGGAAGAGCATTTGGTTAATCTTCTGAAGCTGTTCAAAAGACTTAGGAAGTTCAGGTTGAGACTGAACCCTAACAAGTGCACCTTCGGGGTGAGATCGGGTAAACTGATGGGGTTTATTGTGAGCGAAAAGGGAATAGAGGTTGTTCCTGCAAAGATAAAAGCTATACAAGAAATGTCGACGCCTAAAACAGAAAAAGAAGTGCGTGGGTTTTTAGGGAGGTTGAACTACATTGCTCGGTTCATATCTCACCTAACTGCGACATGCGAGCCGTTATTCAAGTTGTTGAAAAAGGATCAGGTGTTGACCTGGAATGAAAATTGTCAAAAGGCGTTCGACAAGATAAAAGAATACTTGCAGGAACCTCCTGTTTTGATACCCCCAGTGGCCGGGAGACCTTTGATTATGTATTTGACGGTTCTTGAGGAAAGTATGGGTTGTGTTCTCGGTCAACACGACGAGACCGAACGTAAAGAGCATGCAATCTACTATTTGAGTAAGAAGTTTACCGACTGTGAGTCCAGATACTCAATGCTCGAGAAGACATGTTGCGCGCTAGCCTGGGCCGCCAAACGTTTAAGGCAATACATGCCGAATCATACAACCATGTTAATTTCAAAGATGGATCCAATCAAATATGTGTTTGAGAAGCAAGCGCTCTCCGGAAGAATTACTCGATCGCAGATGGTGTTAACAGAATACGATATCCAATATGTCTCGCAAAAGGCTATTAAAGGTAGCGTTCTGTCAGAGTACCTTGTCGAGCAGCCAGTTGAGGACTACCAATCGATGAGGTTTGAATTTCCTGACGAGGATATCATGTACCTGAAGATGAAAGATTGTGAAGAACCGTTGTCGGACGAAGGACCAGAGTTGGGTTCCAAATGGCAGTTTATATTTGACGGAGCAATCAATTCCTATGGTAGCGGAATAGGTGCAATTATCACTACACCTCAAGGGTCGCACATCCCATTTACTGCCCGATTGACTTTTCCTGTTACCAGTAATGAGGCTGAGTATGAGGCTTGCATCATGGGTCTGGAAGAAGCGATTGATTTGAGAATCAAGAACCTGGATGTATACGGAGACTCAGCTTTAGTGGTGAATCAAATCAAAGGAGAATGGGAGACACGCCGGCCCAATTTGATACCCTATATGAATTATGCAAGGAGATTCTTGCCTTTCTTTGATAAGGTGGAATTGCATCACGTGCCACGAGCAGAAAATCAAATGGCTGACGCCCTGGCGGCATTGTCTTCAATGTATAAAGTTAACTTCTGGAACGAGGCTCCCCGGATTGTTATCTCTCGGCTTGATAGGCCTGCCTTCATATTTGCCATTGACGAGGCTCCCGATGGTAAACCTTGGTACTTTGACATCCAGAATTTCCTGAAGAACAAAGAGTATCCGGCTGAAGCATCCAGTCGAGATTAGAAGACTCTCAGGAGATTGGCTGGCAATTTCTATCTGAACCCGGACGGTGTCCTATACAAAAGAAACCACGACTTGGTGTTGCTACGTTGTGTAGATGAGAAAGAGGCGAAGTTTCTCATGGAATAGATACATGAGGGTACATTTGGTACACATGCTGGTGGGCATGCTATGATGAGGAAGCTGCTGCGAGCAGGTTATTATTGGCTAACTATGGAAACAGACTGTTTCAAGTTTGCAAAGAGGTGTCATAAATGCCAGATTTATGCGGACAAGATCCATGTGCCTCCGAGCCCTCTGAATGTGATGTCATCGCCGTGGCCTTTCTCGATGTGGGGGATTGACATGATTGGTAAGATTGAGCCTACGACATCAAACGGACACCGGTTTATTTTGGTGGCAATCGATTACTTCAACAAATGGGTGGAAGCAGTTTCATATGCTAATATCACCAAACAAGTGGTAGCCAGATTTATCAAACGAGATATTATCTGCAGATATGGAATCCCTGAGCGGATTATCACCGACAATGGTTCGAATTTGAATAATAAAATGATGAAAGAGCTGTGTCAGAATTTTAAGATTGAGCATCACAACTCTTCTCCTTACCGGCCACAGATGAATGGCGCTGTCGAAGCGGCCAATAAGAACATAAAGAAGATTGTTCAGAAGATGGTTGTGACGTATAAGGACTGGCACGAGATGTTACCTTTCGCTTTGCACGGTTATCGTACGACGGTACGCACATCAACCGGGGCAACCCCTTTTTCATTAGTCTACGGGATGGAGGCGGTGTTACCGTTGGAGGTCGAGATTCCTTCCCTGAGGGTTTTACGTGATGTCCAACTCGACGAGGCAGAATGGGTTAAAGATAGACTGAATCAGCTCAGCTTAATGGATAAGAAGAGACTGGCTTCTCTAGCATACGGTCGGTTATATCAGAGCCGGATGAAGAAAGCTTACGACAAGAAGGTGTGCCCTTGAAGCTTTCAGACGGGCGATCTTGTTTTGAAAAAGATTCTCCCACCACAAACAGATCACAGGGGCAAGTGGACTCCCAATTACGAAGGTCCCTACGTTGTCAGAAAAGTCTTCTCTGGAGGAGCCTTGTTACTATCCACCATGGATGGTTAGGACTTTACGTCTCCTGTGAATTCAGATGCGGTTAAAAAATACTTTGCTTGAAAGTGACCTGCTGGACAGTAAAAAGAGAGTCCAGGCAAAAATGGGGCATCCCGGCGAACCATAAAAAATGAATAAATGGTTCGGGAAAAAGTTAGGGATCAAATTGAAAAGATGTACACCCGCGAAGTCGAAAACCTGAAAAGGGCAACTTCGGCAAAAAAGGGTATCCCGGTGAATTGAAAACCCGCAAAGGGCGGTTCACGCAAAAGTTAGGGATTGAAAAAGAAAATGACTGCGGTCCGGATTTGATACGGCTTTGCTTAGTGGTTTGGGAGCACCTGGGGGCCGTCTATCCAAAAACAATCTCTTCCGAAGATCGAGCACCGGGAAAGCGCAGAGTCAGGCGAGTCATAGGAGGACTAGCTCATGGTGTTTGTCTGTGCCACATTACCGACATGTATACAAACATTGTTTTGTATTTTCTTTATGTTTCTTGTGCATATATATATGCGTGTTTGTGCGTAACTTCCTCTTTTCAGGAGTTGCATCCAATGTACAAAACTTTGCCTATTCAGAGGCCCGTTATCAATAAAACATGTTATTTAGTACTTGATGCTTGTTCTTTACTGTTTTGTTTGTGAAAGACGCCGATGTTTTTGATAAACTTGCACTTACATAATCTTGCTGGCCCTTGCCAATAATTGCTAAAACTTTGAATTGACTGAAGTAATGTCACAGATGCTAACCCGGATAGATTCTGTTGTATACGCGTGTTTTGTCTCGTGTGTGTTTTGCAGGTTTCTTACCTTTGGAGCAAACAGTCAGGAATTGTATTCCCCAGCCAAGGTCACTTGACGTAAGACCTGACTCCAGTTGATGTCATTCCTCAGCTAGTCGCCGCTTATCCCTAGAGAGTTGAAATGACATTTATCCCTTCCCGAAGGAGAGAGTTGTTTTCCCCAGGAGAGTGTCCTCACGAAAATTCGTCCATAGGATTAACCCCAGCAAGTCAAAATCAATGTCCCCTGCAGAGGTTGCGCTCCTCAGCGAATCGAAGATGTGCACGTTCAATCTCCAGCATGGGAGATTCCCGCAACGGTTAACCAAGTTGTTGGTTCGAAAGGTTTATATTCGTGAAGGATGGGTTTCTTGCTCCCCACAAGACGTCATGCCATTGACAGGATGTTGATCCTCAGCAGAGTAGTAGCTCTGAATGTGTAAACTGTGCCCAGACAGTGCACTTTGCCCAGAAGTGTCGCTTCTTCCCCAGCTAAGTTTGTTCACCAGCAGGGTGTTTGTTCTTTCCTCCCAGTGGAAATTGATGTTTAATCTCTCCCCGGCAAAGTTGACTATGTTTCCGGCATTTATTTTATAGGAATACCGTATGATACTTGTTCTCCCCAGCGGAGTTGGCTTTAGCCTCAGCATTTATGTTGTTGAGGCATCATTATCAGAATGGCCCCGGCAGCTTGAGCCTGCATTTGCATTTGCATATATCGTCATATTTGCATCTACTCAAACGCGTAGCATTTCCGTGTCGTACGGAGCATTACGCCATTCTCAGACATACGCATTTTGAAACATAAATCAGGTTGGTTAACCTTTTGCTTTCAGGTGTATTTGCTCAGCAGGAGTATGGAGTTCTAGCTCAGATCTATTACCAGGTATTCGAGGTCTCGCCGTGAGAGATGTGATGATACGGTTCATCTTACTATTTTCCCCCCACAGAGTTACTTGGTTAAGTTTCTCTTTGTCCCCGAGCGGAGTTATTTGTTTAAATTCCTCTTGTTTTCCCCACCAGAGTTTCTTGTTGAAGTTTCTCTTATCCGGCCAGCGGATTATTTTCTTCAAATTTGTTGTTACGTCAGCGTCAAAGGGTTTCATGAATCAAAATTTTAGAAGCTGCCGCCGGTTATCGAAACATGCATCCGGCAGTTTGGTTTCCAAATATCCCCAGTAGAGTCCTCCTCAAAGTCGCTGTCACGTTAGTGCTAAAGGGTTTGTGGATTGGGACCAATGGAGTGAGCTACTGTAGAGATAAGCCGAGAAATTGAATTCAGAGTATCTTCCCGTATGGATAAACGGATGTATTTTCCTACTAGTTGACAGAAGTATTTCCTCGGGAGTCGCCAAGGTTTTATTGCCTATGTTGATAGGAGGTCCTCGTGTTGACGAGATATGAGTCCTGACGTGGACAGTTTATTCCTGTATTGGCGGGATTTCCTCGTGTTGACGAGATGGGCTAGTCCTAACGTGAACAGATTTGATTTCTCCGTGTTGACGGAATGTGAAGTCCTGACGTGGAAAAATTGATTACTCTTCGTGTTGACGAAATGGTGTCCTGATGTGGACCATTTATCCCCAGCAGATATCTTTCTTCGTATTGGCGAAATATGCAAGTCCTGACGTGGACGAAGTTTATAGTTCCTCGTGTTGACGAGATGCGTGAGTCCTGACGTGGACAGATTTATCTTTCTTCGTGTCGACGAAACAGTATCCTAGCATGGCCAATTTACTCCTATGATGATAGGATTTTCTCGTGTTGACGAGATGTGAGTCCTGATGTGGATAAATCAAGTTACCTTCCCTCGTGTTGACGAGATGCAAATAAGATTTTATTGCCTATGTTGATAGGATCTCCTCGTGTTGACGAGATGCAGACAACTCATCCCCAGCGAAGTCGCCGGGATTTCTCCGTGTTGACGGAACGTGGCATCCTAACGTGGACAAAGTTTCGTTTCTATAATGATAGGATTTCTCCGTGTTGACGGAATATGGAGTCCTAACATGGACAAGCCTATGATGATAGGACTTCTCCGTGTTGACGGAATGTGGAGTCCTAACGTGGACAAGTTTATGATGGGATTTCTTCGTGTTGATGGAGTGTGCGTCCTAACATGGACAAAGTTTGCTCTTGTTGAGGGGACTTCTTCGTGTTGACGGAATGTAGCATCCTGACATGGACAAAGTTCTATTCCTGTGTTGTTGAGATTTCTTCGGGTTGACGAAATGTGAGTCCTGACGTGGACAAATTTGTATTTGTTCGTGATTTGACAAAATTTGTGTCCAGATGTGGACAAGGTTACTCCTGTGACGACAGAATCTCTACTCGTGTTGACGAATTTGTTTCTCTTCTTGTGTTGACAAGGTTAGTCCAGTTGTGGACGGAGGTGTTTTTGCAAAATTGTTCAGTACCTGTGGCGTTACACATGTGGTTGAAGTTGAAATCAGAATTATTATCAGACGTTGGATCAGTTGTTGCCGTAACAACCGGATTCAGATAGGGGATGTTGCTCCCCAAGTTGTGCAGTTTATTTCTGCGGTTGGCAAATTTCCAGGTTTCTTGGTATTCAACCGTCTCGTACCTCGATTTTTTGAAGGTCGTTCGCTCTTCACCAAGTCGGGTCCAAGCCGTTTGAATAGGGGCAGCTGTTGTACCCCAAAATTTGCTCAACCTTTTCTTGCCTGATTTATGTTTCATTGCATTTCATTTGCATAGTTACATCATGTACATAGTTCAATTATTGGCATATCATAGCATAGCATGCCTCCAACAAGGGATCAAGGTGTCTATCAAGAGAAGAGCCTAGCAAGAGGTCTTACCCAAGTAAGAGAAGTCATCCAGGCCATCAAGAAGTGATTTGAAGTCTTGAGAAGTTTGAGTGTCTACATGTGGGTTTTGCTCCTATCTTGAGGAATATTGAGAATCATCAGTGGGATGAGAAACATGGATTGTGAATTTGAGGTGTGTGTGGATATCATGGGATGCCTAGAGGGCCATATTGAAGCTGAGACAAGTCATTGATTCAAGTATGAGAGCCACATTTGAAGTGCAGTCAACTAGGGTTTCATTTGGGTCAACCCTAGTTCAATTGAGTAATTGGAGAGCATCAGAGCCTACCTTGAGGTCATAGGATTCATGGATGGGTATGTTGATACATGTGTGGTGTTGTGCCAAGGTTAAGCAAAGAATAATCAAGGATGTGGGAAGTTACTAAATTAGGGTTTCAATGTAAAATCCCCTATTTAGTGCCTAACTTCAAAGCCACATAAGTCAAAATACAAGTTTCAAATGGATCTTTGGCCAACATGTAACTTGTATAGCATCTCAATACCTTTAATGTTAGTACTAGAAGTCCTCAAGGGGATTTATAGAACTCAAGTTATGGTTCTTGCAAATTACAGGTCATCAGATGACACTGAAATTTATCTGTGAAAGTCACTTGAATTCCAAGAAACTTTTAACCTTCAAGGAGCTTTCAAATGGATTCTTGGTGAACATGAGAGTTGTAGATCTTGATCTTAGCTTTCCATAGAGTACTATAAGTCCTCAAGAGGATTTGTAGAACTCAAGTTATGATCTTTGCAAGCCAAGGTTATTTTGGGTATTGGTGATTATAGGTCATTTTCAAGCATGGGCCAAAATCTCCAACTTGCAAGCTTCAAATGGAAAATTGTTCAACATGAAACTTGTTCAAAATGATGTTTTGGGTGTAATCAAGTGGTCATGAGAGCTTGGATTGGCTTGTAACAAGAATTTTCTTGAAATGGCTTAAAAGGGAAGAAAAATAAGTCATTTAAAGGCCAAAAAATGGAATTCTTGGTTTTATGGTCAAACAAGTCCATGTTATATACCAAATTGATCAGAAAAGGAATTTTAAAGACAATGACATTGTTACATTTTTGAATTGGGGTCATTTTCACTCATTTCCATTTTGTTACTTAAGGTTGAAGTCACACATGAATACATCACCATTGGATCAAAAACAAGGGAGATACCATAGCCATTCATTTCAAAATGTCATGAGGAGAGAAATTCAAGTGAAACCAAGAGCTAGAACAGAGCAAAGCATAACTTTGGAATATGAGATTTTCAAAGAATATGAGATTTTCAAAATCTCATTGTGGTTGTTACAGAAAGTTCTAGAGGTTTCCATCACACTCTATATAACATGTGCAATTGATTCAGATCATTTTTTGGCAAGGATTGAGCAAGGAATCAGAGAGGGAAATTGAAAATTTCACAGCTGCATCAAGAATCGGGTTTTGGAATTGAAGAGGATTCAAAGCAAATTGATCATTGGAGAAGCTTTAGAAGTGGTTCTTGAGTGATTCTGCAAAAGATTGGAGGTTGAATCGAGCCATAACCTCATCTGTTCATCCAATTTTTCCAAGTTTGTAACTTTCAAGCTTTAGGTTAATTTAGAGGTAATTGCTTAGGTTTTGATAGTTGGATAGGTTAGTGATGGTGCTAGGTTGGATTTAGGCACAAGAATTGGACGATTAGAGATACTTTAGGTCAGTGTAAGATTTCTGTTGAGGGAGATATCTCTTAATTCTTGAGGCTTTAAGCATGGCTAAATGGTGAGAATTGATCAGTGAAACATGTAGATGAGTTTAGGCTTATTAATTGCAAGATTTGAGATGTTCAAGATTTGGTGATTTCTCTGCAACTTGGATCGGGTTTGGTTTTATAGGATGAATCAATAAAATTGGAGATCATTTTTGAACTCAGGGGATGATTTTGAGTAGGATAGGGTGATTAGTTGCAAGAATTGGTGCGCTTTTGGATTTGCCACGCCGGAGAAGACGGTGGTGCAAAGCTCAGGCCACCGTCTGAGTTTCCCTCCTAGTTTTCAAATGTTTTGGGGACGATGACTCCCAACCCTAGGATCATGCATTGACCTTGACTGAGAACCTCATCCAAAGGCCACGATTGCGTCTCAATTTCTGAAGAAGTGAGTTTGATGAAACTCACCGTTTCATTTAATCAGAGTGGATGGGCCTTAGTGATGTCTTGCTATGTACACTCCCCTTTAGGCCCATTGGCGAATTATAACGTGAAACCTTTGCTATTCATCACAGACATTTTCCATTTTCCTTTCATTTTCCATTTATTTTCTGTTAGTTGGTTTGGGCTTATGAGATGTTTGATACGCCCACCCCCCCTTAGGCCCAGGTTTGGATTCTAACTGGATCTAATTGTTATTTGCAACGCAACTTTATTAATTTTCTTCATATTTTCTTTTAATTTCATATTTTGCATATAGTTAGGAAATAATTCACCATAATTAGGGAAATTAATCTTTTTAATCCAGGTTTTTTCCCCTGACTCCTTAGAGAGTCTAGAATTTTAGGAATTTAATAAATTAATTTTTCATGCATTTTATATTTTTATTGCATTTTTTGAAGTTTAGTTCATTTTATTTTGAATATGGTTGGTATGTTATCTTGCTGATTTTGGTATGATTGATTGGTGATGACTTTTGAGTTGATTCATTTTGGGCTAGATAGCTTAGATATGCATGTACCCCTAGTAATTTTATCATATTTTTGTGAGAGAACTTTTGGCTAGTTTGAGCATTGAACATTAGGTGGTTTAGAATTAGGGTTTTAGGATAGTACCCTTAGGTTTAGGGCATAGTTTTAGGTCCAAATTAATGGTTAACCCCCTGGTTTTTGTATGGTACATTCTTAAGAGGTTTAGGAACCCTTATAATTTTTTGTAGGATTTTACAATCACTTTTGGTATTTTAATTAGATTTAGTTTTATGACTAACATTTAGGTGTTTCTGATGAACTAACTTGACTAGTTTAATTCAATAGTTCCCCTTAGATTAGGGTGGTGTTGCTTTTGTGCTTGGATGATTATGAAGACCAATTGAAGATGCTATAGAGAGCTTGAAGGAGCTTGGACATGAAGGTTTTCTCAGCTGGTGGAGGGCTTGTCAAGAGCTTAGGGTAACTAGGGTTTTAGGAAGAGCATTAGACTAGTTTTGTTCCTTTATTCAAACATGGAGTATATTGTCCATCTCCATTCAATCCAATGACATAAAGTCCTCTTAAAGAAGTCACATCTCTCCTTTGGAGGGATGAGTGGCATTCTTTAAGAGTAGAACTTTGAGGGTACTTTTCTACTATAATGTTAAGTTCTTAGTGGCTTCCTTTGGTTGTCACCTTGTTACTTAACATTTCAACTTGATCTTGTTGATTGATTCTCCCTTGGAGGTGCTTGTTGAAGCTTGGTAAAGAGGGTTTTGCTGCTTGTTGAAGCTGGTAGCTTGTTGAAGCTAGGGTTTTGCTGCTTGTTGAAGCTGGTTGCTTGTTGAAGCTAGGGTTTTGCTGCTTGTTGAAGCTAGGGTTTTGCTTGCTTGTTGAAGCTGTCTGCTTGTTGAAGCTGGTTACTGGTTGAAGTTTGCTGGTTAGAGCTGGGGTCTTGTTGAAGTTTGAAGCTTGTTGAAGTTTAGTGCTTGTTGAAGAGTGAAAGTTCATTGGAGCTTGAAGATAGGGGTTGTTGCTGTCAACTGTTTGCTGTTTAATCAGCCGTTGCTGTCAGAGCTGCTGCTTGTGCTGTTTGCTGTAGGAGTTTGGTGCTGCTGCTTGGACTGCCTCCTCTGCTTTGGGTTTTTGTTTTCTGTATTTGTTTGTTGGCTTGTGTAGCTTGCCCCTTAGGTTTGAAGTGAATGTTGATTTACTTTTCCTATTTTTTCCCAGGTTCGAGGTTGAGTGGGACTCCCTTGCCTCGCTTGTATTGCTGCATTGCATGCATTTTACTGTATTTACTTGCTTTCTTTTCTGTTTATCCCCTAGGATCTCTGATTTCCTCTGTGCAGGAGGGAATTATGACAGACATTAGGATTCTTATCCATGCATGACAACATTAGGTTAGTTTTTATTCCCTTTTCAACCCTAGGCTTTTTAGAGCTTCTTTCTCTTCTTATCTCAAAACAACTCAAAAATACAGTAATAAGGTTAATCGATGTCGTACGTTACGAGCCTTAAGCTATTCGAGAAAGGGTTGCTGGAGAGCTTCTTTCCAGTAGTCTGGCTGCTTAGTGTGGCACCCTTTGGGTGACTCGCGACGTAGTCACTCTCAAATCATAGTCTCTAGTGCGTCAGAGATTGCAAACAAACTAAAAAAAACACTTCTTTCATAAAAGATTCAAAACAAACATCAAAGTGTCATTTTTGTCCGCTTGGACTCTTAATCAAGAGAAACCCTTTTTGAAGGTAATAAAAAACAGTCAGACAAGCTTGTGTCTTCCGTAGCCCGAACTACGTTTGCTCTGATCTTTCATGTTGTATGAAAGTACATAGGCATAGGATGCCGTAACCTAGCGAGCAACCTTCCCTCCTTTCCCGTAGGTAGGCGAACTACGTTGACTCTGATTTCTCGTTCCAGACGGGAATACGTAGGCATAAAGTGCGATACTTTGCCGAGTCATTTTCTTTTCTTTTTAACCCAGACCTATAGAGTAGGTAGAATAACAATCCGTACTAGAAAACAAGCGTGGATCCCGTCGAGTACGGCGGACGTTAGGGGTGATAATACCTTCCCCTTACGTAATCGACTCCCGAATCCAGGAATTTGGTTGCGACGACCATTCCTTTCCCGTTTTGCGTTAGGTTTACTCTGAGCGTTTCCTTTCCCCTCGTTGGGATAAATAACACACGGTGGCGACTCTTCTGTCATAGCTGGCGCCGATTTTCGCAGGAGCGACAGCTGGACTCTGGATGTTCACGACATATGACGGGAAAAAGGTCTATGTTCCAAAGTCTGAAGCTTAGATCTGGAGGAGATGTCAAGTTTGGAGGGAATCAGAAGGGCAAGATAATTGGCTCTGGAACCATTGGCAATGGTAAACTTTCTTCCATAACTAATGTCTTGCTTGTTTAAGGATTAGCTCATAATTTATTGTCCATAAGTCAATTAAGTGAAAATGGTTATGACATAATCTTTAATCAAAAGTGTTGCAAAGCTGTGAGTCAAAAGGATGGCTCAATCCTCTTTAATGGTAAAAGGAAAAACAACATTTATAAAACCAGTCTTTCAGAACTTAAAGTTCAGAATGTTAAATGCCTTATGTCTGTTAATGATGAGCAATGGGTATGGCACAGAAGATTGGGTCATATTAATATGAGACGTATATCTCAGATTAATAAACTTAATCTGGTAAGAGGACTTCCTAATTTGAAGTTCAACTCAGATGCTCTTTGTGAAGCATGTCAGAAAGGAAAATTTTCAAAATCATCTTTCAAATCCAAAAATGTTGTTTCAACTTCAAAACCATTAGAGTTACTTCACATTGATCTATTTGGACCAGTGAAAACTGCATCCATCAGAGGCAAGAAGTATGGATTAGTCATTGTTGATGACTACATCCGATGGACATGGGTAAAATTCCTAAAGCACAAGGATGTGTCACATTTTGTGTTCTTTGACTTTTGCAAACAAGTCCAAACTGAAAAAGATTTCAAAATTGTTAAAGTCATAAGTGATCATGGTGGTGAATTTGAAAACAAACATTTTGAAAAATATTTTAATGAAAATGGCATTGCTCATAATTTCTCCTGTCCTAGAACTCCACAACAGAATGGAGTTGTAGAGAGGAAAAATAGAACATTGCAAGAGATGGCCAGAACCATGATCAATGAGACTAACATGGCAAAACATTTTTGGGCAGAAGCAATTAACACGGCATGTTACATTCAGAACAGAGTGTCTATTAAACCTCTTCTGGAAAAGACTCCTTATGAATTGTGGAGGAATAGAAAGCCAAACATTTCTTATTTCCATCCTTTTGGATGTATATGTTTTATGTTGAACACTAAAGAGAATCTTAACAAGTTTGATTCTAAAGCACAAAAGTGTTTCATGCTTGGATATTCTGAACGCTCTAAAGGCTACAGAGTATACAATACTGAGACACAGATTGTGGAGGAATCTATACATGTTAGATTTGATGATAAGCCTAGCAATCAAAAGCCAAAGCAGCTTGAAAACTCTGCAGATGGAGAAGTTATTCTCACAGAATCTGAGAAACCAGAGGTAGAAAAAGCTCAAGAAGAAGCTATGCCAGATTCAACTCCATTGGCTGCTCAGATGAATAACATGAATATTTCTGAAGAAACAACAATTAAAGGATCATCCAGAATCAAAGCTTCTCACCCAGAAGAAATGATTATTGGAAAGAAAGATGATCCTATAAGAACAAGGTCGTTCATCAGATCACCTGGAACATCACTCCTTGGGTTGGTGTATATTATTGAACCAACATCTGTGGATGAGGCTCTGAGTGATAATGGTTGGATACTTGCAATGCAAGATGAGCTGAATCAATTTACAAGAAATGATGTGTGGGATCTAGTTCCAAGACCAAAAGGTTTCAACATTATTGGAACAAAGTGGGTATTCAGAAATAAACTAAATGAGAAAGGAGAAGTTGTTAGGAACAAAGCAAGGTTAGTATCTCAAGGTTACATTCAACAAGAAGGAATTGATTACACTGAAACTTATGCTCCAGTGGCAAGGTTATAATCTATACGCCTTCTTATTTCATTTGCTGCACAACATAACATCACTCTATATCAGATGGATGTTAAGAGTGCCTTCTTAAATGGTATTGTAGAAGAAGAAGTTTTCAAACTCCTGGTTTTGAAAGTGATAAATTTCCAGATCATGTTTTCAAACTCAAAAAATCTCTTTATGGTTTGAAACAAGCCCCCAGAGCTTGGTATGAAAGATTAAGTATTTTTCTTCTGGAAAAGAATTTTATTAGAGGCAAAGTGGATACAACTCTTTTCTAAAAAACATCTAAGAAAGATTTACTAATTTGTCAAATTTATGTGGATGATATTATTTTTGGATCTACCAATATTATGCTGGGAAAGGAGTTTGCTTTGTCTATGCAGGCTGAATTTGAAATGAGCATGATGGGAGAACTTAGATTCTTTCTGGGAATTCAAGTAAATCAGACTCCAGAATGCACATATATTCACCAGACTAAATACGTCAAAGAGCTTCTAAAGAAGTTCAATCTGAATGAAAGCAAATTGGCAAAGACTCCAATGCATCCTACAAGCACACTTAGTAAGGAAGAGGTAAGTAAGAAAGTTGATCAAAAACTTTACAGAGGTATGATTGGATCTCTCTTATATTTGACTGCTTCTAGACCTGATATTTTATTCAGTGTTTGTCTGTGTGCTAGATTCCAATCAGATCCTAGAGAATCTCACTTAACAGCTGTTAAGAGGATTCTAAGGTATCTGAAAGGTACTACTAATGTGGGTCTGTGTTACAGAAGATCTGATGATTATAAATTAGTTGGATTCTGTGATGCTGACTATGCTGGAGACAGAATAGAACGTAAAAGTACTTCTGGAAGCTGTCAGTTTCTTGGAAGTCATCTGATCTCATGGTTGAGCAAGAAGCAACCCACAATTACACTTTCAACAACAGAGGCAGAATATATTGCTGCTGCTAGTTGTAGCACCCAGATGCTCTGGATGAAAAGTCAGCTGGAAGATTATCAGATTTTTGAGAGTAACATTTCTATCTTCTGTGATAATACTTCTGCTATATGCTTATCTAAAAACCCTATTTTACACTCTAAAGCTAAGCATATAGAGATTAAACATCATTTCATCAGAGACTATGTTCAGAAGGGAATTATTAATTTAAACTTTGTGGATACAGATCATCAGTTGGCTGATATCTTTACAAAACCCCTTGCTGAAGATAGATTTAAATTTATTCTGAAAAATATAAGTATCGACTTCTGCCCAGAATAAGATATTCATCAGATGAAATTTTTACTCAGATGATAGATGTCTAAACTCTGAAGTATTTCTTCATCTCAATTATGTGTTTATTTCTTTGTGTGTAAATCTGAACTAACAAGGCTCAGAGGATCTGAATGTTGCCTAACGTTTCATTTCTCAAGAAGTTTCAGAGGCACATGCAAGCAAACACGTGTATCTCAGGATCTGGAAAGGTAGAGTGCACCATACTAAATTGACGTTTGAGGTATTGCTTTGTAAATATAAAATCTCTTGATTTTCCCCCCTTTTGTCAGAATCATAAATGCTTGAAATGATTTTATTCTTTGCAATAATTGCTTGATACGATTATTTTTCACTTCATTAATTGTTTTGTGTACGCGTGAGATTCTGTGTGACCTTTGCTTGTCCAAATTTTTTTCTATATATTCTCACAACACTTCACATTTCACACTTTCCACTATCCTTCACATTTCTCATATGCATTTCTGTCTTCTTTATTGCTTCCATCTCATTTCAAAACCCAAAACCTCACGTAAACCCAGACGCATCTCAAGAACATCAATGGCATCATCATCTTCAACATCTTCTTAGATGCAAACCTTTACTGCTGCTGCATCATCTCCAAATGTTGTTGTGTACAAGGAACCAGTGAGAACTCTTCTCACTCCAATCAAGGATCTTGAGATTCTGTGTGAGAACTTTGTGGATTTTGCTTCCATTGAAGAAAATGGTTTTAATCTCATCTTAACCATTAAAAAAAACTGGGAAAAGTACTTTGACAGGTTGATGGGTCCTGTTTATCCAACATTGGTGAAGGAGTTCTGGATACACTACCATCTGACCTACCTGCTTCTGAACAACATCTTCATCACCTTGCTCTTCGCTCCAAATTTAACTTCACAGGCTTTATACCATCTTCATCTGATGTTGTTACATCAATACCATTTGATGTTGACACCACTACTCCTCATCTCACCATACCACAACCATCTGAACAACCACCATATGAACAACCACCATCTGATCAAACACCTCCTGAACAAACCCAAACAAGCCCTGAACCTCCACAAAAAGTCACCATAGAAGACTATCTGAACCCCAAACCCAGATCAGATATTTCTACTCTGTTTAAGAATTTTAAGAAGGAAATGCGTATAGGGATTGCTTCTGTAGAAAAAGAATGTTTGTCTAGTATGGATCCTGCTGAATCTGAAGCTTCTTGGAACAGATTCATCTCAAAGTTCAACACTGCTGCCTCTGATCTCAGAATAATTTGTGTTGATGATGTAAAGGCAAGGTTTGCTGAAATGGTCAGACAGACTCTGCTGAGCATTCTCACAACACCAGTGCTACTTCTGGAAGACGCTCCTGCTGAAAATACTGCTCCAATGATAGAAGATACTCCTGCATCTGACATGGAGATTGATCATCCTATGGCAACTGCATCTGCTTCTGCACCCTCTGCATCTGAGATGAAGACTGAGACTCCATATGTTGTCCAAGAAGTTAAGGAAATTAGATCATGGATGATAAAACAGGAACAGACTACTGAGGAGATCAAAACTTGGATGGCTAAGCAAGAAGAGTCTACTACAAAGATTACTGATCTTCTGACCCTGATTGCATCTCGCCAGCCCTAGTTTTTCTTTTCCATGTTGTTGCATTCTTGTTTGCACTTGATTTCTGTTGTTTGTTTTCTGTTTTCTGTTGTTTTTATTTTCAATCATCTGGTGTCTGAACATCTTATCTTTTGTTCTGTTTGAATCTAAATGAATTTGGCTATTTTGTTTTTCATTTATGTGTTGTGTTCTCTTTTCTTCTGTTATCTTTTCTGTCTTTTAAATTCTTTTTGATTATGACAAAAAGGGGGAGAAAGAGAATCTGATTGTTCAATCCATAAGCAATACTAAAATGAAATTCAGACATAGTATTTAACTAACATTGAAGTTTAAGACTTTCAGATTTTATTGTTACATCTGAAAAAAACTCTTTGAAGTTATCCTGAGAATTACCCAACCAGGCTCTGATCCTTGAAGCAAATTTGACTCTGATTCTGGAAGAAAAACCAGACTCTCTATTTGAAAGAATTCATCAGGCTCTGATTTTGGAAAGCATCCAAGCTCTAATCCTTAGTTTAACAAGGATTCCTACCAGGTTCTGAAATATACTCAAGCAAAGAGGGAAGTATTCTATTCTATTAGAGTATTTATTTCAGGGGGAGATTCTTAATCTCAGGGGGAGTCGTATATTTTATTCTTTGTATTGAACAAAATTTCCTATGTTTTGTCATCATCAAAAAGGGGGAGATTGTTAGAACACAGATTGGTGTTTCTTATATCTCTATGTTTTGATGATAACTCTTATGGAATTTTGTATTAAGAAAATACATACTCTAAAATTTGTTCAAGTATTATTGTTTCAGGTATTAAATCAAATACTCTTAAAGAAGCAAAATACATAAGTACAAGCAACTACGCAAGGCTCTGAAGTATCAGATGCAAGACAATCAGAAGACTCTGAAGCTCTGCCAGAAGAATCTGAAGCAGAAGCTGCAGAATGATCTGAAGCGTATCTGAAAGAATTATATGAAGAGTTGAAAGCTTTGATCAAATCAGACTCTGAAGTTCATTTCATTGCAAGAACAGAGGCTTTGATAATCAGACTCTAATCACATTAATATTCACGCTCAAAACACATATTGCTGCAAACTCTGATGAAGACTCTGATCAAGATTGAGACTCTGATCTATCAAGTTCTGATCATCTATCAAGCTCTGATCATCTCAAACATTTAGCTCTGATCATCTCAAGTATTTCATTCCTTTTAAGCTTGTTACAAGTTCTGAAGTGCAGATTATGAAGACTTCATCCTGAAGGAAGCTTGTTGAAGAAGCTGTAAACCTGATTGAACGTGGTGCTACTTCCAAAGTAACCAACGACTATTTTTTCCAATGAAGAGACGTGGTGCAAATCCCAAAGCTTCCACAACCATACTTTTACTGCAAAAAGCATGTCTCTACCCATACCTTTTGGTGATGAAAAGTCTTATATTTCTAATATAATACTCAGCTGCACATTATTCAAAGTACCTTGAAAAAGCTATAAAAGGAGAACTTCTACAACATTTAGAAGTTGCTAGTTTATTCAGAAAGAAATATTCATACACACGTTTAAAGCATCAAAGTGAAATCTCTCAAAGCTCACATACTTTTGTTCTTTCATAGAATTGTATAGTTTTATTTGTACTTAATCTTAAGTGTATATATCACAGTTGTGATACAGCTTATTAGAAGCATTTAAACATTTGTTAGTTTACATTAATTTGTAAGTAGTTCCTTAAGAAGACCAAGGTGTGGTCAGTTGTTCTTGAGAAGACTAAGACAGTTGTTCTTAGTGCTTACTATTGTAATCAGTTGATTAATAGTGGATTAAGTCCTTGTGGAGAAAGGAAATCATCTTTGATAAGGTGGACTGGAGTAGTTGAGTTCAACGAACTAGAATAAAAATCTTGAGTTGTTTTTATTGCCATATTTCTTCAAACTCTTATTCAACCCCCCCCCCCCCTTCTAAGTGTTTTTCTCACCTTCAAAAATCTTTTTAACTACTCACCAATGCAATTTAAAAGGAGAAGTTATAAATTGACAAGCTTTATTCACACTGAATGCAACCAACCATAAATCTATATTGATGGAGATTTGAAAGTGGAGAAGAGCCATGCTCGCTAATCTTGAAGGTATTAAGCGTAGGTGTAGTTACTCCATTGACATTGCGCATGTTGGCTCGATTAAGTAAGTCTTAAATGTATTTGGATTGTGTGAGGAGAAAACTACCATTTGAAAGATGTTTGACTTCAATATCTAAGAAATACTCAAGTGCCCATGTTTCTAAATAGCAAAGGTTGCATGAAGAAAATTAATAAATTTATGGATTAATGTATAATAAATGCGTGTAAGTAAAATTCCATCCACATATACCAAAGCATATATATACCAAAGCATATATATGATAATGTTTTCATAAGAGTATGTGAAGAAAGAGTAATCATATTTACTATGCAGAAGTCCAAATTATATGAGAGTTCTCTTAATGAGGTTCTAGATCTTGTCAATATCAACTTAGAAGACGATGTCAAAAGTTTGCTCATTGACAGATGAATATCTAAGATCTAAGATTTGAAAACTTTTTGTCAAGACCAACAAATAAGAAATCAAAGACAACATCGACATTGAATCAAAACTAGTTCGCAATACAAATATTAGATGTAACACATAAGTTACCAAAAGATTACATCCAAGCCCAACAAGATATCGAAGATCTTACCTTCTCCCCTTTAGGGGTTGTGTTTCTCGCTTTAAAATATACTTGGAATGAAGAGAGATAAAGTTCTGATCCTAAAAAGTACAAGTTATGTTTTAAAAAAACATGAAAAATACTTAAATATTATTTACAAAATATGTCATGTTCGCCTAGTGAACAACCTATTCGTCATAGAAGTCTACTTTTGGGCACTTCAAGTGCCTTAGGAACACCTAAACTGCCCTTGAAAAATATCTAAGTTCTCCATGAGAACAATTCTTCACACAGCGAACTGCTTCGCTTCAACGCCCAACAAAATTTGGCTCCTTTTCCTACTGCCTCTAATTTGAGATGGTTCACTGTGACTTTCCCAGGACTTTGCCTAGCGAATATTCGCTAGCTGCTTGTTGGTGTTCGCACAACAAACATGCTGATTGATGGGCGATTCGCAAGTGCACGAATAGCGTCAAAGTAATACAAAAGATTATCGATCCCACAGAGACCAAACATCAATCTATCGTTCGCTAGTGTTATGGTGTTTATCTAAGGCAAGTCAAATAAAAGTTTGGATTATGCGAAATAAAAGTAAAGTGCATAAATAAATTCAATAATAAAACAACAGGCATAGATGCAATTCATATAGCTACGTAGTATTCCAAATGTGTACAGATAGGATGTCTTATGGGGTAATGTTTTCTACTCATGAAAATAACTAATTTAACGGGAACTGTCACTTTCGCATAATCAGAACCGAGTTTATCCCTAATCGATCCCTCTTATTGTCACTTACAAAAAGGCGCGTATTGTGTTAAGATTAATAAACCTATTTTTAAGAAATATAGTTTCTTAACTTAGTTGAAAAGTATTTTGACCTGGAATTTCTAACAAAAAGAGGTTCTTGCGAACCGGACTTTAAATCCATAAACGCGTCCGAAAACAATTTTAAAATCAGTTTTCTTAAACATTAAATATTCCTAATTAATTGAGCCAAGCGCTTTCGCTTCCTTGGATCAGTTAAAACTAACCAAATTTATCTAAAGGTTGGACGGCTTTCGATCTTACCCAACAGATTTTAAGTACAGAAAATAAGTGTTAAAAGTTAAAATAACCCCTAAGTAATTCTATCGACAGCCGTATGGAATACTATTATAACTACAATCCTCACATCCTAGCCTTTAAGATTTAGCCGGACATGGTAAAGTAAATAAACATGGTAAATAAATGCAAGTAAATAAAGTGCGGGTAAATAAATAAAGTGCGGTAAAAGGTGCGGTAAATAAACTGTGTGAGAAATAAAAGCGGTGCGATAAATAGAAGCGGATAAATAAAAGGCGGTAAATAGACAGAAACCTGCTCTAAACGAGAGGCTTTAAAATCTTATACAACTGAAAGTAAAAAGACTGAAATAAAATGGCGGCAGGATTAACTACTACCCAAGTGCTCCAAACTCGATTATAGACTCGATTAGACAGTGTGATAACGCCTCGATGTGAGAAGTTTATCACTTTACAATAGGTGAATTTTATGGCTTGAGTTCTGTAACTAAGCTTGGATGATTAGAAATGAAACATAACTCCTCTATTTATAGAAAGTACAGGTAAGGACAAGAATGCCCACCAACTTCTTTTGGGAGGGAAACGAGCATGTGAAGGTGGCGCCCGCCACCCTCTTGTGGAGCCCGCCACATGAACTAGGATGGAAATGAGTGGGAGACGTGGCAGTTGTCAGCAGTTGGCTTCTATCCAATATGTGGCATCCCCTATGGCGCCCGCCATGGTGGAAGCCATGTGTACAATTCCTCAGAAAGTAGGTCTTTTAGCTTGTTTTTCCTTCATTTCTTCTCGAGTAGCCTTGAAAATACAAAAACCTGAAAAAGAAACAAAACAAAGGCATAATACAAGAAAACGGAAATAAAATCCTAAATAACGTGTGCAAATCGAGCCAAGAAAACAATATATTTTTAGGTCTATCAAATTCTCCCACACTAAAACCTTTCCTTGTCCTCAAGAAAAACATCATGACAGAAAATAGGGCAATATCCATAAATGATCTAGGCAAAAAGGTCTTATAATTTCAAGCTGGGATGAAGCGATAGGTGATGACTCAGTGAACCACGGGTATCAGAATGACACTTCTCCGTAAATACGGACATAAGCTTCGTTTTTACACAAATCAATTCATACTACCCTATTGTACCTAGGTCTACTTTCAAATCTCCTTTTGAGTCCTTTTCATTCTGGTGCAATCACATTAAGCATGTTACACGTACGAAATCATGGTGAAGTGACCGGTTAGTGTTTCTGATCTTAAGCATGGGGTTCTGATATACAAAGTGGTGTAACCCCTTTTATTGGCCCACTTGCAGCTGTGGGGGATCGGATCGTAATCCGCCCTACCGCGTTCAGTACCAGATACCTCTGAACCAACTGACAATGGGAAGATATTTTTGTTTTGTTTTGTCTTTATCATTTTTTTTTCGAAATTACAACTTTTTGGGTTAAATGACCTTGTGAGGGTTACCTATACCCGAGTTGTAATTATTTTATTTTAGCATACTGATCATTCACTTATTTTCATCGATCCTTCACTTAGATAATGTTTTTGGCCGGAGTTGACTGCTAGGATATACTACTAAGGACTCACTATGGACATTCTATTAAGGTCGTGGTACGCAGGGTATCGGGGTTAATTTCTGCATTTGCGAAGCCTAAGGTGTTTTAGTGATACCGATGTTTCAAAGAGAATTTTCCAAATCATCCGTATCCTAACTCGAACTTGCCTCAAAGCCCAGAAAATTTTCAGGATAATACACTATTTTTCAATAATTTTTTTTTGGTGGGCCAAAGTAATGAGAGAATAAGATTATACTGCGGTGTGACTCGTTAAACACAAGTATGTTCTAAAAACAAAAAGAAAAATACGAAGGGAAAATAAACTAAAAAGCGATAAATAAAATAAAAAAAGTAGGAAAATAAATATAAATAGAGTCTCCTCCCACACTTAAATTGAACATTGTCCCCAATGTTTCAAAATAAGCAAGGGACGAGGTACCTGAAGTGGCCTAAGGCATGCTGCCAGTGTTGTCGCCAGTGTGCGGTGAGTACATAGAGCGGCAGGATCTGCTACGACGATGATCGGTATGAGCAGCATCGAAACCATCGAATCGGGTGGTCAGAGCAGCTTGAGATTACATGATGGTATGCATGGACTGGTTTATCTGCAGCTGAGACTCTTGCATGAAGTTCATATTCTCAAATAATTGATGTTGAATGGTAGTGAGAAAATTGTTGCGTCTCTCCTTTCTAGATGATTGTTCTCACCACATCTGCTCAGATATATAGAATCCTGGAGCGGTACCTACAGAATGGTAAGAGGAAGACGGTGTAGTGTGTGTCTGTGGTGCATGGTGAGGCGGCATAGGATGATCGGGAGATCGCTCTCGCCGGTCATACTCGTCATCAGTATCATCTCCTTCACCAACAGGAATATTTAGGGGTACGGGTCCTGTAATGGGTGGAACATCTAAATCATAGTTATAGAATCCTGGAGCGGAAGTAGTTGGGAGATTGGGATACGAGAGTCGTATCCAAAGTTATTCGAGTCGGATAACATTTTCGAGGACGAAAATTCCTAAAGTGGGGGAGAGTTGTAACAACCCAATTTTTAATAACTGATTAATGGTACTGATTAATTGGTTTGTATGATTTATCTGATTTAAGTGAATTATTGGATTTAACTGATTTGTTCTATTTGGTAGAATAATGTGGATTTACTAGATATTCTCTAATTAATGATAAGATGAGATATTTTTGTGAGAAAGGAATTGATAGATATTTTTGAGAGATGAGATATTGAGGAGAAATAAAAGAGAAGGTTATATAAAATAAAGAAGATAGAAAAGGAAAAGGGATGGAAAGAAAGAAGGAAAATGAGAGAAAGAAAGAGGAAGAGGAGAAAAGAGGAGGAAAAGGGAAAAGCTCGGAAATTATCCAGAATGACTTTTAGCTTCCGATTAATCGAGGTAAGGGTGTGAAATATTGTTATCTTACCAATGTATGTGATTATGTATGGATTGTTTGGTCGTTTTTCCTCATTTTCCATTCTAGGGCATAAATGAGTTTAATCAGTAGAAACCGAGTTTTAACGGTTAAAAATGAGGATAAATGGTAAAGTTTAGTCGAGGAATATTGGGCTAAGGCTACTAGAAAGAGTTGGAATTGAATCGGGTAGATCTTGAGGAGTTTTGGAGTTTTGGACAGTGGGAAATTCTGAGTTCGCAGACCCTCGCTAGCTTGTTCGCTAGGCGAGCAGGTCGCGAGCATTCGCTGGGCACTCGCTGTGGCAAGCCAGTAGCGAACGGTCCCAGACTTGGACAAAATGGTTTTGGTGTTCTTCGCTGGTAGCGAAGGGGGTGGCGAGCATTCGCTAGGCCTTCGCTGAGCGAGTGAGGTAGCAAATCAAGTCAGTGGCTTCTGTTTGCCTTCGCGAGCTTGTTCGCTAGGAGAACAGGTAGCGAGCACTCGCTAGGCGAGCAAGGTAGCGAGCGTGTCAGCATGTTGTTTTCTTGTGTTTTCCATCCAATGGTTAATTGTTTGGTTCAATGATGTTAATCATTATATAACATGAATAGTTTGTGTATTATTGAGATGAGACGTGCTTTGGGTAGCCTTATGGCGTGAATCTTAGATTGTGAATTATGGCCTTTTGGCAATTGAATGCATTGTTTGAATTAAACATGAATGCATGATGAATGTGATTGAGTTCGTTGCAGTTGGCACGACCTTGTGAGTGCATATTGATTTTATGTGATAATGTGTGAAGAATGCATGAGAATATATGTATATATAGTGTATATATGTGCATTGCTTGGTAATGTGGTAATGATGTTGAGAATATGTAAATATGTGAGATTCTTACTCACTGGGGTAGAATGACAAGGTGTCGTTCCTAGTGTAGTAATCACTGGGGTAGAATGACAAGGTGTCGTTCCTAGTGTAGTAATCACCGGGGTAGAATAACTGCGATGTTGTTCCTGGTGGGGTATAAGCGATGTACCCATAATCCAAATGAGGATTTGTGAGAGTTGATGAGTTTATATGAATCATATGGTATGTATATGTGATTGTTGTATGAAAGTGTGAGATGTGGCCGTTTGGCAATTATGTGAATAATTGTATGAGGTGAAATGTGTAATTATATATATTTGTGAATATGTGTGCATTTCAAGAGTGTGTGGAGTCGTTTTGCATGTGAAGCATCATGATTGCATTCTCGTGTCTTGATCCCCTGGAGGATATGCAGAAACCTCGTGTGCCCTTGTGGGGTGTGGGCGATGGTTTATTCTTGATCCTGTGGAGGATCTGCAGAAACCTCGTGTGCCCTTGTGGGGTGTGAGTGATGGTTTATTCCTGATCTCGTGGAGGATCTGCAGAAACCTCGTGTGCCCTTGTGGGGTGTGAGCGATGGTTTATTCCTGATCCCGTGGAGGATCTGCAGAAACCTCGTGTGCCCTTGTGGGGTGTGAGCGATGGTTTATTCTTGATCCCGTGGAGGATCTGCAGAAACGATCGTGTGCCCTTGTGGGGTGTGAGCAATCGGATTGTGTGCCCGTGTGGGGTTTAAGCAATCCTGAAACATCGTGTGCCCATGTGGGGTGTGAGCGATGGGTGAATATCGTAGGCCCGACGGGGAGTTACTTCGATAACGAGCGATGGTTCCATTTGGTTCTTCAATTGAACCTGCTGAATGAGTCGGTACCGCATTTGCATCTGCATAGAGTCGTGAGTCGGTCTCTATGAGTTGCATTTATCATCTATATATGTGTATTGGTGGAATAAACATGTTGTATATGTTTATGAGAGTTGGTAGAATAAACATGTTATGTGTGTTTATGTGAATTGATAAATGTGCTTAATTAGGTGAACATATATTGTGACATATATGACGTTTATAATGAATTGTGGTGAGAAAATTTGGAATATATATATGTATTATGTACTTGTGCATTTATATATGATTATATGCATTGTAATTATGATAATATTTCTCACCCTTCTGCTGGAATGATGTCCTACATGAAATCGTGCAGGTATCAAGGTGTAGTACTGCTCGTAGTTGCGAGGTCGCTATTGGTGTAGTTGTTTAGTGATTTAATCGTTTATTTGGTCGAGTCGTGCTCTGGTCATGTAACACTGGGATCATTTGGGTTACGTTTCAGATGTATATTGTGATGTTGGCCTCAGTGCCTAATTGATATTGATTTATGTGATAAACATGAATATTTCTTTTATGAAAAATCGTGATATAAATGAATTCGCTGCTACATGCAAATGAAATTTTGTAAAGTATGATTATTTATTCCAGTGTTATTGAGCATGACAGATGGTTTTTAGTAATTGGAAGTGTATGTGTGACGCCCTTGTGAATACATGTTAATTTTACTCTGTTTATGTTTATATTTTCCGTGGGGTTTAGAAGGGTGTTACAGAAGTTATGGTCTCGATCCACTTAGACACGTAATCGACTGCAACTAAGATGTATTTGTTTCCTAAGGAAGACGGAAATGGTCCCATAAAGTCTATGCCCCAAACATCAAAGAGTTCTACCTCTTGAATGTTCCTTAAAGGCATTTCGTCATGTTTAGAGATGTTTCCAGTGCGCTGGCACCGGTCGCATTTGGCTATATAGGTGTGTATATCATGCCACATTGTTGGCCAAAACAGGCATGCTCTGAGAATCTTGGCGTGAGTTTTAGACGTGTTAGAGTGTCCTCCATAAGGTGCAGAGTGACAGTGTTCTATTATCTTTCTTACTTCTTCTTCTAGGATACAACAGCGGAAAATACCGTTCGTGCCTCTTTTAAAAAGGAGCATTTCGTCCCAATAGAAGTGTCTTACATCGTTAAAAAGGAGCATGCTCTGGTAATTAAAATCAGGGGGTATGATATATGCAACTAGGTAATTCATAAAATTTGCGTACCAAGGTACGTTGCTTACTGCTAGGGATCTCTCAAGGTTCTTAGAAGGTTCTAGGTTGCTTTATTCTATGGTTTCTATCCTAGCAATTAACTTGTCATAGGTAAAATCATCGTTAATGTGGAGCGGGTCTGGTTTTAGATACTCGAGCCTAGAAAGGTGGTCAGCAGCTACATTTTCTGTGCCTTTCTTGTCTCTAATATCCAGATCGAACTCCTGTAACAGGAGGATCCATCGAAGTAACCTAGGTTTGGCGTCCTTATTGCTCAATAAGTAACGGATGGCAGCATGATCTGTGTAAACTATGATTTTGGCTCCTACCAGATAGGATCGAAACTTATCCATAGCGAAAACGACAGCAAGAATTTCTTTCTCCGTGGTAGCGTAGTTAAGCGATACAGTTGTTAAAATCAAATCCGCACACCGAGAAGTCATCCATGAATACTTCCATAATTCCATCAAGGTAATCAGCGAAGATTGCTATCATGCAACGTTGGAAGGTTGCTGGTGCATTACAGAGACCGAAAGGCATTCTCTGTAGGCGAAAGTTCCATAAGGGCATGTAAAGGTAGTTTTCTCTTGGTCTTCTGGATGTATGGGAATTTGGAAAAATCCTGAATATCCATCCAGGTAGTAAAAATAGGAGTGTCTGGCCAAACATTCCAGCATTTGGTCTATAAATGGTAAAGGGAAATGGTCTTTCCTAGTAGCTTTGTTTAATTTCCTATAATCTATACACATACGCCATCCTCCTTCTATCTGTTTTGCTACATGTTCTCCTTTTTCGTTCTGCACGACTGTGATGCCTCCCTTTTTAGGTACTACATGCACAGGGCTTACCCACTTACTATCTGAGATCTGATAAATTATACATGCTTCTAGTAACTTGAGGACTTCCTTTTTTATAACATCAATCATTATAGGGTTTATCCTTCTCTGATGTTCTCTAGAGGGTTTTGAGTCTTCCTCGAGTGAGATCTGGTGCATGCACACGGATGGACTTATACCTTTTAGGTCAGAGATGTTATATCCTAAGGCAGAGGGATATTTATGTAAGACAAATAAGAGTTGGTCTGTTTCTCCCTGGTTTAAGGTAGCACTGACTATAACTGGACGATTCATTTCTTCGTCCAAGAACTCGTATCTTAGATTCTTAGGTAGTTCCTTAAGTTCTAAAGCTGGGTTTTTTTGGCATGGTATAGGATCTAGGGTAAGGAATAAACATTCGTACAAGTTATCATCAATGTAGGGTTCTATAAATCTGTCATCTTCCTTTATGAAGGTTGAAGGCAGATTGATGGTTTCCTCTAATTCTAGCTCCCTAATGCATTCATCGATGATGTATATGGCATAACATGCATCTCCTAATACTGGTGCCATAAGAAACTTCGATAGAATGAATTCTATCTTTTCATCACCTACCTCAAAAGTCAACTTCCCTCTCTTAACATCTATTATGGCTCCAGCGATTGATAAGAATGGTCTGCCTAGAAGGATCGGAATGTCATCATCTTCTTTAATGTCCATGACAACAAAATCGGTCGGGATGAATAGTTGACCGATCCTAACGGGGACGTCTTCCAATATGCCAACCGGATACTTGACGAATCTGTCGGCTAATTGAAGTGACATCTTCGTAGGTTGCAATTCTCCTAGTTTTAACCTTTCAAAAACTGCCAGAGGCATGAGATTACATTATCTCCTAAATCTAGAAAAGCTTTATTGATGATATGAGTTCCCAAAATACAAGGTATGGAGAAATTCCCAGGGTCTTTCTCCTTCTTGGTAAGTTTATTTTCGGAAACGGAATTACATTCTAAAGGTTTTGGATCGTCAAGTCTACGTTTATTGGTAAGGATGCCTTTGAGGAACTTTGCATATGACGGTATTTGGGTGATGGCTTCTGTGAAAGGGATCTCCACATGAAGTTTCTCTATGACTTTGGTAAATTTCTGGTATTGGTTATTAATCTTGGTTTGTTTTAGTCTTTGCGGATAGGGTATAGGAGGTTTATATGGTGGAGGTAGTTTGTTGGTTTTGTCCTTATCCTTCTGCTTTTCAGATCCTACTGGTTCCTCTACTTCGCTCGTGGGTACCATGCTTTCCTCAGGAGTCTTGGGTTTGCTCAATCTTGGGTTAAGCATTTCATCGTAAGCGGTCCTACTCTGTAAGGTGATTGCATTGGCTTGCCCTCGGGGGTTCTGTTAAGGTTGACCAGGGAACTATCCTCTGGGTGTAGTCTCAGGAGCTTGTTTTAAATCTATTTGATATATCTGGGTTTCAAGCATCTTATTGTGGGTGACTATTTGGTCTACTTTGGTTCCTAACTGGGTAATCAATTCATTTACATGAATGTTCTGGTTTAGGAATTCTTTGTTTTGCTGGGTCTGTGTCGTGATAAAGTTCTCCATGATTTTCTCAAGGTTTGGCTTAGGTTGCACAACTTGCATAGGCGGGTTTTGTCTTTGAGCTTGAAAACCGGATGGTCTCGGGGGTGCAGGGTTTTGGATAGGGTTATTATTTTTGTAGGAAAAGTTAGGGTGTTATAAGTGTTTGAAAATGGGTTCCCTCGGGTATAGTTGACCTCTCCTAAATGTGTTCCGTTCAGCAGATTACGTTCCGCTGATTGGTGTCCTTTGGCTCCACATAATTCGCACTCGGTTGAGACTGCTGTCGCAGCTACTGGGTTTGCGTACATATGTTTGACCTTAAGGGCCAAGGCGTCCATTTTGGATTGCATCATGTCTATAGAACTTATCTCATGTATTCCTCCTCGGGCTTCTTTCTTTTCCACCGTTGCTCGCTCTATCCCCAATTGAAAATGGTTTTTGAGCCATATCCTCGATGAGAGCGCAAGCTTCAGGATAAGGTTTATTCATCAGAGCGCCACCTGCGGCGGCAGCGTCGATGGTCATTTTTGTGTTATAGTGAAGTCCATTATAGAAGGTATGAATGATCAGGCATGATTTCAGGCCATGGTGTGGACATATTCTCAACAGGTGTTTATATCTTTCCCAAGCCTCGAAGAGAGATTCACCTTGGTTTTGGGTAAATCTGGTTACTTGGTTTCTAATAACAGTTGTTTTGCTCGGGGGAAAATATCGAGCGAGGAAAACTCTCTAAGGTCTTCCCACGTTGTTATAGAATTGGCTGGAAGAGAATCTAACCACGTAAGGGCTAGCACCATTGGTTTTAAAAGTGTTAGCTAGTTGAATAAAGGTTTTTAAATGTTGGTTCGGGTTCTTGATAGAGAGTCCCGCGAACTGGTTTTGTTGCACTAATTATAATAGGGATGGTTTTAGCTCGAAATTGTGAGCAGAGATATTGGGGTTCACAATACTAGAACTAGGTTCGTCATTAGATGGTTGGGCGAAATCCTTAAGGGGTCTTTGGTTACGGTCTTCGTCGATAGCTTTCTTAATTCTACGAAATAATATACATGCGCGAGTGTAACGTTCAGGTTCCTCTAAAGGATCTACAAGGGTACCAGTGCTGCGAGTTCTTCATATTGACCGGTGGGTATAGCCTTAGTCTAGACGGTGTAACAATAGGGTACGAAATTTTGACTTAATTGGTCCCCGACAACGGTGCCAAAAACTTGATGGGTGATTCGCAAGTGCATGAATAGCGTCAAAGTAATACAAAATATTATCGATCCCACAAAGACCAAACGTCAATCTATCGTTCGCTAGTGTTACGGTGTTTATCTAAGGTAAGTCAAATAAAAGTTTGGATTGTGCGAAATAAAAGTAAAGTTCGGAAATAAATTCAATAATAAAATAACAAGCATAGATGCAATTCATATAGCTACGTAGTATTCCAAATGTGTACAGATAGGATGCCTTATGGGGTAATATTTTCTACTCATGAAAAGAACTAATTTAACGGGAACTGTCACTTTCGCGTAACCAGAATCGAGTTTGTCCCTAATCGATCCCTCTTATTGTCACTTATAAAAAGGCGCGTATTGCGTTAGGATTAATAAACCTATTTTTAAGAAATATAGTTTCTTAACTTAGTTGAAAAGTATTTTGACCTGGAATTTCTAACAAAAAGAGGTTCTTGCGAACCGGACTTTAAACCCATAAACGCGTCCAAAAACAGTTTTAAAATCGGTTTTCTTAAGCATTAAAGATTCCTAGTTAACTGAGCCAAGCGCTTTCGCTTCCTTGGATCAGTTAAAACTAACCAAATCTATCTAAAGGTTGGACAGATTTCGATCTTATCCAACAAATTTTAAGTACAAAAAATAAGTGTTAAAAGTTAAAATAACCCCTAAGTAATTCTATCAACAGCTGTATGGAATACTATTATAATTACAATCCTCGCATCCTAGCCTTTAAGATTTAGCCGGACATGGTAAAGTAAATAAACATGGTAAATAAATTAGAGTAAATAAAGTGCGGGTAAATAAATAAATTGCGGTAAAAGGTGCGATAAATAAACGGTGTGAGAAATAAAAGCGGTCTGATAAATAAAAGCGGATAAATAAAAGGCGATAAATAGACAGAAACCTGCTCTAAACGAGCGGCTTTAAAATCTTGTACAACTGGAAGTAAAAAGACTGAAATAAAATGGCGGCATGATTAACTTCTACCCAATTGCTCCAAACTCGATTACTGACTCGATTAGACAGTGTGATAACCCCTCGATGTGAGAAGTTTATCACTTTAAAATAGGTGAATTTTATGGCTTGAGTTTTGTAACTAAGCTTGGATGATTAGAAATGAAACAGAACTCCTCTATTTATAGTGGTAGGAAAGTATAGGTAAGGACAAGAATGCCCCCAACTCCTTTTGGGAGGGAAACGAGCATGTGAAGGCGGCGCCCGCCACCCCCTTGTGGCGCCCGCCACATGAATTAGGGTGAAAATGAGTGGGAGGCGTGGCAGTTGTCAGCAGTTGGCTTCTATCCAACGTGTGGTATCCCTTATGGCGCCCGCCATGGTGGAAGCCATGTGTACAATTCCTCAGAAAGTAGGTCTTTTAGCTTGTTTTTCCTTCATTTCTTCTCAAGTAGCCTTGAAAATACAAAGACCTGGAAAAGAAACAAAACAACGGCATAATACAAGAAAAAAAATAAAATCCTAAATAACCTGTGCAAATCGAGCCAAGAAAACAGTATACTTTTAGGTCTATCACTGATTCCTCTTCATTTCTTTAGCTTCCTTGTCCAATCCTTTGTGTCTTAATCATTGATGTTTTATGCCTATTTTCTGCATAATAATACACACATCAACAAATCCAAAGGTATTTGCAATATAATTTAGAAATCACACAAGAACAAGAAAAACATCTATTAAAACATGAGAATTGAGTTGAAAAATTCCAAGAAATATTGTTCAATTTAAGTCAAAATTTGTACTTAAGAGATTATGTTCGAATTGTAGTAAAGTGGCAATAAACAAACTTTTTGATTTGGAAGGATTCTCTCCGAGATTTATATAATTTCCACAGGAATCGGTGCAAGGGAAAGAATTTCATTCAACAGTTTCTACATTTCTAAGCTTGTTTTGATTAAATTGGTTAAAAGATCAAAGGGGCCATAAATAAAGGAAGAAAATATAAAGGTTGGATAAAGTAAAGACTGAAAATATAAGCAGAGCCTTGCTGAGATTGGATCTCATCAACTGGTAACACATGCATTCTTCTAATCATGTTATACACAAATAAAACGTTCATCTTATGCCATCATGTATCACCCACAACAGAGGTTATGTCTAACCAATAACCGAGAGACCAATCATATTGTCTCATCATGATGACTCACAAAACAAAACCAACACAGAACATTAAGAATTAATATTCATGTAAATGTTAAACCTAAATCTAGGTCTAGAGTTTAGACCTAACAGATATACAAATAACATCCATATCTTATTAATGATTTGATTCATATATAACACCATGATCAGAATATGTAAACATGATTAACCATTTTAAAATATATTCAACTAACTTGCCAAATATAAGTGAACATAGTTCTTCATTTCTATTATCATGCATCCTCACAATACCGTATTGATCCTACTCATCCTACTAATCAGTACAATACAATCAAAGATATAAATGAATAACAACTTACAAAACTATGTCAAAAATTTTCTCATTGATAGATGAATATCTAAAATCTAAGGTTTGAAAAGGTTTTGTCAAGACCAAAAAATAAGAAATCAAAGGCAACACCAATATTGAATCAAAACTAGTTCACAATACATATATTAGATGAAATACATAAGGTAACAAAAGATTACATCCAAACCCAACAAGAGAGCGAAAATCTTACGTACTCCCCCTTAGGGTTTGTTTTTCTCTCTCTAAAATATACACAGAATGAAGAGAGATAAAGTTTTGATCCCAAAAAGTACAAGTTATGTCTAAAAAAACAAGAAAATTACTTAAATAGTATTTACAAAATCTGTCGTGTTCGCCTAGCGAACAACCTTTTTGCCCAGCGGAATCTACTTTTGGGCACTTCAAGTGCCTCAGGAACAGTTAAAACGCCTTTGGCCAAGATCTGAGTTTGCCGTGCAAACACTTCTTTGCGCAGCAAACTGCTTCGCTTCAACTTCGCCCAAGGAAATTTGGGTCCTTTTCCTGCTGCCTCTAATCTAAGATGGTTCGATTGGCCTTCTCCAGGGCTTCGCCCAACGAATATTCGTTGGCTGCTCCCTGGTGTTTGCACAACAAACAATTTTGATTCCTTTACACTTCTTTGGCTTCCTTGTCCAACCAATCCTTTGTGTCTTAATCATTGATGTTGTATGCGCATTTTTTACACAATAAAACACACATCAAATAACCCAAAGTTATTCGCAATATAATTGAGAAATCACATAAGAACAAGAAACACATGTATTAAAATACGAGAATTGAGTTGAAAAATACCAAGAAAGCTGGTTCAATTTAAGTAAAAATTTGCACTTAACAAACTCTCCCCAACTAGATATTTGCTTGTCCTCAAGCAAAGTATGCCCCTCATAAAAACAAGAGAAATTTGCTCAAATAAGAGGATTTTCTCAAGCATAAGATTCAACAAAGAAGGGATTAACGGGTCAAAGTCAAACAAGCAAAATTTTCCTAAACAAGAGGATTTGGTCAAGCATGAAAATACTCACAAGCAATGTTCACCACTTAATAGAATCAAACAATGACAAAGAATTTAGTTCTTAAGCAAATATCATGCAGTCTTTCAAATAACAACTAAATTTTCATACTTGAATCACTCTAACACTCATCTTCAGAATAAGAAATGAACAACTTAACGCGTTTGCAACCGCGGGTCAATTTCACTCATGTGACAAACAATGCTAATAAAAACTCCAATTCAAAATTCATCCAATCAATCAAAATTAAAATGATGGAAGTAAAAATATCATTCAGGGCTTGTAAGGTTGGAGCTTGGTCAGGTTTCATAACAAAGCATCATTTCTTAGGCTATTGAATCAAAGTTGCCACGCAAAAGAAACATTCACTATACATGGTATTTACATATCATAACTCCACTCACCAATTTATTTTCTCTATTGCTTACCCATTCCAAAATTCCTATTATTCATTCCCTATTTTTTTCTTTCAAACAAGCATTATTTTTCTTTTGTTTTTCAAATTCATATTCACATTTTCTTTTCACTGCTTGTTTGAAATTTTTCAAAATTTTGAGTAACCTACCACTTTTCTTTTCATAATCCCCACACTACAAGAAAATTAGGATTTTACGACACAAAAATTGCGACAATTACTTGATAACCGTCGTAACTCTAATATAGAGACGCGTGCATGACGATATACACCTACCGTCCTTACATTTTTTTAAGTTAATAAATATTACGACTGTTATCATTAAACCGCCATACAAATAAGTTCACGATTGTCTCGAGAACCGCCCTAAATTTTATGTCACGACGGTAGAACAACTGTCGTCCCTTAAGCTTAGTAACACACACTATAACTAGTAACGGATCCAGAATTATTTGTTTGTGGGGACTAAAAATTAATATGTGTATTTTGAATAAATAAATCATTAAAAACATTTATAGTAATAAATTAAACTCAAAATACATAACTTTTTTTTGAAATTATAGTTAATTTTATTAAAATACTTTATGTATCAAAATTTAACTATAAAAATTAAAATTCTATATATACTCAAAATAAAACTTTAATTTTAGAAATAATTTTTATAGTAAAAATTAAACTCAAAATATTATACCCAAAATTAAAGTACTAAAATTATACTATATATCAAAATTTTAGAAACAATTTTTATAGTAAAAATTAAACCCAAAATTAAAATATCAAAATTAAAATATACATACTCAAAATACTACATCCAACTTCCATTTTATACTACACCCATTTTGATATAAAGTATATGTACACAATTAAAGGAATTTATTTTTATAATAACCAAGTATTGGTTATTTTTTTACCAAAAAAACAAAAGATTCAAAAGATTAACGATGGCACAAAACCAACAGACAGTCGCCGGATGAAATGGCGACATTGTTTTAGCTGGAATTTTGGACAATGTGGAGTCGCCAAATAGTATGGCGACATTGTTGTTGCCTGCAAGTGAGTCGCCACACTGAATGGCGACATAGGCCATAATTTAGGGTTTCGTTTTTTTGTTATTCTTAATTAATGTTTTAATGTTTAGTTTTAATTATTTTGTTTTATTTTTACTTTTAATTATTTTTCTAAACATAATTATTATTAATATTTTTTATTTTTTCATATAATATTAAAATTAAGTTTTTAATTAATAAATTTAAAATAATTAGGTTTAAATAAAAATAATCTTAAAAATTTAGGTTTAATAAACTTAGGTTTAATTAAAAATAAACTTAAATTGATTTTACAATTTTAGGTTAAATTTTTGGGTTTAAATACAAAATAAAAGTTGAGTGTTGATTTAATTTTAAAGCATATAAATTGATTTAAATAATAAATTTTAAAACATAAAAATTTACTAACCATTGAAGTTTAAAGTGTATAAAATTTGTAAGGGTATTTAAGACATATCATATGGGGTACGTACTATTTTTTTTTACTCTAAATGCGACTGCAAACACATATATGTTTTCACAACATTGTATCCCAAAAGACTGAAGCGTTAGTGCATTTTGAGTGGAGTGGAGCCTAGAATGTCTGCATTTCTAAATCAACGTTCTTCGTCGTCGTCGTCATCAGCATCGGAGGAACCCTTTCCAACGTTCGATCTAATGAAAAGAAATATCGTAGTTGTGTTTTCAACAACAAAGCCTCCGATGAAGGTGCTCCTGTGGAATACGCAGACGTTGGAGCACTTGCATAGGGAACTGAACCGCTGGCTAGAAGGAGATATTGCTCTAGTATAAAAGATTAGGAAAATTGAGAGGTTGGTCGAGGAGACTGGGAGAAACGGAGTTACTCGTGAATGGAGAAAAGTGGGAAATTATGTCGGTGTCCTTGTGATGATGTTGACACCAAAGAAGATAAAGTTGATGGTCGTGATATCGTAGACGCCTTAGTGCAGTGTTCTGTTTTATGTCTTTACGTTGTTGTTATGTTTGTTTAATTTATGTTGCCTTGGTGCAGTGTTTTGTCTTTATGTTGTTGTTATGTTAGTTAACTATGCTTTTAATTGAATGAAATTTCCTATTAATCGAATGAAATTTTCTATTGATTTAAAGGGACAAGATTACATATGAAACTATGATCTGCTGCTTGATCCTACGTTAGGACATTTTGTACGATTGTGTCCTGGTTGCCGACATGAACTACACAATCTCACCAGCTTGTCTGCAGTATCCATCTCTGTTCGAATGCGCATGCTGTTAGGCCGACCCTTTTTCTTTCTGCGCATCAAGTCATTATGCCAAACAATTTCGCCTTCGTATTGAGGCCAATAGTCCTCCTTTGCCACCACCTGAAAGCTGCATGTGTAGATATTGCATAGACTTATCACTTGGTCAACTGCAGAAAGAAGGTTGGTTGGGTCCTGGCGCGCCTTCGAACATGCTGCTATGACATGAGAGTAAGGCATACGGAATGCTTGAAACTTTCCACAATCACACCAACTCTTATCCAATTCAACACGGTAACATCCCCTAGGCCTTTCTTTGTTGTGATCAATAGACTCGGCAACACTGAACCAACCAGCTATACAGTCAAAGATTGTGACCACATGTGTGTTGCCTTTGGCAGCTTCCTCTTTCATGAATTTTATTGAAGTATCACTGTACAGCTGACCCGATTGTAATACCGAACCCCACTTCGTACGTCTGCTATCAAAGAGTGATCCTAGCCTAAAATAGGTTTCCTTTACCAAGGCAGTTATTGGGAGGTTTCGAATTCCCTTGAAAACATAATTCATGGATTCGACGAGGTTAGTTGTCATGTGGCCCCATCACACCCCATTGTCGTATGCCCGTGTCCATTTCTCCCTATCAATGTTATCAAGCCATCTTAATGCATCCGCGTTTGTTCATCTGATCTCGTCACGGTAGTATTTGAATGTGGGTTCAGTTAGTGAAGATCCTGCGTTCACAACCTTCTTCCGTAGCATCTTGTCTTTGATTTCCCGCATGAAATTTTCGGCAATATGCCTTATGCAATAGACGTGGGTCGAGGAGGATTCTGCCAACCGTTGTCATGGTTGTTGTATGCACTCTCGATTGATGGGTGTAGATCAGAGATCAAACATAAGTTAGGTTAGGGAGACACGTAAGAGCGGAGATTTTTTAAGAAAAAACTCCAACCTCCAGCAGTATTCCCTTCTACTATAGCAAAGGCTATTGGAAAAATGTTGTTGTTCCCGTCCTGTGCCACAGCCATTAGAAGTGTGCCCTTATATTTCCCGTAAAACCATGTTCCGTCAATTTGAATTATAGGTTTACAATATGCAAACCCTTTGATGCATGGTTCAAACGCCCAAAAGAGTCGGTGAAAAATTCCATTTCCACCAACGCAAGTCCCGTCTGGGGTACACGCAAGCATTGTCTTCAATATCACAACAGTTCCTGGAGAGTAGTGTTTAAGAGCCACCAGGAATTTTGGAAGTTCCTTATATGACTCCTCCCAATTCCCAAACACCCTTTTAACCGCTTTAGTCCTGACAATCTAGGTTTTTCGGTATGAAGGAGTGTAATTGTACCTTTGAACCATATGTGCAATTATGGTACTCACCTTCAAAGACGGGTTGTCGCTAACGACTAACAGAATGTCATCGCAAATCAATCGAGAGCTGAGTTTGCGATGGTCTTGCATCGGATTCGAGATTATACAACTGTGGGATGAACCCATTAACCCTATCTTCCAAGAATCGATTCTCTTACTAAAAGACGCTGTTAACCGGAACGGGCACTCCTCGTTACGATAATAGATCGTATACCGCGTTAGATTTGTTTGATCCACTCTATAATCGGCTGACAACTCCATGTGAAACTGTTTGATTGCTCGGACACAATCTTCTTTGGTACGAAACTCGTCACCCTCTTTTAGTTGCCCTTCTGTTGTGTAGTTGGGGTTGTAGAAAACATCCGTCGAGGGTTCATCGTCACCTAAGTCAAGAGTTGTCATGTGTTGAGGTGGACAATAAACATTGTCGGGTGGAACCCCATCCTCCTGGTTGTTCACCATCTCATCGACAGGGACTTCATTTGCTTTTTCTTCTTTGTCAATGACATTGACTTCAGCGAGTTCATCGTCAGAATCGCAAAAAACTTGAGAAGAATCAAGTTGATGAGACAGTTGTTGTTGTTGTAACGTAACATATAACACGATATCTGAGAAACCAGAATACTCGTGACTCCGGAACATGTTACGCACATCTTCATCGTCTCGCACCTTTAATGAGAAAAATTTACATTCAACATGGCCGCCAAAAACACTGGGTTTTTGTATATTATTTGCCCAATTGGACCAAATTTCAGTTTTTTTCTATTCTTTACTCAGGTGTAAAAAATTAGACCTTCTATCAATTAAAAATCTTGTAACATCAGTGTTTCTGAAATTGTAACCCGATATTTCACATTTGAAAACTTCACCGTTAAAATGTGCAGAAATCATATATTGTGGTGTTTGAGACATAGCGAAAATTGTGTTTGAAAAGACTGTATTAAAGAGTTTAGTGTTTGAGTGTTTGAGTGTTTGAGAGTTTGACAGTTTTAGAGTTTAAAGAGTTAAAAGACTTTATTAAATAGTTTTAGTGTTTGAGGGAATTGAGTGTTTGAGTGTTTGGAAATTTGTCTTGTGAGATTCTTACCTTGCATGCAACATGCTTGATAAGACAGGACAGGGCAAGAATCTGCGTTTCACATGTGACCCTGCATAAAAAAGACTCTGATAGTATAAAATCTTTTTATATGTATTTCAATTAAATCTATTTAACAATTTTAAGAGGTGGCATAAATTACATGTATTTGGATACGTATTACACTAAACAAACTATATGTTCTTAATTGCAAAAAAACTAATAAATATAAGAAAAACTCACTAAAAACTCACCATGGCAATACTCTATACAACGGTTAGTTAACAAAGCAACCTAAAAAATCAATGCCTTAATATGAAATCAATGACATGCAGCATGCTTGATAAGACAAGACAATGCAAGACTCTGCATTTCACATGTGACCCTGTATGCCTACATTGACCCTGCAGGCCTACGAGATTCTTACCTTGCATGCAGCATGCTTGATAAGACATGACATGGCAAGAATCTGCGTTTCACATGTATTTTAATTAAATCTATTTTACAATTTTAAGAGGTGGCAGGAATATTGTTCCAAAATTACTCACTACAAACATAATAATAAATATAAAAAACTATATCATCCATCAAACAAACTATATGTTTTAATTTAAAAAAAAACTTAATAATAAATATTAAAAAAATCACTAAGAACTCACAATGGAAATACTCTATCTTTTATCTCCTCGTCGTCACAATCGCAATTCCCACAAATCAAACTAAAAAATCAATGACAAAAACATAATCTCATCTTTTGTCATTTTGTCAATGCCTTATAAGTCTTTTACACTTGCTCATACCAACTGTCTGAGACTTTCTTGCTTAGAGCACATATCTAAGACTTTCCTTACTCACACCCTCTGACCGAGCCAACTGCTCCAAAGGTCCTTTGGTTGAGACTTACCCTTGCTTAGAGCACATGTCTAAAACTTCTTACTCACGCCCTTCGACTGAGCCACGCACTCTTCTGGCCATCCAGACATAGACTTCCTTACTCAAGCAGCACTCGAGACTTCCTGCTCTCATGCCTCAAACAGAGACTTTCCTTTTTCTCAATTAGAATAGATGAATAAGACTTTCACATCTCAAGCATTTAAGAAATGATACTTGTGTGGCTTAAGCATCTTGGCTCAAGCCTTGTTTCTTGAACCCCAATGAGACAAGACTTTTTCTCAAGCACATAGCAAGAGACTTGATCTAAACTACTGAAGGCTCAAAATAATAGAGAACAAGGTATACATGATACAAGCATCAGACGGGAAATCACCATAACATAAACCTAAAGCTCTTAAGATTTATAATATATTTAATGATAAGAAATCTTAAGGCTTTTACAATTACAACCTACAACAGAAAATCTGCATATTACAATAGAGTTGATAATTGCTTGATCTTGCTAATCCTTCGTCTGGAAAATCCTTGTTAAGAATTAAACTTGAATCTTCAACCATATTTATAGCCTTTCTAGAAACTAGTCATTGAGGAAGTAACTTGATCAAGTGTCTTTACCTTTACTCCATAGTACAATAGACATTGTAGATGAATGCAAAGCAGATTCTGAATCCAGTGTGTAACACGTTTAACCTTTGAGTCTTCAAGAGGTTCTGTATTAATAGATCCGTTGAGAGCAGATATTCGTAGAGTATGCTAACCTTTCTTGAGCCTGACAAGCTGATAAGACAATACAACTTGCTTTCTACAGTACGGATAACTACAACTTTATCACCAACTATAAATGATACCAGATGCTGATATACAATTATCAAATGCAGTAACTCATCTGAGTGCTGAGGCCTTCAGCTCAGAGTATGCACCAAGCCACACTAGCAGTTATTTTCCAGACTCTGCCACCAGAAGCTAGCAATGAAGCAACTCCCAAGGGTGTCTAAGTAAAATAGATTCTGATTATTTATGTACAAGAACCTGCATAAATAAAATACACATCAAATAAACCATTGTTCTTTCAATACTTTTGTTATCATCAAAACTAAAATAGAATATGTCATGAACAAATCTTGATTTAACACACCTAATATCAATCCAATTCAAATTAAATAATTTAGGGACTTTTAATCACCTAATTGTATATAATCCTAAGGGATCATGTAAGAAATATATGTTAAAAACCAAGCAATCCAAGAGAAAGAAAAGAAATTAAGATTAATATCACAAAACCATAATTTCTAATATAGTTCTAATTAAGAAACTTAATCCTAAAATTAATTAAGACTAAAATCTAATTATAACTAAATGTTATTTTGATAAAAAAGAAAATAAAAGAAAAATTCCTAAGAAAAAAGAAATAAATAAACTCAAGCTCCCATGGGGGTGCAGATTGAAAAAAAAAGTGTGAAAGAGTAATTAGGGCACTGGGCCCAAGGATTGAGGCTCGGGCTCATTTTTTTGTTTAGGATTAACACAAAAGGGGTATAGAAGCAATTTTGATGGTGCGATATAGTAAAGAGTCACTAGGCCTTGATCCCTGACCCATGAGAGAGGTCATAAAGGGGAAAGGAAGAAAAACTTCATCATTCAATCATCTCATTCTCAATCTCCCTTTTCTCCCATTCTCAAGCTCTATAATCACCGCCGCAATGCAATAAATTTCCTTTGGTGACAGTGCATCCCAGAATGCCCTCAAACTACAATTAATAGCCTCGTCTCACTTCCCTCTATCCATTGCGTACCTCCATCTCCTTTATTACTTGATAAATTCATCCCAATTCTTAAACCTAACTAAAACACTAACGTAAATAAACTCTAATTAAATAGTAATTGAGCTTAGTATCATGTAATTGGAAAGGGGTTCACACTTAGAGCATCACAGATAATAAAGCAGTAATAAAGATTTGAAGAAAAAATGAATGGTTAAGGGGGCTTAGGGACCTGCCAACAAAGCTAAGATTTTCTCCAATGGAATACCCAGAGAAAAGACTCTAAATGCTCAGGTATGAATACACTTATCTAATCCTTGTTCTTGATTCAATCTACTTCTTCTTTCTTCTTCATTCTTCTCCTGTCTCTGGTAGAATTGTAGCATTGTTGTTGATTAAATTAGGATAGAGTAAGTGTAGAGAGATTGAGTGGTAGTACCTTTGATTAGGGTTAGATGACTGTAGGCTTAGCTTCTCCTCAGACAAATTTTGATGAATAGCTTTGAAGAGGATGATTGAAGAAGCTTTAGGTGAAGACGAGGTTGGGGAATCAACTTGGCCGAGGTTTGCTAGGGTAGCAAAAAATTAGGGATGAAGAAATAAGTGTAAGGTTTTATAGATGGTGAGAGTGTGGAATTAGGAGGGAAATTCAACTAAGAAATTAGTTATAAGAGAGTGAAATGCAACCTTTAATTGGAGATCCTAGGGAAAGCTTAATCAATGGTTAAAAGGGATTGAGAAATTTGTGTTAGTTATAATGTGAGATTGTAAGTGTATTTGTGCTTCTTCGTAACTAAGTTTGGTGTAAAATATGGAGTTAAAATATGTTAGTTCGTAGGTTGTTAGGATTCAAAAATCAATTTGGAGGGAAATTGAGTGTAGGAGCATTTATGTCATTTTGTATTAGACATGTGGCATAATTGGTTAGGAGTTAGTTGTAAACTGTTAGAGTTAGTTAGTTAATAGGTTAATTGTGTATTAGAATAGCTAGCTACCATTGAATTCAAGTGGAAATGTAGTATTTACTTAGGGTAGTTAGTTAAACTTTAGGCAATTAATTACAAGTTGATTAGGGAAGTTAAGTTTGTTAACTAAATTAGTTATAAGTTGTAGGAGTTGGTTTAGAAGCAATTAGGAAAGTTGAATTTAGAAAGTGAAGTCAGTTAATGGGGTGTTGAACTGCAAGGCATTTTGTGATATATGTTTAGTATTGAATTTGAGTGTCATGACATGACTTGGATTACCCATTGTATTGTGTCCTATCAATTTCATATTTATTATTTATTTCTACTAAGTTATCTTATTTATTATATTTTAAGTCATATAACTACTTTATTATTTATTATTAATAAAATTATTTTAATAAATAACACTCATTTTATTATTAAAATCACACAATTAATTATTATTTTAAAAGGTGTGAAAATCTCAACATACACATCTATGGTTTTACGAATGGAATAAAAATGAGTGCAAAATCATATATTACTTTTTCTATATAGAAACAAGACTAGATAACCTTACAACAATAAGAACTCATAGTATCTAACTCGACATGAAAATTCGCACAAAAACAAGTATGATAAACTAATACTTCACACAAATCTATTTTGAAGCAACCAAACTTTCAAAACGAGCTTGAAAAAAAGCCAAAAGTGTTTCCCTCTGAGGTAATTGCTTCTTAACAACTGCGTGATTGTTTAAGTCTTCACTCCATTTATAGAGCTTAGAAAATTTCTCACTAGTAAACAACTTCCATCCTGCAGCTTCTTGTATAACAGGAAACCAAAAAGCTATAAAAACAGCAGTGATATCAACAATCCCAATTTCTTCTCCCCCAAAATATTTCTCCTTAAGTTCATCCTCAAGAAACTGTAAAACCACTTCTATTTCCTTAAAACTCTCCTCACGTTCCTTTTCATCGATAGAAGAACTAGCTTTCAGTACAGCACCCAAAAACTGTTATAACAAATTAAAATAATCAAGAATCATAATAAATAAATAAATAAATTAATTAATTATATATCATGCTAATAATAACGACAACAAGAAAATTAATAGTTACCTTATCATCTATGAACTTAGACCAGAAACGAGCCAAGGCTCTTTTGTACGGATCAGAAGGCAAAATTGGATTTTGTTTCCATGTTTCATCTATGTATTCAAGAATCAAAATTGATTCTGATATTGGCTTTTCATTGTGAACTAACACAGGAACTTTTTTATAAACTGGATTATATTTGATGAGTGTTTCACTAAAGTTTCCTAATTTTTCTTCCACATATTCGTATTCAATTCCCTTCAAATTTAGAGCTATATCAACCCTGGCTACCAATGGACTTCCTCTCATTCCAAAGAGTTTCACTTCTTCCTGATTTGATGCCATCTTAGTGATTCAATTATTCCCTTAAACAATATTTTTTGGTTATTTGATTTGTAGATAAGATCTACTTCTATATATACACCAGGATTTTATTCTACATAAATGTGAAGTCAAACTGAAATATTAAATTAAATGGAATATATTAAAAAAATTATTTTGTAATTAAAACTTTAACAGACAATTTTTTAAGGGCACAATTTTATTATTAACCTGTTATTAATTTTGAGACGGACGAATGGACATTAATATAATTTATTAGTTATAGTTATTGAAATAAAATATAATAAATAAACTTAATGAAATTAATATTGATACCTTAAAATAACTTAATATAAAAAATATCAATGAAACATTTTTTAAATGAAAGAAATGGAATTGGATTATTGCCCAAGATCTAAGATCTAGAAAATTTTGTAGTACTTATTTTTTATTGAGAAAATTTCTGACCATATGAATGCCCAAAAAATGATGTAAGCGATTGCGTACCGTAAGCCATGAGTATACAGATATTTTTTGAGCGAATAAAAAAGGAAGAGCTTCCACTTTCAAAAAGAAAAGGTACTCTAACCTAAAAAACATTAATATTAATAAATATTACATATTATGTGAAAATTGATGTTATAGTTTTAATTAATTGTTCAACTATCACCTTAATAAAATGTAAGAACTTTTAAAAAGTCTACCATTCAAGGCACTCAAGGCGTGTCAATCCTACTGCCCCACATATCTCACACACATTTAGCACATCGTGCACACATCTTACAAAACACATTCACACTTATCGAGATTTAACACATAATTCCCTGATTATGTCAAAGGCGATAAACGCCGGCCACACAGCCCTACAACCTTCAATATACACTTGCCTCAGCTCTCCAGCAAGCTCATCATCGCACATGACCAACGAGGGTCCAGTTCCACAAAGGAAACAACACAAAACAGCAGCAAAAACACAGAATGATGTTGGGCTCGCTGGCACATTCGCCCGGCGAAGCCCCGCAGCGAACACTCGCTGCCATTCGCCTGGCGAAGCCTCGCAGCGAATACTCGTGGGAACTCGCCTGGAGAAACTTCTGGCGAAGCCAGACAGTAGCTTCTGCCAGCACTCGCTGGCCAGTTCGCCTGGCGAAGGCTCGCTCCCCCATTCGCCCAGTGAAGGCTGGCGAACACCTGCAGAATCAGAAAAATTCTGCGCAGCAGAATCATCACCCACACCGATTCCACCCGATTAAATCAAAACTCACAACCAACAACATACTACAATTTGGTTATGGGGTCTGTTCCCGATTCTATCCGACAATTAATCAACTCAACTCTAACAACCAACTTTTGGCTATACTCCGAACTCAACCGGAAACCCCCAAATTCACTCAAACAATCGAACCCAACCACATGCAACGGATTAACACATTTCAACACAATAATAACAGCTTCAACAACATGAAATCAATCATCAGATCATCAACAATCATTGGGGTTAGGGATTTTCCCCCTTCTCTACCTATATTCATGCAATACCAATTTAACCGTTAAATCCCCCCTTACCTCAATTGAAGTTCTGATGTTGATGAAGCACCAAAATCTTCACGAATTCTGCTTGCTCTAGCTTGCTTTCACGATCGAGCTTCTCTTTCCCCTTCCGTGTTCTTCGTACACGTTCCTTTCTTTCCTTCCAATTCTAATTTCCACAAATGACAAGCTTTCCCTTAATCCCAATAATTCTCTTTTATTCTCAATATTATAATTCTCATAATAATAATAATAATAATCCTCTTATTTCTTTTAATTCACAAAAATCCATGTAATCATATTTTCTTATATATTAGTATTAGCAATAACTATAATAATAATTAATAATAATATTACATTACCATTAATTATCACTTTTTTATCACTGTATACTAATATTATGAGTTCTTGATCCTCCAAATAATTTCTCAAAACACATCCGGGAATAAAATAACTCAGAAACCAAAAATAATTAAAATGTGCGTTACAACTCTCCTCCACTTTAATTATTTTCTTCCTCGAAATACCTGATGGAAACAGCTCTGGATACGCTTCCCGCATCCTGCTTTCCAGTTTCCAGGTCACACTGCCTATTGCAGCACCTCCCCAAGCCACTCTCACCAAAGGTATCTCTTTTCCTCTGAGTCACTTCATCTTGCGATCCTCGATCCTCAACGGCAACGTCTCCACAGTTAGATTCTCTCTAACTTGGACTTCATCCCTCTGAATCACATGAGACGAATCGGGTACATACTTCCGAAGTTGCGACACATGAAACACGTCGTGCAAGTTCGAAAGTTCCAGCGGCAACGCCACCCTATACGCCACAACACCAATCCTCTGCAAGATCTGATACGGTCCAATAAACTTCGGGTCCAACTTCTTGGACTTCAATGCACGTCCAACATCAGTCATTGGGTTAACCCTAAAAAATACATGGTCACCCTCACTGAATTCCAACTCTTTCCTGCGGTTATCATAATAACTCTTCTGTCGATCCTGAGATGCTTTCATCTTTTCACGGATCATCTGCACTATCTCAGTAGTTTGCTGCACCAACTCTGGTCCCAACACAACACGCTCACCCGACTCATACCAACACAAAGGAGTCCTGCATCTTCTACCATAAAGAGCCTCGAACGGTGCCATCCCGATACTGGAATGGTAACTGTTGTTGTACGTGAACTCAATCAAGGGAAAATGAGTATCCCATGTACCACCTTTCTCCAACACACAAGCCCGCAACAAATCCTCTAAAGTCTGAATAGTCCTCTCCGACTGACCATCCGTCTGCGGATGATAAGCTGAACTCAGCTTCAACTCAGTACCCAAAGCCTCTTGCAAACTCTTCCAAAACACAGAAGTGAACCTCGAATCTCTATCCGACACAATACTCAACGGCACACCATGCATCTTTACAATCACCCGAATGTAAATCTCTGCAAGCTTCTCCAACGGATAGCTAATACTGATCGATACAAAGTGTGCAAACTTCGTAAGCCGATCCACGATCACCCAAATGGCATCAAACCCTCTTGCCGTATTCGGCAAACCAGTAACAAAATCCATAGCAATGCAATCCCACTTCCAAACCGGAACCTCTAACGGTTGCATCATCCCAGAAGGTCGTTGATGCTCCACCTTCGCTTTCTGACAAATCAAACAAGCATAAACACAACGAGCAATGTCCTTCTTCATGCCCGACCACCAAAACAACTTTCTCAAGTCTTGATACATCTTCGTAGCTCCTGGATGAACACTCAGGCTACTACGATGTCCCTCGTCCAAAATCGACCTCTTCAGATCATCATTATCCGGTACTCAAATTCTGCCCCGAAACCTCAACACACCTGCACTATCCAATTTGAAATCATTACCGGAGTCACTTCCGGCCTCTCGCATCAAATCCACAAGTTTCACATACAACTTCTGATGTTCTCTGATCATATCCAAGAAATCATTCTTCACTTGCAATTTGCCCAACATTGCACCACCTGTAGTAAACTCACAAACCATGCTCAAATCTCGAAACTGCTCAATGAGCTCCATCTCTTTTACCATCAAAACAGACATATGAATTGTCTTCCTGCTCAAGGCATCCGCAACCACATTTGCTTTTCCTGGGTGATAACTCAAACTGAAATCATAATCTTTCAAGAATTCTAGCCATCTCCTATGCCTCATATTCAACTCTTTCTGGTTAAACAGATATTTCAAACTCTTGTGATCACTGAACACCTCAAATCTTGAACCATACAAATAATGTCGCCAAATCTTCAACACAAAAACCACCGTAGCCAATTCAAGATCATGAGTAGGATAATTCCGCTCATGCACCCTCAATTTCCATCCTGCATAAGAACTCCGCCTAATCCCATCTTAGACGCATCACAATATACCACAAAAGGCTCACTCGGATTCGGTAACACCAACACCGGCGCTGAAGTCAATCTTTTTTTCAGCTCCTCAAAACTCTCTTCGCAAGCAGTATCCCACACAAACACTTGATCTTTCCTCGTCAACTGAGTCAATGGCAAAGCCAATCTAGAAAATCCTTCAATGAATCTTCGGCAATAACCTGCTAAACCCAAAAAGCTTCTAACCTCAGTTACCGTCTTCGGCGGTTCCCACTGCAAAATCGCACTAACTTTCGAAGGGTCTACTGAAACACCATCACCAGAAATAACATGCCCCAGGAAACTCACTGTCTTCAACCAGAACTCACACTTCGACAACTTAGCAAACAACTTGTTATCCTTCAACACTTGCAAAGTGATCCTCAAATGTTCCGCATGTTCTTCCTCAGACTTAGAATAGACCAGTATATCATCAATGAACACGACAATAAACTGATCCAAATAAGAATGGAAGATACGGTTCATATACTCCATAAACACTCTTGGCGCATTAGGCACTCCGAAAGGCATTACTGCATACTCGTAATGTCCATATCGAGTCCTAAACGTCGTCTTCTGAATATCACCTTCCTTCACTCTGATCTGATGATGACCCGAACTTAAGTCAATCTTACTGAACACATGAGCTCCCACCAACTGATCCATCAAATCATCGATCCTGGGAAGAGGATACTTGTTCTTGATGGTCACTTTGTTCAATTGACGGTAATCGATGCACAACCGCATGCTACCATCCTTCTTCTTCACTAACAACAATGGAGCTCCCCATGGCGACACACTTGGTCTGATAAACTTTCTATCCAGCAACTCTCCAATCTAAGACTTCAACTCGGCCAATTCCGTTGCCGACATCATGTACGGCGCCATAGAAATAGGCCTCGTACCAGGAATAAGATCAATACTAAACTCAACCTCTCTCTTCGGAGGCAACTTTGTAATATCATCCGGGAACACTTCTGGAAACTCATTCACCACAGCTAACTCATCCAACAACGCCTTGTTGTCAATCGGCAGTGATGCAAATAAAGCAAACACCTGTGCTTCATCTTCCAACAAGGTCCTCAATTCCTTACCAGACAAGGAATCTGCCAACGCCTCTTCTTCTGGAGTCAAAAACAATAACGCTTTCCAAAAACAATCGATGTATACTCGGTTGAACTCCAACCAGTTCATACCAAGTATAACATCCAAACTACCAAGTGGCAAAAAAATCAAATCCACGCTAAAATCTCGGGCAAAGATAGTCAGTGGACACTTCAAACACACTAGCGAAGTAGTCACTGAACCAATCGAGGGAGTCTCAATAGTCATCCGCCGCTCAAGAGTAGTCGGCACCAAACCTAACCTCTTCACACAATCAACAGAGATAAACGAGTGGGTTGCACCCGTATCAATCATAGCAGTCAAAGGAATGTTATTGATAAAACAAGTACCTTTGATCGAACGCTCCCCGTCTGTCGCTTGAGTTCCCACCACCGCAAACACTTTACCAGCAACCTGAGGCCTCCTTGGCTTATCACAATGAGTGCTAATATGGCCTTTCTCGCTGCAATTATAGCAAGTAGGCATATTAGTCCTACAATCCGCCATCACATGGCCTGACTTCCCACAGTTGAAGCACTTCTTCGTCTCTGGAGGACAATCAATGGCACGATGGCCCATGCCACCGCACCGGAAACACTTCGTACTAGCAGACGCCCTTCCCTCTCTAGGCTTCCTATCAGCAGCACCCTTAAACTTCCCCTTACCAGTCGAAACACTGTAAGGAGTACCACCAAACCTTTGTTTACCCTTACGGTCACTTGCAGCCTTGTAATGTGCAATCCTTGCACAGTTATCATTATCGTAAATCCGACTTCTACTTACCAATTCAGGATAGCTCCTGATCTTCTGACACACAATTCCCATCTTGATCTCCCATTCTCAAATTTCAAGCACTTAGAAGTCATAGCCTCCTCAGTGTTGTAATGGGGACAATACTGAGCCAACTCCTCAAACATAGCCACATACTCGCCCACCGACATGCTGCCCTGTTTCAATTCCAAGAATTCCACCTCTTTAGCGCTTCTAGTATCTTCTGGGAAATACTTCTCCAGAAATCCAGATCGAACCACCTCCCAAGTAATCGGAGTCCCCGAAGCCTCCATCCTCTGACGATAATTATCCCACCAAGCCTTGGCCTCTCCTTCGAGCATGTGAGTACCGAACCTCACCTTCTTCTCGTCACTGCACCCCGTGGTCCTAAAGATCTTCTCTATTGCCTTCAGCCATTTCTGAGCAGCTACCGAATCCAAAATCCCACCTTCAAACTTTGGTGGCTTATTGCTCTGGAACTGCGTCAAGTCTCTGAACTGAGCACCCGCAGCCAGATTCTGATTGGCCATCACCTGAGCCATAACCTGCATAGCCGCAGCCAACGCCGCATCATTCCTCCCAGCCATACTGCTCAACAACCACAACAATAGGTTAATGGAAAACAACCAACTCTATCCTATAGACAGACTCAGCATACTACACTGGCCGGACGGACCGACCTGCTCTGATAACAACTTGTAACACCCCGTTTCCCAAAACAGAATAAAACAATTAAAAGAAACACATATCAGAGTTCCCCCACAACGAGATGTCACAATTCTCATCAAAAATTTTCACAAAACATTTTTCCAAACTAATTTTCAATAAAGTTGCAGCGGAAAATGAATATAGTCTGTCGTAACACAAAACAACATACATACATCATCCATGTCATCAACATCATCATATGTACAACAATCGGCCAACTGCCCAAAATATATATAGTATCATCAGCAATCATCCTAAACAGGATACACCACAGGGGCACACAAAATCAACAGTAACCAATAAAACTCCCAAAAGGCCCCGGTGTTACGTATCAGAGCAGTCCTACGGAGACACCACAATCCAAGCTAGCTAAACACCTGTATTATCTGTACTTCCGAAGAAGCACAGACCACAATAACAGCAAAGGGGTGAGATTCACGATCAAATAATAATGGTATAGTTATACATGAAATAAAAGGCAGAAAGTCATATAAATATCATTTCATATACAACACATCTGGACCTATTGTCCCATCATCAATCTCAACATAAAATCATGCAACACATGCACACCCACACAACCCATGAATATGCGGTACCGACTCACAACAACGATGGGAACCGGGCCATCAACCCTCCACACAGGAGCACACATCAACGATGGGCACTTGGTCATCAATCCCCCATAAAGGAGCACACGCACCGATGGACATCTGGCCATCACTCTCCTCACAGGGAGCACATCTCCGATGGTCACCGGGCCATCACCCTCCTCACAGGAAGCATCGCACCGATGGACACTGGGTCATCACCCTCCTCACAAGGAGCACATCATCAACGTCCCCCACTTGGGACACGGGTGGTCGCATACACTCCATCCGAGCAACGATCCAAATCCCGTCCACGCTCCCCACTGAAGCACGTGATTGTATCACACAACACGTCCATGCTCCCCACTGGAGCACGCCAGTGAATCATACACTGCGTCCACGCTCCCCACTGGAGCACATGAGTGTATCATACCTCGCGTCCACTCGCTATGCAAGACACTATGTATAACCACACAACACACACGACCCCACTGGTCTATCGCACCATAATATGCATACATACACAAGCACACAAAGTGCATCGATCCTACCGATCAACTCATCACACAACATATCACATATAATGCACACAAGGCATGTCGGTCCTACTGACCCGAATATATCACGTAACAGCATATAAATGCAACGCATAATCAGCGTATCGATCCTACGGATTCACTCATCACAACACATTACCACAACACACTCAAGGCGTGTCGATCCTACTGGTCCACATATCTCACACACACTTAGCACATCGTGCACACATCTCACAAAACACATCCACACTTATCGAGACTTAAACACATAATCCCCTGATTATGTCAAAGGCGATAAACGCCGGCCACACAGCCCTACAACCTTCAACATACACTCGCCTCAGCTCTCCAGCAAGCTCATCATCGCACATGACCAACGAGGGTCCAGTTCCACAAAGGAAACAACACAAAACAGCAGCAAAAACACAGACTATTGTCGGGCTCGCTGGCACATTCGCCTGGCGAAGCCCCGCAGCGAACACTCGCTGCCATTCGCTTGGCGAAGCCCCGCAGCGAATACTCGCTAGAACTCGCCTGGAGAAACTTCTGGCGAAGCCAGACAGTAGCTTCTGCCAGCACTCGCTGGCCAGTTTGCCTGGCGAAGGCTCGCTCCCCCATTCGCCCTGCGAAGGCTGGCGAACACCTGCAGAATCAGAAAAATTCTGCGCAGCAGAATCATGACCCACACCGATTCCACCCGATTAAATCGAAACTCACAACCAACAACATACTAAAACTTGGTTACGGGGTCTGTTCCCGATTCTATCCGACAATTAATCAACTCAACTCTAAAAACCAACTTCCGGCTCTACTCCGAACTCAACCGGAAACCCCAAAATTCACTCAAACAATCGAACCCAACCACATGCAACGGATTAACACATTTCAACACAATAATAACAGCTTCAACAACATGAAATCAATCATCAGATCATCAACAATCATTGGGGTTAGGGATTTTCCCCCTTCTCTGCCTATATTCATGCAATACCAATTTAACCGTTAAATTCCCCCTTACCTCAATTGATGTTCTGATGTTGATGAAGCACCAAAATCTTCATGAATTCTGCTTGCTCTAGCTTGCTTTCACGATCGAGCTTCTCTTTTCCCTTCCGCGTTCTTCGTACGCGTTCCTTTCTTTCCTTCCAATTCTAATTTCTACAAATGACAAGCTTGCCCTTAATCCCAATAATTCTCTTTTATTTTCAATATTATAATTCTCATAATAATAATAATAATAACCGTCTTATTTCTTTTAATTCACAAAAATCCATGTAATCATATTTTCTCATATATTAGTATTAGCAATAACTATAATAATAATTAATAATAATATTACATTACCATTAATTATCACTTTTTATCATTGTATACTAATATTATGAGTTCTTGATCCTCCAAATAATTTCTCAAAACACATCCGCGAATAAAATAACTCAGAAACCAAAAATAATTAAAATGGGCGTTACATCATACCACTCTCTACCTTTTCTAGTCACATGCTACGAAAAAAATTAGAGAAACGTTTCAACGATGGAACTACATTTAATACCCATGTTCCCCATTACGCTTTGGTAAAACCAAAGCAATGCATGCTAGCCGACACATTGACAACCATTCCATAAGACTGACCATGCTTGCTAAATTACTCCCCTAGCATCCTAAATGTCTGACCAATCTTGGGAGAAACTGTTATGGATGGACCAAAGGCCCAATAAGATAAGACTTAGTCCTCTCACCCGCTCCATTGAAGTAAAAGTATAAATACAGTTACAAGAGAGTTTCATGTACAATCTTTTCTAATTTCCACATTCATTATGATTATACTGAACTCTAAATTAATTTGGGCATTAGATTTCTAACCATGCAGACACTCCCTTCTTTGGTTCACTGTACCAGAGATTAGTGACGGCGGTTCAAGATCAATATCTTTGATTCAAGAAGCGTCAAAATCGCAAAATTCGATCTAAGGTTTTGCATCGTTGAATGACTTAGAAAGCTTTACTGCACCGTAGTTTCTACTATCTTCTCCATTTCTGTTTCCACAGCGGAACAGTAACTCATACTCAAAGGAAAAACAAAAAAAAATAATTAACTTTGTATTTGTGAAGAGGATGGATAACTATGTGACCATTGTCGTATTGTTTTAATTTAAAATATAAAATTATTTTTTTATATAAACCAAATCTCTTCTACAATTGTAAAAACTAATCATTCAAACTGAAAAAGGCCACAAAAGAAGCTAAAACTATCTCTCAAAATATAACAATGTCATATGTCTAGGATTGTTAAATTGAGAGATTCTTACTATCCCGTCAAAACGATATTGAGTAAAAGATAAAATCAAATGAGACATGATCTAAAATATTGATTTTATAATTTCTTCTAAGTTTGATTACTTTTTTCCTTCTTTGAAAGCGGAAGCTCTTACATTTTTGTTGGCGTCAAAAAATATCTCTATACTCATTGCTGACTTAATCGCTTACATCACTTTTTGGACATTCATGTGGTTAGAAATTTTCTCAATAGAAAAGGTAGTATGGTAATTACTGAACTTTCTAGATCTTATTATATCTTGGGCAATAGTCCTACTCCATTTCTTTCATTAAATCCTGGCTCTATATATAGAACTAGATCTTATGTATAAACCAAATAGCCAAAAACTGTTGTTTAAGCAAAAAAAACTGAAGTCCTAAGATGTCATCAAATCAGGAAGAAGTGAAACTTTTTGGAATAAGAGGAAGTCCATTTGTAACCAGGGTAGATATAGCTCTAAATTTGAAGGAAATTGAATACAAATATGTGGAAGAAAAATTAGGAAACTTTAGTGAAACACTAATCAATTATAATCCAGTTTATAAGAAAGTTCCTGTATTAGTTCATAATGAAAAGCCAATATCAGAATCAACTTTGATTCTTGAATACATAGATGAAACATGGAAGCAAAATCCAATCTTGCCATCTGATCCTTACAAAAGAGCTTTGGCTCGTTTTTGGTCAAAATTCATAGATGACAAGGTACTTAATTATTTATTTACTCCTCTCTATTTTTTTGTTGTTGTGATTATTAGCATGATAATTAATCATTTAATTAACTAATTATGATCATGAATTATCTTAATTTGTTACAACAGTGTTTGGGTGCTGTACTGAAAGCTAGTTCTTCTCATGATGAAAAGGAACGTGAGGAGAGTTTTAAGGAAATAGAAGTGGCTTTTCAATTTCTTGAGAATCAGCTCAAGGAGAAATATTTTGGTGGAGAAGAGATTGGAATTGTTGATATTACTGCTGTTTTTATAGCTTTTTGGTTTCCTATTATACAAGAGGCCACAGGATTGAAGTTGTTTACTAGTGACAAATTTCCTAAGCTTTATAAATGGAGTGAAGATTTCACCAATCACCCAATTGTTAAGGAACAATTACCTCATAGAGAAACACTTTTGGCATTCTTTAAAGCTCGTTTTGAAAATTTTGTTGCTTCAAAATAGACTATGGGGATACATATGTGAGGAATTTAAGGAGAATTGTGTGAACTGTTTGTATTGGTTTGTCTTATTACTAGATTTTGTGCGCATTTTCATGTCGAATGAGATAATATGTAACCTATGATTTCTTATTGTTGTAAGATTCTATAATCTTTTCTCTATATTAAAAAAGTTATAGAATTTTATTAGGGACGACAATTTTGCATATTTAGAATGGGTAAAAATTATAATGAATCGAGAAATTTTTTTAAAAAAAAACGAGTACAAACTCGGATATTGTAATTACACTCTGACTCGTGCGAAACATGGGTGCAAATTATTTTCTATTTGTTGTTTTTTACTTTTTATTTGTTATGTTTTATAATTTTTTATCACAGAAGTATAAATAGTATATACCGCACGATATTTGTGGCTCATTTGTAGACATTGATTTCTATCTGATGGTTGCAACATAAGAAAGTAAGACACCTAAAAAGATTTAGTCATACTATAAGGTGAAAATGTTATGTCAAAATAATGAGTAGAAATTGTTCATGCAATAACACAATTTGATAACTCTACTAATATTGTGTAAGAGTCATGAAGATCTCTCTTTTAATGATCAGTTTATAAAGGATCTCCCATCTTTTGGGTCTTCAATGACAAATTTATTGGTTATTAAGGTGTTTATCCCTTTGCCTTATTTAGGGGATGTAAGATATTAGATCGAATTCTAGTGATGTCAATTGGGAAGTGTCGACTGTGATAACTTTTATGATTCGATATGAGACAAGTATGAAGTCGAAGATTGTTCACATGCTGGTGCCAAAGTGGTTACATACTGTATTCGAAGTCAGTTCTAGTATGTAGTGTCGAATTATTATGTTGATTTGAGCCTTGTGTTAAGGATCTAATTGTTTAGGTTAGCTTGTTATTTAAGTGACCTTGTAGTCTATAAATACGCTAGATTACTCAAGTTGTTGAGTGAGGCCAATTGTGTTATTCACTTGTAATCATTTGTAACATTGAGTAAGTGAATAGAAATTAGTTTGCCCAAATTGTTCTTCCATCTTTCTTCTTTATCTTTTCTTCTTTCTCTCTTTAAAAACCTAAGCTTCTCATTATTCACCCGAGAAACTTAGTTTCTCATTCAAAAAAGTGTTGAAAGGTATCTTTTGTGATCACAATAAACTGGTGCAGTGAGCGTGGAAAAGATGTCGTCAACAAAGTTTAAAATTGAGAAGTTCACCAGAGTAAATGATTTTGTTTATGATGCTTGAAGATGCAAGCCCTTGTTGTTTAACAGGATTTTCCAGAAGCGTTAAAGGGAAGGGATGCCATGGATGCTGCATTGACGGAGAAAGATAAGACAACGATGGTCGAGAAAGCTCGTAGTGTGTAGCACCCCAAAATTTGCCTCGTTGTTTCTTGGTTTCCTGGCTTATGTTTCTTTACATTTTTGCATCTCTGCATATCATAACATTGGTTCTCGAGACAGGGGATCAAGGTTTTTCTGTGACTCAGGGTTCCCTTTTGTTGCAAGAGTTCAAACAACAAGCATCAGAGGCTCCGACATTTATTTTTCCCGGCGATCGAGCGGTCGATTTTATTTTATTCATCAGGTTATTTTTAGTTCAGGAGACGATGTATAGGCTATCTCGGACATTGTCACAGTCATAATATTCCAATGGCAAGTTTCAGAGGATAACAGAGCTTAGAAAAGGTGGCAGTCCAGGATTATATAGGATTCTCTCCATTTGGCGCCAATTTGGGAATTTTTTAATATGGTAACGGGTTACCACATACGGGTAATCGTTTATCCTGGGCGAAATTTGCCAAGAATTTTGAATTTTCAGCATTGCAAGTTTTCACTCATTTTCAACCATTGATTTTACATGATCATCATCGGAAGGATTTAGAATTGTTTCATTTTCCACCATTTTCCTCCAAACTTTAAACACTCTATTCCTAATTCCACTCCTAATTTCCATTCCAAACACTAACCCACATTCCAAAATATATTTTGATTCCTAACCTAGAGCTTATTTAAGTGGATTTGCTCAAAACCTCACTCATTGACACCATTTTCACTCTCATTTTCTTCTCAATTTCATTATTTTCTCCCAAATTATCTCAACTTTCTTTCAACTTTTTCACTCCCAAAATCTCCACTAAAGTTCTTTTCATTTGAGTTCATTAATTCTTCATTAGAATCCTTGAATTCTAGAGCTAAACCTCCATCATTCATCTCAATTATCTTCAATTCATCACTCAATTTTTGTTTGGATTTGGATCTGAATTTGGAAGTAAGATTGGAAGTGATTTTTGGATCAATTTGGCTTGATCTTGCTTGTTATTCACTTCTACCATAAGGAAGCTCTTGGACATTGAAGAATCTCTGGGTTTCTAGCTTGGATTTCTTAGTTTCAAGTGAATCAACACTTACCAAAGCAAATCTCAGCTTTGAAGGTTAGTGAATTCTAGATCCAATTTGTTTTGAGCTTATTTGAATAATCACAATGTAGATCCTTGGATTTTGATGCATTTTGATCCATTTTGTTGATTTGGATCTTTGTGATTTTTGATTGCAATGTTTGATTGTGTTTACATGATGGTTGATCCTCGATTCATGGTGTTGATTTCGTGCTAATTTGATAACATGTTCATGTGATTGGTTGGGTAAATTGTTTGGTGTTGATTACAATAACCGATTACCACTTAACAAAATGCCTTGTTCTTTGCATTTTCTTGCTTGTTTGGTGTTCTTTCCATCTCAAAACTTCATGATTTGATATGATGCATTTATGTGGATTGTTTATGACATATTTTATTGTTTTTGAATGTTTAATCTCGATTCTTCGACACGTAGCGCCCGGTTTCCGTTTAAGTGCATAACATGTTATTGTTGCTTGATTTATGAATGATCACATGCTTTGCTTGCTCATACCATGTTAATTGGTTATCATGAATTGTTTTCTTTGCTGGATGTTTTTTGTATGTTTGCACTTATTCCCGATTTCGCTTGTGGCACGCTTGTCTGATCGTTCCATCGTTCAATGTGAATTGAAAATCATGTTGATCTTGTTGATTTCTTAGTGATGCAAGGTTGTTGATCAATTATGTTTGATTGTCGAAGCATGTCCATACTTGCATGATGTTTGTTCGTGGTTAATGCTTGGTCTTGATTAATTTCATTCATGCTTACTTGTTGCCTAACCTTCCACAGTTGTGGTTGTTTTGAACTTTGCATGCTGTCTTTACCTTGCTTGCCGCCTGCTTTTTACACCTGCTTTTGTACTGAAACATGTGCTGTTATAGGCTGTCTTACTTGAGTTCTGGATTTTATTGTTGTTTTATGCAGGAGGCGCTGTTGTAGATGCTGTTTTTTTCCTTGCTTTCTTGCTTTTTTCTTTGCCTTTGCATGTTGCCTTAGGTTTCTTATTCCAATTTAATTTACAATAAAATATAGAGCAGGAGAGACATTAAGATTTCAATCCAAGCATGATAACAAGTTGGTTAGTCCCTTTTAACCTCAACCTTAGTGTTAGTTCCATAATTCTATGATTGTCCATGGTTCTATGATTGGCTAAATTTTGGTAAAACATGATTCTGCACTGATGTTAAGCAAGATGTTATAACATCTTCATCTACTATTTTGACAGTACTGTTGTCATGTGTTTTAATCAAGATGTCGAGACAGATGTCATGACATCTTTGTCTGGTACACCAGGAGCTGCTATTTTATATCTCTTACAAATGTGGTTTGGTTTGATAAGATCCTGTTGGATATACCTCATCAGTATGCGCAGGTCAAAGAGATTTATTAGGAACAAAATGCATATTTAATTGGAGTTCCTAAAAAGGATCTTTGAGACTTTTTAGGAAACTACAAAATATTTGTTCCTATGTTTATGAAGAAGATTCTGCAAAAGATTTGGGGTTTGATTTAATTGGCAAGAATTTTGGTAAAACTAGGTGTAATCACAAGATGTCTTACAGGATGTCGTGACATCTGTCTTTCATGAATATATTTGTGTGTCCATATCTTTTTGTGCAAGCTGGCTGCACTTTTCGGGTACACTTATTGTGGATCAGATTGGATTTGATATGGAGTTATTATCAGAAGATTGATTGAAGATTGGAAGAATGATATGATTAGATTTGATTGATCAAATCAAATCTGTTGCTATTTATGAAGATTGAAATCTTCTCTTCTTGCTGTTAGTTTTGACCAGCATAAGCCCAGTCTGCATTACTATTTAAGGAGGCGCAGAAGCAAGGGAAATTAAGCATTCACAATAAGAAGATCTTGAGTGAAAAATAAGGGTTTAGGTTTTGAGAGTCTTTTGTGCGTGTGACTTTGTAAGTCACCCTTTGTATCTTTTGATGCATCGTGGTAGACATATTTAGGTTGTTAATTGTTAATTGTTAATTGTTCACTCAAAGCTTGTAAGCAAGAGTGTATTATTCTTGATTGAAGCTGTTAAGCAAAATCAAGTATTGTGACTTTGAAGAGTGTCTTCTAAAGTCTGTTTACTGTGTTAAATTGATATCACTGCTGTGATTGTGGGGAGTGAGAGTTGTTTCTTGTCTAGTGGGTTATAGGCAGAAATTGCATTGGGTAGAGATTAAGTGAGGAGTTGTAAACTGGGAGTATAGCTCTGAATTAATTCTACTAATAGTGGACTTCCTTCCTAGCTTGGTAGCCCCCAGATGTAGGTGATATTGCACCGAACTGGGTTAACAATTCACTATGTTATTTATCTTTTTGCGTTTAACATTCTGCTTAATTTACATGGTTAGATAAACTGTTTTGTCAGTCTGCAGATGTTACAGCAGATGTCACGACACTGCTAATTTTTAAAGTGAATTAAAATGCACATGTTCTGTCCTTTTTCTGTTTTAGCAGAGATCAATGTCCTTACATATGTCTGGGACATCTGAAATCTTCATACCAGAATTTAAATTATTATAAGAGCAGGCATCCTATCTATTCTGGATGAGATCTTAGGACATAATTTCTAGTGGTTTATATAAGGAGAAGTTGTATCTGATTTGCTGATCTTGCTAAATATTTGGAGTTGCTGCTTATAGAGTTAAGGAGGAGTTTGTGAAGGATTATGTGTATCTACTATTGTACCCTCTGATATAGGAGCTTCTATGACATGTTGAATGTTTTTCCAAAGGAGGAGTGGCTACTTCTGTATGATGTCCTATAAGATGTTCTGACATCTTGTTTAGGGCATGTTGAAGATGTTCTTTTGGTGGTTCCGCTGCATATTTTTCTGATGAAAGAACTCTGGTAGCCCTGGGAGAAGATTGGCTTATATACAGTTTGATATATGGTTGTGGCAGGTGCGTAGATGGTTGGAAGATGGTGTTTTCTGCTGCTCTGTTTGGTCTGACAAGATATTGATCCTGCTGGATGCTGTTTTGTTGGGCTGTTGCTATTTTTAGTCTACAGGTTGATGAATGTTGCATTTGTGTTGTTTGTGTGCCTGGGTTGTTGCTTGTGTGCTTGGGTTGTTATGTTGTGTATTACAGGTTGCTGAAGGCTGTTTTAAAGAAGATAGTGGGAGGTGATTTATTTTCACCACTCATGACTTACAAGGGTTCTGTCAGCAGAGGAAGTCATAGGCAGGTTGTGTCAAGAGTGTCAACCTTGATGTATCAACATTAAAGATCTAATGTTCAACCAAATGTGAGTAGAGATTATGCAAAAGTCTTGTTGATTCAAAGAGTGATTCTCTGAAGCAAAGGAGATGTAGATGATGATCTTGGTACCATCTACTTGTGCGTTTGCATTCTTCCTCAGCTTGGACCTAGAAAGGCACAAAATTTCTCTAGAAAGTTTCCTGGCAAGAAACTTGTCTAAAATGGTGCTAAGGGAAGTTGTATATTTCATCATCTTGATGAATTGACCTTGGATCAGTTTATTTTGTAATGGAGTGCAGTAGGTGTCAAGGATAAGTGGCGGTTACCTTTGACTTCCTGAAGAAGTCTCTACTTAAGGAAAGTGGGAGTCCTTTTGTAAAGATTTTTGTGATCCTTCCTCTTTGAAGAATCAAGCTTTGGCATGTTTGGTTTCTCTTAAGAGGAGTTCCTGAAGCAAATGCATTTCAAGTTATTTGTTGTGGTACAATAAAGCAAAATACAATTTACGGGAACTGCAAGAAGGAATAGATGTTGCTGATCCAAGTCTTGGTGTATCTAAGATGCCTTGCTGTGGAGCAAGTAGAATATGAAGATCAAGTTTACTTGGTGGATTATAAAATTTTCTAGAGCTCTGGAAGAAGCTGAGTAAGCACAACAATGGCATTTGGTTATTTAAGAAGTGTGCTTAAAGAAAATTACTCTTGTGCAGAAGGGTAGTTGTTTGAAGACCAAAGGAGGGTCTGGTTCTGTTCATGTCTTAGAGCTTATGGTAGAAGACCTAAAGATGAGTGACTTCTTTTGGGAGAGGTATGATAGATTAAAATTTCTCTATGTTCCTTGGAATTATCATTTGTGGAATTGTGCTCTCTGATGATTGGATTACTATTCAGATAGTAAGTCTAAGTGGTTAGTATATCAAGAACCATTATGCATGATGTCTGTGTTTAGGATGTCCTAACTGATGTTAGAACATAATTTTGGTTGCTGAACTTGGGGTTCAGGTTGTGGAAGAGGATAAGACACCAATTGAATCAGAAGTATTCTAACCTATCACACGGGAGAATGATGAGGTAAAGAATGTCTTATGTAGAAGTGGTAACTCTAGAAAGAAGTGGAGCAGTTTGGTGCCTTCTCACTATATGAGCATGAAGTTGGTCATGAGAGATAATGTGGTGATCTTGGGTGAGCTACTATGGTATTCAGGTTGCTTGTGGTTCTAGAAGTGAGTGAATACGTTCAACAGGTGTGTTGAACAAATAATGAGCTCTTGAAGACATGAAGATGAGTCTTATGTTTTCCATTCACGTGCTTCTGAAAAAAAAGCACTGGTTATCCTTGATATGGGGAGTTATACCTCTATCTAGGATCTGTTGCTGCAATAGTACAATTGTTTCTCAAGATTGTTTATGGTTTCAAGTAGTTTGTGATTGTATGTCTCTTGGAGGATGGAATGTCAGACAAGATGTTGTGACATTGTGTTACTGCTCTAGCTCATGGTGAACTTCACAGTGTCTTTTTTTGGTTCTGTCATTGGGTGTCAATGGATTAAATCAGACTTGTACAAGCTTATTGAGAGTAATATAAAGGTAAGAGCATTATGATCTGGCTTTTACTGAAGGGATTTTGGTCAGCAGATTTTGGGGTCTCTATCCAAGTGTTTTTTCTTGTATGGCTGGTGAAGATGAAGATCAAGACATCATTAGCTCTGGTTTTGTGCATAAGGAACTGATGATAGACCTAAAATATATTGTTTATTTGAATGGATTTTGCGCAAATTTTTTAGTATTTTATTTCTGAAAATTCTGGCAAGCACACGATGGATGTTATTCCCAAGGTTATAACATCCACTGTGACATCTGCTATTTAATAGCTAATACTCAGCAATAATAAAAGCAGTAAATAACACAACAATTGTTTACCCAGTTCAGTGTCAATAACACTTACATCTGGGGGGCTACCAAGCCAGGGAGGAAATTCACTATCAGCAGAATCAATTCAGAGTTAAACCTCCAGTTTACACTCCTCACTTAATCTCTACCCAATGACACTTCAACCTAGAGACACTATAGACCCGAGTATACCCACTCACTCCCCCTCAATCACACAACAGTGATTTCTAATTCACAATTACAATACAAAACAGTATGAAGAGACACTTCACACACACACACACCTTGATCTTGCTTCTTAACTTTGATCAAGGAACTCACACACTCTTGCTTCACAGCTTCGAGTGAGACACAACCTAGAATCTACCTAACCAATGCAATCATCAACCAGACAATTGATTGGATTACAAGTATTCCTAAGCAGAATTCACACGTGAAGACTAGCCTTCTTCACACACAAGGACTCTCTAATTAGTACTCTCTAATCTTCTGTCAAGAGCTACTCTTCAGAATTGCTCCTTCTGATATTTATAGTCGTTTCAGTCCTTTGGGCCTTGGTGCATAAATTAGGTTTTATCCATAATAAAACCTCTCTTCAGTATTCTGCACGCTTGCCACTTTAATTAGGTACATATTAGTTCCCCTAGAGCTTCTAAAATGTCTCCTGCATTCTAGCTTGAGCTTCTGATTTGTTTCCTGAGTTCTAGCTACCAGAATAACAAACCTGCGCTTGATGTCATACGACCTATGTCATAACATTGAGTATGACATGCAACTTAACTTATAGTTAGCTGAGTTAACTTACCCTGCACAGTCCATATTATGAATGTATCAACATCAGACATGACATTCATACATACACTAATGTTTTGCCACAAAATGCAGCCAATCAAGAGCACTTACAAACTCCCCCTTTAGCAAATTTTTGGCTAAAATACTTTGTACTTACACCAGAGATTTACACACAGCAGAAGACTTAACATATATCCTATCATGCAGGTAAGTCACTTGCTGCTCAAGCTCTCAGAGTCCTCACAGTTGGCTTTCAGCCCTGTTAACACTCACCTTGTTAGCCACCTGTTAAATATCACTACAGGTGTCATTCTTTGCTGAGTGAGTAACACATAGAGTTACTCCCCCTCAACTGATGCAACTCACCAGCTGAACACTTTACCTACACATCCTGTAGTCATACAGACATCCAGTCTGATCTAGATGTTATGACATTCAGCATAGTCTTCTGATGTCACACATCTGTGCCGCTCCCCCTGAAGGGATGCACACTGCTCTCATTCTGCTTACACCTTGCAGACACATATATGGTTAGCATCCTAGTTCTACCATACAATCCTACTCAACCTAGTCCTTCATATATATCATCAGCACAATCCTATACTAACAGCCCTAATTAGCTGTTATCACACATATCTTCAGCAGCACACAGCAGCACCTGCACGCATGCAAGTATGATCATGTCATATATGCACAATGGTACATATGCTCTAGCTAGTCTTCAACATGTTCTCCATGTTCTGCACATCACCTGCACCTGTTCTAGAATATCTGTTTTACTTGTTGTTTTCTATCATACACTCTCTCTCCCCCTTTTTAGCCACAAATTAAGATCCAACACATAGATCATACATTGTAACAATAGAACTATTTGGGGTTACATTACAACAAAATTGCTCTTGGGGGAGCATTACACATTTAAGTTGTCAACCACAGTTTAAGGAGGTCTAACTTAAACAAAAAACACAGCAGCACCTCTTCCTTGTCAACTCAACAACCAGCAGTCCGAGCCACACAGTCAGGTTATCACGACATCAAACTTCTTCCTCAGAGGAAGAACTGGAACCAATGTTATTAACATTGGTTGGGACATTCTCACAACTGTCGTCAGCCTCTTCTTCTGACACGGCCCCACTATTATCTGCATCTCTTTCAAGCGTTTGGATAAGAGCTTCTAGCTTGATTTTTCTGGCAGTAGCTGTGCTGATGGTTTCTCCCAACTCATTACAAGCGTCCTTCAATTCTGCAATCATCATTGTTTTGGAGATCTTAATTGTCTCAGCAGATGTAAACTTCATATCTGGAACATGTCTCCCTTCAAACAGTTTAAAGTGAAGTGACAGTTCAGGATCCCTCTTGCTGACAGCATCACTTGAGGTCAGGATTCCAGGATGTTGGTTTAGGATGATCTCACAAATGAGGGAGGGAAATGCAATAGGTAACCTGACAGCACTAGTTGTGGAGTGCTTAACAGTATGATTAAAGATGTATAGACCAAAATCAAAATTAACTTTGGTACCTATGGCATGAATGATCTTGCCTAGTCCAACAGCAATGGAGGATGTATGATTGGTAGGCACCCAATTAGTAGCTCCAATTCTATGAAGAATGGCATACTTTACACTGAGCAGTGTTGCAGACAACTTCCCTTTGGATGGCCATATTGTGACTTGGTTTGCAGTGATGATCTTGCAGACCTGGTTATCTGAAGTATCCAATTCTGTTGTACCATCATTTGCTCGCCCTAGATACCTGTTGATCACAGCAGGAGAGAATTGCACACACTTTCCTCTAACAAATACCTTCATGAACTCCTTGCTGTTTCTGCTAGAGATTGAGTCAAGTATGTTTACAATGAACTCCTTGACCAGTCCCTCGTAGCATCTGGAAAATCCAGTGACTGTCTTAAGTAGTCCAGCCTTGTTGATGAGTTCCATTATCTCCTTGATCTCCAGGGCATCCTTCCCCAATTCTCTCTCAAGGGCTATTCTCCTTTGATATACATATCTCCATTTGGTTAAACTCTGAATGGAGTGAAAGGAGATGTTGTTCAGAGGGGCAGCTGGCATGGGTTTAAGTGGCCTCTTACCCAATGAATGTTTGACATTGACGATGTTAGGAACATCTTTTATGACATCACCTTCAGACTCATGGCTACTCTCAGTAACCTTCCTTTTCTTGGAGGCATTTTTTATCCTAGGTTTGGAGGACCCAACATGAGCTCCTTTTCTCTGACTTTTGAGAGAGTTGTCTTTCAGACTAGGTTTGCCTTTCTTGGTCATTAGTTTATGAGTTATGCCCGGAGCAACATTCTTGAGGAATTCATCATCTGAAGATACTTTAACATCATTGGCAGGAGCTTCATTCAGATCCTCATCCTGCCCTTCCTCCTATACTACATAGTTAGCTAAATTTGCTAGTTTTTCTGTGGTACCAGAATTATCCTCAAGGTTCTTATTCGATATTGGAGAAGGATCAACCCTAGGCAGTGGAATGGCGATTCCATGTACATTATGACCTTCTTGGTCTACATGTGAAGTAGTTGACGACTGGTCTTCACTCCTTCTTCCAGAAATCATACCAAGAGGGCTCACATTCATCACAGAGATGCTCTTGTGCTGAGCAGGGTCGGGCTTGTACACCTCCTTCTATACCCCAAATAAACAAATAAATCACATAATAAAATTTCATCAGAGTAAATTTGAAACATGGTATAAAAGAAGTATGCCACATCATTCATCAAAATAACATACAACACCTGCTTTCTAAAAGACATGCAACAATGGGGTAGTTCAACAGAGGAACTTAGTCCTTACACCCACATCTCAATATTTAGAATTAAAGCGGAAAATCTAAACATGGAATCACTTAAAACATTTAATCATATAAATACATATCATTCAGTTTGTTTCATCACATCATTCATGTTTACATAAACATTTACCATCAGATACATATACAAAATGTATCCCAAAAGAATACTATACAAACCTAACTACTCGGTGCTACATATCAGAGCATAACTGACCAAAAGAATGAAGCTATACTTCACAAAAGACCTCCAGCAACCTAATCTGCAATGCCTCATAGAGCATTATAAAACAGTAGAAGGGTGAGAAATATTATCATAATAATCAATGCATATAACTATATATACACAAACATAGAATACGCATATTCCATATTTCTCACCACAATTCATTCATAACTCATCATACATTTCACAACATGTATAAACACACATGGATAATCACAAAACATGTTTCATCATGCACATATCTATAGCTCTCAACTCAACAAATCCACACACAAGCATATTTCATATAACAATGATATCTATGCTATGTGACCCAACACAACTCAATGCAACTCATGCCATGTGGTACCAACACTTGTTATCATTTTTTCGATTTTTACACTTAAACCGGGTCCGCCCTTCTAGACCGATAACAACAAAAGCCCGTTCCCTAAGCTTTCAAACCCACCCTTATAGGTTTGGGACAAGTCACTAGTCTCCACGAAACTAGCAAACATTGCCTCTTGACTAAATGATGCATATGCAATCAACCACCAAATGCACTTAAGACCGTTCCTGCATCTTAATCCCATGCATTCCAATAATTCATCACTCAAGAATTATAATAATGATTGCAGACACAACATATTTCACATAATCAAAGCATTCATACTTTAAATCATCATCACCATATCATCAAGCAATGCACACATATTCACAATATGTTCTCATGCATTAATAATAACATCGTGCCAATGGCAACAAACTCAATCAAAATCATCATGCACTTTTAATCAATTTAAACAATGCATATATTGTCAAAAGACCACATTTCACAATCAATTCCACAATCTAGGATTCACGCCTTATGGCTACCCATAGCATATGTTTCACAGTATACAATTACTTATTTCCAACAAGGATCGAACACAATCGAACCAAGAAATCAATATAGGATATAATTACAAGGAAAATGAAATGGTGTCACACTTGCTGGCTCGCTCGCCTAGCGAGTCTCTAGAGAATACTCGCTATCTGTTCGCCTAGCGAATAAGCTCGCGAAGGCAAACAGAAGCTACTGACTTTGCTCGCTACCTACTCGCTGCAGCGAGGCCCTAGCGAATCCTTCGCCACCTCACTCGCTACCAGCGAACCACATCAAATGCATTCTGTCCAAGTCTGGGACCTCTCGCTAACTTGCTCGCCTAGCGAGTTGCTAGCGAACGCTCGCGACCTGTTCGCCTAGCGAAGGTGCTAGCGAACGTCTGCGAACTCAGAAATCCTCACTGTACAACTTTCATAACTCTCCACAAAATCGACCGATTCTCACCAAACAAGTTCCATAGCCTTAGTCTAACCTCCCTCGACTAAATTATACCACTTATTCTCATTTTTAACCGTTAAAATTCGATTTCTATCGATTAAACTCATTTATGCCCTAGAATGGAAGTTGTAGAAAACATCCAACAATCTAACCCAAGCATACATAACCATATACATCGACAAGATAATGATATTTCACACCCTTACCTTGGTTAAATCGATGCTTGAGAGTTGTTCTTGAGCTTTTCCAAGTTCCTTCTTTTCCTTCTCTTTTCTCCTCTTTCTCCTTCTTTCTCTATTCTTTCTCTTATGTTTCCTCTTTATCTCTTTTGTTTCCACTTTTCCTTTATAAGTCTTTCCATTCTATTTCCTTCCATAAATTCTCCTCTCAAATATCTACCAATAATTCCAATAATCAAAATCATCCAAATAAATCAATTAATTAACATGAATAATTAATTATTGAAAAATTGGGTTGTTACAATCCTTTCCCACTTTAGGAATTTTCGTCCTCGAAAATGTTACCTGATTCAAACAGCTCTGGATAAGACTCCCTCATCTGGCTCTCAAGTTCCCAAGTCATATTTCCATCAGCCGGTCCTCCCCAAGCGACCTTCACCAAAGTAATCTCTTTGCCTCGAAGTTGCTTCAACTCCCGATCCTCTACCCGCATAGGTGATGTCTCCACAGTCAGGTTATCTCTCACCTGCACATCATCTACTTGGACTACATGAGAGGGATCCGCAATGTATTTTCTCAACTGAGATACATGAAACACGTCATGGAGATTAGCAAGCGACGGCGATAAAGCAACTTGATAGGCTACCTCTCCTATCCTCTGCAAAATCTGGTAAGGACCAATGAAACGCGACGTCAACTTACGCGACTTCAATGCCCTACCAACACCAGTCATAGGAGTAACCCGAAGAAACACGTGATCTCCCTCATGAAATTCAAGTGGTTTCCTCCTCTTGTCATGATAACTCTTCTGACGACTCTGAGAAATCTTCATCTTCTCTTGAATCATCTTAATCTTATCGGTAGTCTGCTGGACTATCTCGGGTCCAACCACAAAACTCTCTCCAGATTCATACCAACACAATGTCGTCCTACACCGTCTACCATATAATGCTTCAAACGATGCCATACCAATACTCAAATGAAAACGGTTGTAAGTAAATTCAATCAAAGGTAAGTAGCTATCCCAAGCTCCTCCTTTCTCCAACACACAAGCTCTCAAAAGATCCTCAAGTGATTGAATCGTCCTCTCAGTCTGACCATCGGTCTGCGGATGATAAGTTGAACTCAAACGCAACTTCGTACCCAAATCACTTTGCAAACTCTCTCAAAATCTCGAAGTAAACCTCGGATCTCTATCTGACACATTGCTAGACGGAATACCATGCAAACTGACAATCCTCTCAATATACAGCTTTGCCAACCTCTCCAACGGGTAATCCATTCACATAGGAATAAAGTGAGTAGATTTGGTCAATCTATCCACAATAACCCAAATAGCTTCAATGTTACTCAGCGTCCTCGGTAAACCAGATACAAAATCCATAAAAATGTTATCCTATTTCCACTCAGGAATAAACTATGGTTTCATCAAACCTGACGGTTTCTGATGCTCAATCTTTGACTTCTGACAAGTCAAACAAGAATACACAAACTCAGCAATATCCTTCTTCATACGAGGCCACCAAAACACTTTCCTCAAATCTTGATACATCTTAGTAGCACCCGGATGAATACTCAATCCACTACGATGCCCTTCCTCAAGAATACTCTTCTTAAGCTCAACAACATCAAGAACACAAACTCTATCATGACACCTCATGATACCATTTTCATCAATCCAAAAATCACCACCTCGACCTTGATTGATCAAAGTCAACCGATCAACTAAACTCAAGTCAGATTTCTGTCCTTCTCGAATCTCGTCCAGAATACCACTAGTAAGCTTCAACATACCCAGCTTAACTCCGTAAGAAGTCTTCTCACACACCAAACTCAAATCGTGAAATTGCTCAATCAATTCCAACTCTTTTACCATCATCATCGACATATGCAACGATTTCCTACTACATGCATCAGCTACCACATTTGCTTTACCCGGATGGCAATTCAAACTAAAATCATAATCCTTCAGAAGTTCCAACCATCTCCTCTACCTTGCATTCAATTCTTTTTGATCAAAAAGATACTTCAAACTCTTATGATTACTAAACACCTCAAATCTCGAACTAAAAAAATAATGCCTCCAAAGTTTCAGCACAAATACAACAACGACTAACTCTAAATCATGCGTCAGATAATTCTTCTCATGCACTTTGAGTTGCCTCAAAGCATAAGCTACAACTTGTTTATCTTGCATCAACACACATCCTAAACCCATCAAAGAAGCATCAAAATACACTGATAAGTGCTAAAATTTACTGATTTTGAGTTTAAATAATTGGCACTTATTGACTTGATTCAACCAATAAACCTCAACTTTTGTGCATATGTTGTATAGTTTAAATTATAGTGTATATATTGTGTGTCGCATAAATTTCATTGAGTTTAATTGATTTTTTTCTCATTTTTTTAGGTAAATGAGCAATGCTATTTTATCATTATCTTATAGAGCATTGAATAAGCTTTCCAACGCTTCCGACCGCGCGTAAAACGGAGTTACGGTTCAAGAGTTATGGTCGAAACAAGAAATGGTTTGCGGTCATGTTCGCTAGGTTGTTCGCTAAGCAAACAGCAGTTCGCTAAGCCAACAGCAGTTCGCTAAGCGAACAACAGTTCGCTGGCCACTCGCTAAGCAAGTACTGGGACCCATTTTTGTCTATTTAAGTGATTTTTCAGCATTTTTTAGGGTATGTTGTTTGGGAACTTTTTACCCCAACTTCATCCAACACATTCTTGCGTAGATTTAGCTTAGAAACAACATTGGAGGGTGCATCTTGACGATCCGGAGTCGAATCCACTTTAATCGGAGTTGACAGACCGTGAGATTTGTATTCTTCTTCCTTCCTCTCTATGTATTTTTCATTTGTTGGGGTTTTGTATGTAAGATTACCTTGATTGTATGTATATTTATGGATCTTTGTATAAAATCTCTTTTACAACTCTTTATCGATGGTTATCTTGATTTTTTACTAAGCGGGTTTGGATTGCCATAGACATATATTGTTCGAACTCGATCTAAGATGAACATCTATTAGATTCTAAATGCTAGAGATAGATTTAGGACTAATATTCACGTGGGTATCGATTCTTAATGCTCCGTGTTGTCGAGTTGTGTTAGAGATCAACAATGAGACGATACGGTTGATCTCTCGACTTTGCGTTAGAGATAAGCTCTGTTGTGAGCGATACATGATGATATTGACGAGGAAATTAGGTTGCGTGTATTTGATCCATATATTTTTTAGTACATGATGGGTAGAACGAAATACAACTCCTGACGAGTTTTCTCATTTCTTAAGAATGTACTTAATTTCTTCTTATATGTTTTTCCTTTTGAATTTTTATCCCAAACCATTCAAACCCAAGCTTAGAGACGTAGAGATTGTCGAACGACATACTTTCCCTCACACTGATCCCTGTGGAGACGATAAATCCTGGAGGAAATTCTTTTGAAAACAGCAAGCAAAAATATTATTTTCGGAAGAATTTCATTTGGGATTTATCGTCTCCACAGGGATCAGTGTGAGGGAAAGAATGTCGTTCGACAATCTCTACGTCTCTAAGCTTGGGTTTGAATGGTTTGGGATAAAAATTCAAAAGGAAAAACATATAACAAGAAATTAAGTACATTCTTAAGAAATGAGAAAACTCGTCAGGAGTTGTATCTCGTTCTACCCATCATGTACTAAAAAATATATGGATCAAATGCACGCAACCTAATTTGCTCGTCAATATCATCACGTATCGCTCACAACAGAGCTTATCTCTAACGCAAAGTCGAGAGATCAACCGTATCGTCTCATTGTTGATCTCTCACACAACTCGACAACACGGAGCATTAAGAATCGATACCCGCGTGAATATTAGTCCTAAATCGACCTCTAGCATTTAGAATCTAATAGATGTTCATCTTAGATCGATTTCGAACAGTATATGTCTATAGCAATCCAAACCCGCTTAGTAAAAAATCAATATAACCATCGATAAAGAGTTGTAAAAGAGATTTTATACAAAGATCCAAAAATATACATAAAATTAAGGTAATCTTACATACAAAACCCCAACAAATGAAAATCACATAGAGAGGAAGGAAGAAAAATACAAATCTCACGGTCTGTCAACTCCGATTGAGTGGATTCGACTCCGGATCATCAAGATGCACCCTCCAATGTTGTTTCTAAGCTAAATCTACTCAAGAATCTGTTGGATGAAGTTGGGGTATAAAGTTCCCAAACAACATACCCTAAAAAATGCTGAAATTTCACTTAAATAGACAAATATGAGTCCCAGTACTCGCTTAGCGAGTGGCCAGCGAACTGCTGTTCGCTTAGCGAACATGACATCAAACCATTTCTTGTTTCAACCATAATTCTTGAATCGTAACTCCGTTTTACGCGCGGTCGGAAGCGTTGGAAAGCTTATTCAATGCTCTATAAGATAATGACAAAATATCATTGCTGATTTACCTAAAAAAATGAGAAAAAAATCAATTAAACTCAATGAAATTTATGCGACACACAATATATACACTATAATTTAAACTATACAACATATGCATAAAAGTTGAGGTTTATTGGTTGAATCAAGCCAATAAGTGCAAATTATTTACACTCAAAATCAGTACATTTTAGCACTTATCAACTCTCCCCAACTTAAACTTGTTTGTCCTCAAACAAGAATCGATCAACTCAAGGAAACAAAAGTAATAACCAAGCAGTCACGATTCAACAAGTTTTGAAAAACAAAAACAAATGTATGGTTCAACACAAAAACGTACATGCAAAGCAAAGCATACCACTGAACTATAACCATAACATGAAAACGAAACAACTCCTAAATAAAAAACATATGTCAAAAATTCTAAGACAATACAATGTTCAAAAATGAATCACACCTAGCACACACTTCATCGGTAGATGAATAAAATAAAAAAAAAAACACGAAGGACTTAACTCTCACCCAACAATCAAGCCAACAACGAATTAAATTATGAATTCATCAAGAAAAAACTCATATTGAACTGTATAAAAGCAAACAAGGGCTTTTAGGGTTGTAATGTGGCTTGGGTAACAAACAATTGTTTTTCTCAAGGGAAAAGAAAATACACTTGCCTAATCAAATGAGAGTGATCATTTCTCACAATCTCAAGCACTCACAAATTATAATCACCTTTTTCTCTTTTCCAAATTGTTACACCATTCCACGCAACTTATTCGCATACCATTTTTCTTTTTCTTTTTTTTCTTTTTCAATTCTTTTCCTTCTTTTTTTTTTCTCTTTTTCATTTTTTCTTTTCTTTCTTTTTCAAACTTTTTCTTTTTCTCAACCTCTTAGAAACCAACTTCTTCTCCCCAACTTGAATACAACCACACATAGTGACATGAATGCTCCCAAACTTATTAAGCAAGAGTAAAAACTCAAATAACAAGTCATGGTTATAGTTCAAGAAAAAGTATTAGAATCCATACAAAAATGAACTTAACACCAATATGGATTCTAACAAAGGCTCAAAGGGGGTAAGCAAATTCTCATTCACTCACAAGGTAGATTGACTATTTGGTCAAGTGGTTATGCTCAAAATCGAACAAAATGCCTTGTTCATTTTAGTGCTATGATACAAATCAACACAAATACAAGATTAAACATAATAAAACCGAGTTAAACAAGAATGTTGGTCTCCTGCATATAGTAAACACTGGAAAGCTCCTCACAAAAAGGTTTAGTTCTAAAGTGATTCAAAACTGAACAAGTATGGCAAAAGAGTGAATGACATGAAAATTGTACAAATGAAAAGTCTCATAATCATGCTATGTTCTAGAAAGAGATAAACGAGTACCTTGCAAAGTACCAACTTCAAACAATATCAAAACCATACATTCGCAAGTTGAAATGATCAAACTTGGAAAATCACAAAATGCATCCTCAAGCTAATCAAAAACAAACTTGAGAGCAAACACAAACATTATTCTAACAACCTAACAAAATTGAATTAAACTAAATAAACACAGCTATACAAACTCAAAAACCATTGGGTTGCCTCCCAACAAGCGCTTGTTTCATGTCGTTAGCTCGACACCTTTAGTGTTCTTTGCTAGTAACTTCCTCACATATACGTCTATGCTTTGTCAAAGCGCCAACCTAAAGAAAGTATCCTAACCAAACACTTGAACAAACGTTACGAGAACAAAATATATACAACACTTAAACAAACATAATGGAAGACAAAAGCAAAACAAGTATCTATACAAGCATATATATATATATATATATATAACTATGTGCAAAGCTTAGAAATATAGAAACTATCGCAACGCGACTCAATATCACAACCAATCCCCGACAACGGCGCCATTTTGTTGAAGTTGTAAAATAGCAAGCAAAAATATTATTTTTGGAAGAATTTCCTCCGGGATTTATCGTCTCCACAGGGATCAGTGTGAGGGAAAGAAAGCCGTTCGACAATCTCTACGTCTCTAAGCTTGGGTTTGAATGGTTTGGGATAAAAATTTAAAAGGAAAAACATATAACAAGAAATTAAGTACATTATTAAGAAATGAGAAAACTCGTCAGGAGTTGTATCTCGTTCTACCCATCATGTACTAAAAAATATATGGATCAAATGCACGCAACCTAATTTGCTCGTCAATATCATCACGTATCGCTCACAACAGAGCTTATCTCTAACGCAAAGTCGAGAGATCAACCGTATCGTCTCATTGTTAATCTCTCACACAACTCGACAACACGAAGCATTAAGAATCGATACCCGCGTGAATATTAGTCTTAAATCGATCTCTAGCATTTAGAATCTAATAGATTATCATCTTAGATCGAGTTCGAACAGTATATGTCTATAGCAATCCAAATCCGCTTAGTAAAAAATCAATATAACCATCGATAAAGAGTTGTAAAAGAGATTTTATACAAAGAGCCATAAATATACATACAATCAAGGTAATCTTATATACAAAACCCCAACAAATGAAAATCACATAGAGAGGAAGGAAAAAGAATACAAATCTCACGGTCTGTCAACTCCGATTGAGTGGATTCGACTCCGGATCGTCAAGATGCACCCTCCAATGTTGTTTCTAAGCTAAATCTACTCAAGAATGTGTTGGATGAAGTTGGGGTATAAAGTTCCCAAACAACATACCCTAAAAAATGCTGAAAAATCACTTAAATAGACAAAAATGGGTGCCAGTACTCGCTTAGCGAGTGGCCAGCGAACTGCTGTTCGCTTAGCGAACATGACAGCAAACCATTTCTTGTTTCAACCATAACTCTTGAACCGTAACTCCGTTTTACGCGCGGTCGGGAGCGTTGGAAAGCTTATTCAATGCTCTATAAGATAATGACAAAATATCATTGCTAATTTACCTAAAAAATGTGAAAAAAATCAATTAAACTCAATGAAATTTACGCGACACACAATATATACACTATAATTTAAACTATACAACATATGCACAAAAGTTGAGGTTTATTGATTGAATCAAGCCAATAAGTGCCAATTATTTACACTCAAAATCAGTACATTTTAGCACTTATCAACTCTCCCCAACTTAAACTTGTTTGTCCTCAAACAAGAATCGATCAACTCAAGGAAACAAAAGTAATAACCAAGCAGTCACGATTCAACAAGTTTTGAAAAACAAAAACAAATGTATGGTTCAACACAAAAACGTACATGCAAAGCAAAGCATACCACTGAACTATAACGATAACATGAAAATGAAACAACTCCTAAATACAAAATATATGTCAAAAATTCTAAGACAATAAATGTTCAAAAATGAATCACACCTAGCACACACTTCATCGGTAGATGAATAAAATAAAAAAAAAACACAAAGGACTTAACTCTCACCCAACAATCAAGCCAACAACAAATTAAATTATGAATTCATCAAGAAAAAACTCATATTGAACTGTATAAAAGCAAACAAGGGCTTTTAGGGTTGTAATGTGGCTTGGGTAACAAACAATTGTTTTTCTCAAGGGAAAAGAACAAAAACTTGTCTAATCAAATGAGAGTGATCATTTCTCACAATCTCAAGCACTCACAAATTCTAATCACCTTTTTCTCTTTTCCAAATTGTTACACCATTCCACGCAACTTATTCGCATACCATTTTTCTTTTTCTTTTTTTTCTTTTTCAATTCTTTTCCTTCTTTTTTTTTCTCTTTTTCATTTTTTCTTTTCTTTCTTTTTCAAACTTTTTCTTTTTCTCAACCTCTTAGAAACCAACTTCTTCTCCCCAACTTGAATACAACCACACATAGTGACATGAATGCTCCCAAACTTATTAAGCAAGAGTAAAAACTCAAATAACAAGTCATGGTTATAGTTCAAGAAAAAGTATTAGAAACCATACAAAAATGAACTTAACACCAATATGGATTCTAACAAAGGCTCAAAGGGGGTAAGCAAATTCTCACTCACTCACAAGGTAGATTGACTATTTGGTCAAGTGGTTATGCTCAAAATCGAACAAAATGCCTTGTTCATTTTAGTGCTATGATACAAATCAACACAAATACAAGATTAAACATAATAAAACCGAGTTAAACAAGAATGTTGGTCTCCTGCATATAGTAAACACTGGAAAGCTCCTCACAAAAAGGTTTAGTTCTAAAGTGATTCAAAACTGAACAAGTATGGCAAAAGAATGAATGACATGAAAATTGTACAAATGAAAAGTCTCATAATCATGCTATGTTCTAGAAAGCGATAAACGAGTACCTTGCAAAGTACCAACTTCAAACAATATCAAAACCATACATTCGCAAGTTGAAATGATCAAACTTGGAAAATCACAAAATGCATCCTCAAGCTAATCAAAAACAAACTTGAGAGCAAACACAAACATTATTCTAACAACCTAACAAAATTGAATTAAACTAAATAAACACATAGCTATACAAACTCAAAAACCATTAGGTTGCCTCCCAACAAGCGCTTGTTTCATGTCGTTAGCTCGACACCTTTAGTGTTCTTTGCTAGTAACTTCCTCACATATACGTCTATGCTTCGACAATCTCTACGTCTCTAAGCTTGGGTTTGAATGGTTTGGGCTAAAAATTCAAAAGGAAAAACATATAACAAGAAATTAAGTACATTCTTAAGAAATGAGAAAACTCGTCAGGAGTTGTATCTCGTTCTACCCATCATGTACTAAAAAATATATGGATCAAATGCACGCAACCTAATTTGCTCGTCAATATCATCACGTATCGCTCACAATAGAGCTTATCTCTAACGCAAAGTCGAGAGATCAACCGTATCATCTCATTGTTGATCTCTCACACAACTCGACAACACGGAGCATTAAGAATCGATACCCACGTGAATATTAGTCCTAAATCGATCTCTAGCATTTAGAATCTAATATATTATCATCTTAGATCGAGTTCGAACAGTATATGTCTATAGCAATCCAAACCCGCTTAGTAAAAAATCAATATAACCATCGATAAAGAGTTGTAAAAGAGATTTTATACAAAGATCCATAAATATACATACAATCAAGGTAATCTTACATACAAAACCCCAACAAATGAAAAACACATAGAGAGGAAGGAAGAAGAATACAAATCTCACGGTCTGTCAACTCCGATTGAGTGGATTCGACTCCGGATCGTCAAGATGCACGCTCTAATGTTGTTTCTAAGCTAAATCTACTCAAGAATGTGTTGGATGAAGTTGGGGTATAAAGTTCCCAAACAACATACCCTAAAAAATGCTGAAAAATCACTTAAATAGACAAAAATGGGTGCCAGTACTCGCTTAGCGAGTGGCCAGCTGTTGCACCCCAAAATTTGACCAACACTTATTTACCAAGCTTATGGTTCATCTCATTCATCATCTGCATCTCATTGTTATATGGGCAGTAGATCAAGGGGTATGATTACCCAGCAAGAGTTGTATGAGACTTGTAAGCTAGCCAAGAAGGTTATTCAAGTGTGTAAAGGTTGATATCTTTGTCATAGAACTCAAGAGATCCTCAGAGAGATTGGTTGAAACCAAGGTTGTGTGTCTCATAACTTGAGAGTTGTGGGAGCTCCTCAGATGATTCTGAGGATGTGAGGATGAACTTGAAGCTTTGAGAGAGCTTATGAGATGTCTTGAAAGCCATCATGAAGCCTAGAGAGGTCATTGTACAAGATTTCAGAAGACTCAGCCATGAGTGGTGGAATTAGTGTTTGACTGGGTCAACCCTAGGTCAACTGATGATTTGGAGAGGGTTGAGACCTAATCCAAGAGCCATGTGATCATGAATTGATGCATTGAGATGCTATAAGGATGATTCCTATACCAACTCATCATGATTGAGGAGTTTGAGAAGTTTCAAGCTAGGGTTTCTAAGGCTTGACAGTGTAAAATCCCCTAGTTTGATCCCTATCTTCAAGGCAGTGTAGCTCATGATGTGATTGTCATCTCATCTTCCCCATAACATGAATGTTTTAGGGCTTGCTCTTAGCTTTAATTTTAGTACTAGAAGTCCTTGATAGGATTTGTAGAGCTCAAGTTATGACCTTGACAAGTTACAGGTCATCTGAGGTATGTGAATCTGGGTCCTTAAAAGTCACCCAACTTGCATCCAACGTTTGCCCTAGTAGGATGATTCCTACGAATTCTTTGTCAACATGAATGTTGTTCCTAATCTTCTTAGCTTTCTAGAGAGTACTAGAAGTCCTTGATAGGATTTGTAGAACTCAACTTATGGCTTTGACAAGTTAAGGGCATTTTGGTCATTTGGAGGTTATAGGTCATTTCAAGCATAAGGCCATATCTCCTATTTCCAAGCTCCAAATGGAAAAATCTTCAACATCAAACTTGCTTAGAATGATGTTTTAAGGCTAGTAAGGAGGTCATGAGGTGTTGAAAAGGCTTGTAGCAAAAAGTGATAAAAATGACCTAAAATGGAGGCATAAGTTAAATAAGTTCAAGTTGGAAATTGGAAATCCCAAGTTACACATCCAAACCATGACATATAATAGGTCATTTTGACTCTAAAAGACATTATAAAAACAATGGTTCAGCCACAAGTTTGATTTGAGGCCTAGATCATGGGGCTGCTTTGGAAATGGCTTGCTTGCATCTTAAGGCACAAAAGCAAAACTTAAGAAAACTCAATGAACAAGTTAGTTATGCATCTCAACATATCATATATCTCATATGAGGAGAATTTCAGGTCAGTTGCAAGGGTTGCAAGGGTTATGGCATGAGATAGCACATGATATGAGATGAATTCATAATGTCATGACATAAGAATTCCAATTTCTCATTGGGAGGTTCTAGATGGTTCTAGATGATTCTAAACCACTCTATATAACCTATAGAACTTGCTCAGATGCAAGGTTGGTGTAAGATTTGAGAGAAGAGAGAGTTGGCCATTTCACTTGCCTCCATTGTAAGTTGAAAGTGAATTCCCTATTCTGAACCATTTCCATCCATTCTTTCCATTCATACACACTCCATTGATGATAGTGAAGCTGTCCAGATCAATTTGAGAGCAAAACCATGGTGATTTGAGAAGTTGACAATTGAATTTTCAAGGTTGCAAGTTAGGATCGAATTCTGAGATTCTAGCATTCTCCACCCAATCTTTTGCAAACAGTAGCAAGATCATCATCCAAGGAAGCTTTCTGAAGAATTACAAGGCTTGAAGTGAAGGTTTTCCCCATCTGTTGATCAAGAAATACCAGGTTTGCAAAATTCACTCTACACCATGATTTATGCATCTTTAGGTAGAATTGTTAGGTTAGAACTGTTAGAGACCAATAGGAGATGGATTTTGAGAAGTTTGAGAAGGATTGGTGAAGTTTCAGTTGGTGCCACCATTTTTAGTTGGACCAAGAACTCGAGTTATATTGAGATATAGAATGAATTAGATATCAAGAATCAATCAGTGTGAGTTGGTGATTAATCTGAGGTAGTTAATTACAAGAATGGTTGAAGTTGATGATTGAGCATATCTTTGATCTTGGATCGAGTTTATAGATTTAGAAGGTTTCAATTGATTTTAAGATCATGGTTAGATTCAGCATGAAATTCTGGACAGATTAGGTTCGTGTTTGAGGAAGATGGAGTTTGGTACTCTGCATTTCCATGGATTCTCTAAGAACCCTAGCTGGAGGTAGAAGATAAGTGCATAGCCATTGGATCGTGGGTTGACTCTTGACTGAGACTAAGATCTGAGGGCTGGGATTCAATCTTGCGCGAAGAGGGAAAATCTGACCAGCATGAAACGCACCGTTTCATTAAAAGGACTTTGGGCTGGATTGCTAACAACACCCCACCTTCGTGGCCCACTTGGTTTGGAACTATATTTGGTTGCTTTATACACCGTGTATTTTCCATTTTCCATTCATTTTCTAATTGATTTTCTGAATTAATATGGGCCTAGCACGCATGACTACCCACACCCCCACTCTGAGCCCATTCATAAAATGAATTGTCCATAGTTGCTATCTGCACCTAGGTTTTCTCATTTTCATTTCATTTTCTTCCATTTTATTTCAATCTTTGAAAAATCATAATAAATAGAAAATTAATGATTTTTGCATGAGATTTTTTCTCCCACTTTATGATAATGTCTAGAAAATTATCAAATAAAAATATTTCCATTTCATGCATTTTAAATATTTTTTTGTATATTTTCTATTTTAATAGCTTTTTAATTCTTTTATGTTGATTCATGAATTTGTAGAATTTTGTTTAGCTAGTTCCCTTAGTATTTTTAGGCCATTCTTTTTAGGATAGTTAGATTAGGACTTTAGCTCCCCCTGGATTTATTCCATAATTTTGTGATGAATTTTAGAGTAGTTTTGATTAGATGACATTAGGTTGTGTAGAATTAGGTTAATCCTTAACATAGGTCCACAATAACACTAGAATTTTGGGTTTCTAGGTCAAGATAGACATTGGGACATATAGGGTATTAAGGGTAGGTATACAGGATCCCTTAGAAATTATATTAGGTTTTAATATAGTGGTATACTATTTTTAGATGATTTTTGTAATTGAGGATTGTTTGTGTTGCCCTTGTGGGATTGTATTTTTGTTTGCTTTGCTTTGTGGGCTTCGAGAGCTTGGCTTTGATTTGAGGAGCATTGAGGAGCATAGTAGAAGACTTGAAGATTGATGGAGGAGCTTGAGAGCTTGATCTTTTTTTGTTTTGTTGATTGTCTTAGGGTTATGGATTAGGAAGAGTTTAGACATAGTTAACTTCTTTCTTAAACATGGATGATATCTTTCACCTCCATTCCTCCCTATGATTCAAAGTCCTTCCATGGTACTCACCTCTCTCCTTTGGAGGGATAAGTGATTATACCTAGGAAGTAGAACTTTTGAGGGAACCATTCCTTTGATGTTGAACCCTTATAGGTCACCTTTGGTGGTCAATAAGCAGTTTAACACCCCAGCTTATCCAGTTAAGTGATTTCCTCTGGTTGGAGTATCTTGATAGATGTTGAGCTTGATTTTGAAGATGAAGACTTCATTGAAGAGTGTAGAAGAGGATGAATCCTTGAGTATTTCCATTCCAGCTGAAGCTTGAAGAGCAACAGGAGCAAGTTGATACTTGAAGACCCAATGAAGATCCAGTAAAGACTGAAGGATGAAGTTGACACTTCTGAGATTACTCTAAGCAGCTGAAGCTTGCAAGAAGAGAAGACCAAGTTGAGACTGGGAGAGCTTGAAAGCTTGAAGACTAAGTTGATACTTAGGAAGAGGATTCAATTGAGATTGAGTGTAGAGCTGAAGCTTGAAGAACAAAGGAAGTTGATACTTACTTTGATACTTGGAGATCCTAAAGGAGATCAAGTTGATACTTGTGGTTAATGGTGAAGCCTGAAGGTGGAACTGATCAAGGAGCTGAAGCTCAGAGAAGATAAGTTGAAACTTATGTTGAAGGGTTGAAACCTGGAAAAGCAAATTGATATTTGTCAAGAATGATGGAAGTCTGAAGACTGAGTTGCTGTTGGAAGAGCTGAAGCTTGAAGTTGAGAGAGGAGTTGCTTTCTTATCTTTTTCTTTGTTGTATTGATGTGTTTTGTTTGATTTGATTGATGCATTAGAATAATTTCATATCTAGAATAAGTAGAATCTAGGAGCATGATTGCACTAGAGGTTGAGTTGCTCCCTCTGCTTGTATTGTTACTGTGTGGCTTTGCTTGCGGGTATTCGGTAGAGCCCAGCTCCCTTGCCCATGTGGTTTGTTTGCCTGATGGCATTTTATTTCATTCCTTCTGTATGATTGCAGTTTACTGTATTTTGCTTGATAGCATGTTATTTTACTTTAAGTATGATTACTGTTATTCATTCTGGCTTGAGGTCGAGATGAGCTTGTGGAGGCTGAAGCCCCACACACATTTCCTCCCACACTTGCATTGCATGCATTTTACTGTTAAGCTGATGCTTTGTCTGTTTTGGTGTATCATTGACATGATCCCTTAGGACTCTCGTTTCCTTTGATAAGGAATTGATGATAGAACTTTAGGTTGAAACCTATGCATGACAACTTCTAGGAGTTCCCAGTTCAAACCTCAACAATAGGATGAATCCTTGGCATGACAACAGTAGGACTTGATAGTCTCCCTCCTAGTTGGGCCTGTTCTCTTCTCATCTCAAAACAGTTTAAGATACAGTAATCATGAATGATTTCCTTTGTACGTTACGAGCCTTAAGCTATCTGAGAAAGGATTGTGGGAGAGTTTCTTTTCCACAGTCTGGATGTTTAGTATGGTACCCTTTGGGTGACATGCGACGCATTCACTCTCAGGTCATAGTCTCTAGTGCGATTGAAATTCATTTTTCTTTTCTGTTTAAGCCAGCCTTGATAGGTAGATAGAATAAGACCAACCCGTCCAGTAATCACAACAAGCGTGGATCCCGTCGAGTACGACGGACGTGAGGGGTGCTAATACCTTCCCCTTGCGTAACCGACTCCCGAACCCAGACAATGGTTGCGACGACCTTGTCTTATACCTTTTCATCAGGTTTTTCCGATCGTTTCCTTTCCCGCTCTGAGGGATAAATAACGAAAGATGGCGACTCTTCTGTTGTCTCGGCACCTTATTTTCGCGCAAGCGATAGCTGGCGACTCTGCTGGGGACTCCAACGGTTCCCTACGCGAGTCATTCCTAGCGCTTGTATGTTTACTTGTTGGGTTGCGTTTATTTATCGCATTTTACTTCTCGCACTTTATTTCCCGCATTTTATTTTCAGTATGATATGATTATCTGTGCTGTTGTGGGAAGGGGCATTCTGATGAGTGAGAAGCCAGACCCAGGCTTGAGTGCACCATAGACTTATAGTGGAAATTAGTGGGTGCATGCTTGCTTTGCAGGCACTAGTGTCTCATGAAATCCACGCTCAGACGAGGTTCTCCCGGTTGGCTTCTCTTTCAACCCTTTGGGTTGAGATGGTTGCTGGTTTGGTGGATTGTCGACTCTGGGGACCGATCATTTGTGATTCAGCCGAGTGAGGCCGCTTCATGAGCTGGTGATGCCACACCTTCTGGGTATCGTATCACCCCTCTTGAATGTCTGTGACGCTGATGAACGCATAGGATGCCGAACTTGAGTCAGTTTAGGTCCATACCTGTGAGCGGGGTTGGGTTCATTGCAGGAAACTTTGACCTTCAGACCACCTGGTTTTCTTGACAGCGAATCAGTTTTGTTGGATCAGAGGATCTTATCATCAGATGTGTATTTGTTCTTGATAGAGCAGGTTTTGATCAGAGGATCTTATCATCATAGTAGAGTTTTCGTCATCAGTTGTTTGTTCTTGATAGAGCAGATTTTTGAGTGGGGTCTGAAGATCTTATCAGCAGATGTTGTTTGTTCTTGATAGAGCAGATTTTTGAGTGGGGTCTGAAGATCCCATCAGCAGATGTTGTTTGTTCTTGATAGAGCAGATTTTTAATTGGGGTCTGAAGATCTCATCAGCAGATATATGTTTTTTCTTGACAGAGCAGATTTCTTGGTCCTACATCAGAGGTCCTCATTATCAGACATTTGTTCTTGACAGAGCAGAATTATGATCCTATGTATATGGCCCTATCAGATGGTGGTTCTTGGAAGATCAGATTTGTGGACCTACACTGGGGTTTTCTTATTATTAGTGGTTGTTGATACAGAATCTCCACAGCACCAGTTGCCCTGATCTCTTATTGCATGATTGCATTTTGCATTAGTTTGCATACTCATTTGCATTTCATTAACGTGTGTCTGTGTTGCAGGTACCGTTTTCCCCGATCCAGGATTTCTTGCCTCCTATTGTATTGTTATGGGTTCTCTGAGGAAGACCGTGGCTTACAAGTTCCCTGCCCCTGATGTGGTTAAGCTGACTGGTCTGATAGCTTTAGCAGATGATTCTATGAGGGATGAGTTCAGAAAATCTTACGGCAGGTTGCTCAGTTTGGTTCATAAACCTTCTGTGTTCGAGTTGAACGGGTTGCACGCTCTGCTGCAGTTCTACAATCCTCCGTTGAGATGTTTCACTTTCCAGGATTTTGTTCTCGCACCCACGCTGGAAGAATATGCTGATTTGCTAGGTGTGCCTATCAAGAGGCAGATGCCTTTTGTTCATATGGATGCTGAGCCTGATCTGGATGGTTTAGCTCCTTCACTTCATCTGGACGCCTCCGAGTTAGTATTGACTAGTTGGAACAAGGTTCCTGGGTTCTCCTTGCAGTTTCTAGTGGGTAAGGCTCAGTAGTGTGCCAAAGACGAATGTTGGGTCGCATTCAATGCCATCCTCGCTCTATGCATATATGGCATCATTCTGTTCCCCAATATGCCCAATTTTATAGACTTCGATGCATTTCATATCTTTGCTTCAGGGAATCCAGTCCCTACCTTGATAGGAGATGTCTATCATTCAGTCCACTACAAAAACGAGAACAGGAGGGGGAAGAACGTCTCATGTTGTGTACCCTTGCTTTATAAATGGCTTGATAGTCATCTGCCCAAGAGGGGTCCGTTTGTCTTGTCTGTAGCCACAACTGAATGGTCCGAGCGTCTGATGAGTTTATCTGCAGAGGATATCGGTTGGTTCGACAGAGATAGGTTGGGTACTGAGGTGATCTTCAGTTGCAGCGGGTTTCCAAATGTGCCTTTGATAGGTAGGAAGGGCTGTATAAACTATAATCCATCGTTGCTGATTCGACAGTTCGCATATGCTTTGAGAACTCCGTCGAAGGATGAAGAGGTACAGGAATCTCTGTACCTCACCGGTCTTCTAGAGGGGGATCTGTTGTCCAAGCTTCAGCGCGCGTGGAATGGTATCAGTAAGCGAGGAAAGCCATTGCTGGGAAAAAGTAACAATCAAGCCTACCCTCCGTATTTGACTTGGATCAGAGCCAGAGTAGATGCTATAGGGATGCCGTTTCCTCATGCCAAGCCAGAAAGCCCTCCAATGATTGAAGAGCCTACTACTGTGCCCATTCAGCAGCATAATCAGGTGTTGGCTGAGCGGGATGAATTGAAGCGGGCGAACGAAGAACTGGAGAAGGAATTGGCTCAGCTCCGAAGCGAGAGGAACGGAGCCGTTCATTCTTTCAAAAGGCAGACAGAGTTGGTGAACCAGCTAGGTACAAACTTGACTAAGCAGATAGTCGAGCGGGAACGCATGGGTCGAGACTTCAAAGCTGTCAACGACGTACTGGCTACGAAGAAGCAGCACTTGGACGAAGCATATCGGAGGATATCCAAGTTCAACCAGCACTGGAAGGCTTCCCTGGCCACCAGGAAAGAGCGGGAGGATAAGCTGATGCTACAGATCTCCAAGCTAGAAGCTCAGGTGAAGGACAGTGAGAAGAGGTTTGATGAAGAAACCGCCCGCAGATACGCCGCCGAAGGCCAGCTCAACAAAGCTCTCGCTAACCTGAAGGAGCGCAAGCTGACGTTTGAGTCCAAGAAGTGGAAGTTAGAAGATTGCTTCGGCGAAGGAGCATGGGAAGGTTCGGTCGAAGGACTTCAGTACACCATTGTGCGGAGGGAATTACTCGTCGAAGGGTTGCTCACTCTTCCAGATCATCCAGAGACGAAGGAGTTGTTAGAAGAGTATCGCGCCCGTGGTCGTACTTGACTATTTGTATTCCTTTTGTTTTGATCATTGTTGTATGCTGACCATCACCAGGCTTGTTGGCTGCGGTCACGCTGTTGATTCATCTTGTACTCGTTGATGCTATGTACTGCCTTGATGGGCACTGGCACCCAGGCACTAGGATCAGGGGAGACCTCCCCAACACACAGACACACGCATGCATTTGCATGAAGCATTTGCATGACGAGCATTTTGTTGTTTTTCCTAACCCTTCTGTGTTTACCAGGTTTTTCAGGTTTACAGGTTGTCCCAGGTTGTTTCCGGTGGTTCCAGGATTGATCAGAGACTAATTCACCGTTATCCGACTAGAGCTAATCAAACCAGGATCATGGATCAAGTGCAAACTGATGTTCAGGAGCTCCGCGAAAGGATGGATCGCTTCATGGAGCTCATACAAGTGGTCGCCAATGGCCAGGATCAGCTCAGAACTTTGGTTCAGCCTTTGATCTCCAGGGTTGATAGCAACGGCGTGCTCCACGGTGGGACCGTGCCTACTCTTCCACCAGTTGAAACTCCGCAGAATGGTGTCCCCGTGGCCGGGGGCAACAGCAGTGCTAATGGCAATGCGATGGCCAACATCGGACTCAATACGACGGTCGTCAGTAATGGGAGTCTGGGAGCTAACGTCAACATCGGGTCGGGCAACGGCAATGCAGCCGTCGGGAATCTATTTGTGCCTCAGCCATGGCTTGAGGATCGTCAGGATGATGTGTTCTCTCAGAGAGGTGCTGAAGGGGAGCTGAATGCTGAAACGCGGCTTAGATTCAAGGCACTTGAAGATAAAATGAGAGATATCGAGAATCAGAATACTTTGGGCATTAATATGTCCAAGCTGGGATTAATTGCTGATTTCAAGGTACCTCCTAAGTTCAGGGTACCTGAATTTGAAAAATATAAGGGCACCACTTGCCCTCGTGTCCACCTGAGATCGTATTACAGGAAGATGTCTGCTAATTCCGAAGACGAGAAGTTGCTGATGCACTTCTTCCAAGACAGTCTTTCCGGGCCATCTCTCGAGTGGTACATGGGTCTGGAGCCCACTAGTGTGCGCACATGGAAGGATCTCGCTGAAGCGTTTGTGCACCACTACCAATACAATAGCGACTTGGCCCCGAACCGAGTCCAGCTGCAAAACCTGTCGCAGAGGAATAATGAAGGATTTAAGGAGTACGCCCAGCGGTGGCGTGAGTTGACAGCCAGGGTTCAGCCGCCGATGGTTGAACGAGAGCTCGTGCAGATGTTTGTAGCCACCCTCCCAGGGGTTTACTATGAAAAGTTAGTCAGTGGTATGTCTGGGAAGTTCTCGGATCTCATTATCATGGGTGAACACGTCGAGAATGAGATCAATATCGGGAAAATTCAAGGTGAGTCATCCTCAGCCAGAGGAGGCGGAAAGAAACCTTATGCTGGCAAAAGGCGAGAAGGAGAAGCGAGCGCTGTGACCAACGCTCGAAGGAAGGGCAAAGGCCCTCAGCAGCAGATAGCCAGTATAAATATCCCGGCAGCTCCGCAGCAGCAGCAGCAGCCGAATCAACAGGGATATAGAAAGTACCAGAATCGGGCATCTTTGGCAAACCGTCACTTTGAGGCACCGCCCATGTCGTACGCGCAACTCTTGCAGACTTTGCTTCAGCTACAGTTGGTCCAGAAGAGGACGATGGCTCCCTTGACAGGGGCACCTCCACCACGGTACGACACAAATGCCACTTGCGATTTCCACTCAGGGGCACTAGGCCACACAATCGAGAACGGCAAAACCTTCAAGCATAAGGTACAGGACCTGGTAGATGCCAAGATCATCAACTTCTCCGATAATGTGCTCAATGTCACGAAGAATCCTATGCCGAATCATAGGGGAGGCAGAGTGAACGCCATTATCAAAGACGAAAGTACAGATTTGTTGACAGACGTCAGAGATCTGAAGACGCCGCTTAGCTTCGTTAAAGCTAAGTTGCTGAAAAGAGGGTTCTTTCCAGGGTGCGGAGAACTATGCATGGACTGTGCCACACATTCTGATGGATGTGAGCAGTTGGTAGAAGGAATTCAAAGTCTGATGACTGAGGGGATTCTGCAATTTAGCCGGAGGGCTGAAAGTGGATCAGGAGAGGTAGTGCTGAAGCAGGCCGATGAAGTCGCCACCATCACCATCCCTCGCCGGCCGATAACCATTTCTGCGCCCAGACCGCCTACAATTACTATTACCAAAGCTGGGCCAATACCTTTCGAGAGCATTAACGCCGTCCCGTGGCATTATGGGGCTAAAGTCTACTGCAACGGACAGAGGTTGGAGCTAGAGCCGTATAGGTCGACTGTGGAGAACCTTGCGGGTATCAGTGGTATTACTCGTAGCGAAAGAGTGTTTGCACCGCCAGAGGTCATGACGGATAAAGCGGTCAAAGCTGATCCGACCGATAAAGGGAAAAGCAAAGTCGTCGAAGAGGTCCCGTGTGGGGTAGAGAAAGACTTGCTTGTCAAAGATGCCGAGGAGTTTATACGGTTGATTAAAAAGAGTGACTACAAGATTATAGATCATCTCCATCAGACGCCCTCGAAGATTTCCATTCTCAACTTGTTGCTGTGTTCCGAAGCACACCGCAATGCGCTGCTGAAGGTGTTGAACGCCGCATACGTACCGCAAGAAATATCGGTGAATCAGCTAGAAGAGGTTGTAGCCCATATTAACGCTGGCAATGGGCTAGGTTTCACAGACTTAGAGTTGACGCCAAAAGGGAGGAATCACAATAGCGCCCTGCACATCTCGATAGAGTGTAGAGGCACAATCATGTCGCACGTGCTTGTGGACACGGGTTCGTCGCTTAATGTTCTTCCGAAGAAGGCATTGATGAAGTTGAACACTCGTGGATTGATTTGCACACCCAGTGATCTGGTTGTGAAGGCATTCGACGGAACTAAACGCCACGTTTTCGGGGAGGTGACCCTGCCGATCCAAGTCGGTCCGGAAACGTTCAACACGGTCTTTTATATTATGGACATCATGCCTGCCTACAGTTGTCTCTTGGGCTGGCCATGGATCCATGCTGCTGGTGCCGTGACCTCCACGTTGCACCAAAAACTCAAATATGCTGTCGGGGGAAGCATCGTAACCGTGTGTGGCGAGGAGGACATAATGGTGAGCCATTTGTCATCCTTTAAGTATGTTGAAATGGATGGCGAAATCCATGAGACTCTCTGCCAAGCGTTCGAAGCTGTCAAGGTAAAAGAAGTAGCTCCTGCAGTCACAGAAAAGCCAGAGATGAATCTCTCCTCCTTCAAGGAAGCTCGGGCCATTGTCCAAGCTGGATCTACCCCAGGCTGGGGGCGAATTTTGGAGATACCCAACAAGCAGGATAAGTTTGGGTTGGGATATTCTCCTGGAGCTGAAGCTTCTTCTTCTTCGTATAGCAGTGCGTCTCGAGGTAAAGGGCCGATCCAATTTACCAGTGGCAGAGTGATTTTCGAAAGCATCAACGCAACGTCTGAAGACAGGGGGGATAGCGACTGTGACCTCGACGCTTGGATCCAGCCAAGCAAGCCGGGCGAGGGCCTTACCAATTGGTCCATCAAGGATATCATCCAGATGACAAGTGAAGAGTAATGATTTACTTTTTCCAATCATTGTACAACCCTATGTCCTACCCGGGGCATAGTGGTTTTATTGTCAGGGCTTTGTTGGATTATGTACATGCATTTTGTTAATAAATCAAAGGCGTTTTCTTCATATTCAAATATTGTGATCTCTGTTATTCCTGTTTTATATTTGTTTTGAAAAACAGTAAAATGGCAATGGGGTTTGTGCTAACCTGCACATCCTTGTTTTAAAACTTAACCCTTGTTATTGCAGGATCCACATAGCAGACGACATCGACTCTGGACCTTCTACGGCTCACTTCGACTTCGATTGCCCGATCTATCAAGCCGAAGAAGAGATTGATGAAGACGAAGACCTTCCTGAAGAGTTGGCCCGCTTGTTGAAACAAGAGGAAAAAGTTATACTGCCTCATGAGGAGGAGATCGAAATCGTGAACCTGGGTTCTGAAGAGCTCGTCAGAAATGTCAGGATAGGGGCTGCATTGCAGAGTGATGTCAAGCAGAGATTGGTCGAGATGCTTCGAGAGTATAGTGACATCTTTGCTTGGTCATACGAAGATATGCCCGGACTTGACACGGATATCGTGGTCCACCACTTGCCGCTGCGAGAAGATTTCCCTCCCGTTAAGCAGAAGCTTAGGAGGACGAGACCAGATATGGCCATTAAGATCAAAGAAGAAGTGCAGAAACAACTTGATGCTGGCTTCTTAGCGATCACCACTTACCCTTCGTGGGTCGCCAACATAGTACCTGTACCGAAGAAGGACGGTAAGGTACGAATGTGCGTCGATTATCGGGATTTGAATAGGGCGAGCCCTAAAGATGATTTCCCGTTGCCTCATATCGATGTGTTAGTCGACAACACAGCCCAGTTCACCGTGTTTTCGTTCATGGATGGCTTCTCCGGTTACAACCAGATCAAGATGGCGCCGGAGGACATGGAGAAAACGACATTTATCACTCTCTGGCGAAAATTTTGCTAAAAGGTAATGCCTTTCGGTCTGAAGAACGCAGGGGCCACTTACCAACGAGCAATGGTAACTTTGTTTCATGATATGATTCATCATGAGATCGAGGTCTATGTTGATGACATGATTGCGAAGTCCCAAATGGAGGAAGAGCATCTGGTCAACTTATTGAAGCTTTTTGAGAGGCTTAGGAAATTCAGGTTGAGGCTGAATCCTAACAAATGTACTCTCGGAGTACGGTCCGGAAAGTTACTGGGGTTTATTGTGAGCGAACGAGGCATCGAGGTTGATCCTGCGAAAATAAAAGCGATACAAGAAATGCCAGCGCCGAAAACAGAAAAAGAAGTTCGTGGTTTCTTGGGCAGAATAAACTACATTGCAAGGTTTATCTCTCAGCTCACGGCCACGTGTGAACCGATGTTCAAACTGTTAAAGAAAGATCAGGCAATTACTTGGAATGAGGCTTGCCAGAAGGCATTCGACAAGATAAAGCAGTATCTCCAAGAACCTCCAATCTTGATACCCCCAGTGGCTGGACGGCCATTAATCATGTACTTGACAGTTCTTGAGAATAGTATGGGGTGTGTTCTCGGTCAGCACGACGAGACAGGCAGAAAGGAGCATGCCATTTACTACTTGAGTAAAAAGTTCACTGACTGTGAATCTCGTTACTCGATGCTGGAGAAAACGTGTTTTGCACTAGCCTGAGCTACCAAACGTTTACGACAGTACATGCTCAATCACACCACCATGCTAATTTCGAAGATGGATCCGATCAAGTACGTCTTTGAGAAGCAGGCTCTGTCGGGCAGGATTGCCAGATGGCAAATGGTGTTAACGGAATACGATATTCAGTACGTGTCCCAGAAGGCCTTCAAGGGAAGCGTATTGTCTGATTACCTGACGATGATATTATGTTTCTCAAAGCGAAGGATTGCGATGAGCCGTTGCCCGACGAGGGGCCAGATAGGAAATCCCAGTGGAAGTTGATATTCGATGGGGCGGTTAATTCCTATGGAAGTGGTATTGGGGCGATCATCACGACTCCCCACGGATCCCACATCCCGTTTACTGCGAGACTGACGTTTCCAGTCACCAACAATGAGGCGGAGTACGAAGCATGCATCATGGGTCTAGAAGAAGCAATTGATTTGAGAATCAAGAATCTAGACGTATATGGTGACTCAGCGTTTGTGATCAACCAGATTAAAGGGGAGTGGGAGACTCGTCAATCAAATTTGGTGCCGTACATGAATTATGCCAGAAGGCTACTTCCGTTCTTTGATCGAGTGGACCTCCATCATGTGCCCAGAACGAAAAATCAGATGGCTGATGCCTTAGCCACGTTGGCTTCAATGTATAAAGTTAATTTTTGGAATGAGGCTCCAAGAATTGTGCTTTCACGTCTTGATAGACCTGCGTTCGTCTTTGCAATCGAGGAAGCCGCCGACGGCAAGCCATGGTTCCATGACATCCAGAATTTCCTTAGGACTAAGGAGTATCCTGCGGGAGCGTCAACCCAGGATAAGAAGACTCTGAGGAGGCTGTCTGGAAATTTTTATCTCAATCCTGATGGAGTGTTGTATAAGAGAAACCACGATCTCGTGCTACTCAGATGTGTAGATGAGAAAGATGCGAGTATGCTCATGGAAGAAGTCCATGAGGGCACATTTGGTACGCACACCGGCGGACATGCTATGACGAGAAAGATCCTGAGAGCAGGATACTACTGGCTGACAATGGAGTCGGATTGCTTTAAATTCGCGAAGAGATGTCATAAATGCCAGATTTATGCTGATAAAGTTCATGTGCCGCCGTGCCCGTTAAATGTCATGTCCTCCCCGTGGTCATTCTCCATGTGGGGCATCGACATGATAGGCAAGATCGAGCCCACTGCATCTAACGGTCATCGCTTCATTCTGGTAGCTATCGACTACTTCACCAAGTGGGTGGAGGCAGCCTCGTATGCTAATGTGACCAAACAGGTAGTGGCTAAATTCATAAAGAGGGACATCATCTGTCGTTACGGAGTTCCCGAACGGATCATTACTGATAATGGTTCGAATCTGAATAACAAGATGATGAAGGAGCTGTGCCAGAGTTTCAAGATCGAACACCACAACTCATCTCCTTACCGGCCGAAGATGAATGGCGCCGTTGAAGCAGCCAATAAGAACATAAAGAATATTGTTCAGAAGATGGTTGTGACCTACAAAGACTGGCACGAGATGCTGCCATTTGCATTGCACGGTTATCGTACGACGGTACGTACGTCGATCGGGGCAACTCCTTTCTCCTTAATGTACGGTATGGAAGCTGTCCTACCATCAGAAGTGGAGATCCCTTCTTTGCGAGTTTTGGTTGATGTGAAACTCGACGAGGCAGAATGGATTACGAACCGACTGAACCAACTCAGCCTGATAGACGAGAAGAGGTTACAATCGATTGCGTTTGGTCGCCTGTACCAAAGCCGAATGAAGAAAGCTTATGATAAGAAGGTGCGTCCTAGAAGCTTTTAGACGGGTGATCTCGTCCTAAAGAAGATTCTTCCTCCACACTCCGATCACCGGGGCAAGTGGACTCCGAATTACGAAGGTCCGTACATCATCAACAAGGTCTTCTCGGGAGGAGCTTTGTTGTTATCCACGATGGATGGTGAAGATTTTGCATCCCCGGTGAACGCGGACGCGGTTAAAAAATACTTTGCTTGAAAGCGACCCGCTGGACAAAAAAAGAGAGTCCAGGCAAAAATGGGGCATCCTGCCGAACCAAAAACAGAATAAAAGGTTCGGGAAAAAATTAGGGATATAAATTGAAAAAATGTACACCCGCGAAGTCGAAAACCCACACTGGGCGGCTTCGGCAAAAAAGGGTATCCCGGTGAACTGAAAACCCGCAAAGGGCGGTTCACGCAAAAGTTAGGGATTTGAAAAAGCAAATGACTGCGTTCCGCGTGTGGAATTTCTTTGTTTAGTGGTTCGGAAGACCTGAGGGCCGTTTATCTGAATCAATCTCTTCCGAAGCTGAAGCGTCGGAAAAGTATCGAAGTCGAGTGGGTCATAGAGGGATCAACTCATGGTGTTTGTCTACGCCTCGTTGCCGACATTTGTATATACTGATGTATGTTTATGTTTTATTTTTGTACGGCTTCCTCATTCCAGGAGCTTGCATCTGTTGTAAAACATTTTTACCCATTCAGGGGTTCGTTATCAATAAAATGCATACTATTCAGCAATTCTGTTTGCCTGTTTAGCATTTACCTGTTTTGTTTGCGAAAAAGAACGCCGATGTTTTTGATAAAATGCGCATACATAAACTTACTGGCCTAGGCCATTGATTGTTGGAACAATGAATTACTTGAACATTGTCACGAGATAATAACCTTGACAGGTCCCTTTGAGAAGGGTATCTTGTCTGTTTGTTTGTGTTGTTACAGGTGTAGCATATTCCAGGCAGTGTGCCGTGCGCATCCCGAAGCAGGATGATTCCTCCTTCTCCAGCAGAGTTCAGTAGCCTCTCCCCGCAGAGTCTGAACGCGAGATAGTGAGCATTGATATGTCTCCCCAGGCAGAGAGGATTCTCTCCCCCAATCAGATACGTCCTGAAGGAACGTCATATCCTCAGCTGAGTCAGGCGCCGAAGCGCGTGTTCATCCCCCAGCACCGGGTCACAAATGCAGGTTTCGTAGGAAACTATTCGCTCACTGAAGTGTGCAGCAACTGATGGTGCAAGACTGAAGTCTCCAGCGGAATTGAAATTCCCCACCAGAGTCGTACTCTCCCCCGAAGTCGGATGATTCCTTCTTCCCCAGCGGAATTGAGATTCCCCACAGAGTCGTACTCTCTCCAGCAAGCAGAATGATTTCTCCTTCCTCAGCCGAGTTTGCAGATCCCCAAGAGAGCCGAATCTTTGGAAGCTGCTCAAGCCATGATTGGTTTCCCCCAGTGGAATTGAGATGTCCCCATAGAGTCGTTATCTCCAGAGAAGTAGCCGAGAAGGCCATGCAGTTTATTCCCGCGATTGACATCGCTATTCCCTCAGCAGGTCCAAGTTCTCGTAGAGCTTCATTCCCCCGTAGCAGTCAACTGAAGTTGTGTCCCCGCGGAGTCCAATTGAGATTGGCGTGACCATGTTCTCCTCAGCAGGATGATTCCTCTATCTGAGTAGTTCTTTCTCCTTGACAGGAGGATTTCCCCTCGGCATTTATTTTGCTGACGGGATCGCATCATATTGCATGATTGCATAGCATTTACCATAAACGCATAGCATTTCCACCGTGTGGAGCATTGCGCCATTGCCGAAGCATATGCATAATAAACATGATATAGGTTGTTACCGTTCTTGTTTTGCAGGTGTTCTGCCGCAGAATCGATTGCTCAGGATGATTCCTGACATTCTCCCCAATGAAGTCGCTTGCTCAAGATGATTCTTGAAGTCCCCAGCGAAGTCTTCAGTTCAAGATGATTCTTGAATTCCTCAGAAGGGCCGTTTGCTTAAGATGATTCTTAAGACCCCAGTGCAGTCACCAGAGTTGGTTGGTCAAGTTGATACTTAGAGTCTCCAGTAAAGGTTGCCCAGGATGATTCCTGAAATCCCCAACAGAGTGTTCGCTCAGGATGATTCCTGAAATCTCCAGAATGGTTATCAGTTCAAGATGATTCTTGAAGTCCCCGACGGAGTTATTTGTCCAAGATGATTCTTGAAGTCCTCAGCAGAGTTGATTCATCCAGAATGATTTCTGGCTCCACGAAGCGGAGTTACTTGATAGTTCTCCAGAATCCCCAGCGGAGGGGCGTTATCCCCAACAGGTTTTCGAACGGCGAAGTTGGAACCTCCCTTGAAGACTCCATGATTGAAGTTCGACCGTGTTAATGAAGCAGTTCTCTCAGCTGATGCGGAGTGCCTGATGGCAGAGGTTTAGATATTCCCAGTTGGCTCATGATTGACCAAGAATTCTATTCCCGACTTGCTGACGAAGTCCGACTGATGCCCGACGAGGTCTTTGAATGCCTGATGGCATGATCAACCTGATGGTTGAAGTCCGGATGATGCCCGACAAGGTCTTTGAATGCCTGATGGAATGATCAACCTGATGGTTGAAGTCCGGCTAATGCCCGACGAGGTCTTTGAATGCCTGATGGCATGATCAACCTGATGGTTGAAGTCCGGCTGATGCCCGACAAGTTCTTTGAATGCCTGATGGCATGATCAACCTGATGGTTGAAGTCCGGCTGATGCCTGACAGTCTTCTTTGAGTGCCTGATGGCATGATAAACCTGATGGTTGACCTGAAGAATCCCGAGGAATCGTGATGCCTGATGGCATAATCGACTATGTATTACCGGTTACCGTGTGCCCAATTCTCCAGCTAGTTGCCGTGCAGCTATTATTTCAGTTTTCGAAGATTTGTTCCCATCAAAGTACCGTGTGCTTGTGCAGTTGGCAAATTTCCGAGTTTATCGGTATTCAACCGTCTCGCACCTTGATTGGCTGAGAGCCGTTCGCCCCTCACCCAGTCAGGTTCAAGCTGTTTGAATAGGGACAGCTGTTGCACCCCAAAATTTGACCAACATTTATTTACCAAGCTTATGGTTCATCTCATTTATCATCTACATCTCATTGATATGTGGGCAGTAGATCAAGGGGTATGATTACCCAGCAAGAGTTGTATGAGACTTGGATGCTAGCCAAGAAGGTTATTCAAGTGTGCAAAGGTTGATATCTTTTTCAGAGAACTCAAGAGATCCTCAGAGAGATTGGTTGAAACCAAGGTTGTGTGTCTCATAACTTGAGATTTGTGGGAGCTCCTCAGATGATTCTGAGGCTATGAGGATGGACTTGAAGCTTTGAGAGAGCTTATGAGATGTCTTGAAAGCCATCATGAAGCCTAGAGAGGTCATTGTACAAGAATTCAGAAGACTCAGCCATGAGTAGTGGAATTAGGGTTTGACTGTGTCAACCCTATGTCAACTGATGATTTGGAGAGGGTTGAGACCTAATCCAAGAGCCATGTGATCATGAATTTATGCATTGAGATGCTATAAGGATGATTCCTAGACCAACTCATCATGATTGAGGAGTTTGAGAAGTTTCAAGCTAGGGTTTCTAAGGCTTGACAGTGTAAAATCCCCTAGTTTGATCCCTATCTTCAAGGCAGTGTAGCTCAAGATGTGATTGTCATCTCATCTTCCCCACAACATGAATGTTGTAGGGCTTGATCTTAGCTTTAATTTGAGTACTAGAAGTCCTTTATAGGATTTGTAGAGCTCAAGTTATGACCTTGACAAGTTACAGGTCATCTGAGGTATGTGAATCTGGGTCCTTGAAAGTCACCCAACTTGCATCCAACGTTTGCCCTAGTAGGATGATTCCTATGAATTCTTGGTCAACATGAATGTTGTTCCTCATCTTCTTAGATTTCTAGAGAGTACTATAAGTCCTTGATAGGATTTGTAGAACTCAACTTATGGCTTTGACAAGTCAAGGGCATTTTAGTCATTTGGAGGTTATAGGTCATTTCAAGCATAAGGCCATATCTCCTATTTCCAAGATCCAAATGGAAAAATCTTCAACATCAAACTTTCTTAGAATGATGTTTTAAGGCTAGTAAGGAGGTCATGAGATGTTGAAAAGGCTTGTAGCAAAAAGTGATAAAAATTACCTAAAATGGAGGCATAAGTTAAATAAGTTCAAGTTGGAAATTGGAAATCCCAAGTTACACATCCAAACCATGACATATAATAGGTCATTTTGACTCAAAGACATTCTAAAAACAATGGTTCAGCCACAATTTTGATTTGAGGCCTAGATCATGGGGCTGCTTTGGAAATGGCTTGCTTGCATCTTAAGGCACAAAAGCAAAACTTAAGAAAACTCAATGAACAAGTTAGTTATGCATCTCAACACATCATATATCTCATATGAGGAGAATTTCAGGTCAGTTGCAAGGGTTGCAAGGGTTATGGCATGAGATAGCACATGATATGAGATGAATTTATAATGTCATGACATGAGAATTCCAATTTCTCATTGGGAGGTTCTAGATGGTTATAGATGATTCTAAACCACTCTATATAACCTATAGAACTTGCTCAGATGCAAGGTTGGTGTAAGATTTGAGAGAAGAGAGAGTTGGCCACTTCACTTGCCTCCATTGCAAGTTGAAAGTGAATTCCCTATTCTGAACCATTTCCATCCATTCTTTCCATTCATACACACTCCATTGATGATAGTGAAGCTGTGCAGATTAATTTGAGAACAAAACCATGGTGATTTGAGAAGTTGACAATTGAATTTTCAAGGTTGCAAGTCTGGATCGAATTTTGAGATTCAAGCATTCTCCACCCAATCTTTTGCAAACAGTAGCAAGATCATCATCCAAGGAAGCTTTCTAAAGAATTACAAGGCTTGAAGTGAAGGTTTTCACCATCTGTTGATCAAGAAATACCAGGTGTGCAAAATTCACTCTACACCATGATTTATGCATCTTTAGGTAGAATTGTTAGGTTAGAACTGTTAGAGACCAATAGGAGATGGATTTTGAGAAGTTTGAGAAGGATTGGTGAAGTTTCAGTTGGTGCCATCATTTTTAGTTGGACCAAGAACTCGAGTTATATTGAGATATAGAATGAATTAGATATCAAGAATCAATCAGTGTGAGTTGGTGATTAATCTGAGGTAGTTAATTGCAAGAATGGTTGAAGTTGATGATTGAGCATATCTTTGATCTTGGATCGGGTTTAGAGATTTAGAAGGTTTCAATTGATTTTAAGATCATGGTTAGATTCAGCATGAAATTCTGGACAGATTAAGGTTTGGAATTTTGATTTTTCATGAAGAATTGATGAGGTTCGTGTTTGAGGAAGATGGAGTTTGGTGCTCTGCATTTCCATGGATTCTCTAAGAACCCTAGCTGGAGGTAGAAGATAAGTGCATAGCCATTAGATCGTGGGTTGACTCTTGACTGAGACTAAAATCTGAGGGATGGGATTCAATCTTGCGCGAAGAGGGAAAATCTGACCAGCATGAAACGCACCGTTTCATTAAAAGGACTTTGGGCTGGATTGCTAACAACACCCCACCTTTGTGGCCCACTTGGTTTGGAACTATATTTGGTTGCTTTATACACCGTGTATTTTCCATTTTCCATTCATTTTCTAATTGATTTTATGAATTAATATGGGCCTAGCACGCATGACTACCCACACCCCCACTCTGAGCCCATTCATAAAATGAACTGTCCATAGTTGCTATCTGCACCTAGGTTTTCTCATTTTCATTTCATTTTCTTCCATTTTATTTCAATCTTTGAAAAATCATAATAAATATAAAATTAATGATTTTTGCATGGGGATTTTTTCTCCCACTTCATGATAATGTCTAAAAAATTATCAAATAAAAATATTTGCATTTCATGCATTTTTAATATTTTTTGTATATTTTCTATTTTAATAGCTTTTTAATTCTTTTATGTTGATACATGAATTTGTAGAATTTTGTTTAGCTAGTTCCCTTAGTATTTTTAGGCCATTATTTTTAGGATAGTTAGATTAGGACTTTAGCTCCCCCTGGATTTATTCCATAATTTTGTGATGAATTTTATAGTAGTTTTGATTAGATGACATTAGGTTGTGTAGAATTAGGTTAATCCTTAACATAGGTCCACAATAACACTAGAATTTTGGGTTTCTAGGTCAAGATAGACATTGGGACATATAGGGTATTAAGGGTAGGTATACAGGATCCCTTAGAAATTATATTAGGTTTTAATATAGTGGTATACTATTTTTAAATGATTTTTGTAATTGAGGATTGTTTGTGTTGCCCTTGTGGGCTTGTATTTTTGTTTGCTTTGCTTTGTGGGCTTGTAGAGCTTGGCTTTGATTTGAGGAGCATTGAGGAGCATAGTAGAAGACTTGAAGATTGATGGAGGAGCTTGAGAGCTTCATCTTTTTTTGTTTTGTTGATTGTTTTAGGGTTAGGGATTAGGAAGAGTTTAGACCTAGTTAACTTCTTTCTTAAACATGGATGGTATCTTTCACCTCCATTCCTCCCTATGATTCAAAGTCCTTCCATGGTATTCACCTCTCTCCTTTGGAGGGATAAGTGATTATACCTAGGAAGTAGAACTTTTGAGGGAACCATTCCTTTGATGTTGAACCCTTATAGGTCACCTTTGGTGGTCAATAAGCAGTTTAACACCCCAGCTTATCCAGTTAAGTGATTTCCTCTGGTTGGAGTATCTTGAGAGATGTTGAGCTTGAGTTTGAAGATGAAGACTTCATTGAAGAGTGTAGAAGAGGATGAATCCTTGAGTATTGCCATTCCAGCTGAAGCTTGAAGAGCAACAGGAGCAAGTTGATACTTGAAGACCCAATGAAGATCCAGTAAAGACTGAAGGATGAAGTTGACACTTCTGAGATTACTCTAAGCAGCTGAAGCTTGCAAGAAGAGAAGACCAAGTTGAGACTGGGAGAGCTTGAAAGCTTGAAGACTAAGTTGATACTTAGGAAGAGGATTCAATTGAGATTGAGTGTAGAGCTGAAGCTTGAAGAACAAAGGAAGTTGATACTTACTTTGATACTTGGAGATCCTGAAGGAGATCAAGTTGATACTTGTGGTTAATGGTGAAGCCTGAAGGTGGAACTGATCAAGGAGCTGAAGCTTAGAGAAGATAAGTTGAAACTTATGTTGAAGGGTTTAAACCTCGAAAAGAAAATTGATATTTGTCAAGAATGATGGAAGTCTGAAGACTGAGTTGCTGTTGGAAGAGCTGAAGCTTGAAGTTGAGAGAGGAGTTGCTTTCTTATCTTTTTCTTTGTTGTATTGATGTGTTTTGTTTGATTTGATTGATGCATTAGAATAAGTTCATATCTAGAATAAGTATAATCTAGGAGCATGATTGCACTAGAGGTTGAGTTGCTCCCTCTGCTTGTATTGTTACTGTGTGGCTTTGCTTGCGGGTATTCGGTAGAGCCCAGCTCCCTTGCCCATGTGGTTTGTTTGCCTGATGGCATTTTATTTCATTCCTTCTGTATGATTGCAGTTTACTGTATTTTGCTTGATAGCATGTTGTTTTACTTTCAGTATGATTACTGTTATTCATTCTGGCTTGAGGTTGAGATGAGCTTGTGGAGGCTGAAGCCCCACACACATTTCCTCCCTCACTTGCATTGCATGCATTTTACTGTTAAGCTGATGCTTTGTCTGTTTTGGTGTATCATTGATATGATCCCTTAGGACTCTCATTTCCTTTGATAAGGAATTGATGATAGAACTTTAGGTTGAAACCTATGCATGACAACTTCTAGGAGTTCCCTGTTCAAACCTCAACCATAGGATGAATCCTTGGCATGACAACAGTAGGACTTGATAGTCTCCCTCCTAGTTGGGCCTGTTCTCTTCTCATCTCAAAACAGTTTAAGATACAGTAATCATGAATGATTTCCTTCGTACGTTACGAGCCTTAAGCTATCTGAGAAAGGATTGTGGGAGAGTTTCTTTTCCACAGTCTGGATGTTTAGTATGGTACCCTTTGGGTGACATGCGACGCATTCACTCTCAGGTCATAGTCTCTAGTGCGATTTAAATTGCAAACACAATAAAAACACTTCTTTCATACAAGACAGGAAATAAACCGTAGTTTCCCGAACTACGTAAGCTCTGATCTCTCATACCTGTTGAGAGTACGTAGGCACAATACTGATGTATTGGCGAGCTACCTTCCCCCATAATCCGTCGTAGGTCGAACTACGTTGACTCTGATTTCTCGTTCTCTGATGAGAATACGTAGGCATAAAGTGCGACGCTTTGCCGAGTCATTTTTCTTTTCTGTTTAAGCCAGCCTTGATAGGTAGATAGAATAAGACCAACCCGTCCAGTAATCACAACAAGCGTGGATCCCGTCGAGTACAACGGACGTGAGGGGTGCTAATACCTTCCCCTTGCGTAACCGACTCCCGAACCCAGACAACGGTTGCGACGACCTTGTCTTATACCTTTTCGTCAGGTTTTTCCGATCGTTTCCTTTCCCGCTCTGAGGGATAAATAATGAAAGATGGCGACTCTTCTGTTGTGCCAGCACCTTATTTTTGCGCCATCGACACCAGCGAACTGCTGTTCGCTTAGCGAACATGACAGCAAACCATTTCTTGTTTCAACCATAACTCTTGAACCGTAACTCCGTTTTACGCGCGGTCGGAAGCGTTGGAAAGCTTATTCCATGCTCTATAAGATAATGGCAAAATATCATTGCTCATTTACCTAAAAAAATGAGAAAAAAATCAATTAAACTCAATGAAATTTACGCGACACACAATATATACACTATAATTTAAACTATACAACATATGCACAAAAGTTGAGGTTTATTGGTTGAATCAAGCCAATAAGTGCCAATTATTTACACTCAAAATCAGTACATTTTAGCACTTATCAACTCTCCCCAACTTAAACTTGTTTGTCTTCAAACAAGAATCGATCAACTCAAGGAAACAAAAGTAATAACCAAGCAATCACGATTCAACAAGTTTTGAAAAACAAAAACAAATGTATGGTTCAAAACAAAAACATACATGCAAAGAAAAGCATACCACTGAATTATAACGATAACATGAAAACGAAACAACTCCTAAATACAAAACATATGTCAAAAATTCTAAGACAATACGATGTTCAAAAATGAATCACACCTAGCACACACTTCATCGGTAGATGAATAAAATAAAATAAAACACGAAGGACTTAACTCTCACCCAACAATCAAGCCAACAACAAATTAAATTATGAATTCATCAAGAAAAAACTCATATTGAACTGTATAAAAGCAAAAATCACAAGGGCTTTTAGGGTTGTAGTGTGGCTTGGGTAACAAACAATTGTTTTTCTCAAGGCAAAAGAACAAAAACTTGCCTAATCAAATGAGAGTGATCATTTCTCACAATCTCAAGCACTCACAAATTCTAATCACCTTTTTCTCTTTTCCAAATTGTTACACCATTCCACGCAACTTATCCGCATACCATTTTTCTTTTTCTTTTTTTTCTTTTTCAATTCTTTTCCTTCTTTTTTTTTCTCTTTTTCATTTTTTCTTTTCTTTCTTTTTCAAACTTTTTCTTTTTCTCAACCTCTTAGAAACCAACTTCTTCTCCCCAACTTGAATACAACCACACATAGTGACATGAATGCTCCCAAACTTATTAAGCAAGAGTAAAAACTCAAATAACAATTCATGGTTATAGTTCAAGAAAAAGTATTAGAATCCATACAAAAATGAACTTAACACCAATATGGATTCTAACAAAGGCTCAAAGGGAGATTGACTATTTGGTCAAGTGGTTATGCTCAAAATTGAACAAAATGCCTTGTTCATTTTAGTGCTATGATACAAATAAACACAAATACAAGATTAAACATAATAAAACCGAGTTAAACAAGAATGTTGGTCTCCTGCATATAGTAAACACTGGAAAGCTCCTCACAAAAAGGTTTAGTTCTAAAGTGATTCAAAACTGAACAAGTATGGCAAAAGAATGAATGACATGAAAATTGTACAAATGAAAAGTCTCATAATCATGCTATGTTCTAGAAAGCGATAAACGAGTACCTTGCAAAGTACCAACTTCAAACAATATCAAAACCATATATTCGCAAGTTGAAATAATAAAACTTGGAAAATCACAAAATGCATCCTCAAGCTAATCAAAAACAAACTTGAGAGCAAACACAAACATTATTCTAACAACCTAACAAAATTGAATTAAACTAAATAAACACAAAGCTATACAAACTCAAAAACCATTGGGTTGCCTCCGAACAAGCGCTTGTTTCATGTCGTTAGCTCGACACCTTTAGTGTTCTTTGCTAGTAACTTCCTCACATATACGTCTATGCTTTGTCAAAGCGCCAACCTAAAGAAAGTGTCCTAACCAAACACTTGAACAAACGTTACGAGAACAAAATATATACAACACTTAAACAAACATAATGGAAGACAAAAGCAAAACAAGTATCTATACAAGCATATATATATATATATATATATAACTATGTGCAAAGCTTAGAAATATAGAAACTATCGCAACGCGACTCAATATCACAACCAATCCCCGGCAACGGCGCCATTTTGTTGAAGCTGTAAAACAGCAAGTAAAAATATTATTTTCGAAAGAATTTCCTTCGGGATTTATCGTCTCCACAGGGATCAGTGTGAGGGAAAGAATGTCGTTCGACAATCTCTACGTCTCTAAGCTTGGGTTTGAATGGTTTAGGATAAATATTAAAAAGGAAAAACATATAACAAGAAATTAAGTACATTCTTAAGAAATGAGAAAACTCGTCAGGAGTTGTATCTCGTTCTACCCATCATGTACTAAAAAATATATGGATCAAATGCACGCAACCTAATTTGCTCGTCAATATCATCACGTATCACTCACAACAGAGCTTATCTCTAACGCAAAGTCGAGAGATCAACCGTATCGTCTCATTGTTGATCTCTCACACAACTCGACAACACGGAGCATTAAGAATCGATACCCACGTGAATATTAGTCCTAAATCGATCTCTAGCATTTAGAATCTAATAGATTATCATCTTAGGTCAAGTTTGAACAGTATATGTCTATAGCAATCCAAACCCGCTTAGTAAAAAATCAATATAACCATCGATAAAGAGTTGTAAAAGAGATTTTATACAAAGATCCATAAATATACATACAATCAAGGTAATCTTACATACAAAACCCCAACAAATGAAAATCACATAGAGAGGAAGGAAGAAGAATACAAATCTCACGGTCTGTCAACTCCGATTGAGTGGATTCGACTCCGGATCGTCAAGATGCACCCTCCAATGTTGTTTCTAAGCTAAATCTACTCAAGAATGTGTTGGATGAAGTTGGGGTATAAAGTTCCCAAACAACATACCCTAAAAAATGCTGAAAAATCACTTAAATAGACAAAAATGGGTGTCAGTACTCGCTTAGCGAGTGGCCAGCGAACTGCTGTTCGCTTAGACCGTCATGGTTCGACTTATACGAGAAATCAAACTCTAAGAGGTAGCGTATTGATGTCCGTGTCAAAGACAAGATAGAGAAATGATATCTACAATCATTCTCCAATTGAATCATGTCACACGGCCAGTCAACAATAAAATCAACAGTAGAATCAGATAGAAAAGAAAATAGGAGAGAAAAATAGGAGAGAAATCCAATCACAAAATGGAAATAGAAGTCTACTCCTAAAATACGGCAATTAAATTCCAATGGAAAATATTCTAAAGAGATATTAAAATGAAATGCGTATAAGAAAAATAGCATGAAAATTCTATCCTAAAATTCTATAACGTTCTATAAAGAAAATAGAAAAAATCTATATTAAATCTATAATATTCTATAAGGAAAATAAAATTAAAATTCTATTTAAAATGTTATTGTAAAAAAAATATGCACTAATGTTCTAAACTATGAACTATAATCCCTAAGGAAAAATAGAAAAAATAAACTCTACAATATTACAATCACACCTCCAATACAAGAAAAATTAAATTGCAAAGGGGAGGGGGGGGGGGGGGGGGTACAATCTGCAAACTGGGGTATATGCAGTAAAACAGCCACTGGGCTTTAAGCCCACAATACATTAGGAAATAAAAACAAAATAAAAAAACTGGGGGGAGGGTGTGCTAGTAATTGGAGTGGTGTATGGTCCAGAAAAATCATTGATGTTACTGGGCTTAAGGCTTTAGGCCCAACCGTGACAAAAACAACCATGAAAGTGGAGGAAAAAAAACAAGGGGTCGTTGGGGTGTATTCTGAAAACGGGGTCATGGATCCAAAAATGGATGTTGGGCCCAAGGATCAGCCCAATCCAGTCTCAACCTCTCCTCTCCCAAACGAAACCCTAGCACCCTTTCTCTCTTCTCCCTCAGCCGTCAACGGTGAGTAAAAACGCCCTTTTTCCCCAACTCAGCTTCACCTCAAAAACGAAACCGAAAACACGCTTCACCAAATAACTCTTCCATTCCGCTTCACATCAATCCTCTAAATTGTTTGACGTTATTGGAGAACTGGAAACGGATATGGGATGAAGATCTGTGAGGTTTTGTTGATGTGGAGAGAAGTTCGTTCGTGGTTGTTGATGAAAGAGTTAGATTCGAGACCTGGAGAAGCTTGTTCGTAAAAAAAAATAAAGATGAAGAATCTTGGAAGGATCTGGAATGAAGAACACGGTGGATCTTGAATGGATATCTTGAAGAAATCATGAGAAGATTAAGTGTTCTTGAGGTTTGAGGGATTTCTGGGAATTTCTGGGATCGATTAAGGTTGAAGATGAAGATTCATGAGTGTTTCTGGGAGTTTCTGATGAGAAACTGGAGGAAGATGATGAAGTTCATGCGTGATATGGGGAAAAGATGAAGGATATTGATGAAGAACTTGATGAACACGTTGATTGTTCATGGCGGAGAAGAGAAAGATCTGGAGAACCTGCGAAGAACTCGATGATGTTCTTGAGGATCTGTGGAAGTTGATCGGAGAATGATGAATGCAGGATGAAGATGATGAATCGGATGAAATTTCATTGTTGATTTGGTGATGAAGATTGTTAAAGATCCGGTGAAGAGTTGATGAAGATTGTGGATCTTCTGGTGAATTACGCAGTTTCCGGCGACGGTTTTAGTTACCGGTGACCGTTGCGGTGGCTCCGGCGACAATTGCGGCAACTATGGTGGCGGATGCATGGCCGGCCGGTAAGGGGAAACGGTGAAGGAGGATGCGACAAGTGGCCCTGCATGCAGAGGGAGAGGAGGACACGTGGGTGCATGCAGAGTGTGTTGGCAGGTGCTGGGAGAGAGAGAGAGAGTGCCACGCGTGGCTGTTTATATGCATGACAAGTGGCAAAAGAATGGGATTTGGGCCCCCACAATCAGACACATGGCCCACCGAAGAGGGATTAATTCTAATTTAAAGTATGATTAATACACCAAGACTTAATTAATGATACACTTAAGATTCTAATGATTATTAACCCTAATTAAAACTCTTAAACTCTGAACCTAAATAACTCCTAATTAACTGAAAATTAAATGCTAATACCCTAATTAATTCTAAAAATGATTAAAATCTAATTAATCTCTATGAATTAATTCTAAAACTATTAGACTCTAATTAACTCTATTAATTCTTAAACCTATTAAAAATAGAAAAATAGTCCACTAAACCTATTAAAACTATTTAAAATTCATTAAAAATCTATTTAAAAGAATTAAAATTCTAGAAAAAAAATTAAATCCATTAAAATCCATTTAAAAATTCTAGAAAATAAAGGGAAAAATCTAAAAATGCCATAAAGCCGATTAAACTGATTAGAAAATAAAAGCGCGATTATAGCGAAATAAACAGTAAAAATCAGACACCGAAATGTCCTCAAAAATAACAGCGAGAGCTGAAAACACCGGGACGAGCATCAATTCTCAAAATAAATCCTCGTATTCGAAATGGTATGAAACTGCTTGAAACGTGATCAGAGGGCTGTAACCCCGATAAAGTCAATCTGACTGAAAAAATGCAATGTACGCGGTATGCACATGCAAAATGAAATGAGTCGAAACATGAGCCAAATTGCGATAAGTGGTTGGTCAAATTTTAGGGTGCAACACCCACGTGAATATTAGTCCTAAATCTATCTCTAGCATTTAGAATCTAATAGATGTTTATCTTAGATCGAGTTCGAACAGTATATGTCTATAGCAATCCAAACCCGCTTAGTAAAAAATCAAGATAACCATCGATAAAGAGTTGTAAAAGAGATTTTATACAAATATCCATAAATATACATACAATCAAGGTAATCTTACATACAAAACTCCAACAAATGAAAAATACATAGAGAGGAAGGAAGAAGAATACAAATCTCACGGTCTGTCAACTCTGATTGAAGTGGATTCGACTCCGGATCGTTAAGATGCACCCTCCAATGTTGTTTCTAAGCTAAATCTACTCAAGAATGTGTTGGATGAAGTTGGGGTAAAAAGTTCCAAAACAACATACCCTAAAAAATGCTGTAAAATCACTTAAATAGACAAAAATGGGTCCCAGTATTCGCTTAGCGACTGGCCAGCGAACTGCTGTTCGCTTCGCGAACAGCCTAGCGAACATGACAGCAAACCATTTCTTGTTTCAACCATAACTCTTGAACCGTAACTCCGTTTTACGCGCGGTCGGAAGCGTTGGAAAGCTTATTCAATGCTCTATAAGATAATGACAAAATATCATTGCTCATTTACCTAAAAAAATGAGAAAAAAATCAATTAAACTCAATGAAATTTACGCGACACACAATATATACAGTATAATTTAAACTATACAACATATGCACAAAAGTTGAGGTTTATTGGTTGAATCAAGCCAATAAGTGCTAATTATTTACACTCAAAATCAGTACATTTTAGCACTTATCATACACCACAAACGGTTCTATCGGATTCGGCAAAATTAAAACAGGAGTTGTCGTCAATCTTCTCTTAAGTTCTTGAAAACTTCCCTCACACTTTGCATTCCAAACAAAAGCTTGACTTTTCCTAGTCAAATGCGTCAACGACAATGATAACTTGGCAAATCCCTCAATAACTTTCCGATAATATCCCGCCAAACCAAGAAAACTTATAATCTCAAAAACTGATTTCGGAGTCTCCCATTGGGATACCGCTTTAACCTTCGACGGATCAACTGCAATACCTCTACTCGAAATCACATGACCAAGGAAACTCACTTCGTTCAACCAAATCTCACACTTAGAGAGTTTAGCATATAACTGCTTCTCTTTCAATACAGATAACACAATCCTTAGATGCTCGACATGTTCTTCTTCACTCTTCGAATAGACCAAAATATCATCAATGAAAACAACCACAAACTTGTCCAAATAAGGATGGAAAATCCTATTCATGTACTCCGTAAATACACCTTGTGCATTAGTCACACCAAATGGCATCACAAAATACTCATAGTGTCCATACCTTGTTCTAAAAGCAGTCTTCTGAATATCCTCAGCCTTCACGCGAATCTGATGATACCCAGATCTCAAATCTATCTTACTGAACACACTCTCACCAACCAACTGATCCATCAAATCATCAATCCTCGAAAGTGGATACTTATTCTTGATAGTCATCTTGTTCAATTATCTGTAATCCACACAGAGTCTCATAGAACCTTCTTTCTTCTTAACCAACAACACCGGTGCACCCCACGGTGACACACTCGGACGAATAAACCTCTTCTCAAGTAGATCTTCAAGTTGACTCTTCAACTCTTTCAATTCCGATGCGGACATACTATATGGAGCCATCAATATCAGACTAGTTCCAGGAATTAAGTCAATCACAAACTCCATTTCTCATTCTGGCGATAAATCTATTATCTCCTCAGAAAAAACTTTCGGAAAGTCACGGACAATTGGTAAAGCATCAATCGTTCCACTTTCACCAATGCTCACCGTTGCCATTAACAAGAATACCTTAGCACCATCTTGCAGTGATTCCTTCACTTGCTTAGCAGTCATAAACAAATCTTCCTCGTCCTCAGGTTCAGGAAAAATAACCGTTTTGTCAAAACAGTTAATATAGACACGATTGAATTCCAACCAATTCATCCCAAGAATAACATCAAGTTGATCTAAGTGAAGACACACTAAATCCACTCCAAAGTCTTTACCAAAAATACTCAACGGACAATTCAAACACACATACGGGGTAGTTACCGAACCCATATCAGGAGTATCAATAACCATACCTCCACTCATAACAGACAACTCAAGACTTAATCTCTTAACACAATCCAAAGAAATAAAAGAATGCGTAGCTCCAGTATCAATTATAGCGATCAAAGGTATACCATTAATGAAGCACGTACCTCGGATCAATCGATCATCATTAGCAGTCTCCGATCCTGATAGAGAAAACACTTCCCCACTCCCTTGAGTCTTCTTTGGCTTGTCACACTTGGTACTAATATGCCCTTGCTCACCATAGTTGTAGCAAGTCACATTCGCACCGTTTCTGCACTCAAGAGCTTTGTGGCCTGGCTTCCCACACTTGAAACACTTCTGCTCGACACTCGTGCACTCAGGAGCACGATGTCCCGCTTCACCGCACCTAAAACATCTCACCGGAGTAGAAACTGCTCCCCCACTTGGCTTCTTGCCGTAACCAGCTTTCTTTTTCCCCTTCTCTGCAGGAGTCACATACGGATTTCCTCTAAATCGACCTTTTCCTTTCTTGTCACCTAAACTCTTGTAGTGGCTAGACCAAGCCCTACTGTCTTCATCATAAATTCTACTCTTGCTCACCAACTCAGAAAATCGCCTAATCTCCTGATAACCAACAACTTGCTTGATTTCAGGCCTCAAACCATTCACAAACTTAAGACACTTGGATCTCTCTGCATTAGCAGTGTTATAATAAGGACAAAACTTAATCAATTCCTCAAATCTTGCGGCATACTCGGCCACAGTTGAGTTACCATGCTTCATCTCAAGGAATTCGATCTCCTTCTTACCACGCACATCGTCTGGAAAATACTTCTCTAGAAATGTCTCTCTAAAAAGATCCCAAGTAACCATAATCTCATCCTCCTCAAACCTTTGGCGAGTATTACCCCACCAGTCATCAGCTTCCTCTTCAAGCATATGAGTGCCAAACTGCACCCTCTACGCATCCGAACAATTCATGACTCGAAAGATCTTCTCAATCGCTTTCAGCCAAACTTGTGCTTTGTCAGGTTCATGAGTTCCCTTGAAAATCGGTGGATTGTTCCTTTGAAACCTTCCCAAAGCATGAAACTCATCATCAGCGTTATTTCCAACATTCACATTGGCTTGAGGATTCTGCCCAATCGCCCAAGGCAACCTCGTTAACGCCTCAGTAATCGCTTCGTCATTCCTGCCTGCAACCATTATTCTTGATTCCCACAACAAATCCTCGTTAGAACAACCATATGGATAGTGCTACACGCATATACCAAATGCATAAGGGAATGAACACGTTAACAACTTGGTCAACAGACCAACCTGCTCTGATACCACTTAATGTAACACCTCCTTCTATACCCCCAAATAAACAAATAAATCACATAATAAAATTTCATCAGAGTAAATTTGAAACATGGTATAAAAGAAGTATGCCACATCATTCATCAAAATAACATACAACACCTGCATTCTAAAAGACATGCAACAGTGGGGTAGTTCAACAGAGGAACTTAGTCCTTACACCCACATCTCAATATTTAGAATTAAAGCGAAAAATTTAAACATGGAATCACTTAAAACATTTAATCATATAAATACATATCATTCAGTTTGTTTCATCACATCATTCGTGTTTACATAAACATTTACCATCAGATACATATACAAAATGTATCCCAAAAGAATACTATACAAGCCTAACTACCAGTGCTACATATCAGAGCATAACCGACCAAAAGAATGAAGCTATACTTCACAAAAGACCTCCAGCAACCTAATCTGCAATGCCTCATAGAGCATTATAAAACAGTAGAAGGGTGAGAAATATTATCATAATAATCAATGCATATAACTATATATATATATATATATACACAAACATAGAATACGCATATTCCACATTTCTCACCACAATTCATTCATAACTCATCATACATTTCACAACATTTTTAAACACACATGGATAATCACAAAACATGTTTCATCATGCACATATCCATAGCTCTCAACTCAACAAATCCACACACAAGCATATTTCATATAACAATAATATCTATGTTATGTGACCCAACACAACTCAATGCAACTCATGCCATGTGGTACCAACACTTGTTATCATTTTTTCGATTTTTATACTTAAACCGGGTCCGCCCTTCTAGACCGATAACAACAAAAGCCCATTCCCTAAGCTTTCAAACCCACCCTTATAGGTTTGGGACAAGTCACTAGTCTCCACGAAACTAGCAAGCATTGCCTCTTGACTAAATGATGCATATGCAATCAACCACCAAATACACTTAAGACCGTTCCCGCATCTTAATCCCATGCATTCTAATAATTCATCACCCAAGAATTATAATAATGATTGCACACACAACATATTTCACATAATCAAAGCATTCATACTTTAAATCATCATCACCATATCATCAAGCAATGCACACATATTCACAATATGTTCTCATGCATTAATAATAACATCGTGCCAACGGCAACGAACTCAATCAAAATCATCATGCACTTTTAATCAATTTAAACAATGCATATATTGTCAAAAGACCACATTTCACAATCAATTCCACAATCTAGGATTCATGCCTTACGGCTACCCATAACATATGTTTCACAGTATACAATTACTTATTTCTAACAAGGATCGAACACAATCGAACCAAGAAATCAACATAGGATGGAATCACAAGGAAAATGAAATGTTTTCACGCTCGCTGGCTCGCTTGCCTAGCGAGTCTCTAGCGAATACTCGCTATCTGTTCGCCTAGAGAACAAGCTCGTGAAGGCAAACAGAAGCTACTGACTTTGCTCACTACCTACTCGCTGCAGCGAGGCCTTAGCGAATCCTTCGCCACCTCACTCGTTACCAGCGAACCAGATCAAATGCATTCTGTCCAAGTCTGGGACCTCTTGCTAACTTGCTCGCCTAGTGAGTTTCTAGCGAACGCTCGCGACCTGTTTGCCTAGCAAAGGTGCTAGCGAACGTCTGCGAACTCAGAAATCCTCACTGTCCAACTTTCATAACTCTCCACAAAACCGACCGATTCTCACCAAACAAGTTCCATAGCCTTAGTCTAACCTCCCTCGACTAAATTATACCACTTATTCTCATTTTTTACTGTTAAAACTCGGTTTCTATCGATTAAACTCATTTATGCCCTAGAATGGAAGTTATAGAAAACATCCAACAATCTAACCCAAGCATACATAACCATATACATTGACAAGATAATGATATTTCACACCCTTACCTTGGTTAAATCGATGCTTGAGAGTTGTTCTTGAGCTTTTCCAACTTTTCCTTCTTCTCCTTCTCTCTTCTCCTCTTTCTCCTTCTTTCTCTATTCTTTCTCTTATGTTTCCTCTTTATCTCTTTTCTTTCCATTTTTCCTTTATAAGTCTTTCCATTCTATTTCCTTCCATAAATTCTCCTCTCAAATATCTACCAATAATTCCAATAATCAAAATCATCCAAATAAATCAATTAATTAACATGAATAATTAATTATTGAAAAATTGGGCGGTTACAGGGCTTGGTGGGGCTGGAGGTATGTTGTTGAGACATTGTAGATGACTTAGGTTGTACCGAAAGAGGGTTTTTGATGGGGTTGTGTGAGATAAGACAGAAGGTGGATTGGAATACGAGAACGGGTTTAGAAGGGTTTACTTGAAGAAGAGGAGGGAATTCAATATTTTGACCAATCAGAATGTGATTATTTTTCAAAATATAATTCCCTATTAATTGCTAAAATTCATCATTACTAGAGTTCCTCAACTTTCTAAGAGACTTTTTAAATTGAGTATCCTTGAGGCCTTGTGTAACCACTTCAACATCATTTAGGTCAGAATCACCAAGCTTTACACCAACCTTTTGATATTGACACCAGTTATCCCTGAGTATGGCTTTCTTGCATACCAGAGATTTCATACTCTTAATGTCACAAAACAAGGTCATGACATCCTGAGTGACATTGCTTCCTTTATGCAGGCCATCTTTTAGGGACTCCATCAAATTCCAATACAGAAAGTCCAGATGTCTGTGATGTACCTTCTTTGGATATGCTATCTTGACTTGCCTGCTGTCCACACATTCATCATATCCTGTTCTCCCATTCGGTGGGCACTTTGGAGTACTTCTTCCTGACTCCTTGGTCTTCTTTATCCTTGTGGGTGTCTCCCTTTTTTCAACCATCTTGGCTCCTTCTTTTCATCATTGATTAGCCCAGTGAGGTTACTTCTAGACTCCCATAAATAGCAATTATTCTTTGCTCTGGATCCCCTCATGACTTCTTTACCTTCTTCATTGATGACAACACATTCATCTTTAGTGAATTCTACACTGAAGCCTTGATCACAGAGTTGACTCATACTGATGAGATTAACAATCAGTCCTTTAACCAACAAGACATCATTCAGTCTTGGAACACCAGGGCCATCTAGTTTTCCAGCACCTTTAATTTCTCCTTTAACTCCATCACCAAATGTTACATGACTAGATGAATGTGGTTTAAAATTTATCAAGTGATCCTCAATTCCAGTCATATGTCTGGAGCAGCCACTGCCAAAGTACCAATCCTCTTTGGTTGGCATTCTTGGGGAATTGTGAGCTACTAAAGCCATATTCTTGGCAACCCAATGTCTTTGCTTACTAGGTGCATTCTTCTTAGGTTTTGCTTGAGGTTGTCTTTTGACATGAGCTCTCTGTTTAGATTTCCCTTGATGACTAGGAAATCCATGCAGCCAGAAATACACAGATTTGATATGACCCAGTTTTCCACAGTGGTAACATCTATACCCTTGGAATCTACTTTTGACTTGGTTCCAGTTTCTGTGTGGTGGATGTTGTGAAATTGGTCGTGACAATCTTTTCACCTTCTGAACCTCAGGTTGTAATCTCTTCAGTTTCAGAGTAGGATTTTGTCTATCAACAAATCCCAGTCCAGACCTATTTATTGAGTTCTAACCACTCTGCAGAATCTCTTCTAGAGTGTAAGTCCCTGGATTTAGCATCCTTATGGATTTTGCCATCTGCTCCATTTTGGATTCCAACAAGTTGACCTTACTTTTGAGTGAGTCTATTGTTGCTAGCTGCTCTATCTTCTCAGCCTCTAATTCCATTATGCACTTCTTCTGATGCTTTCCTTGCTGGTGCAATTCAATGTTTGTGATGGACAGCTTCTTATATGATTCTGTTAGTTTATCATAAGTTAGCTCCTCTTCACTTGAGTCACAATCAGATACACATACACTTTTTAGAGCTGTGACATGTTTTACAGACTCATCTTCTGATCCACTTTCAGAATCTCCATCAGACCAAGTTATAGTTAGGCCTTTTTCTTTCCTTTTGAGATAGGTGGGACATTCCTTTCTTATATGGCCATATCCCTCACATTCATGACACTGTACTCCTCTGATTTGGCTGACTTTATCTTCAGATTTCTCTTTATCAGAAGGCATGATTTTTGTATAAGGTTTAGACCTAGCATCTATCCTTTTGACTAGTTTGTTGAACTTTCTTCCTAGCAAGGCAATTGTTTCAGACAAATTCTCCTCCTTATCACCATCTTCTTCATCTGAATCAGCAGTGTTTGAGATAAGAGATATACGTTTGCTCTTTTTTTCCACAAACTGATCACACATGCCCATCTCAAATGTTTGGAGAGAACCTATAAGTTCATCCACCTTCATGTTGCATATGTCTTGGGCTTCTTCAATGGCTGTTACTTTCATAGCAAACCATTTAGGTAGTGACCTTAGAATCTTTCTTACAAGCTTCTCTTCAGCCATCATTTCTCCCAAAGCTTCTGAGGTGTTTGCAAGTTCAAGAACATTCATGTAAAACTCATGAATGGTCTCATCTTCCTTCATTCTCAGCTCTTCAAATTTGGTGGCCAGCATTTGAAGTCTTGACATTTTGACCTTTGAAGTTCCCTCATGAGTAGTTTTGAGAGTGTCCCAGACATCCTTTAGTAGTTCACAGTGGTGTACCAGCCTGAAGATGTTTTTATCTATGTCATTGAATAGAGTATTCAATGCTTTAGAGTTTCCAAGAGCCAACGCCTCTTGCTCTTTGGTCCATTCCTCTTCAGGAATTTGCACAGATATTGCATCCTTGTCAGTCTTCACAGGATGTTCCCAACCAGAGTTTGCAGCTCTCCAAGCTTTGTTGTCTAATGATCTTAGGAATGCAATCATCCTAGGCTTCCAATAGTCATAATTAGAACCATCCAGAATTGGAGGTCTATTGGCGAATCCAATATCTTTATCCATAGTACCAGAATTTGATTTCCCTAGATCTCACCCAGAATAAACAGGCAGGGTGCCTGCTCTGATGCCAATTGAAAATTCTAGCAAGCACATGATGGATGTTATTCCCATGGTTATAACATCCACTCTGACATCTGCTACTTAACAGCTAATACTCAGCAATAATAAAAGCAGTAAATAACACAACAATTATTTACCCAGTTCAGTGTCAACAACACTTACATCTGGGGGCTACCAAGCCAGGGAGGAAATTCACTATCAGCAGAATCAATTCAGAGTTAAACCTCCAGTTTACACTCCTCACTTAATCTCTACCCAATGACACTTCAACCTAGAGACACTCTAGACCCGAGTATACCCACTCACTCCCCCTCAATCACATAACAGTGATTTCTAATTCACAATTACAATACAAAACAGTATGAAGAGACACTTCACATACACACACCTTATTCTTGCTTCACAGCTTTGATCAAGGAACTCACACACTCTTGCTTCACAAATTCGAGTGAGACACAACCTAGAATCTACCTAACCAATGCAATCATCAACCATACAATTGATTGGATTACAAGTATTCCTAAGCAAAATTCACACGTGAAGACTAGCCTTCTTCACACACAAGGACTCTCTAATTAGTACTCTCTAATCTTCTGTCAAGAGCTACTCTTCAGAATTGCTCCTTCTGATATTTATAGCCGCTTCAGTCCTTTGGGCCTTGGTGCATAAATTAGGTTTTATCCATAATAAAACCTCTCTTCAGTATTCTGCACGCTTGCCACTTTAATTAGGTACCTGTTAGTTCCCCTAGGGCTTCTGAAATGTCTCCTGCATTCCAGCTTGAGCTTCTGATTTGTTTCCTGAGTTCTAGCTACCAGAATAACAAACCTGCGCTTGATGTCATACGATCTATGTCATAACATTGAGTATGACATCCAGCTTAACTTATAGTTAGCTGAGTTAACTTACCCTGCACAGTCCATATTCTGAATGTATCAACATCAGACATGACATTCATACATACACTAATGTTTTACCATAAAATGCAGCCAATCAAGAGCACTGGCAATTTCCATTTTCCTGTATTATGCCTTTGTTTTGTTTCTTTTTCAGGTTTTTGTATTTTCAAGGCTACTCGAGAAGAAATGGAGAAAAACAAGCTAAAAACCCTACTTTCTGAGGAAATGTACGCATGGCTTCCACCATGGCGGGCGCCATAGGGTATGCAACACATTTGATGCAAGCCAACTGCTGACAACTGCCACGTCTCCCACTCCTTTCTACCCTAGTACATGTGACAGGCGCCACCTTCACATAGATGTTTCCTTCCCAAGAGGAGTTGGGGGCATTCCTGTCTTTACCTGTACTTTCCTGCCTCTATAAATAGAAGAGTTCTAATTCATTTCAAACCGTCCAAGCTTTGAGAATAGAACTCAAGCCATAAATTTCACCTATTGTAAAGTAATAAACTTCTCACATCGAGGGGTTATTACACCGTGTAATCGAGTCTGTAATCGAGTTTGGAGCACTTGGGTAGAAGTTAAACCTACCACCATTTTATTTCCTCCATTTACTTCCAATTGTACAAGATTTTTTAAGCCTCTCGTTTAGAGCAGGTTTCTGCTTATTTATCGCCTTTTATTTATCTGTCGTTTATTTCCCGCACCGCTTTTACTTTCCGCACGGTTTATTTCTTGCACCCTTTATCGCACTTTAGTTATTTACTCGCACTTTATTTTCCATGCCTATTTACCTTACCATGTTCGGCTAAATCTTAAGGGCTAGGATGCGAGGATTATAGTTATAATTAGTATTCCACATGGTTGTCGGTAGAATTACTTGGGGGTTATTTTAGCTTTTAACACTTATTTTATGTACTTAAAATCCGTTGGGTAAGATCGAAAGCCGTACAACCTTTAGATAAATTAGGTTAGTTTTGACTGTTTAGAGGAAGCGAAAGTGCTTCACTCATTCAATTAGGAGTCTTTAATGTTTAAGAAAACCGATTTTAAAACAATTTTCGGACACGTTAATGGATTTAAAGTCCGGTTCGCAAGAACCTATTTTTGTTAGAAATTCCAGGTTAAAATAGTTTTCAACTAAGTCAAGAAACTATATTTCTTAAAAATAGGTTTATTAATCCTAACGCAATGTGCACCTTTTTATAAGTGACAATAAGAGGGGTCGATTAGGGATAAACTCGGCTCTGAATACGCGAAAGCAACAGTTCCCATTAAATTAGTTCTTTTCATGAGTAGAAAATATTACCCCATAAGGAATCCTATATGTACACATCTGGAATACTACGTAGCTATATGAAATGCATCTATGCCTATTACTTTATTGTTAATTTTAATCACGCACTTTACTTTTATTTCGCACAAACCATTAAAGGGCGATTCGCAAGTGCACGAATAACGTCACATTAATACAAAATATTATCGATCCCACAGAGACCAAACGTCAATATATCGAGTACTATTGTTACGGTGTTTATCTAAGGCAAGTCAATTAAGGGGTTGGTTGTGCAAAATAAAATTAAAGTGCAGGATTAAAATTAATAATAAAGCAATAGGCATAGATGCAATTCATATAGCTACGTCGTATTCCAGATGTGTACATATAGGATTCCTTATGGGGTAATATTTTCTACTCATGAAAAGAACTAATTTAACGGGAATTGTTGCTTTCGCGTATTCAGAGCCGAGTTTATCCCTAATCGACCCCTCTTATTGTCACTTATAAAAAGGTGCGCATTGCGTTAGGATTAATAAACCTATTTTTAAGAAATATAGTTTCTTGACTTAGTTGAAAACTATTTTAACCTGGAATTTCTAACAAAAAGAGGTTCTTATGAACCGGACTTCAAATCCATAAACGCGTCCGAAAACAATTTTGAAATCGGCTTTCTTAAACATTAAAGATTCCTAATTGACTGAACCAAGTGCTTTCGCTTCCCTCGGACAGTCAACACTAACCAAATTTATCTAAAGGTTGGATGGATTTCGATCTTACCCAACATATTTTAAGTGCAGAAAATAAGTGTTAAAAGTTAAAATAACCCTTAAGTAATTCTATTGACAATCATTTGCAATACTAATTATAACTATAATCCTCGCATCCTAGCCCTTAAAGTTTAGCCAGACATGGTAAATAAATGCGAGAAAATAAAGTGCGGGTAAATAAATAAAGTGCGATAAAAGGGGTGCGCTAAATAAATAGCAGGTAAATAAACGTGCGACAAATGATAGGCAGGTAAATAAAGGCAATAACAGAAACCTGCTCAATCGAGAGGCTTTAAAATCTTGTACAACTGGAAGTAAATGCGGAAATAAAATGGTGGCAGGTCCCAAATGCTCCAAACTCGATTACCGACTTGATTACACGGTGTAATAACCCCTCAATGTGAGAAGTTTATTAATTAATAGACAAGTGAAATTTATGGCTTGAGTTCTGTTCTCTAAGCTTGGATGGTTTGAAATGAATTAGAAATCTTCTATTTATAGAGGCAGGAAAGTACAGGTAAAGACAGGAATGCCCCCCAACTCCTCTTGGGAAGGAAACATTTGTGTGAAGGTGGCGCCCGCCACATGTACTAGGGTAGAAAGGAGTGGGAGACGTGGCAGTTGTCAGCAGTTGGCTTGCATCCTTCTCATGGCATCTCCTATGGCGCTCGCCATGGTGGAAGCCACGTGTACATTTCCTCAAAAAGTAGGGTTTTAGCTCGCTTTTCTTCATTTCTTCTAGAGTATCCTTGAAAATACAAAAACCTGAAAAAGAAACAAAGTAGAGGCATAATACAAGAAAATGGAAATAAAATACTAGATAACATGCGCAAAATCGAGTCAAATAAACAATATATTTTAGGTCTATCAAATTCTCCCACACTAAAACCTTTGCTGTCCTCAAGCAAAACATCATGACAGAACAAGGTGATATTCATAAATGACCTGGGCAAGAAGGACTTATAAGTTCAAACTGGGATGAAATGATAGGTGATGACTCAGTGAACCATAGGTATCGGAATGACACTTCTCCGAAAACATGGACCTAAGCTTCGTTCTTTACAAAAATCAATCCGTACCACCCTATTGTACCTAGGCCTATTTTCGAATTTCCTTTTGAGTCCTTTTCATTCTGGTGCAATCACATTAAGCCCGTTATCCGTACGAAATCATGGTGAAGTGAGTGGTTAGTGATTCTGATCTAAAGCATGGGGTTCTGGTGCACAAAGTGGTGTAACCCCTTTTATTAGCCCATCTGCAACTGTGGGGGATCGGATCGTGATCCGCCCTACCGAGTTCAGTACCAGAAAACTCTGAACCAACTCACAGTGGGGAGGTATTCTGCCTTTTTTTTTATCATTTTTCTTTTTCTTTTCGAAATTACAACTTTGTGGGTTTAAACGACCTTGTGAGGGTTACCTATACCCGAGTTTGTAATTATTTTATATTCTTAGCATACCAATCATTCACTTATTTTCATCGATCCTTCACTTAGATAACTCTTAGGTCGAAGATGACTGCTAGGATAAACTACTTAGGCTTACTATGGATATTCTATTAAGGCCATGGTATTTAGAGTATCGGGGTCTATTTCTGCATTTGTGAAGCCTAAGGTGTCATAATGATACCGATGTTTCAAAGAGAATTTCCCAAATCATCCGCATCCTAATACGACCTTGCCTCAATGTCCAAGAAAATTTTCAAAATAGTACACTATTTGTCAAAAAGTTTTTGGTGGGGAAAATTAATGCGGGAGTAAGATGAGAGAGTAAACGTATACTGTAAAATGATTTGTTAAGCACAAGTATGTTCTAAAAAAAAACAGAAAGAAAAATGAAGGGAAAATAACTGAAAGCGATAAAAGAAATAAAATGCGAGATAAAGCGGGAAAATAAATAAATTCTCCTTCTACACTTAAATTGAACATTGTCCATAATGTTTCAAAATAAGTAAGGGACGAGGTACCTGAGGTGCCTAGGGCATACTACCGGTGCTGTCAGTAGCGTACTCGGAGTACCTGGGGCGGCGGAATCTACTGCGATGATGATCGGTCTGAGAAGCTTCGAACGCGTCGAATTGGGTGGACAGCGCAACTTGAGATTGCATAATGCTTTGTAAAATTCTGGTATGCAGATCTCATATGTCCCAAGAACATTAATCTCTGCCAACAAGGACGAGGACAGACCACGACCAATTTAAATTACTTTAAATTGTACTAATATCATGACCAATGTCATGGCGTCTATTGTGAGATCAACAGGCTGACAGACATATTATCTAACCATTTAAATTGTGCAGAATCGTAAATGCTGAAAGATAAATAACACAATGAATTGTTCACCTAGTTCGGTGCAACCTCACCTACATCTAGGGGCTACCAAGCCAAGAAGGAAATTCAATATTAGCATAATTAATTCAGAGCTAAACTCCCCCGTTTACAACCCCTCACTTAATCTCTACCCAATGACATTTCTGCCTAGAATCCACTAGACAAGAGACCCCGCTCACTCCCCCTCAATCACCGCAGTGATAATCAGTTCATTACAAAAGACAGACCTTAGAAGACACTCTTCAAAGTCACACCACTTGATCTTGCTTAACAGCTTTAATCGGACAATTCACTCTTGCTTAAAAGCTTTGAGTGAATAATGAACACAACAATTCATACACATTAAACCAATGCAATTATAAAGCAGACAATTGCTTGGCACACAAGGAATCTTTAGACTCCTAAGCACACGTGAAGAACAAAGTTCTTCACTCACAAATTTGACTACCACAATGTATCCAAAGATACAAAGGGTGACTTACAAAGACACACACAATGGACTCTCAAAATCCTAAACCTTAATTCTACACTCAAGTTTTTCTTGTTGTGAGTGCTTGATTTTCCCTTACTTCTGTGCCTCCTGTTATAGAAATACAGACTGGGCTTGGGCTGGTCACAAGTAACAAACATTAGGTTTAACAAAGTAAAACTAATTTCCACAATTCAAGGTGTTGTCAAATTAGGTCACAACTGCTTCATGTTAGGCCCAACCCTGACTAGAATCTCTCCTGAGATAACTAAGGAGCCATAACAGGTTTCCTGAAGTATAGTCTGAGTTTCCTCTTGCAATATAACAGTAAACCTAAACACGCGCCCCTGATGTCATATGCTTGATTTCGTATAACATCTAGCATGACATCCAACACACTTTGTTCTTAGCTGACCAAACTCCCCCTGCTGAACACACCTGCAGAATCTTCATCACAACAGTAGAAACAAGCATATTATAGTTTCCTAAAAAGTCTCAAAGATCCTTTTTATGAACACAAATTAAATTTGCCCTTTGTTCCTAATGAATCTCTTTGGACTGCACATACTGATGAGGTATATCCGAAGCATTTTTGTCAAGTGATATAAAACAGCAGCACCTGCTGTACCAGACATCAATGTCCTGACATTCAGTATGACATCCATGACAACAGTTCTATCATTAGCTCCTGCTAGCTCCTTCTGCACCAAACAGTGATGTCATGACATTGGTAATGACATCCTGTTTAAAACACATGATAACAGTACTTTCATCAGCTCCTGCTAGCTCTTGCTGCACCAGACAGCGATGTCATGACATTGGTAATGACATCCTATTTAAAACACATGACATCAGTTCTGTCACCAGTTCCTGCGGTACCAGACAACGATGTCATGACATTGGTAATGACATCCTGATTAAACCACATGACAACAGTTCTGTCACCACAGCAGATGGATGTGACGACATTCAACATGACATTCACATTAAAACACACCACAATAATTTTGTCACCACAGCAGATGGAGATGTTATAAACCAAAATTTAGCCAATCATAGAACCATGGACAATCATAGAATCATGGAACTAACAATCTCCCCCTTTGGCAAATTTTGGCTAAAACAACCAAACAAACATCAGGTCAGCTGTAGTAGATAAGTACAGTAGATACCAACACTAACAGTAGATACCAACACTTTACTCCCCTTGGTTTAGTCAAAAATTGACAAAAGTTAGAGTAAATGTACATACATATCAGTTGTCGTACTGCACATGGTGTCCAAGTCTGACATTTCTTGATCTCTAATAAAAAGACTGCACCAACAATCTTGGACAATGACTTAACCTCCTTGTTGAACTCACTCAGCCAGTGTAAAATCAGTCCTGAACCATAGCTCCTTAAGAGTACACCCTGAATCAGTCTTGAACCTTGAGTTCTTGCCTTGTCTAAAGCTGAACCTTCAGGAATGACACTTTTGACATCAACAATTAAAGGATAATCAATTAAGTACTTGCTAAGTAACAATTGATTTTAAATCCCCTATTTGGGACACAAATATTCTGTAGAGAAAAACAAATTCTCCCAGACAATAACCAATGTTGTACATAGCTTCATATTAGTACAATGTCAACACAAGTAATGAAGCTACACATCAGACAGGTACACAGCTTCCCCTGTCATGCATAATCAACACTCCCCCTAAAAGAGAGAACCCAAACACATGAAGAATCACTGCAACTTTACACCCCTTGATTCACAAACCACACTAGAACAAGTATCAGAAGTAGTCTCAGGATAGACATAGCTTTCTGTGAGATTCCTCAGATTTCATCTTTGAAAGACAAAAAAATCTCCAAGATGTCAGAGTAATGTCCTTCCTTATGCACAAGATCAAGGCTGATGGTGTCTTGATCTTCATCTTCACCTGTCAAACAAGACACAACACTTGGAGAGAGGCTCAAAACCCTGGCTTGATCTATTGATACCCCATAATGTCCCAACATCTGGTATGACATTCCATCCTCATTGAGGCATGCAATCACAAACTACTTGAAACCACAAACACTCTTGAAACTGTATTATTGCAGCAACAAATCCTAGAAGTATAACTCCCCACATCAAGGATAACTAGTGCTCTTTTCCAGAAGCACGTGAATGGAAAACATAAGACTCATCTTCATGTCTTCAAGAGCTCACTCTTTGTTCAGCACACCTGCTGAACGCATTCACTTACTATTTAAACTACAAGCAACTAGTACACCCATCAAATAGAAGTTCTCCCCCTATCTTTTATAGTAGATGCTCCAAGATCACCACAGTATCTCAAGAACAACCTCATGCTCATGTTGTGAAAAGGTACCAAACTGCTCCACTTCTTGCTAGAGTTACCACTTCTCCACAAGACTTCTGGCCCGAGTCAGAGAACAAGATAGACACCCCATAATCCAAGATATTCCTTCTTCATCATTCTCCCATATGATAAGTTAGAACACTTCTGGTTTAACTGGTGCATACTCACTTCCATATAACTCATTATAGTCCAGATTTTCATGCAATGAGACACTCCGGTCTTGTACAATACTTTCACACCATACTCCAAGACAGTCCCTTTACCTCATCATTCTCACGTATGACAAGATAGAGTACTTCTTAGTCAAGATGTGAATCACAAGTTCCACAATAGATCTTCTAGTCCAGCAAACAAAGTGATGTTCGGACATTAGTTAGGACATTATATCACAGACATCATACATTAACCACTTGGACTTACTATCTGAATAGTAATCCAATCTGAGGATCTTCAGAGAGCACAACTCCACCAGCTTGATCAAATATATCTCCAAAGGAAGGTAATCTTCCATACACAGCTTAGGGCTTCTACCACAAGCTCCAAAACATGAATAGAATCAGAACCTTCTTTGTTCTTCAAACAACTACCCTTCTGCACAAGAGTAATTTAAGCACACTTCTTTAAATAACCAAATGCCACTGTTTGGTTACTCAGTTGCTTCTAGAGCTCTAGAAACTCTTCTGATCCGCCAAGCAAACTTGATTTTCAAGTTACATGTCCTACTTTCTCCATAGCAAGGCATCTTAGATACACCAAGACTTGGACCTGTAACATCTACTTCTTCTCACAGCTCCTGCAAACTGAAGTTTCTGCTTGATGTTACTACATCTGATCAGACATCCTGTTGGTGAATTCAGTCCTTCATTATTCCATTTAGAAGAACCTCATCAAGAGTTCCATGTTTACACAGACTTGATTATTGATAGCAGGTTTGCGTAGGAAGCCTATATTCTGCGTTCTTGTACCCCAACAACTCCCTTTGAAGTGCATTTGCTTTATAAAACTCCTCTTTAGAGAAACCAGACATGCCAAAGCTTGATTCTTTATAGACAATTAGTCACAAGAGATATTTACAGAAGGAATCCTACTTTCCTTAAGTAGAGACTTCTTTAGAAAGTCAGAGATAACTGCCACTTATCCTTGACCTCCAAGATGAGCAAGGTCATATATGTACTTAGATCAGAAATAAACTGACCCAAGCAGTGCTATCACCAGCACCATATTCTAGACAAGTTTCTTGCCAGGAAACTTTCTAGATAAATATCAGATGCTTCTAGTAGTGACTAGAACACACCTGCTGCACTCTAATAAATTGATCCAAGGAAAATTTCTTCATCTGCACTTCCACCAACACTACATTCTAGTCTTAGTTTCTTGCCAGGAAACTTACTAGAATAAAGTCAGATCCTACCACACAAGAGTATGGTAACAAGATTATCAGCTATATCTTCTTCAACAGGCTTCTGTACAATCTCTGATGATGGAATGTCTTAACATTTGGTTGAACATCAGATCCTTGAAGTAGACAAAGCAAATCTGGGGCCTGATGCTTGAGCAACAACTGATGAGACAACTTGATCATCAACTAAGGATAATTCATTAAATATTTGAGAATATCTCAAAATAGCAATGAATCTTAAATCCTTGTAATAAATCCTTCTCTGAACTTCATGGATAATCAATTAAATACGTGTGTAGTCCACAAATAGCAATTGATCTTTAATCCACACAACTTCAGGAATACCAAGGCTGAAATATCAAGGCTGACACCCTTGACTCAACCTGCCTATGACTTCCTCTGTTGAAAGAGCCTTTGCAAGTCATGAGTGGTGAAAATAAATCACCTCCCACTATCCTTTCTAAAATAGCCTTCAGCAACTTGTAATACATAGCATAACAGCCCAAGCACATAGCTAAAAACACCATCTGCCAACCATCTACACAACTGCCACAGCCATGCATCAAACTGTATATAGGCCAATCTTCTCTCAGGGCTACCAGAGTTCTTTCATCAAAAAAATATGCAGCGGAACCACCAAAAGAACATCTTCAATATGCCCTAAATAAGATGTCAGAACATCTTATAGGTCATCATACAAAAGTAGTCACTCCTCCTTTGGTAAACCATTCAACAGATCATAGAAGCTCCTATATCATAGGGCATAGCAGCAGATACACATAATCCTTTGCAACCTCCTCCTAACCTCCATAAGCAGCATCTCAAATGTTTAGAAAGATCAGCAACTCAGCTACCACTTCTCCTCGTTCAAAACACCATAAAGTATCTCCCAAGATCTCATCCAGAACAGAAAGGACGCCTGCTCTGATACCAATGGAAATTCTGGTATGCAGATCTCATATGTCCCAAGAACATTGATCTCTGCTCAACAAGGACGAGGACAGACCATGACCAATTTAAATTACTTTAAGTTGTACCAATGTCATGACCAATGTCATGGCGTCTGTTGTGACATCAGCAGGCTGACAGAGTATTTATCTAACCATTTAAATTGTGCAGAACTGTAAATGCTAAAAGATAAATAACACAATGAATTGTTCACCCAGTTCGGTGCAACCTCACCTAAATCTGGGGGCTACCAAGCCAGGAAGGAAATTTACTATTAGCAGAATTAATTCAGAGCTAAACTCCCCCATTTATAACCCCTCACTTAATCTCTACCCAATGACATTTCTTCCTAGAATCCACTAGACAAGAGACCCCGCTCACTCCCCCTCAATAACCGCAGTGATAATCAATTCATTACAAAAGACAGACTTTAGAAGAAACTCTTCAAAGTCACGTCACTTGATCTTGCTAAACAGCTTTAATCAAGGACAATACACACTTGCTTAAAAGCTTTGAGTGAATAATGAACACAACAGTTCATACACACTAAACCAATGCAATTATACAACAGACAATTGCTTGGCACACAAGGAATCCTAAGACTCATAAACACACGTGAAGAATAAAGTTCTTCACTCACAAATATTTCTACCAAAATGTATCCAAAGATACAAAGGGTGACCTACATAGACACACATGATGGACTCTCAAAATCCTATACCTTAATTCTACACTCAAGTTTTTCTTGTTGTGAGTTCTTGATTTTCCCTGCTTCTGTGCCTCCTTTTATAGCAATGCAGACTGGGCTTGGGCTGGTCACAAGTAACAAACATTAGGTTTAACAAAGTAAAACTAATTTCCACAATTCAAGGTGCTGTCAAATTACGTCACAACTGCTTCATGTTAGGCCCAACCCTGACTAGAATCTCGCCTAAGATAACTAAGGAGCCATAACAGTTTCCTGAAGTATAGTATGAGTTTCCTCTTGTAATATAACAGTAAACCTAAACACGCACCCCTGATGTCATATGCTTGATTTCATATAACATCTAGCATGACATCCAACACACTTTGTTCTTAGCTGACCAAACTCCCCCTGCTGAACACTCCTGCAGAATCTTCTTCACAACAGTAGAAATAAGCATATTATAGTTTCCTAAAAAGTCTCAAAGATCCTTTTTATGAACACCAATTAAATCTACCCTTTGTTCCTAATAAATCTCTTTGGTCTGCACATACTGATGAGGTATATCCAAAGCATTTCTGTCAAGTGATATAAAACAGCAACACCTGTTGTACTAGACAACAATGTCATGACATTCAGTATGACATCCATGACAGCAGTTCTGCCATTAGCTCCTGCTAGCTCCTTCTGCACCAGACAACGATGGCATGACATTGTTAATGACATCCTATTTAAAACACATGACAAAAGTACTTTCATCAGCTCCTGCTGCACCAGACAGCGATGTCATGACATTGGTAATGACATCCTGTTTAAAACACATGACATCAGTTCTGTCACCAGTTCCTGCTGTACCAGACAACGATGTCATGACATTGGTAATGACAACTTGATTAAACCACATGACAGCAGTTCTGTCACCACATCAAATGGATGTCACGACATTCAGCATGACATTCACATTAAAACACACCACAACAATTCTGTCACCACAACTGATGGAGATGTTATAACATCCTGCTTAACATCAGTGCATAATCATGTTTTACCAAATTTTAGCCAATCATAGAACCACGAACAATCATAGAATCATTGAACTAACACTTTGTACAGACTGGCTCATCTGCTGCTGAGACTCTTGCATGAATCTCATATTCTGAGACAGTTGTTGCGAAATAGTGTTGACCAAATTGTCGCGTCTTTCCTCTCTAGCTAGTTGTGCTTGCCACATCTGCTCAGATATCTAAAAGCCGGGTGCGGTACCTGCAGAATGGTACGAGGAAGACGGTGCAGTGTGTGTCTGTGATGTGTGGTGAGGCGACATAGGGTGATCGGAAGATCGCTCTCGCCGATCATACGCGTCATTAGTATCAAGGCCTTCGCCAATAGGAATATTAGGGGGTACTGGACCTTTAATGGGTGGAGTATCTAAATCATAGGTCCAGTTTCCCGGGTTAGTTACATCAGTGCATCTAGTACAGGGTAAAACGGCAGATGGGATAGCCTTCCCATGAATCATAAGCTCGAAACCTCCTTCTCTCCTGACTTTGCACAATTCCATATCTTTCAAAAATTTCAAATTAATTATGTGAGGAGGGAGAGGCTCTAAAGTGGCTATCTCAACATCAAGGTCCAGAGCCTTTGCAATGGACATGATCTGTCCTCCGAGGGCTATGGTCCCAATGCTCTTAATAGAGACATTCATGTGGGCTATCATAAATGGAACTACATTAAATCGCCTATTTGTGAGGGAGCCTTGCAAGAATAGTAATTCTTTGGCATTCACCTCGTTAGGATTCTCCCGGCAAAATATAGTGCAGGCTAACATGTAGCGGAATACACGAATGGCTGGGTTATGAATCCGGGAAGCAAGTATTCCTCCAAAAGATGAAATATTAAAATTTGAAAACCTGTGCTAGAAGGAAAATGCTTCCACAGACCATTCGAAATCCAGAGGTGCCTTACAAATAGCACCCGCACCAAAAGGCAATCCAAGCCTTTCCGCAAGTTCATCAGTACTAAACGAATATTTAACATTAAACATCCGGAACTGGATCGTGCCAACTATGCTAGCAGTGTCGGGTCTGACAACATAAATCAGGGAACTCAAGAATTCCCTGGTCAGCCGGTCAAAAGTAGGATCATGCCTGGCAAAAATCTCATGCAGGCCCAGAGTATCTAATAAATGATATACACTATGATAGATACCTAAAGAGTAAAGGCAGTTATCTTCCACGTACCTTGTTGAAGCAATGTCTCAGTTTCGCAGTTTGTCGAGGATTTTCCGTTGTCTTTCCCCGGGTTTTCTTTGACGCAAAACATAGCCATCGTGCTCCGTGGATGAATGTTGGAGGTTGAGGAAGATGAAGAATGAGTATTTTTATGGGTTTTGTAAAGATGAGTTTTTGGATGGATTTTTGTGAGAGAAATGAAAAATAGATGTTGGAATGGTTAAGGGTTTGGTGAGTGGAAGATAAATTTGTGAACTTTTGGTGGGTTGGGGAGGATATTCGTGTAGCCAAAAATGAGTTTTGGAGGTTTTTGGGGACAAAAATGGTGGTTTCCCAACTTCTGCCCCGCATATAGTCCAGACCCCGTGGCGGGCGCCATGGACTATATGGCGGGCGCCACCCTTTGAAAAGGTAGTTGGGCCAGATTTTTGCTTTGCTTTGGGCCTTGGTTCTCCTCCTTATTCTTTTGGGGGTGTGTTGTAGTAAAAACCATCTGGCCTTGCATACTAATAATTTTTTTCTTTTATATATATATATATATATATATATATATATATATATATAGATATATATATATATATATATATATATATATATATATATATATATATATATATATATATATATATTTTTATTGACATAAAAGAACAAAAACAAAAAATGATTAAAGTAAAGTTAAATGACATAGCAAATATTATAAATATAAATATAGAGTATAATATAATGTCATGAAAAATAAAAAACATAATTGGAAATGCGATAAGTCAGTAAATACAAAAAGGAAATAAAATAAATACTGAAAGCAGTGAAAAAGTGTCATCATGGAGGTGGTTGCTCGTCCGACGGATTGGGATGACGGAGTGAATGCAGCTCTCCGTGTAAATCTGAGATCTCCTGATACACAACGTCTGTCTCAGTGGCATGGGTCATACAAGTCAGGTCTGCTACTTTCTACTGATACTGAACCTGTAAAGTAAGATCTGTTACTTTCTGCTGAAGATGAGCTATCTCGGAACGTAGCTCAGCTATCTGGGTATACAAGTCAGATCTTTGTAATGCATGATTATTGGAAAGCACAGTCGTCCTCGGAGAAGGTGGAGAGGGATGGTATTCCGCTGAAGGCGGTGTATGTGGGTCGTCGATCATCTCGCCATACCCTTCCAACGCATAATTCCAATTGTATGGATCATGCACACTAGTCACAACTAGGTTTGGCAGAGTGAAATAATGGACCGTCTGGTAATCAATGAGAAGTTTGAAAGCATCAGGCTGAAAGGAAGCTCTCCTCAACAGTGCACGATCTAAATATAAATCAATATCAAGTGAGGTAGGTCCGCAATAAGGGGTCAGATGTAACAACTGATTGGTCAGTCCCAATGTACTGGCTATGCGTGTAACGGTGCCTCCGACAGGAATAACTCCTTCGGATGATCTAGCTTGGCCTTCAAAATTATACAACAAGAAATTCCCACACGCTACTGGGCACAACCTGATAGCGCAGAATAGAAAGAATATCTCTTCCTCGCTAACATGCATGTCAGAATCTTCCTTTCCAAGGGAGGTGTGAGCCACAGTGATCTGGAAATATCTCATGGATGGGTTATGAATCACCGGAGACAGCTGAGTCGATGGATCTAGGCTCCCTCCTCCTGTGATGTCTTGCCAGAACTGATCAATGTCTCTGCTCATAAAGTAGCCCATCGGAAGGTCAGGAATGGAATTAGGAATGGTCGAAAATCCAAGTAGGTCTCTGAATCCTTTGTTGGTGAAGGCGTACTCTCTTCCAAAAAGTCTGAACGTAGCCAACCCTTCCTCACTGACGTATGGCTCGTAGTGGAATGAGCTGAGAAACTCTAATGTGAGGTTCCTGTAAGTATGGTGCAGTTCGTCAACATATTGGCCCCATTGGAGCTGATGACAGAGGAATCGTATGCTGGGCTCGATCCCTAAAGCCTCCATGCAAGCTTGATCTGGATATTGGGTCGATGCCATGGGGAGTTGTCGAAGAATCGAGTACTTCTCTCTTTGCATGTCGTCTCAGAAGGCGGCGTGCATGTCATCGCGCTGCTGCATCCTGAGAAATAAAACTCAGAAAACCTAAAAGCATAATCATCATAAATCATCAGTTGACACATAAAAGGAAAATAAAATGAAGTAAAACGAAAAATAAAATAAAATGAAAAGATAAAGGGTAAAGAAATCCATGGGTTGCCTCCCACGCAACGCTTGTTTAACGTCGTTAGCTTGACGAACAAAACCTATATGTTTGAAGTAGGAAATTGTGGATCAATCAAGGTATGGCTGGAGTAATCGTCGGGAATGTCTCCTCCTTCGTAGAGTTTTAATCTTTTCCCATTCACAACGAATGGACTACATGACTGATTCTGGATCTCGACTGCTCCTGATTGTAAAACTTTAGTAACTGTAAAGGGACCTGTCCACCTCGAACGGAGCTTGCCAGAAAAGAGTCGTAATTTAGAGTTAAACAGGAGAACAGGGTCTCCTACATGAAAATCTTTCTTTACGATCTTCATGTCGTGCCAGGATTTGGTTCTTTCTTTATAGATAATAGCATTTTCATAGGCGGATTGGCGGAGTTCTTCTAGTTTATGTAAATCAAGGACGCAGTTTTGTCCATCGGTCAAATAATCAAAGTTTAGGGTTTTTATGGCCCAATAGGCCCCGTGTTCTAATTCAAAGGGGAGATGACGAGATTTTCCATAGACTAGTTGGTAAGGGGTTGTTCCAATCGGGGTTTTGAAGGTGGTTCTATAGGCCCATAGCGCATCTTGCAGCTTTTTAGACCAATCTTTTCTTGATATAGAGACTGTCTTTTCTAAAATTTGTTTTATTTCCCTATTGGATACTTCTACTTAGCCACTAGTCTATGGGTGATAAGGTGTCGCTATCCTATGCTTAACTCCATATTTTCTTAAAAGTTTTTTGAAAATTCTTGATATGAAATCCGATCCTCCGTCGCTGATAATAAGACGAGGGGTTCTGAATCTAGAGAAAATATAATTCTTAAATAGATTAATGACTACACGCGTGTCGTTGGTGGGGGAGGCTAGGGCCTCGATCCATTTAGACACGTAATCGAATGCAAGTAAGATGTACTTGTTTCATAAGGAAGATGGAAAAGGTCCCATAAAGTCTATGCCCCAAATATCAAAGAGTTCCACCTCTTGAATGTTTCTTAAAGGCATTTCGTCACGTTTCGAGATGTTTCCAGTGTGCTGGCACCGGTCACACTTGGTTATATAGGTGTGTATATCATGCCACATTGTTGGCCAAAAAAAGGCCTGCTCTAAGAATCTTGGCGTGAGTTTTGGATTTACTAGAGTGTCCTCCATAAGGTGCAGAGTGGCAGTGTTCTATTATCTTTCTTACTTCTTCTTCCGGGACGCCACGACGGAAAATACCGTCCGTGCCTCTTTTAAAAAGGAGCGGTTTGTCCCAATAGAAGTGTCTTACATCGTTAAAGAACTTCTTTCTCTACTGGTAATTAAAATCGGGGGTATAATATCGACAGCTTGATAATTTACAAAATCTGTGTCTAAGGTACGTTGCTTACTGTTAGAGGTCTCTCGGGGTTCTTAGAAGGTTCTAGGTTGCTTTCTACGGCTTCTATCCTAGAGTTTAACCTGTCATAGGTAAAATCATCATTAATGGGGAGTGGGTCTGGTTTTAGATACTCGAGCCTAGAAAGGTGGTCGGCAACTACGTTTTCCGTAACTTTCTTGTCTCTAATATCCAGATCAAACTCCTATAACAGGACGATCCATCGAAGTAACCTAGGTTTAGCATCCTTCTTGCTCAATAAGTAACATATGGCAGCATGATCAGTATAAACTATGATTTTGACTCCTACCAGATAGGATTGAAACTGGTCCATAGCAAAAACTACGGCAAGAAGCTCTTTCTCTGTGGTAGCGTAATTAAGCTGAGCAGCATCTAGGGTTCTACTAGCATAGTATATAACATGTAATTTCTTATCTTTTCTTTGCCCTAGAACAGCTCCTACAGCGTAGTCGCTAGCGTCACACATGATTTCAAATGGTTGGTCCCAATCTGGAGATTGAATGATGGGTGTCGAGATCAGGGCTTGTTTTAGAAAGTTAAATGCTTCTAGGCATTTTTCATCAAAGATGAACTCGACATCTTTCATTAGGAGACCGGTTAAAGGTTTGGTAATTTTATAGAAGTTTTTAATAAAACGTCGATAGAAACCAGCGTGTCCAAAAAGCTTCGGACTTCTCTGACAATGCTAGGGGGTTTAAGGTTTTCAATCACTTCTATTTTGGCTTTATCTACGTCAACACATCTTTTCGGGATTTTCTCAAGGTTGGCGAGGCAATTGTTGAAATCAATACTGCATACCGAGAAATCATCCATGAATACTTACATGACTCCATCAAGGTAATCTGCAAAGATTGCCATCATGCAACATTGGAAAGTAGCAGGTGCGTTACAGAGACCGAAAGGCATTCGTCTATAGGCAAAAGTGCCATAAGGGCATGTGAAGGTAGTTTTCTCTTGATCCTCTAGATGTATAGGAATTTGGAAAAATCCAGAAAACCCATCCAGGTAGCAAAAATATGAGTGTTAGGCCAAACGTTCTAGCATTTGGTCTATAAAAGGTAAATGAAAATGATCTTTCCTAGTGGCTTTGATTATTTTCCTATAATCTATACATATACGCCATCCTCCTTCTATCTGTTTCGCTATATGTTTACCTTTTTCGTTCTGCCCAACCGTGATGCCTCCCTTTTTAGGTACTACATGCACGGGGCTTACCCACTTACTGTCTGAGATCTGATAAATTATACCTGCTTCTAGTAACTTGAGAACTTCCCTCTTAACAACATCACTCATTATAGGGTTTATTCTTCTCTGGTGTTCTCTAGATGGTTTTGAGTCTTCCTCGAGCGAGTGCATGCACACGGATGGACTTATACCTTTAAGATCAGAGATGTTATATCCTAAGGCAGAGGGATATTTTCGTAAGATGACTAAGAGTTGCTTTGTCTCTCCTTGGTTTAGGGAAGTGCTGACTATCACTGGACAATTCATTTCTTCGTCCAAGAATTCATATCTTAGGTTCTTAGGCAGATCCTTAAGTTCTAAAGCGGGTTTTTTAGGCATGGTATAGGATCTGGGGTAAGGGATTAACATTCGTACAGGTTATCATCGGTGTAGGGTTCTATAAATCCATCATCTTCCATTATGAGGGTTGAAGGAACTCTAATGGTTTCTTCTAATTCTAGCTCTCTAACGCATTCATCGATGATGTCTATGGCATAACACGCGTCTCCTAATACTGGTGCCATAAGAAACTTCGACATAATGAATTCTATCTTTTCGTAACCTACCTCAAAAGTCAGCTTCCCTCTCTTGACATCTATTATGGCTCCAGCGGTTGATAATAATGGCCTGCCTAGGAGGATAAGAATGTCACCGTCTTCTTTAATGTCCATGACGACAAAATCGGTCGGGACAAACAACTGATCGATCCTAGCTGGGAAGTCTTCCAATATGCCAACCGGATATTTAACGGATCTATCGGCTAACTGAAGTGACATCTTTGTAGGCTGTAATTCTCCTAGCTTTAACCTTTCAAAAACTGCTAGGGGAATAAGGCTTACGCTAGCTCCTAAGTCTAGAAAAGCTTTATTGATGACATGACTTCCCAAAATATAAGGTATGGAGAAATTTCCAGGATCTTTCTCTTTCTTGGCGAGTTTATTCCTGGAAATGGAATTGCATTCTAAGGGTTTCATGTCGTCAAGTCTACGTTTATTGGTAAGGATGTCTTTGAGGAATTTTGCATATGACGGTATTTGGGTGATGGCTTTTATGAAAGGAATTTCCACATGAAGTTTCTCTATGAATTTAATAAATTTTTGGTATTGGTTATTGATCTTGGTTTGTTTTAGTCTTTGTGGATAGGGTATGGGAGGTTTATATGGCGGTGGTGGTTCGTTGGTTTTGTCCTTATCCTTCTGCTTTTCAGATTCTATTGGTACCTCTACTTCGCTCGTGGGCACTATGCTTTCCTTAGGAGTCTTGGGTTCGCTTAATGTCTGGTTAACCGGTTCATCGTAAGCGGTCCCACTTCGTAAGGTAATTTCATTAACATGCCCTCGGGGGCTCTGTTGGGGTTGACCAGGGAACTGTCCTCCGGGTGTAGTCTCAGGAGCTTGTTTTAAAGCTATTTGAGATATCTGGGTTTCAAGCATCTTATTATGGGTAACTATTTGGTCTACTTTGGTTCCTAAACGGGTGATCAGTTTATTTACATGAATGTTCTGGTTAAGGAATTCCTAGTTTTGCTGGGTCTGAGCTGAAATGAAATCTTCCATGATTTTCTCAAGATTCGACTTAGGTTGCACAGCTTGCATAGGCGGGTTTTGTCTTTGGGCTTGATAATCGGATGCTCTCGGGGGTGTAGGGTTTTGGATTGGGTTATTATTTTTGTAGGAAACGATTGGGTGATTCTTCCATCCAGGGTTATAGGTATTTGAAAATGGGTTTCCTTGGGCGTAGTTGACTTCTCCTGAGTGAGTTTCATTTAGCAGATTGCATTCTGCCGATTGGTGTCCTTGAGTACCACATAGTTTACACTCAGTTGAAACTGCTGCTGCCGCTACTGGGTTTGTGTACATATGTTCGACTTTAAGGGCTAAAGCGTCCATCTTGGCTTGCATCATGTATATAGAACTTATCTCATGTATTCCTCCTTGGGCTTCTTTCTTTTCCACTGTTGCTCGCTCTATCCCCCATTGACAATGGTTTTGGGCCATATCCTCGATGAGAGTGCAAGCTTCAGGGTAAGGTTTATTCATCAGGGCGCCACCTGCGGCGACGTCGATGGTCATCTTTGTGTTATAATGAAGTCCATTATAGAATATATGAATGATTAGCCATGATTCCAGGCCATGGTGAGGACATATTCTCAACAGGTCTTTATATCGTTCCCAAGCTTCAAAGAGAGATTCACCTTGGTTTTGGGTAAATCTGGTTATTTGGTTCCTAAGAAAACAATTTTGCTCGGGGGAAAATATCTAGCGAGAAAAACTCTCCTAAGGTCTTCCCAAGTTGTTATAGAATTGGCTGGAAGGGAATCTAACCAAGTAAGGGCTTTGTCTCTAAGGGGAAAAGGGAATAATCTTAACCTAATCCCTCAGGGGTAGCACCATTGGTTTTAAAAGTATTAGCTAGTTGAATAAAAGTTTTTAAATGTTGGTTCGCGTTCTCGGTAGCGAGTCCCGCGAACTGGTTTTGTTGTACTAATTGTAATAGGGATGACTTTAGGTCAAAATTGTGAGCAGGAATATTGGGGTTCACAATACTAGAACTAGGTTCGTCATTAGATGGTTGAGCGAAATCCTTAAGGGGTCTTTGGTTACGGTCTTCGTCCATAGCTCTCTTAAATCTACGAAACAACGTGCGCGAGTGTAACGTTCAAGTTCCTCTAAAGGATCTATAAGGGTACCGGTGCTGCGAGTTCTTCGCATTGACCGGCGGGGATAGCCTTATTCTAGATGGTGCAACAACAGGGTACGAAATTTTGACCTAATTGGTCCCTGACAACGGCGCCAAAAACTTGATGGGCGATTCGCAAGTGCACGAATAGCTTCAAAGTAATACAAAAGATTATCGATCCTACAGAGACCAAACGTCAATCTATCGAGTACTATTGTTATGGTGTTTATCTAAGGCAAGTCAATTAAGGGGTTGGTTGTGCAGAATAAAAGTAAAGTGCGGGATTAAAATTAATAATAAAGCAATAGCCATAGATGTAATTCATATAGATACGTCGTATTCCAGATTTGTACAAATAGGATTCATTATAGGGTAATGTTTTCTACTCATGAAAAGAAATAATTTAACAGGAACTGTCGCTTTCGCCTATTCAGAATCGAGTTTATCCCTAATCGATCCCTCTTATTATCACATATAAAAAGGTGCGCATTGCGTTAGGACTAATAAACCTATTTTTAAGAAATATAGTTTCTAGACTTAGTTGTAAAGTATTTTAACTTGGAATTTCTAACAAAAAGAGGTTCTTACGAACCGGACTTCAAATCCATAAATGCGTCCAAAAACAGTTTTATAATCAGTTTTCTTAAACATTAAATATTCCTAATTGACTAAGCTAAGCGCTTTCGCTTCCTTGGGACAGTCTACACTAACCAAATTTATCTAAAGGTTGGATGACTTTCGAACTTACCCAACAGATTTTATGTGCAGAAAATAAGTGTTAAAAGTTAAAATAACCCTTAAGTAATTCTATCGACAGTCGTTTGGAATACTAATTATAACTATAATCCTTGCATCCTAGCCTTTAAAGTTTAGCCGGACATGGTAAATAAATGCGAGAAAATAAAGTGCGGGTAAATAAATAAAGTGCGATAAAAGGGGTGCACTAAATAAAGGGCAGGTAAATAAAGGCGCGACAAATAAAAGGCAGGTAAATAAAGGCAATAACAGAAACCTGCTCAATCGAGAGGCTTTAAAATCTTGTACAACTGGAGGTAATTGTAGAAATAAAATGGCGGCAGGTCCCAAGTGCTCCAAACTCGATTACAGATTCGATTATAGGGTGTAATAACCTCTCGATGTGAGAAGTTTATTACTTTATAGACATGTGAAATTTATGGCTTGAGTTCTGTTCTCTAAGCTTGGATGGTTTGAAATGAATTAGAACTCTGCTATTTATAAAGGTAGGAAAGTATAGGTAAAGACAGGAATGCCCCCAACTCCTTTAGGGAGGGAAACTTTCGTGTGAAGGTGGCGCCCGCCGCATGTACCAGGGTGGAAGGGAGTCGGAGACGTGGCAATTGTCAGCAGTTGGCTTGCATCCTTCTCATGGCATCTCCTATGGTGCCCGCCATGGTGGAAGCCACGTGTACATTTCATCAAAAAGTAGGTTTTATGCTCGTTTTTCTTCATTTCTTATCGAGTAGCCTTGAAAATACAAAAACCTGAAAAAGAAACAAAGTAGAGGCATAATACAAGAAAATGGAAATAAAATACTAGATAACGTGCGCAAAATCAAGTCAAATAAACAATATATTTAGGTCTATCAACCATCCTTTATTTGATTTGCCTTAGATAAACACGTAACAATAGTAATCGATATATTTATGTTTGGTCTCTGTGGGATCGATAATCTTTTATATTACTTTGACACTATTCATGCACTTGCGAATCGCCCATCAAGTTTTTGGCGCCGTTGTCGGGGATCAATTAGGTCAAAATTTCGTACCCTGTTGTTGCACCGTCTAGACTAAGGCTATACCCTCCGATCAATGTGAAGAATTCGCAACACCGGTACCCTTATAGATCCTTTAGAGGAACTTGAACGTTATACTCGCGCACGTATCTTGTTTCGTAGATTTAAGAGAGCTATGGACGAAGACCGTAACCAAAGACCCCTTAAGGATTTCGCTCAACCATCTAATGAAGAACCTAGTTCTAGTATTGTGAACCCCAATATTCTTTCTCATAATTTCGAGCTAAAGCCATCCCTATTACAATTAGTACAACAAAACCAGTTCACGGGACTCGCTACCGAGAACCCGAACCAACATTTAAAAACTTTTATTCAACTAGCTAATACTTTTAAAACCAATGGTGCTACCCCAGAGGCAGTTAGGTTAAGATTATTCCCTTTTTCCCTTAGAGATAAAGCCCTTACATGGTTAGATTCCCTCCCAGCCAATTCTATAACAACTTGGGAAGACCTTAAGAAAGTTTTTCTCGCTAGATATTTTCCCCCGAGCAAAACCGTTGTTCTTAGGAACCAAATAACCAGATTTACCCAAAACCAAGGTGAATCTCTCTTTGAAGCTTGGGAACGATATAAAGACCTATTGAGAATATGTCCTCACCATGGCCTGGAATCATGGCTAATCATTCATATATTCTATAATGGACTTCATTATAACACAAAGATGACCATCAACGTCGCCGCAGGTGGCGCCCTGATGAATAAACCTTACCCTGAAGCTTGCGTTCTCATCGAGGATATGGCCCAAAACCATTGTCAATGGGGGATAGAGCGAGCAACAGTGGAAAAGAACGAAGCCCAAGGAGGAATACATGAGATAAGTTCTATAGACATGATGCAAGCTAAAATGGACGCTTTGGCCGTTAAAGTCGAACATACGTAGGCAAATTCAGTAGCTGCAACAGTAGTTTCAACTGAGTGTGAATTATGTGGTACTCAAGGACACCAATTGGCAGAATGCAATCTGCTGAACGGATCTCACTCATGAGAAGTCAACTACGCCCAAGGAAAGCCATTCTCAAATACCTATAACCCTGGATGGAAGAATCACCCTAATTTTTCCTACAAAAATAATAACCCTATCCAAAACCCTGCACCCCCGAGACCATCCGGTTTTCAGGCTCAAAGAAAAAACCCGCCTATGCGAGCTGTGCAACCTAAGCCGAACCTTGAGAAAATCATGGAAAAATTTATTACGGCTCAGACCCAGCAAAACAAAGAATTCCTAAACTAGAACATTCATGTAAATGAGTTGATTACCTAGTTAGGAACTAAGGTAGACCGAATAGTCACCCATAATAAGATGCTTGAAACCCAGATATCTCAAATAGCTTTAAAACAAGCTCCTGAGACTACACCCGGATGACAGTTCCCTGGTCAACCTCAACAGAACCCCCGAGGGCAAGCCAATGCAATCACGTTATGGAGTGGGACCGCTTACGATGAATCGGTTAACCCGACATTGAGCGAACCCAAGACTCCTAAGGAAAGCATGGTGCCCACGAGCGAACTCGAGGAACCAATAGGATCTGAAAAGCAGAAGGATAAGGACAAAACCAACGAACCACCGCCACCTTATAAACCTCCCATACCCTATCCGCAAAGACTAAAACAAACCAAGATCAATTACCAATACCAGAAATTTATCAAAGTCATAGAGAAACTTCATGTGGAAACCCTTTCATAGAAGCCATCACACAAATACCATCATATGCAAAATTCCTCAAAGAAATCCTTACCAATAAACGTAGACTTGACGATCCAAAACCTTTAGAATGCAATTCCATTTCCGAAAATAAACTCGCCAAGAAGGATAAAGATCCTGGAAATTTCTCCATACCTTGTATTTTGGGAAGGTTAAAACTAGGAGAATTGCAACCTACAAAGATGTCACTTCAATTAGTCGACAGATCCGTCAAGTATCTGGTTGGCATATTGGAAGACGTCCCAGTCAGGATCGGTAAGTTGTTCATCCCAACCGATTTTGTCGTTATGGACATTAAAGAAGATGATGACATTCCTATCCTCCTAGGCAGACCATTCTTATCAACCGCTGGAGCCATAATAGTTGTCAAGAGAGGGAAGTTGACTTTTGAGGTAGGTGACGAAAAGATAGAATTTATTATGTCAAAGTTTCTTATGGCACAAGTATTAGGAGATGCATGTTATGCCATATACATCATCGATGAATGCGTTAGAGAGCTAGAATTAGAAGAAACCATCAGACTACCTTCAACCCTCATAAAGGAAGATGATGGGTTTATAGAACCCTACATTGATGATAACTTGTACGAATGTTTATCCCTTACCCCATATCCTATACCATGCCTAAAAAAACCAGCTTTAGAACTTAAGGAACTACCTAAGAACCTATGATATGAATTCATGGACAAAGAAATGAATCGTCCAGTTATAGTCAGTGCTACCCTAAACCAAGGAGAGACCGACCAACTCTTAGTCGTCTTACGAAAATATTCCTCCGCCTTAGGATATAACATCTCTGATCTAAAAGGTATAAGTCCATCCGTGTGCATGCACCAGATCTTGCTTGAGGAAGACTCAAAACCCTCCAGGGAACATCAGAGAAGGATAAACCCCATAATGAGTGATGTTGTAAAAAGGGAAGTTCTCAAGTTACTAGAAGCAGGTATAATTTATCAGATCTCAAATAGTAAGTGGGTAAGCCATGTGCATGCAGTACCTAAAAAGGGAGGCATCACGGCCGTGCAGAACGAAAAAGGAGAACATGTAGCTAAACGGATAGAAGGAGGATGGCGTATGTGTATAGATTATAGGAAATTAAACAAAGCTACTAGGAAAGACCATTTTCCCTTACCATTTATAAACCAAATGCTGGAACATTTGGCAAGACACTACCATTTTTGCTACCTAGATGGATATTCAGGATTTTTCCCAATCCCCATACATCCAGAAGACCAAGAGAAAACTACCTTTACATGCCCTTATGAAACTTTCGCCTACAGACGAATGCCTTTCGGTCTCTGTAATGCAACAACAACCTTCCAACGTTGCATGATGGCAATCTTCGCAGATTACATAAATGGAATCATGGAAGTATTCATGGATGATTTCTCGGTTTGAGGATTTGATTTCAACGATTGTCTCGCAAACCTTGAGAAGATCCTGAAAAGATGTGTTGACGTCAACCTAGTGTTGAATTGGGAGAAATGTCACTTTATGGTCACCGAAGGTATAGTTTTAGGACATATAGTCTCTGAGAGAGGTATCAAAGTAGATAAAGCCAAAATAGAAGTGATTGAAAACCTTAAACCCCCTAGCACTGTTAGAGAAGTCAGAAGCTTTCTTGGACACGCTGGTTTCTACCGGCATTTTATTAAGGACTTCTCTAAAATTACCAAACCTTTAACCGGCCTCCTAATGAAAGATGTCGAGTTCAACTTTGAGGAAAAATTCCTTGAAGCATTTAACTTTCTAAAACAAGCTCTGATCTTGGCACCCATCATTCAACCCCTAGATTGGGACCAACCATTCGAAATCATGTGTACGCTAGCGACTATGTTGTAGGAGTTGTTCTAGGGTAAAGAAAGGATAAGAAATTACATGTTATATACTATGCTAGTAGAATCCTATATGATGCTTAGCTTAACTACACTACCACAGAGAAAGAACTTCTCGCCGTAGTTTTCGCTATGGATAAGTTTCAATCCTATCTGGTAGGAGCCAAAATCATAGTTTATACAGATAATGCTGCCATCCATTACTTATTGAACAAGAAGGATGCCAAACCTAGGTTACTTCGATGGATCCTTCTGTTATAGGAGTTTGATCTGGGTATTAGAGACAAGAAAGGCATGAAAAATGTAGTTGCCGACCACCTTTCTAGGCTCGAGTATATAAAACCAAACCCACTCCCCATTAACGACGATTTTACCTATGACAGGTTAATTGCTAGGATAGAAGCCGTAGAAGAAAGCAACCTAGAACCTTCTAAGAACCCTGAGAGATCTCTATCAGTAAGCAATGTACCTTGGTACGTAGATTTTGTAAATTACCTAGCTGCCGATATTATACCCCTTGATTTTAACTACCAGCAGAAAAAGAAGTTCTTTAGCGACGTAAGACACTTCTATTGGGATGAGCCGCTCCTTTTTAAGAGGGGCACGGACGGTATTTTCCACCGTTACGTCCCAGAAGAAGAAGTAAGAAAGATAATAGAACACTTCCACTCTGCACCTTATGGAGGACACTCAAGTACATCTAAAACCTACGCCAAGATTCTTAGAGCAGGCCTGTTTTGGCCAACAATATGGCGTAATATACACACCTATATAGTCAAGTGTGATCGGTGCTAGCGCACTGGAAACATATCAAGACGTGAAGAAATGCCTTTAAGGAACATTCAAGAGGTGGAACTCTTTGATGTTTAGGGCATAGACTTTATGGGACCTTTTCCGTCTTCCTTAGTAAACAAATACATCTTAGTTGCAGTCGATTACGTGTCCAAATGGATCGAGGCCATAGCCTCCCCCACTAACGACACACGGGTAGTCATTAAGCTGTTTAGAAATTGTATTTTCCCTAGATTTGGAACCCCCCGTCTTATTATCAGCGATGGTGGATCCCATTTTATATCAAGAATTTTCGAAAAACTTTTAAGAAAATATGGAGTTAAGCAGAGGATAGGAACACCTTATCACCCACAGACTAGTGGCCAAGTAGAAGTCTCCAATAGAGAAATAAAACAAATCTTAGAAAAGACGGTCTCTATATCAAGAAAAGGTTGGTCTCAAAAGCTGCAGGATTCACTATGGGCCTACAGAACCGCCTTTAAAACCCCTATTGGAACAACCCCTTACCAACTAGTCTATGGAAATCTTGTCATCTCCCCTTTGAACTAGAACACAGGGCCTATTGGGCCATAAAAACTCTAAACTTTGACTATTTGACCGTTGGACAAAACCGCGTCCTTAATTTACATAAACTAGAAGAACTCTGCCAATCCGCCTATGAAAATACCATTATCTATAAAGAAAGAACCAAAGCCTGGCACGACAAGAAGATCGTAAAGAAAGACTTTCACGTGGGAGACCCTGTTCTCCTGTTCAACTCTAAATTACGACTCTTTCCTGCAAGCTCTGTTCAAGATGGACAAATCCCTTTACAGTTACTAAAGTTTTACAATCAGGAGCAGTCAAGATCCAAAACCAGTCATGTAGCCCATTCATTGTAAACGGGCAGAGATTAAAACTCTATGAATGAGGAGACATTCTCGACGATTACTCCAGCCATACCTTGATTGATACACCATTGCCTACTTCAGACATATAGGTTTTGTTCGTCAAGCTAACAACGTTAAACAAGCGCTGCCTGGGAGGCAACCTATGGTTTTCTTTATCTTTCATCCTTTTTTATTTTTACTTTATTTTATTTTATTCTGTTTTGTTTTAAGTGTCAACTGACGGTCTATGATGATTTTGTTTTCAGGTTTTCTGAGTTTTATTTTTTAGGATACAGCAGCACGATGACATGCACGTCGCCTTCAGAGACGACAAGTAGTGAGAGAGGTACTCGATTCTTCGACAGCGTCCTATGGCACCGACCCGATATCCGGATCAGGCTTGCATAGAGGCTCTAGGGATCAAGCCCAGCGTACGATTCCTCTGTCACCAGCTCCACTGGGGCGAATATGCTGACGAGCTGCACCAGACTTACAGGAACCTCACATTAGAGTTTCTCAGCTCGTTCCACCATGAGCCATACATCAACGAGGAAGGGCTGGCTGCATTCAGACTTTTTGGAAGGGAGTACGCCTTCACCAACAAAGGATTTGGAGACCTACTTGGATTTTCGACCACCCCTTATTCCATTCCTAACCTCCCGATGGGCTACTTTATGAGCAGAGACATTGATCAGTTATGGCGAGATATTACAGGAGGAGGGAGCCTAGATCCATAGACTCAGTTGTCTCCAGTGATTCATAACCCGTCTATGAGGTAATTTAAGATGACTCTAGCTCACACCTTCCTTGGAAAGGAAGATTCTGACATACATGTTAGCGAGGAGATATTCTTTCTATTCTGCGCTAACAGGCTACGCCCGGTAGCATGGGGGAATTTCTTGCCGAACAATTTCGAGGCCAAGCTAGATCATTATTTCAATGCTTTCAGTATTTGCTTTATTTTTCTCTTTTTTATCAGACTTATTGCATTTCTAATTACCTTTTTATCTTTCATGACATTATACCCTACCGTTTATATTTTAACGTCATTTAATTTTCGTTTGATTATTTTTTATGTTTTCTGATTTTTATTTGTATTATTATTTTTCATGTCAAAAAAACTCTTTATATATATATATATATATATATATATATATATATATATATATATATATATATATATATATATATATATATATATATATATATATATATATATATATATATATATATATATATATATATATATATATATATATATATATATATATATATATATATATATATATATATATATATATATATATATATATATATATATATATATATATATATATATATATATATATATATATATATATATATATATATATATATATATATATATATATATATATATGAAAGAAGAAAAAAATTATTAGTGTGCCAAGATAAATGATTTCTACTACAGCACACCCCCAAAATTTAAGGAGGAGAACCAAAGCCCACAACAAAGCACACAAATCCGGCCCAACTGCCTTTTCAAAGGGTGGCGCCCGTCACAGGGTCTGGACTATATGCGGGGCAGAAGTTGAGAAACCTCCATTTTTGCTCTAAAAAACCTCCAAAACCCATTTTTGGCTACACGAAAATCCTCCCAAAGTCACCAAAAGTTCACAATTTTATCTTCCACTCACCAAACCATTAACCATTCCATCTTCCATTTTTCATTTTCCTCACCAAAATCCACCCAAAAACCCATTTTTCCAAAATTCCAAATACTTACCCATTCTTCATCTTCATCCATCTCCAACATTCATCCATGGAGCACGAAGGTTACGTGATGCGTCAAGGAAAGCCCGGGGAACGACAATGAAAAATCCTCGACAAACTGCGAACCCGGGACATTGCTTCAACAAGGTACGTGGACAATAACTGCCTTTACTCTTTAGGTATCTACCATAGCGTGTATCACTTATTAGACACTCTAGAACTGCATGAGATATTTGTTAGACAGGACCCCACTTTTTCACGGCTGGCCAGGGAATTCTTGAGTTCCTTGATTTATATTGTCAGACCCGACACTACTAGCACCGTCGGCACGGTCCAGTTCCGGATGTTTAACGTTTAATATTCGTTTAGTATTGATGAACTTGTAGAAAGGCTTGGATTGCCTTTTGGTGGAGGTGTTATTTGTGAAGCGCCTCTAGATTCTGAATGGTCTGTGGAAGCATTTTCCTTCTGCCATAGGTTGTCAAATTTTAATATTTCATCTTTTGAAGGAATACTTGCCTCTAGGGTCCATAACCCAACCATCTGTGTGTTCCGCTACATGTTAGCCTGCACTATCTTTGGCCGGGAGAATCCTAACAAGGTGAATGCCAATGAATTACTATTCTTGCAAGGCTGCCTCATAAATATGAGATTTAATGTAGTCCCATTTATGATAGCCCATATGAATGATTATATTAAGAGCACTGGGACCATAGCCTTCAGAGGACTAATCAAGTCCATTGCAAAGGCTCTGAACCTAGATACGGAGATAGCCACTTTAGAGCCTCTTCCTCCTTGCACAATTAATTTGAAATTTCTGAAAGATATGAAATTGTGCAAGGTAAGGACTATCTTATATGTCGTTCTGCCTTGCACTATACGCACGTATGTGACTATAGAGGGGAACTGGACCTATGATTTAGATACTCCACCCATTACAGATCCAGTACCCCCAAATATTCCTATTGGTGACGGCGATGATACTGATACCGAGTATGCCCGGCGAGAGTGATCTCCCGATCACCCTATGCCGCCTCGCCACACACCACAGACACACAGTGCATTGTCTTCCTCTTACCATTCTGCAGGTACCACACCCGACTTTTATATATCTGAGCAGATGTGGCAAGCACAATTAGCCAGAGAGGAAAGACGCGACGATTTGCTCCACACCATTTCGCAGCAACTATCTGAGAATATGAGATTCATGCAAGAGTCTCAGTAGCAGATGAGCCAGTCCGTGTAAAGCATTGTGCAATCTCAAGCTGCTCTGACCATCCGATTCGACGCGTTCGAAGCTTCTCAGACCGATCATCATCGCAGCAGATCACTCCGCCTTATGTACTCGTCGCACGCTGGCGACAACACTGGCAGCATGCCTTAGGCCCCACAAGCACCTCGTCCCTTGCTTATTTTGAAACATTGGAGACAATGTTCAATTTATGTGTGGGAGGAGACTTTATTTATTTTCCCGCTTTATCTTGCATTTTTATTTCTTTTATTGCTTTCTGGTTTATTTCCCGTCTTATTTTTCTTTTTCGTTTTTTTAGAACATACATGTACTTAACAAGTCATTCTACAATATACCTTTATTCTCTCATTTTACTCCCTCATTACTTTGCCCCACCAAAATTTTTTTTTTACAAATATTGTACTATCCTGAAATATTTTTGGGCTTTGAGGCAAGTTCATGTTAGGATGCGGATGATTTGAAAAAATTCTCTTAGAAACATCGGTATCATTATAACACCTTAGGCTTCGCAAATTCGGAAATCGACCCCGATACTCTGAGTACCACGGCCTTAATAGAATATCCATAGTAAGTCCTAAGTAGTTTATCCTAGCAGTCAGCTCCGGCCAAAGCGTTATCTAAGTGAAGGATCGATGAAAATAAGTGAATGATCGGTATGCTAAAAAAATAATAATAATAAAATAATTACAACTCGGGTATAAGTAACCCTCACAAGATCATTTAACCCAAAAAGTTGTAATTTCGAAAAAAGAAAAAAAAATGATGATGATAAAAAAACAAAACAAAAACTTCCCATTGTCAGTTGGTTCAGAGGTGTCTGGTACTGAACTCGGTAGGGCGGATCACGATCTGATCCCCCACAGCTGCAAATGGGTCAATAAAAAGGGTTACACCACCTTAGTGCACCAGAAACCCCGTGCTTAGATCAGAATCACTAACCGGTCACTTCACCATGATTTCGTGCGGATAACAGGCTTAATGTGATTGCACCAGAATGAAAAGGACTCAAAAGGAGATTCAAAAGTAGGCCTAAGTACAATAGGGTAGTATGCATTGATTTTTTTGTAAAGAACAAAGCTTATGTCTGTATTTACGGTAAAGTGTCATTCCGATACCCATGGTTCATTGAGTTGTCACCTATCGCCTCATCCCAGCTTAAACCTATAAGACCTTTTTCCCCAGATCATATATGGATATCACCCTGTTCTGTCATGATGTTTTGCTTGAGGACAAGCAAAGATTTTAGTGTGGGAGAATTTGATAGACCTAAAATATATTGTTTATTTGACTCGATTTCATGCAAGTTATTTAGTATTTTATTTCCATTTTACTGTATTATGCCTTTGTTTTGTTTTTTTTTCAGGTTTTTGTATTTTCAAGGCTACTCGTGAAGAAATGAAGAAAAACGAGCTAAAAACCCTACTTTCTGAGGAAATGTACACATGGCTTCCACCATGGCGAGCGCCATAGGGGATGCCACATATTGTATGCAAGACAACTGCTGACAACTGCCACGTCTCCCACTCCTTTCCACCCTAGTACATGTGGCGGGCACCATCTTCATACGGATGTTTCCCTCCCAAAAGGAGTTGGGAGGCATTCCTGTCTTTACCTGTACTTTCCTGCCTCTATAAATAGAAGAGTTCTAATTCATTTCAAACCATCCAAGCTTTGAGAACATAACTCAAGCCATAAATTTCACCTATTGTAAAGTAATAAACTTCTCACATCGAGGGGTTATTACACCGTGTAATCGAGTCTGTAATCGAGTTTGGAGCACTTGGGTAGAAGTTAAACCTACCGCCATTTTATTTCCGCCATTTACTTCAAGCTGTACAAGATTTTTTAAGCCTCTCGTTTAAAGCAGTTTTCTGCTTATTTATCGCCTTTTATTTATCCGCCGTTTATTTCCCGCACCGCTTTTACTTTCCGCACGGTTTATTTCTTGCACCCTTTACCGCACTTTATTTATTTACTCGCACTTTATTTTCCATGCCTATTTACCTTACCATGTTCGGCTAAATCTTAAGGGCTAGGATGCGAGGATTATAGTTATAATTAGTATTCCACACAGTCGTCGGTAGAATTACTTAAGGGTTATTTTAGCTTTTAACACTTGTTTTCTGTACTTAAAATCCGTTGGGTAAGATCGAAAGCCGTCCAACCTTTAGATAAATTAGGTTAGTTTTGACTGTTACGAGGAAGCGAAAGCGCTTGGCTCAGTCAATTAGGAGTCTTTAATGTTTAAGAAAACCGATTTTAAAACTGTTTTCGGACGCGTTTATGGATTTAAAGTCTGGCTCGCAAGAACCTCTTTTTGTTAGAAATTCCAGGTTAAAATACTTTTCAACTAAGTCAATAAACTATAAACTCGGTTCTGAATACGTGTAAGCGACAATTCCCTTTAAATTAGTTCCTTTCATGAGTAGAAAATATTACCCCATAAGGAATCCTATATGTACACATCTGGAATACTACGTAGCTTATGAATTGCATCTATGCCTATTGCTTTATTGTTAATTTTAATCACGCACTTTACTTTTATTTTGCACAAACCATCCTTTATTTGATTTGCCTTAGATAAACACCATAACAATAGTAATCGATAGATTGACGTTTGGTCTCTGTGGGATCGATAATCTTTTATATTACTTTGGCGCTATTCGTGCACTTGCTAATTGCCCATCACCTAACATCTTGGAGATTTTTCAAGTCCTTCAAAGCTGAATCTGAGTAATCTTACAGAAAGTTATGTCTATCCTGCAACTACTTCTACTATTTGGTCTAGTATGGTTTGTGAAACAAGGAGTGTAAAGTTGCAGTGTGTGATGAAGTGTTTCTTCATGTGTTTGGGTTCTCTCTTTTAGGGGGAGTGCTTATTATGCTTGACAGGGGGAGCTGTGTACCTGTCTAATGTGTAGTTGCATTGCTGTAGCCTGTACAAAGTTTGTTGATTCTTAAGCAAGCTTGTGTTCTTGGACCACTGATGAGGTTGTACTGTCAGACAAGATGTCTTGACATTGTGTTGTTTGGTGTACCTTTTTACCTTGACAATGGGATTATGGGTCTGATTTTGTGAGACTGTTGGTTTGAACTAGGACTGTGCTTACTTCTTATGAATGACCTAGGAAACAACATTGGTTATTGTCTGGGAGAATTTATTTTTCTCTGTAGAATATTTGTGTGTCTCAAATTAAGGATTTAAAATCAATTGTTACTTGGCAAGTATTTAATTGATAATCTTTTAATTGGTGATGTCAAAAGTGTCACTCCTGAAGGTGCAACTTCAAACAGGGCAAGAACTCAATAACTATGTTCATGGGGTAAATCTATGTGGAGTTTATACTATGGAGGTTGTTTCTCATAATTATGAAGCATGGTGTATGATAGCTTGGTGAAGAATCGTCTTGTCCCAGCTATTGATAAATTTGTCGAAAAGGGTAAAAGGAGAAGTAGTATATGTCCTTGACTTCGTGCTTGTAGTTTGATTGTTTGATGAAGGAATTATTTCTTAAGGTGCTTAAGAATAACTATTGTATATGTAATGTCAGACAGGATATCTGAACATTATGTCTCTGACAAAGCTTCATGAGAGTTTATTACTCTCTATGATGTTCTGGTGTTTGTGATGATCTGCTAAGCTGCTACTCTTGTGCTCTTTTAAGACCTTCGTGTGCATCTTAATGAAATGTGTAAACTACTATGGAAATAATAAGTCTTGTGGTTGGTGTCTTAAGAGCCAAGGTGAGTGGTAAAGGAGTTGATTTCATACTAATGGGCTGAAATTAGGATTGTGATGCTTGATACTCACAATCTGATCCAGAAGTGTTTTATCTAATCATGCTGGAGTATGATATGGAGATAGTGGTCAAGACTATTCAGGGTGTATTTTAAAGGAGCTATGGTATCTGGATCTGTACGAATCAGGATTGTTTTTATAGTGTTTTGGATTAGTTCAGAAAGGGGTTTAAGTCCATGTCCATGGATTGTTGCTACAGTGGTGCAATCTTTATACTATTGGGTTGGCTAGGTTTGTTGTGTGCATCTGAGTTTATATGTATGTACATTTACTCCAATTTTGTCAACTTTTTGGCTAAACAATGGGGGAGTAAAGTGTTAATGATGTTAATGTTAATGCTAAGGGAAGACCAGTGTGTTGTTGTTGCTTCCTGGATGCAACCAGTAAGGGGGAGCATGATAGTTTGTGAGGCTGGATGTATTTGAGAAAACTACTACTGTTGCTGCCCTGATAAGTTTGTTTGGTTGTTTTAGTCAAAATTTTCCAAAGGGGGAGATTGCTAGTTCCATGATTCTATGATTGTCCATGGTTCTATGATTGACTAAATTTTGGTAAAACATGATTCTGCACTGATGTTAAGCAAGATGTTATAACATCTTCATCTACTGTTTTCATAGTACTGTTGTCATGTGTTTTAATCAAGATGTCAAGATAGATGTCATGACATCTTTGTCTGGTACAACAGGAGCTTCTATTTTATATCTCTTGACAGAGGTGGTTTGGTTTGATGGGATCCTGTTGGATATACCTCATCAGTATGCACAGGTCAAAGAGATTTATTAGGAACAAAGTGCAGATTTAATTGGAGTTCAAAAAAAGGACCTTTGAGACTTTTTAGGAAACTACAAAATATTTGTTCCTATGTTTATGAAGAAGATTCTACAGAAGATTTGGGGTTTGACTTAATTGGCAGGAATTTTGGTAAAACTAGGTGTAATCACAAGATGTCCTACAGGATGTCGTGAATCTGTTTGTCATGAATATTTTGTGTGTCCATATATTTTTGTGCAAGCTGGCTGCACTTTTCTGGTACAGAATCTGCGTGTTTTTAATGGCTTACTAAAGACGTTCCTGATACACTTATTGTGGATCAGATTGGATTTGATATGGAGTTATTATCAGAAGATTGATTGAAGATTAGAAAAATGATATGATTAGATTTGATTGATCAAATCAAATCTGCTGCTATTTATGAAGATTGAAATCTTCTCTTCCTGCTGTTATTTTTGCCCAGCCCAAGCCCAGTCTGCATTACTATTTAAGGAGACGCAGAAGCAAGGGAAATTAAGAATTCACAATAAGAAGATCTTGAGTGCAAAATAAGGGTTTAGGATTTGAGAGTCTCTTGTGTGTGTGACTTTGTAAGTCACCCTTTATATCTTTTGATGCATCGTGGTAGACATATTTAGGTTGTTAATTGTTAATTGTTCACTCAAAGCTTGTAAGCAAGAGTGTATTGTTCTTGATTGAAGCTGTTAAGAAAAATTAAGTATTGTGACTTTGAAGAGTGTCTTCTAAAGTCTGTTTACTGTGTTAAATTGATATCACTGTTGTGATTATGGGGAGTGAGAGGTGTCTCTTGTCTAGTGGGTTCTAGGAAGAAATTGCATTGGGTAGAGATTAAGTGAGGAGTTGTAAACTGGGAGTTTAGCTCTAAATTAATTCTACTAATAGTGGATTTCATTCCTAGCTTGGTAGCCCCCAGATGTAGGTGATGTTGCACCGAACTGGGTTGACAATTCACCGTGTTATTTATCTTTCTACATTTAACATTCTACTCAATTTACATGGTTAGATAAACTATTTTTTCAGTCTGCAGATGTTACAGCAGATGTCACGACACTGCTAATTTTTAAAGTGAATTAAAATGCACATGTTCTGTCCTTGTTCTGTTTTAGCAGAGATCAATGTCCTTACGTATGTCTGGGACATCTGAAATCTGCATACCAGAATTTCACTTAGGTCCATCTTTTGCATGCTAACGTTAAGATAGAAGCTCCTTTCGCATCTCAACTTTAAGACCACTTTGCATGACAATGTTAGGGTCGATTTCTCCTTAGACTTTTCGTGCGCCTCTCTTCTCATATCTAAACAATTCTAACTCATCTAATAAAGACGACGAACATTGTACTCTCGAGCCTTAAGCACATGGAAAATGATGAGTGAGGGGTCTCCTCTCGCTTGTCTAGAGTGTTTAGTGCACGTCTCGTCCGGGGGCGAATATGCGACGCATTTGTTCCTAGGTCATAGTCTTTAGTGAAACGTGAATCTCAAACAAATTCAATTCACTTCACTAAAAATCACAAACCAAAGTCAAACCTTTTATCCTTTGAGACTTGTGTTTCAAACTCATTTTTAGAAAAGAGTACATTACTTTTTTGTTCTACCGCAAACAGGCATCGTCCCTAACTGCTGGAATGAGAGCTTAACGTCGCTCATAAAAAAAACTTAACCAACCTGTGGTCTAGTTATCCAAACTACGTTTGCTATGATTTCTCATACCAGATGAGGATACGTAGGCACAAGACGGTGATGTCTTGGTGAGCAACCTTCCCCCATCACCCGTAGTTTTCCGAACTACGTTGACTCTGACTTCCCATTGCACGAGGGAATACGTAGGCATAGGGCGGCGATGTCCTATCGAGTCTTTTTTTCTTTTTTCTTTTGTTCTCGTTTACGTTTAGCAGTAGCTTATAGATAAACACACCCTTTGATTAGACATCAAGCGTGGATCCCGTTCAGTACAAAGGACTTGAGGGGTGTTAATACTTTCTCCATGCGTAACAACACCTGAAGCTGAGATTTGGTTGCGATGACCCTGTCTTTTCCCGTTCTTCAGGTTTTCTTCGATCGTTTCCTTTCCCTCTTTTTGTGATAAATAACGTTCAGTGGAGACTCTTCTGTTTTTTCGTCGGGTGTTTTTCCCAGTTGTGATAGCTGGCGAATCTGCTGGGGAAACTGTTACGAGATATTTATCTTTAACTTCTCCATGCTTGTCAGGTTCCATCATTGCATGGTCGTTTTCTCCTTTAATTTGCGGGGTATTGGAGGTAAAGGGAAGGCAAGTTATTGCGCAGGTTGTAATTGTGTTTGTCCTTTTTTCAGTTTTTTTCCTTTTGTGCCGTTGGTTATTCTCGCGTGTGTACTGGCCTTGAAAGGTTTGTGCACAGGTACATGAAGGCATGGCTGGAGTTTTCTCAAGGCTTGGCATTGTGGTGAAAAACCTTGGCAAGTAATGACGGTACAACTGTATGCATAACATCTTTTTTGGTGCCCCCCTTCTTCATTGTTTCTATTTTGTTAAAATCTTCTTATGGATAATGGACTTGCAACATAAAGCAATGGGTCTTTCCTTATTATCTTTGTTCTTGCTTTATATGGGCTTGAATTACGTTTTGAAAATGGCTTATAAATTGAAATGGAATTTGAAAAGAAATAATAGCTTGAATCTTGAATAAACTTTGAAATTTAAAAATGAAACTTGACATCTAATTAGAACCTTGAATATGAAGTTGATCTTTTGTAAACTTGAAAATTAGAAAAAAAAGATTATGAATTTGAAACTAGAACAAAACTTGGAATTTTGACATGAACTTGAATTCAAAACCAAAAGATAACCATTCTTAATGACATTTAACATCCTATTGGCACCTTCCAATTCGTCGTTTGATTCATGACTAAAAACCTTAACCATGAGAAATCTCGCAATTCATTCTTGATTAAAAATAATGAAAATTAGATTTGAACCTCCATGCTTTATCTAATCAAACCAAAATCCAACCTCTTGAGAAATGAACTGAAAATTCAGAATTAATTTTGAGTAGCAAGACCAACCATGAGCTAATCTTAAACTTAGCCATTTGAATTATATTGAACCAAATCTTCATTATAAAACTTCTTGACCATTCCTTGGAATTTGACCCTTGAATTGAAAATCGAACTTGACTTATCTCTGGATTCTTGGCAATTATAAGAACCACGTAACCAAGACTGGAAAATGAATTGAAATTTTGACTAAATCCCTTAACTTTTGAATGCCCTTTACCTTGATCGTGAAACCAACGCTTGCCTTATCAAAATTAGGTTACAACCATTGAATCTTCAATCAATATTGCCTGCACACACCTGACCTGATATTTTCAAATGAAGCACAGACTTAGGCGACAGGAATATAATATATTTTTGGATTTTTGAATAATGGTTAGTGTATAGGTGTACAAATGAAGGCTATATATAGGTAGCACAAATTTGGGGTATGATAGATGCCCCTATCTAATTGGCTTAAACCGAGTAAGATGAATTGCTACGACATTCATTCTTTCAAGAGTGTTTGGGAAGAAAGAAAGTGTTTGGGAAATGAAATACTGGATATTTTGCGAAGGTTGTTATCACCAAAAGGATGATAACAGAGAAAACGTGACACTAAAAGGATGACTAGCCTATCACCAAAAGGATGATGGTTGACGCGCCTCAGACACTAAAAGGATGACGAACGTACCACCAAAAGGATGATAGATAACATACCCACACGAAGCCCTGATACCAAAAGGATGTAGAGGCCAATTATCGAAAGGATAATGGAGAGCACTCACACAATATGGCACCAAAAAGATGACAAACTCATCACCAAAAGGATGATAGAGAAAACACACACATGTTGCTATCGCCAGACAGATGATAGAACTATATTCGCCTGATCTGGCACCAAAAGGATGATAGACTCATCACCAAAAGGATGACGAAGCAAAACAAATAAGTTACTACCATCAAAAGGATGATAATAACTTCCGAATCTTGGAGGCAACCAACACCAAAAGGATGCAGGCTATGCTGAACTGACGAAGTTCAGCTATCATCGAAAGGATGATAGTAAGGCAATTGACAAAAGGTCAAGTTTGCTGAAGACAACTCACTGGGGAACGCCCAAGAGGAAGATTGGTTTGAGATAAATCAACGGGGAACACCCACTGACTTGCTTGGAGGTCACAACTTTGACAACAAAAGGTTGAAATAACTTTCATGAGGAACACCCATGAACTTTGAAGAAGATGCCCCTGAATAAGCCGAGTTTTGCTTTTAAAACTCTCGATCCTGGTCAACAAAAGGTCGAACAACTTTGTGAGGAGCGCTCACGGCTTCAAAGGAGATGCCCCTGGTTAGGCTAAACGTTGCTTTGAAACTCTCGAATTTGTCCAACAAGAGGTTGAACAACTTCGTGGAGACGCCCCCGGTTTTGTAGAAAATGCCCCTAACCGGGAGGATGATTGCTTTGAAGCTCTCGAGTTTTCCCAACAAAAGGTTGAAAACTTCGTGGGGAAAGCCCACGATCTTGAAGAATATGTCCGTGACTGGGCTGAATCTTGCTTTTAAAATCTTATCAACCACAAGGTTGAAACAACTTAGTGGGGAATATCCACAGTCTTGAAGAAGATACCCTTGACTGGGCAGAAGATCGTCTTGGAATTCTGATCAACCACAAGGTTGAAATAACATCATGGGAGACGCCCATGGTCTTGAAAAGGATGCTCCTGGCCGAGCTGAACCTTGTTTTGATATCCTTGAATTTCGTGAGGGGAAACCCACGGTCCTGCAAAAGATGTCCCTGGCTGAGCTAAAGATAGTCTTAAAAAATCTGCGAGATTGATCCTGTTCCTTGACATTCCTATGTTAATGCTTGATGATAATGATGTTCCATAACGAATGGAAATGCAAATGCAAATGCTGGCACATGGAGATGCAAGAGCTAGGGAAGTATGATATGGTCTAGGTATGCATATGATGTAAAAGATCCTCATGATATTGAATGTGATGCGTATGATGCACGTGATTGCAGACAGGTGATTAGAAATTGAGGTGCCGACATGGAAGACTTTTGGTAGTTGCCAATGCGGATTGGACTTTGGGGTTGTGGGAGGGATTGATTTCCTCGACATGCATTTTGTTGAGAACGCCATGATTGAAGTAGACGAATATGCTCTAACGCCCCAAGTCTGATTACTTGGTGATTTGTTGTGAACTCGCTTCAAAGATGATCATAACTCTTCTTGATGGTCAGAATGCCTTAGATTCACCCCAATCTGATCATGGTGACGGTTTTCCCCTTATTAACCAGTTTTGAAGTTGAAGCCGAACTTTGATACTCTGAATTGACTTGCCCTTGATCGAGCTATTGAATGATTTTCCCCAGCCTGTGGGTTCTGAGGTAGCCTCGCTTTGTGTCCGCCACTGACAGTTCAAGCCCCTCTTTGGTTGCCCCTTGTTGGAGTGCCTTAGATGTCTAACACTGATTTGCAGTTAAAATACATTCACAGATGGTATTCTTAATGCAATGTTCTTGTAAGTTTTGAAAAAGAGTCGTTTATTGAGTGTTGTGATAGTGTGAAACGAATGGACCGTTAGCCCAGAAGTTGTGCTAATTTTGTCAGGCATAAAAGTTACAGCAAGGATAATGACACCAAGGTTGATGATTAGTGAATATGTGAGGAGTCAGTTTACGCAACCTTGCAAAAGTATGCTTTCAAAATAACCCCCGACTCAATTAGGTCTTTCGAGGGTTGTAGCATGGTCTGGTTCACAGTTTATTGAAACAAAGCATATTAGGCTCAAAGTATGATTTGTACCTACCCCTTCTTCGTAATGATCACCAGTCCTAAGTTCAGTTAATTCTGCATATGCTTATCTTGACAGTGTAAGCTTGATGGTTCAAGGTATGCTGGAAATGGCAGTCACCTTATTTTGAATGTGACGTCAGTGACTCTTTTGATATGGGTGGCCACCGAATCTTATTTTGTTTTTGTTGAGGGTTCGAGGACCTCTCTTGTTTTTTATCCCTAATTTTGCACGGAATGATTTTAATTGTCAACCCCATCGGGATAGCCTTCATTTTTTCCTAAGTCCCCTTTGAGGTGCTTGACTTAGCAGGCTTTTGATTTTTTTTTGGATTTTGTTGGAGGATCGTGACTGCCATGTCATGGGTCGTTGATGAACATCCCTCACGTCCTTTAAATTTTTCTTTGCCATTTGAGTGCATAACTTGGGTTAACTGAACAACTACCCTGCCCCAAGTTTAGTGTAAGGGTTTGAATATCCGAAAGAAACTGCTACTCCTAGGCTCGAAGTGGCTGACTAGGGATTAACTCCTTATACCTCTAGTGTTTGGGGAATTGAAACAATGCCAGTACATCATCGACGAGATTCTATCTGAAGGCATTCTGTTCACAATTATAAGTATTTCGTTTTCGTCATCCTCGCTCAAATCATGCTTAAACAATAGTTGATAGAGTGAAGTGAATAAATGTGTCAGTGCTTCGTGAGAAGTAAAAATGAGTGAATACGACATAACTAATTCAAAACATGCATAAACAATACATTAATGAAAACCAAATGCGAATGGCAATGTTCAAAGCGTACAGTACTTAAACAGACAAAGGCAAAATACAATAATGCAAAAGATGAAACGACAACATCACAACCTTCTTCAGGGGATGAATTTGACTTGACTGGATTTGATTTAACTTGACTTGATGTTGGCACTAGCTGGCCGGTGGTATTGGATTGTTGGTGACATTTGGAGACTTCCCATTGAAGTAGATAACATTCCTGTTAATCATGTTTTGAATTTAATGCTTGAAATCCCTACAGCTTTCAATGGTGGGACCTGGAACTCCCTTATGAAACTCATAACGAGCAATTGCATCATCGTCGGAAAGAATGACAATTTGGGAAACCAAATCTCTCGGAACAATAGCATTCTTCTCCGGAAATTGAGAAGAGGTACTAGCATATGGCATTGGCACGCGATCCAAGACTCTATCTGGCCTCCACGTTCTCTGCTGATGCAGTTGGCGAGCACCTTGCTGTTGTTTGTGCAACTTGCAATAGTTGATGCTGAGGAGGGTACCGATACCCTTGCTGATTGTATGCCTGTTGTTGAGTTTCCTGTTGCTGAGGCATTTGAGCTTGAGCTTCTTGAACAACTGAAGGATACGGTATTTAAGCATATTGCGCAGCAGCAACATACGAATACAGGTAATAGAGGATTTGATAAGGCATAAGAGTGAGAGCTTGTTGAGGAGCTTGCCTTTTCTGCTACCGAGACGACATTTGTTTCGCCCTTTTTCCTCTTATATCCGTTGAAATACTTCTTGGCACCAGCTTGATTCCTAGAACCTCCTTGGATTTTTTGCTCTTCAAACCTTCTTCAATTCTCTCACCAACAATCACCAAGTCAGAGAATCCAACAGAAACATTACTGATCAACTTTTCGTAGTATTGGCCTTGCAAGGTATCCATGAAGATATCGATCAGTTCATAGTAAACCAAAGGTGGATGCGCCCTTGCAGCTAGCCCTCTCCATCATTGCGTGTACTCCTTGAAGGATCCGTTGTCCTTCTGAGCCATACTCTGAAGTTGAGTACAATTTGGAGCAAGGTCGGTGTTGTACTTGTATTGTTTGACAAATGCATCAGCTAGCTCCACCCAAGTGCGCACACTGTTACGCTCCAGCTGCATATACCATTCGGGTGATGCCCCAGACAAACTGTCTTAGAAGCAATGAATCACCAGCTTTTCATCTCTGGCATAAGCAACCATTTTGTGACAATACATCTTCAGATGAATGTTTGGGCAGCTGAGGCCTTTGTACTTCGAGAATTCAGGCACTTTGAACTTGGAAGGGATGACAACATCAGGCGCCAAACACAATTCTACAGCATCGAGAGAGTTTGAGTTGTGCCCCTCTATGACTCGGAGTTTCTAAGCTAGATCACGAAATATCTTAATAGCTTCAGAATCCTGAGCAGCAACATGACTGGCAATGGGGATAGCAGCATCATTTATTTGAATGTCATCATACTGATCCAACAAATTATCTTTGGCGGGGATCTAAACCATAGTAAGTTGTGCTTGCGGGATAGCTCCAACAGTAACTCAAGACGCTGGGATTCGTTGAGAAGTGGTTCCTTCCGCTGCGGTAGCGAAATTCATTGGCATCCCATAGGAATTGGGAACAGGAACTGAAAGTCTTGAGGTAGACCATTGCTCTTGACCATTGCTGTTGACGACAACAGCAACTTCACGCTGTTCTTCTGGAAAGGATATGTAATCTTTGTCAATTAGTTGTTGAACTTTAGCTTGGAAATCTTCGCACTCTTCAGTCAAATGCTTCATTGATCCAGCATGATATCCACAATGTTTATCAGGATTGTTCCCAGGAGGGTATGGTTCTGGCAACGGCTTGAGAGTCTTGGGCTCCAACAACGAGCTTTGAACCAGATGCGACAGAAGATGACTGTATGGCATAGGAAATGGATGAAGAGGAGTATTCCTTCTTTCTAAATTATTGCTAGGCCTACGCTGATTCTGACACTGATATCTTCGGCCAGGGGCTCGTTGATTCAAATGAGGAGCAATCCATTGTTTATGGGATGAAGCTTTAAGCATGGTTGGTTGCCCATAAGGATAACATGGCACTGGAAATGATGCATGTTGAACAGATGAGGGACCGTAAAGTTTTGCTGGTGTACCCTGGGGATACTCCATATTTTTTATGTCTGCATTGATTACCTCCTCCTCTTCCTCTTAGGAACTGCTGAAGGATTCAAACTCACTTGCCTGACTGCTCAAGGTGTTTTAGACTTGTCCACTCTTGAGTTAGATTTTGATGCATTCTCCTACCATTACAAGGTCAAAGAAGCTTGGTGGCACACTGCTCGCCATTCTTTCAAGATAAGAGCCATGCAGACTGTTTATGAGCATGTCGATCAATCCCCAATTCAAGAGTGGTGGTTGCACTATGGCTGCTAATTCTCTCCACAGTTGTGCATATTCCTTAAAGGATTCATTGTCATTCTAAGATAGGCTTTGCAACTGCATGTGACTGGGAGCCAAATATAGATTGAATTGGTAATGCTTTAGAAAAGCGCTAGCTAAGTTCCTCCCTGATTGGACACAACTTCTTTCTAAGTCCATGTACAAACTAAAAGATGCCCTACTCAAATTGTCTTGAATTATCAACTTATCGTCATGAGTGTAAGAGGTCATCTTTTGAAAGAAAATCACCAAATGACGCTTTGGGAAACTAAAGCCTATGTACCTCTTGGAGTTGGGTACCTTGAATTTCGAAGGAATCGCCAAGTCTGGCACTAGGCACATATCAGCAGCACCAAGCCTGGGCGTATCATGCAATTTCATCACTTGGAGTTTCTCCTTAATGGCACGAAGCATTTTCTTTATGGGATCAGTCAATGGCACCCTCTGGGGTCGAGTATGAATGCTTACTTGTGGAAGATCGTCATCAGGCAGAAGATCACATGGTGGATTAGTTGTCACAGTAAATCCTGGTAGGGAATCAACATTCTAGCGGTTGTTCTCTTGACATAGCTAACTCGGCTTGCTTCGTCTAACTGGCCTTTCCAGACGTCTATGTTCCTCTTTCTTCAAATGCTTCACAGCTCTCACAGGTTCAATATGAATGTCGGGAAATCAATTTCGGGTTACGAGCAAAGGATAGGCGAGCTTTTTGCATTTTGTTTTAGAGAATGATATGCAAAATGATGCATAGATACCTGTGCTTATGTAATGTTATGAATGCAATAGAAACAGAATCAAGTACCAGGGGTTCACCATAAGTATTAAGGTTACAGATTCTGCATGACAACACAACAAGATATCCCTCACCTTGGGTGGGCAATCTATTGGTTTATGTCAGGGCATCCCAAAGGCTTTAAATAAAGTCCCATGCACTAGCCCTCAAAAGTTTTCCATCATAACGACGATTCATAAGACGGTAATCCCTTCAAAGGATGAACACAGAGTTATGTCTTAGTAACCTTTTAGAATTGGGTTCTAAAAAGGTCCTCAGAGTCACGGACTCCCAAGTCGGAAGTAAAGACGCCATTACGACTACTCGTAAGACATAATCATCCCAAAGGGGCCTCATCTGAGCGGTGGAAGTCAAACCGACTCAACGAGTCCTAAGTCTCGCAAATCAGAAAGAAACCACCTCATAACTTAGCGTATACTAGAAAAAGCTCGGGTGGAAAGCCTTTATACTTACAAACCATCCTCAACAAACCCAACAGGTAAGAGGAACATAGCACAATAAAACAATAAAAGTAGATAAATCACATATGCGACAAACAAACTAGGTTTGTCTTGCTAGGTACATCCCCAGCGGAGTCGCCAAGTTGTCGCTACTCGAAAATGCAACGACGGAGAAGAGAAAACGGAAGGACAGATGAGTCGCCATCAAAGTTTCTTTATCCCAAAAGGTGAAGGGGAAACATCGAGAAAACCCCAAGAAAGAAACTGATAAGATGGTCTCGCAACCAAGAGAAAGGGTTCGGGAGTCGATTATGCGAAGGGAAGGTATTAGCACCTCTCACATCCATCATACTCGATGGGAACCATTTGTTAGTCTATGTGTGAAGGTATCTATTAAAATATATTGCTATAAGGAGTGTTCCAAGGGGAAAGAGAAAGGTTGGAAACATGGAAAAGAGACTCAGTGGGGCCTAGCGGTCCTATGCCTAAGTATTCTCAACATATATGAGAAAGTCAGAGTCAACGTAGTTCGGAGGACTACGGATAAAAGACGGAAAAGTGCTCGACAAGGATTGAGGCCCTTGTGCCTACGTATCTTTACTTAAAATAAGTAAAGAATTAAAGCAGCCGTAGTTCGGCCTATAGTTTGCTGGTATTTTTGTGGACGATGTCAGTTTGCACATTCTAGCATTTAGGTGTATTGCAGCTCGCTTGTGGAGTTTTAGGAATTACCTGTTTACGTTAGAACGGACGTCACATATCCTTTTTGAAAAGAGATAGTTTTCACCATCGAGGCAAGATGTCAAATTTGATTTGTGAAAGTTATTTTCAAGGGGTGAAATAGGTCCTCGGATAGTAACCCCTTGCGGGTAGTACCCAATTCTTTATCTCAAAAGTTTTATTGTGAAAATGGTGTGGCAAATATAGTCACGTCTTCGTATTGAAAGACGAGTATTGAGACCACACACTCTAAAGTGAGTATCCTGACACTCGGAGAGGAAAAAGTCTGCACTCAATCCTCTCTCTTTAGTTTAATACAAAGAGAACTTCATTCTCTTATTAAAGATGTTTTGATCTTGAAAGGTAAGTACTTTACGATAGTGAACCCTAAAGGTAATGTCAAGCACTCGGGATAGGAGAAGGCCTTCGCCTAACTACTCCACAACCATCCAAGTCTATTAGGAAAAGAATTTCGAAAATGCACTTGGTACCAGACCAAGGTTTTTAGTCTCAAGGAGACAAAAGAAATGGAGAAAAGCTTTAAAAAGAGAGGTTAATGAATTGGTTTAACAGTTTGTTGAGAAAATCTGCTTGACGTTGGATCAAGGGTTTGACTTCTATTTCCATGCAAAACCGTGGTGGAATGGAAGTGGGTTTGAAAATGGCTCGACAACTAGTTGAGGGTTTTGATTAAAAACGGAACCATCTTGACGACGAATCAAGGGTTAAAGTGTGAGAAACGTTACTAGTCCCTAGGGGTGCTCCTAATATCGAAATCACAATGAAGTGTGACAGTGTGTGCGATAGGTTGATGGCGAATGCGGACGAGCACTCAAGTTGCAAAGGGGTGTTTGAAAATGGCTAGATGATGAATCAAGAATTAGTTTGAAAACAGTTTAATCTACACTAGTCCTTAGGGGTGCTCCTAGAAGATAAACCACAGTCAAAGAAATACGAAAGGGTACATCAAAAAAGGGAGAGGGATACTTGTAAATTACCCCGGATTACACGAAATAAAAGGTCTCATTGTCAGGTAGCCCAAGAGGAAACTGTGTGTATGCAATGTGTCATAAACTAAGCCTTTAGAGAAAGTTGAACACAACTCCAAGCTAGGGTTTCTGACAAAGTGATGCTAAATTTTCGCAAGTATACGAATAACGCCGGAGTAATACAAAAGATTATCGATCCCACAGAGACCAACCGTCAATCTATCGATTACTACTGTTACGGTGTTTATCTAAGGCAAATCAATCAGGAGTTCATGCGTGTAAAGTAAAAGTAAAGTGCGAGAATAAATTTAATATTAAAACAACAGACTTAGATGTAATTCACATAGCTGGGTAGTATTCCAAGTGCTTATAAATAGAACATCTTGTAGGGTAATGTTTTCTACTCATGGTAAGAACTAATTTAATGGGAATTGTCGCTTTCGCGTATTCAAAACCGAGTTTATCCCCTAATCGATCCGTCTTATTGTCACTTATAAAAAGACGCGCATTGCGTTAAAGTAGTAAACCTATTTTTAAGAAATATAGTTTCTTAACTTAGTTGAAAAGTATTTTGACCTGGAAATCTTAACAAAAAGAGGTTCATGCGAACCAGACTTTAAACCCATAAGCGCGTCCAAAAATAGTTTAAAATCGTTTTTCTAAAGTATTAAAAACTCCTACTTAACTGGACTAAGCGCTTCCGCTTCCTTTGAACAGTTAAGACTAATCAAACTTAACTAAAGGTTGGACGACTTTCAATCTTAACCAAAAGATTTTAAGTGCAGAAAATTTGTGTTAAAAGTCAGAATAACTCCTAAGTAATTCTATCGACAGTTGTATGGAATACCACTTTAACTATGATCCTCATATCCTAACCTTTAAGATCTAGCCGGACATGGAAATGTAAATAGACATGATAAATAAAGTGCGGATAAATAATGAGATATATAAAGTGCGAGTAAATAAATAGTGCGATAAATAAAGTGCGAGTAAATAAAGGAGAGAAATAAATAGTGCAGGAAATAAAGTGCGAGAAATAAATAGTGCAGGAAATAAATGCGTAAAATAAATAGAAAGCAAATAGAAACCTGCTCCAAACGGGAGGTTTTAAATCTGGTACAAAAAGACTGGAAAGAAATTTGTGGCAGGATTAACTTCTACCAAAGTGCTCCAAACACGATTAGAAAGTTCGATAAATCCTTGATGTGAGAAGTTTATCGCTTTACAACAAATGACAGTATATGGCTTGAGTTCTGTAACTAATCTTGGATGTTTAGAAATGAGGCATAACTCATCTATTTATAGGATAGGAAAGTACAAGGAAAGACTAGAATTCCCCTCAACTTCTTTTGGGAAGGAAAACGAAATACAAGGGTGGCGCCCGCCATACCCACATGGCGCCCACCATGTGAACTAGAGGAGGAAGAAGTGGGAGTCGTGGCAGTTGTCAGCAGTTGGTCTCTTATCCAAGTTATGGCATCCCCTATGGCGCCTGCCATGGTGAGTGCCATGTGTACAATTCCTAAAAAGCTGGTCTTTCTTGTTAGTTTTTCTTCATTTCTTCTCGAGGAGCTCTGAAAATACAAAATCCTGAAAATGAAATAAAACAGAAGCATAACACAAGAAAACAATAATAAAATCCTAAGGAACACGTGGAATTTGAGTCAAATACATAGTATAGTTTAGGTCTATCAAATTCTTCCACACTTAAGCCTTTGCTTGTCCTCAAGTAAAACATTATGACAGAAAAAAAGTGATATCCATAAATGACTTGGGCAAAAAGGGCTTATAAGTTCGAGCTGGAATGAAGCGATAGGTATTAACTCAGTGAACCAAGGATATCGAAATGACACTTCTCCGTAAACACAGACATAGGCTTCATTTTTATATATACCTGTAATACCCCAAATTTTACCCTCATATTTAGTCGGTCATTTCGCATATCATATCATCTGAGCATTTGCTAACCACTAACAAGACCTGAAGGTGTTTGTTTTGCAGGAAATACCCCAGGGGCGTTTTGGTCCTTTTTGAAGCATAGTTCGTAATGTTGGGCGTAATGATGTTTTTCGAGGCGTTTATTTACGTGGGTTTGATATCAAAGTCTGATCTGTGGAGCAGGGTTTAACAAGAAATCATTCTTCTTTCTTCCAGAGAGAAAACGGTGAAAACTTTGACTGATTAATGGAACTTATTCATGCAATGGTTGGATCGAATTAATTCCAGGATATTTGACTAGTGAGATTTAATCGGATGTTGAGGTGTTTGCAAATTAAAGCATGGAGAAGCAATTGGGAAATGATTTTAATAGAATATGTGAATTTTATTCATAATATTTTATTATCATTATTACAAGTTTGCAAAGTGAATTACAAAGAAGAAATGATTTGGATAAAAAATGTTATTTATTCATAATATTTTTTTTGTTACAAGTTACAAGGAATTACATTAAAGTTCTAAGGAATTACATTAAAGTATCTATCCTAAATCCTAAGAACATCTAAGTGTCTTCATGCTGTCTTTAAGCTTCGCCGCAAATCTCGATTAACCTGCACATCAAAGCAAAACAAGCAATATAGAAAATGTTAGAGGTTTTTGACACTCTCAGAACAGTGTCATCATCGAGTGCCGGGAGTGGCACAACCGAAGTTGCATCCTACCCCCGTTACCAATCCGCGCCAGCAGCGTCGGATCAAGCATTTCCTGTTCTTATCAGATACGGGCCGAGAAAGATAAAGAATAAAAATAAGTGGGGCTGATTTGATTTGCCAAGATCAAAGCCAAAATAAAATGCCACCCATCAAGTAAATATGGCCAAGTAAATTTTTACTCTTTCTCCAAACTAATACCAACTGAATGTCAAAGTTGCGGCACTTTTGAGCCTATCAAGTAGGAAGATCCAATAATGCAAAGCACAAGCAGCTCATAACAATTGAGATCAGACGGCAACTGCACAAAAAGGGGGGTAAACCTCATAATCAAATTACAGTTCAGAAAGAAATGGTAAAAACAAATGACAAATTGAATGTCACGAAGCGATGGACCAAACTCAAAGCAGAAAAATGAACCACAAGCTGCAGGAACAACTCTCAAAAGGCTACAAAGTCTGAGGAACAGATACAGTTCACGAAAATACAAACTGCCCGTTAAGTTCAAACAAGAAATCAAACTCTAATTCAACTTGAAAAACAAGGAAGATTCATACCAGTTCAACTCAAAGATGAGGAGGAAGTCCATGTTACTGGAACCTGCATAACACACCACAGTCATGCTACAAGATTCAAGCCAGTCCACAAATTGTATGAGCGGAAAACCGAAGGTACGGGACGCGGGCTCAGCTCAAACATCATCGCCCGACAAGAAACAAACCAAAGTATAAGCAGCCCATTAAAACAGAAGGGATATTCAAGATACATCAGCCATGATGATTCCAACCGGATGTGTGGGTCACTATGGGAAAGCTAAAAAGCTTAAAGCTCGGTGAAAGTCATAGCCCAAAAGTCGCAGCCACCTATCAGTTCAGGAAAAAGGAGATATGAGCTTCAGTTCAGACAAAGAAGAATCGAGATATCAAAATGGATGGAACAGGGATTCAGCCCTCAGTTTAACCATCATTGGGCGTGAGAATTCGAGTGGCCGGGAGAGCCACGGCCGAAGCCGTTACCAACTCCCTACCGAACTTCGAACTGCAAATCAACCCAAGAATGTCAGCTCAGACCCGAAGGTCATCATCGCTAAGGCAACGCAACCAAAACCACTTGGCAATAGCATTTAACACAGGTTCAGACGAAGCCGTCAACCATAATCGAAAGCTACGACACAATAGCAGTTCAGACCCTAAAGTCATCATCACCGCCTACCGTTCTCGGCAATTTTGACCCGACCGAAGCATCAGCTTCAATTCCCTGAAAGAAGAAGAGGAAAAATTAATGTATGTTTCAAAACCAGAATCCAGAAAATCAGAAACCCAACCCAGACCGCATCAAGAATAGTTCAATTTGGTCCGAAACAAAACCAAACCGGTTCAGATATCAGAATCCAAATCAATGTCCAAATGAAATCAAAACAGATCAGTTCAGATTATCAAACAAATCGATTAGGGTCAAGTGACGTTCAATCAAGGAAACGAAGAAACTGGATATCCACAAATCAAGACAAAGCCATTCAATTATCAAAATCAAATGAAAATCATGAGCGAATCCAACAGATATCAGAAAGTGAACCGTATCAGGGGTAACAAATATCAAACAAATCACAAGGGTCCACATCTGATGAAATTCGAGAATCCATCATTTAATCAAATCTGCATCAGAAATAAAAAAAAAATCAAATCCTTTGTTAAGTAAACAGAAGGCAAAGATACGAAAGATTGAAACAAAAACAAGTCAGATTTGAAAAAGGAAAGATTTTTCAATCAGAAATCAATCTCAATAATAACGAAAATCAAATTTTATCAGTGGATGGCCCAATACGAATGGATATAAAAGGGAACGAAGTCACCTTTGAAAGGGGGGAGAAAACCCTAACGGACAATCGCATGTCAAACCCTACTAACCGCGAGAGGGAGAGAGATTGAAACCAATCAACCGCGAGCAAGACCGCCTTCACCATTCATCAACGGCGGGCAATCGAATCTCTAGGCCTCAGCTCACTTCATCATCGGCCGTTTTCACCGTAACTCCGTCGTAAATGTAAGCCATGAAGTGTTTTCCTCAAATGTTTATGTTTGGTTTCAGGGTACCGAAAGATGAGCAAAGCGAAAGAATGAGGAAGATGGGAGAATCGCAGCAAAATGAATACGAGAGACGGAAACAGGAGTGAAAGAAAGCGTAACGGCGCCGCGGGGGGGAGAAAATGGGTTCTGAAACCCTAGTTTCTCTTGGCTTCATAATTTCACCAACCGGGTTGGGTCCGGAGGTGATTACCGTCCCAACCCGTTTACTTTATTTCTTATTTCTTCATTTTTTAATTTTTTTTTATATATATTGTTTTTTAACTTTTTTAATTAAATACTCAAATGTTTTTTTAAAAAAAATAGCATCATAACTTTCTTAAAAAAAATAATAATAAATAGCAAGAAAATATTTTTAAAAACAAATAGCATCAAACTTTTCTTAAGTAAATATTATAATTGTTTTTTTTAAAAAAATAAGAACTTTTTTTTAATAAATTAAAAAACCTCTTTTCATATAATAAAAAATTTGTTTTAATAAATAACTTAAAAATCCTTTTTAAGAATATCTAAGTTAAAACTTTTTTTTAAAATATTTTTCTAATTAGCATTACTCTTTCTTTTTTTATAGATTCATTAAAAAAATCTTCAATATTGCACTTTTTCTCCTGACTCGTCCAATTACCGTCTAACTTTGCCTGCTAACGGGTGTTCATCTTTTGCAGCTCATGTCTACTACTATTGTATTGTGTTTTTATCTTAAGTTTCACCATTATTGTAACTGCGCCTCGTTTGTAACCTCGCGAACCTAATAATCGCGCTTTAAGTTTCTGCCTTTAAATTTCTGTTTGTATGGCTTTAACTGCTGTCTTTATTTTCTGCTTGCATAACTCAATCATCTCACATCTTCATTAATATTCCAGTCACACTACACACTCCGAAGGAATTAGGTCTAGCATTTGACCGCCGTGTCAATAGTCCTCAACTTCAAACCCTTACAACCTCACAAACCCTAATTTTCACAAATGCCTCGCCGCAGGCAAGATTACAATTTTACCCCTAGCATTAGGTCAAAGAGCCGCCGCGCTCATTTTAGGGTTTCCCGCCGCGGAATCCCTAACCTAACCTAACCCTAATTCACTTAACATTACAACGTAGATATTGGAGTTTCTACACTCCACGTAAGCGTGTCCTTAAGACATGTTTATTCCCCTTGAGACCTTGACCACAGTCAAGAAGTCTCTAACCTCCCTTTTGAGGGGAACTACGATTACTCTGATTCCACTCCCGTAAGGATACGTAGGCACAAGATGCGATGTCTTGCCGAGTAAACTTAGAATTAACCCCTTAGGTCTCTTTTCTCACTTTTAATCCTTTGTACATATACCTTAAGCAAATGAATAAAGCAAATAGTAAACATATGAACAAAAGGGTCCTGTAGAGTACTACAGAAGTTTAGGGTGCTAATACCTTCCCTAAATTTAACCAACCCCCGAACCCTAGATCTTTCCCCGCATTGTGTTTACGATGCAAAATAGGTTTTCCCTCTTTTGACCTTTTCCTTCGGATAAATCAAAGAGCGGTTGTGAATTGAATTGCGATTCAAACTCATTAATAGTTTGTGATCCTATTTCCACCGCAACAGAAAATGGCGACTTCACTGGGGAATGGTAACTTTTGAGGGTTATCCCTAACTTGTTCATATTTATTACTATCTGTGTTATTATTCATTTGCATGTATATATTTGTGCTTTGATTGTGGGACTGTTCCTTGTGCTGTGAGATGAGTCCTACACCCGGATCTAGTGTACCTTAGGTAAATGGCAATAGACCAAGGAAACTGTACGACGTATATCGATACGGTTGATCTGGTGGCCATAGTTAGTGCGACTTCTTGGTTGGTGCTTATATTCCTTAAGTCAAGTTGAGGATAATATTGAGGCTGCCATATGTTGTCAATGCACTAACTGACTTTTAGAACCCTAGTTAACTCATCTTGGCCTTTAGAAAGTAGTGAGGTAACCGGGTTTGGTGCAGACTGAAGTTGGTTGACACTCGATACCACGCTCATTGAGATCTTAAACTTGGAGGGTTTTGGTTGGCAAGTAAGTTGCCTTCTGAACAACCACCCTTGTGAAGGATCAATGATATTGAGATCCCTTAGAACCTGGTTACTTTTGTAGGACAGGATGAACCATCTAACTTCAGGGGAGGGTACTTGCCTTTGAACTTCATGAAATCTTCATCCACATTTTAGCATCATTTACTTTTTTGCATTGCATGTGTCTCCCGATTTCTCACACTCGGTTCTCTCACCTTCCAGTTTCGTCACCCTGAGTTCTCGGCACCAATACAACACCAGAGCTCAAACTCGGAAAAGAATGGAGGATCAGGCAAAAGAGATTGATCGCCTTAGCAATGAACTCGAAGACCTTCGAGGGGGTATGGGGCGTATGATGGAATTGTTACATGTCATGAATGCTAAGATGGATACCCAGCCCACTGTTGTTTCTGAGATTACCGGCGTTACTGTGGACCCTCCACCAAGTGTGACCGTAGCAAGGGACCCACCTTATGGTCTTGCTCCCGGTTTTGTGCCTCCTCAAGCTCCTGTTCCGATTAATCAGCCTGTTCAGCAAGCCGTGCCTTTATTTTCTGAAGTTTCTAGGGGGGCTCCTATCTTTGCACCACCTGTTGTACACACTCGTGCGCAACCGTACTTCAATGAGACAGTTTTTGATAATCTTGATGAGAATGTTGAGGGTTATGAGAAACATGATAAGCTTCGTGAGGAAGTAAACACTATCGTCCAGAGATTGAAAAAGGTAGAGGGTGATCAAATTTTTGGGACTGCTGCAAGGGATGTTTGTTTGGTCTCAGGTTTGGTTATTCCCCCGAAGTTCAAAACTCCGAACTTCGATCGTTATGAAGGTGCCACCTGTCCTAAGAGTCATTTGATCATGTATTATCGCAAAATGGCTGCCCATGTTGAGAATGATAAACTGATGATTCATTGCTTCCAAGACAGTTTGAAGGGTGCTTCTTCCAAGTGGTATTTAACTTTGGACCAATCCCGCGTTAAGAGCTTTCAAGATTTATCTGACGCTTTCATCAAGCACTACAAGTACAATATGGATCTGGCTCCTGACAGAAGACAGTTGCTGAGTATGTCACAAAAGAATTCTGAGTCATTCAAAGAGTATGCTCAAAGGTGGAGAGAGACTGCTTCGCAGGTAGAACCTCCTTTGACCGAGAAAGAGTTAGCTGATTGGTTTGTCGACACAGTCCGTCCAGAATTTTACGAGAGAATGGTGGGTAGTGTGACTTCAAATTTCTCCGACATCGTTGCTGTGGGTGTCAAGATTGAATTGGGTATGAAGAGTGGTAAAATGACAAACAATCATGGCGCTTCTAAGGATCAGCCGAAGAAACCTCCTTATAGCTCCCAGAAAAAGAAGGAGAGTGAGACTAATGCTATATCCTCTGGTAGACCAAGGGAACGCTTTTATCGGCATCCGCAAGGTTATGCTCAACCTCAAGGGTACCCAGTCCAATATGCTCAACAACCCTATGTGGCAGCTATTACACCTTCTTTCAATCAACAGGTTCCCATGTATCAACCTATGCAACAACCTCCTGTTTATCCGCCTCCTGTCAACTACCTACAGGCACCCAATACTCCTGCTCCTCAACAGCCAAAGAGTCCGGCTCCTCGCCAGAATATGCCGAACAGAAGAACGTATAAACCTTGTCCGCCGATTCCAATGACTTTTACCGAGTTGTATCCCTCTTTGGTCAAGCAGGGTCTCATCACTACTCGGGCTTTGGGTCCGCCTCCTAATCCTCTACCCGCCAATTACAACGCCGCCGCTCATTGTTTATTTCATGAGGGTGCGCCTGGTCATGATCTGGAGAATTGTTATGCTCTCAAAAATATTGTTAGAGATTTATTGGAAAAGAAGATTTTATCATTTGAGGATCCTCAACCAAATGTTAAGAAGAACCCTTTTCCTAACCATGAGAGTGTCAATGCCATTAGTGCTGATTCGGGAGAAGGTTATGCCCTTGACGTTGAACAGATTAAGACTCCCCTCAAGATGTTCCATTCGAAGCTGTTTGAAGCTGGTTTAGTAGATACTTCCCACGTTGCATGCGTAAGTTGTGGAGCCAGTATTAAGGGTTGCATGTTGGTTCAGAATGATGTTCAGAGGTTAATTAATGAGGGTGTTTTACAAGTGACAAGCCAAGCCAAGAAGGATGTAGTCGCTGTGGTTGAGCCTGTCTTCCATCAGCCTGAATCAAAGGGTAAGGTACCAGTGTTTAATCTATCAGGGGCAGGCTCCGCCAACCTCGTGTTCGATATACCGAGGTCGTATATCCCTGAAGTGAATCAGCCTAAGCCTATAGTTATTCGAAGACCGAGTCCGTTTCCTTTCAGTGATCCTAAAGCTGTGCCTTGGAAATATGACGTGACGATGATTGACAAGGAGTCTGGGAAGATTATTCCAAAGGAAGAGGGTAAGGGCACGGTGACCAATATCGCAGAGGTAAGCAGGATGACCCGCAGTGGCCGTGTATATACTCCCCATTCCAGTGAGGTCCCACCTAAGGAAATAGCTAGTATCCCAGTGTCTGCCAAAGACAAAGGTAAGGGAGCCGTTACGAATGATGAAGATGCTGAATTTTTAAGGATCATCAAGAAAAGTGACTATAAAGTTATCGACCAACTTCATCAGACTCCTTCCAAGATTTCGATTTTATCTCTGTTGATGAGTTCACCCGCTCATAGGATGGCCTTGCAGAAGGTTTTGACTCAAGCACATGTGGATCAAGATATCAGCACCAGTCGGTTTGATAGTGTGATTGCCAATTTAACTGCTTGTAACACCCTCAGTTTCAGCAATGAAGAGTTACCGAAGGAGGGTCCGAACCATAATCGTGCTTTACATATATCGGTGAAATGTCAGGAAGACAATTTAGCGAGAGTGCTAGTAGACACCGGGTCTTCTCTGAATGTGCTACCCAAGAGGGTTCTCGATAAGTTGGCTTGTAAAGAGACTGTGTTGAAACCTACTCCTTTGGTTGTCAAGGCTTTCGATGGCTCTCGCCGGTCGGTAATGGGGGAGGTTGAGCTTCCTATCCTGATTGGTCCGCAAATTTTTAATATCACGTTTCAAGTCATGGACATTAATCCCAACTACAGTTGTTTACTCGGAAGGCCGTGGATTCATGCCGCTGGGGCGGTAACCTCAACTTTACATCAGAAGATGAAATTCGTGATCGATGGAAAGTTGGTTATTATACACGGTGAGGAGGATCTGATGGTCAGTAACCTGTCCTCTTTCCGTTACATCGAGGCCGATGAGAATGCTTTAGACATTTCCTTTCAAGCACTTGAGATCGCCAATGCTGTTCTGCTGGAGGTCGAAGAGACAGTGGGTCAGGGTAATCCATCTTTTGCATCTCTGAAGAGTACCAAAGCAACAATTGACAGGGGCATTCCCGAAGGTTGGGGAGAGGTAATTGATGTCAAGACCAAGACTGATCGCTCTGGGTTGGGTTACAAACCAACTCAGAATGGAGCTGCCACGACTGTCGAAGGGCGTCCGAAGGTTATCCAAGAGGTATTTGTCAGCGGAGGTTTCCAAATCAATGCCATCAGCGACTATGAAGAAAATGAAGAGCTGAGCAACCTGGTGTTTAAGGGTGATGCAGTTTTGAACAACTGGGAGGCCGTAGAGATCCCTGTTATCTTTCCCTTGTCAAAGTAATTATTTTTTAAAGTTTCATTTACATTTTCAAATAAAAATCCGTAGCTCTGCCCAAGGCTATAGGGTCGCTTTTATTGGGCCACCTTTCATTTCTAAAAGGATATTAATAAAAGCATTTTGTTCGATTCCACTTTGTTCATCTGCGTTTTTCGTTTTCACCTTTAAAAATGAAATTGGCAACCTTTTTCAAAAAATAATAATAAAAAAAACAGCATTTCATTCTTACATATCTTCGAGCATTTTAATTAAGTAAGCCTTCCATCATGCAGAGACATCATAAACCTTGTTGGATCCGATGACCTTACTGACACTCCTGACTGGGATGCACCCATCAATCAAGCTGAGGACGAGGGTGAAGAAGATTTTGAAGTACCCGCTGAACTGACAAGATTGATTGAGTACGAGTACACGGAGCTTCAACCGCATAAAGAGCAGGTGGACCTAATTAATCTCGGTACAGATGAGAGCAAGAAAGAGGTCAAGATTGGTGCAATGCTTGGGACGGGGATTAGGCCGAAGTTGATTGAGTTGTTAAAGGAGTATATTGATGTGTTTGCGTGGTCGTATCAAGATATGCCGGGCCTGAACACAGATATTGTTGTTCACAAGTTGCCACTTAAGCCGGATTGTCCACCTATCAAGCAGAAACTCCGAAGAACGAGACCCGACATGGCTTTGAAGATTCGAGATGAGGTTAAAAAGCAGTTGGATGCAGGTTTCTTGGCAGTCGCAAAATATCCAGATTGGGTTGCCAACATTGTGCCAGTGCCCAAGAAGGACGGTAAGGTTAGGATGTGTGTAGACTACAGGGATCTGAACAAAGCAAGTCCAAAAGACGACTTCCCACTGCCACATATTGACACACTGGTAGACAATACGGCCAGTTTTGCGTTGTTCTCATTTATGGATGGTTTCTCCGGCTATAATCAGATCAAGATGGATCCCGATGATCGAGAGAAGACCACTTTCATTACTCCTTGGGGAACTTTCTGCTACAAAGTCATGCCCTTCGGTTTAAAGAATGCAGGGGCAACTTACCAACGTGCTATGACCACTCTTTTTCATGATATGATGCACAAAGAAATTGAGGTGTATGTGGACGATATGATAGCCAAATCTCAGAGTGAAGAGGAGCATTTAGACCATTTGGTGAAGCTGTTTGAACGACTCAGGAAATATCAGTTGAAATTGAATCCTGCAAAATGTACCTTCGGTGTCAGATCTGGAAAACTGCTTGGTTTCATTGTTAGCCAGCGAGGGATTGAGGTGGATCCTGACAAAGTCCGAGCCATTCAAGATATGCCGGCTCCGCGAACCGAGACGCAAGTTAGGGGTTTTCTGGGACGTCTGAATTACATTTCCAGGTTTATCTTTAATATGACCGCTACTTGTGAGCCGATATTCAAGTTGCTTTGCAAGGGGCAGACAGTTGAGTGGAACCCTGATTGTCAGAAAGCGTTCGAGAAGATTAAGGGTTATTTGCAAGATCCCCCTATTCTGATCCCGCCCGTACCTGGAAGACCGTTGTTTATGTACCTTACTGTTCTCGAGAAGTCTATGGGTTGTGTGCTTGGACAACATGATGAGACTGGGAAAAAGGAACATGCAATTTATTACCTGAGCAAGAAGTTTACCGATTGCGAAAACAGATACTCACCATTAGAGAAAACTTGTTGTGCATTGGCATGGGCCGCTAAGCGCCTTCGGCAGTATATGGTCTGTCATACCACGCTATTGATTTCTAAAATGGATCCGATCAAGTATATTTTTGAAAAACCTGCTCAAACCGGGAGGCTAGCCCGTTGGCACATGTTGTTATCCGAATATGACATCCAGTATGTACCCCAGAAGGCGATTAAGGGTAGTATTTTATCTGATTATCTTGCAGACCAGCCAGTTGAAGATTATGAACCTCTTAAGCTCGATTTTCCTGATGAGGATATTTTGTTGATTAAAAGAGATTGTGAAGAGCCAGATCCGAGCGAAGGTCCAGAACCAGGTCTTTGGTGGAAGATGATGTTTGATGGTTCCTCAAATTTCAATGGGCATGGTATAGGCGCCGTTTTGATGAACCCAAAGGGTGGATTTACTCCATTTACAGCAAGGTTGGACTTTGAGTGTACTAATAACGTCGCAGAGTATGAAGCGTGTATCCTCGGCCTCGAAGCAGCGATTCACCTCCGAATCAAACTTCTTAAAGTAAGTGGTGACTCAGCCTTGGTTATCTACCAGGTACAAGGCAAATGGGAAACGAAGAATGAGAAGTTAATCCCTTATAAGGACTATATTATTGAGCTGATCAAGTATTTCGACGAGATAGAGTTCGAGCATGTTCCTAGATCCGAGAATCACGTAGCCGATGCTTTAGCCATGTTAGCATCCATGTGGAAAGTTAAATTCGTTAATGAAGCACCTCTTATCCATATTGAGCGCAAAGTTGAGCCCGCTTATTGTCAGTTGGTCGAAGAAGTTGAGGTGGATGAAAAGCCTTGGTTTCACGATATCAAGAACTATCTCGTCAAGCAGGAATATCCCGATGGTTCTACTGGTCTGGACAAAAAGACATTGAGAAGATTGGCGTCCAAATTCTTTATCAGTTATGGTGTGTTGTACAAGAGAAATCACGACATGGTCCTGCTCAGATGTGTTGATAAACGGGAAGCGGACATGTTACTACAGGAAATTCATGAGGGGACCTTCGGAACCCATGCCAATGGTTATGCTATGTCCAAGAAGATGTTAAGGGCTGGGTATTACTGGTTAACCATGGAAGCCGACTGCATCCAATACGCTAGGAAATGCCATAAGTGCCAAATCTATGCTGATAAAATGCACGTACCTCCGTCACCGTTGAATGTTTTGTTTTCACCATGGCCGTTCTCTATGTGGGGCATTGACATGATTGGGGCGATCGAGCCAAAAGCTTCTAATGGTCATCGTTTTATCCTTGTTGCTATTGATTATTTCACCAAGTGGGTAGAGGCTGCCTCCTACACCAACGTGACCAAGCAAGTGGTTGCCCGCTTCATCAGGAAAGAAATCATCTGCCGTTATGGAGTCCCAAGCCGGATAATAACTGACAATGGCACCAATCTGAATAATAAGACTATGAAAGAGTTGTGTGATAACTTCAAGATCACTCACCACAATTCTTCTCCGTACCGTCCTAAGATGAATGGAGCCGTTGAAGCTGCAAATAAGAATATCAAGAAGATCCTGCAAAAGATGGTTGTGACTTACAAAGATTGGCATGAGATGTTACCGTTTGCGTTGCATGGATACAGAACCTCAGTAAGAACTTCGACAGGGGCAACACCTTTCTCACTGGTATATGGAATGGACGCCGTGCTCCCCATCGAAGTAGAGATACCTTCTTTAAGAGTGTTAATGGAAGCTGAACTTGAGGAAGCTGAGTGGGTTCAAGACAGATTGGATCAGTTGAATCTCATTGACGAGAAGCGCTTGACAGCCATGTGCCATGGGCAATTATATCAGAAACGGATGAAAAGAGCGTTTGATAAGAAGATTCGTATCCGTGAGTTCCGTCAAGGAGAGCTTGTACTCAAAAAGATCTTACCAGTACATAAAGATATGCGTGGAAAGTGGATGCCCAATTATGAAGGCCCGTTCGTTGTAAAGACTGTCTTCTCCGGAGGGTCTCTAATACTTACGACAATGGACGGTGAAGAACTAGCACATCCCGTGAATTCTGATGCAGTCCGAAAATATTATGCCTAAAAACCCGCTAAGTCGAAAACCTGCAAAAGGCGACTTAGGCAAAAGTAAGGGTTGAAAAAAAGAAATAATAACAAAAGCTCGCTAAGTTGAAAACCCGAAAGGGCGGCTTAGGCAAAAAAGAGCGTCCCGGTGGATTGAAAACCCGAAAGGGCGGTCCAGGCAAAAGTTAGGGACAAAGGCATTTCATTGCATCAGAAGACACCGATTATCTCGAACACACTTTCCGCATGAGAGCCATGTTTCAGTTCTTTCATCCTTGCCCAAAGCAGGATTCTGGATTAGTCTTAGTTATTAGTGTCAGTAGGTGTCATTGGATTCGATGTAACTTTTCCCATGTTGCCAATTTTAAAACATAATCATCTGTGGAGCTATGCCTTCAGCGAGCTACCGCCCTTTAAATAAAAGAAACCATCTCGTTACTTACATTCTTTGGTGCATTGCTCTTTGCTTTCTATTTGTTATGCAAAATGCTTTTATTCCTAAAATTTGAAAATGAAAGGTGCATTGTAGATTTTTCAAAACTGTTTTTCAAAAACAAAACAAATTTGAAATGTAATAAATTACTTTGACTAGTGGAAATTCCGAAAGGATCTCTTCATTCCCCGGAAATGTCATTATTGCAGAAACACTTTCAAACCATTGCTCTAACATAGTCCCCAGAGAGACTATAAGCTGACAACTTTTTCTTGGGTAACTCAAAAGTGTCCCTCAAGTTTTCCTCTCCCCATGAGAAGACGTAATACTGTGCACCTAAGCAATTTACTTTCTCCCCAGAGAATTCAGAACTTTAAAACCAGATTTGGTTCCACCATGGATCCTTCCCACCCATGATTGACGTATTGGTTGCAGAGAACGCAGGGTATCTCCGTCGAGATGTTTATTTCGTCTCTCGTCCTGTCTCTAGTCTGTTTCGTCAGCATACGCAAGGGCATAAGCATCACATGCCTATTTCATTTCATATTCATTACATATTCATTACGTACTCATTACATACTCATTTCATACCATCTTGCATTAGCATACATAAACATTAACATACATAGACATTAACGTATGCATCAACATATGCAGTAGCATTCACAGGTTCATTATGTTTCACCATCATTTGGTTGTTACCGCCGAGTAACTGGGTTCGTCCATTCTCTCCAAATAGATTGTCAGCCCTAAGCATAAAATACTTACTTGTTTCCAGTTTCCCCACAGAGCTCGATCCTCGTGGGTGACGGTTACTTCAGCTATCTTTCCTCACCAGGATAAGATATTTACCCTCCGAGATCGTTCCCTCGATGGAGTCTTGATTACCAGTCTTCTTTCTAGCTCGATCCTAGATTTAATCTCAGTCATGTCGGTAGTCAAGCCCAACCGGACGTGCATTTATTTTGCACCTTCTGAAGGTTTTCACCATACCATGACAGATACGCGACTATCTCGCTTGAGAAGTTTATCACTGTACCCGGACGTGCATTTATTTTGCACTATCTTTCAAGAAAATCAACTGCAATCCTTTACAAATACACGCCAGTTCACGCCTGGAAAATATATCAGTACAACACTTTACAATCCTACATGTTACAACCCTTTACACTTTACATCTTACAGCATCAACATACGACATTTCTCACCCAAGAAGTCGATCCTATCCTCGTTACGACTCGCAGCAAATGGCCATCTCCATGGAGCAGTTGGGCTTCCATTTATCTGCCGTCTTGAGGTACGAACCAATTCGTATTCAGGAGAGCACGATCCTGAAATACGGGGAGGTTTGAGCCGAATCATATTCAGGAGAGCACGATTCTGAATTATGAAGAAGTTCATTTATCCTTTAGTAAAAGAAGAAACCGAATCGTATTCAGGAGAGCACGATCCTGAAATACGGGGAGGTTTGAGCCGAATCATATTCAGGAGAGCACGATTCTGAGTTATGAGGAAGTTCAATTAGCCAGTTTCATATTCAGGAGAGCACGATTCTGAAGTATGAAGAAATTCAGTCATCCAGTTTCATATTCAGGAGAGCACGATTCTGAAATATGAAGAAATTCAGTCATCCAGTTTCATATTCAGGAGAGCACGATTCTGAAGTATGAGGAAGTTCAGTTTACCCTTTTCATGTTCAGGAGAGCACGATCTTGAAGCATGAAGAAGTTTATTTATCCTTTGGTAAGAGAAGAATCAGAATCGTATTCCAGGCGCCGACCTTAGAATGCGAGAAGATTTATTTATCAGATAAGCAGCAGCCTCTTTATTTGAGTGCTTATCCATTTTTGCACATAAGTCCCTTCCAACGATAAGTGACAATTCTCCCTCGAGAAGCTTATCAGGGCAATTCCCATCAAAGTCCATTTATTTTGGCATACAGTCGGTCTTTACCCTGTATATTTGCTACGGAGTTCCGAAAAGTCCGTTTGATCCTGTCACGAGGGGTAGTTTACAGAAGCTTGGATGTTATTCTTTGCTCAATGCTCCAGCATTCTGTAATCGATCTTACAATCGTACGTGATCCAGTTTTATTTTTAGATTCCCCAGTGGAGGCCGTCTCATAGGTACCATCTCCATTCGAGGATCTCGTTCCTTTTCTAAAAGTGACAATTGGTCATTCGCACCAGTTGACTATCATTTTTAGAATTCCCCAGTGATGTACTGTGTCTCAGCGCGTCATTTTCCCCAATGTGTTTCTTCTCGTGGCGTCTGTCCCAGTGTCGTCATGTTCGTCAGCATTTTCGCATTCATTATTCCAGCATACGCAGCATATCATATTCATGGCATCATCTGCATTAAGTCGTTCCAGCTTTGTCCATAGCATCGCATATCGTCGCATATAAGGGCAAAATTTTCGGTTATCTATATTTAAATCTCTCCACCACGATTCCTCGAGTCTCTGTCACTCAAATCGTCCGGTGTAGCTATTTAAATAGGGGCAACTGTAATACCCCAAATTTTACCCTCATATTTAGTCGGTCATTTCGCATATCATATCATCTGAGCATTTGCTAACCACTAACAAGACCTGAAGGTGTTTGTTTTGCAGGAAATACCCCAGGGGCGTTTTGGTCCTTTTTGAAGCATAGTTCGTAATGTTGGGCGTAATGATGTTTTTCGAGGCGTTTATTTACGTGGGTTTGATATCAAAGTCTGATCTGTGGAGCAGGGTTTAACAAGAAATCATTCTTCTTTCTTCCAGAGAGAAAACGGTGAAAACTTTGACTGATTAATGGAACTTATTCATGCAATGGTTGGATCGAATTAATTCCAGGATATTTGACTAGTGAGATTTAATCGGATGTTGAGGTGTTTGCAAATTAAAGCATGGAGAAGCAATTGGGAAATGATTTTAATAGAATATGTGAATTTTATTCATAATATTTTATTATCATTATTACAAGTTTGCAAAGTGAATTACAAAGAAGAAATGATTTGGATAAAAAATGTTATTTATTCATAATATTTTTTTTGTTACAAGTTACAAGGAATTACATTAAAGTTCTAAGGAATTACATTAAAGTATCTATCCTAAATCCTAAGAACATCTAAGTGTCTTCATGCTGTCTTTAAGCTTCGCCGCAAATCTCGATTAACCTGCACATCAAAGCAAAACAAGCAATATAGAAAATGTTAGAGGTTTTTGACACTCTCAGAACAGTGTCATCATCGAGTGCCGGGAGTGGCACAACCGAAGTTGCATCCTACCCCCGTTACCAATCCGCGCCAGCAGCGTCGGATCAAGCATTTCCTGTTCTTATCAGATACGGGCCGAGAAAGATAAAGAATAAAAATAAGTGGGGCTGATTTGATTTGCCAAGATCAAAGCCAAAATAAAATGCCACCCATCAAGTAAATATGGCCAAGTAAATTTTTACTCTTTCTCCAAACTAATACCAACTGAATGTCAAAGTTGCGGCACTTTTGAGCCTATCAAGTAGGAAGATCCAATAATGCAAAGCACAAGCAGCTCATAACAATTGAGATCAGACGGAAACTGCACAAAAAGGGGGGTAAACCTCATAATCAAATTACAGTTCAGAAAGAAATGGTAAAAACAAATGACAAATTGAATGTCACGAAGCGATGGACCAAACTCAAAGCAGAAAAATGAACCACAAGCTGCAGGAACAACTCTCAAAAGGCTACAAAGTCTGAGGAACAGATACAGTTCACGAAAATACAAACTGCCCGTTAAGTTCAAACAAGAAATCAAACTCTAATTCAACTTGAAAAACAAGGAAGATTCATACCAGTTCAACTCAAAGATGAGGAGGAAGTCCATGTTACTAGAACCTGCATAACACACCACAGTCATGCTACAAGATTCAAGCCAGTCCACAAATTGTATGAGCGGAAAACCGAAGGTACGGGACGCGGGCTCAGCTCAAACATCATCGCCCGACAAGAAACAAACCAAAGTATAAGCAGCCCATTAAAACAGAAGGGATATTCAAGATACATCAGCCATGATGATTCCAACCGGATGTGTGGGTCACTATGGGAAAGCTAAAAAGCTTAAAGCTCGGTGAAAGTCATAGCCCAAAAGTCGCAGCCACCTATCAGTTCAGGAAAAAGGAGATATGAGCTTCAGTTCAGACAAAGAAGAATCGAGATATCAAAATGGATGGAACAGGGATTCAGCCCTCAGTTTAACCATCATTGGGCGTGAGAATTCGAGTGGCCGGGAGAGCCACGGCCGAAGCCGTTACCAACTCCCTACCGAACTTCGAACTGCAAATCAACCCAAGAATGTCAGCTCAGACCCGAAGGTCATCATCGCTAAGGCAACGCAACCAAAACCACTTGGCAATAGCATTTAACACAGGTTCAGACGAAGCCGTCAACCATAATCGAAAGCTACCACACAATAGCAGTTCAGACCCTAAAGTCATCATCACCGCCTACCGTTCTCGGCAATTTTGACCCGACCGAAGCATCAGCTTCAATTCCCTGAAAGAAGAAGAGGAAAAATTAATGTATGTTTCAAAACCGGAATCCAGAAAATCAGAAACCCAACCCAGACCACATCAAGAATAGTTCAATTTGGTCCGAAACAAAACCAAACCGGTTCAGATATCAGAATCCAAATCAATGTCCAAATGAAATCAAAACAGATCAGTTCAGATTATCAAACAAATCGATTAGGGTCAAGTGACGTTCAATTAAGGAAACGAAGAAACTGGATATCCACAAATCAAGACAAAGCCATTCAATTATCAAAATCAAATGAAAATCATGAGCGAATCCAACAGATATCAGAAAGTGAACCGTATCAGGGGTAACAAATATCAAACAAATCACAAGGGTCCACATCTGATGAAATTCGAGAATCCATCATTTAATCAAATCTGCATCAGAAATAAAAAAAAAAATCAAATCCTTTGTTAAGTAAACAGAAGGCAAAGATACGAAAGATTGAAACAAAAACAAGTCAGATTTGAAAAAGGAAAGATTTTTCAATCAGAAATCAATCTCAATAATAACGAAAATCAAATTTTATCAGTGGATGGCCCAATACGAATGGATATAAAAGGGAACGAAGTCACCTTTGAAAGGGGGGAGAAAACCCTAACGGACAATCGCATGTCAAACCCTACTAACCGCGAGAGGGAGAGAGATTGAAACCAATCAACCGCGAGCAAGACCGCCTTCACCATTCATCAACGGCGGGCAATCGAATCTCTAGGCCTCAGCTCACTTCATCATCGGCCGTTTTCACCGTAACTCCGTCGTAAATGTAAGCCATGAAGTGTTTTCCTCAAATGTTTATGTTTGGTTTCAGGGTACCGAAAGATGAGCAAAGCGAAAGAATGAGGAAGATGGGAGAATCGCAGCAAAATGAATACGAGAGACGGAAACAGGAGTGAAAGAAAGCGTAACGGCGCCGCGGGGGGGAGAAAATGGGTTCTGAAACCCTAGTTTCTCTTGGCTTCATAATTTCACCAACCGGGTTGGGTCCGGAGGTGATTACCGGCCCAACCCGTTTACTTTATTTCTTATTTCTTCATTTTTTAATTTTTTTTTATATATATTGTTTTTTAACTTTTTTAATTAAATACTCAAATGTTTTTTTAAAAAAAATAGCATCATAACTTTCTTAAAAAAAATAATAATAAATAGCAAGAAAATATTTTTAAAAACAAATAGCATCAAACTTTTCTTAAGTAAATATTATAATTGTTTTTTTTAAAAAAATAAGAACTTTTTTTTAATAAATTAAAAAACCTCTTTTCATATAATAAAAAATTTGTTTTAATAAATAACTTAAAAATCCTTTTTAAGAATATCTAAGTTAAAACTTTTTTTTAAAATATTTTTCTAATTAGCATTACTCTTTCTTTTTTTATAGATTCATTAAAAAAATCTTCAATATTGCACTTTTTCTCCTGACTCGTCCAATTACCGTCTAACTTTGCCTGCTAACGGGTGTTCATCTTTTGCAGCTCATGTCTACTACTATTGTATTGTGTTTTTATCTTGAGTTTCACCATTATTGTAACTGCGCCTCGTTTGTAACCTCGCGAACCTAATAATCGCGCTTTAAGTTTCTGCCTTTAAATTTCTGTTTGTATGGCTTTAACTGCTGTCTTTATTTTCTGCTTGCATAACTCAATCATCTCACATCTTCATTAATATTCCAGTCACACTACACACTCCGAAGGAATTAGGTCTAGCATTTGACCGCCGTGTCAATAGTCCTCAACTTCAAACCCTTACAACCTCACAAACCCTAATTTTCACAAATGCCTCGCCGCAGGCAAGATTACAATTTTACCCCTAGCATTAGGTCAAAGAGCCGCCGCGCTCATTTTAGGGTTTCCCGCCGCGGAATCCCTAACCTAACCTAACCCTAATTCACTTAACATTACAACGTAGATATTGGAGTTTCTACACTCCACGTAAGCGTGTCCTTAAGACATGTTTATTCCCCTTGAGACCTTGACCACAGTCAAGAAGTCTCTAACCTCCCTTTTGAGGGGAACTACGATTACTCTGATTCCACTCCCGTAAGGATACGTAGGCACAAGATGCGATGTCTTGCCGAGTAAACTTAGAATTAACCCCTTAGGTCTCTTTTCTCACTTTTAATCCTTTGTACATATACCTTAAGCAAATGAATAAAGCAAATAGTAAACATATGAACAAAAGGGTCCTGTAGAGTACTACAGAAGTTTAGGGTGCTAATACCTTCCCTAAATTTAACCAACCCCCGAACCCTAGATCTTTCCCCGCATTGTGTTTACGATGCAAAATAGGTTTTCCCTCTTTTGACCTTTTCCTTCGGATAAATCAAAGAGCGGTTGTGAATTGAATTGCGATTCAAACTCATTAATAGTTTGTGATCCTATTTCCACCGCAACAATACCAATCCATACCAGCCCACTGCACCTAGGCCTACTTTTAAATCTCCTTTTAGGTCCTTTTCATTCAAGTGCAGTCACATTAAGCCCGTTATCTCTACATACTCATAGTGAAGTGACCGGTTAGTGATTCTGATCTCAAGCGTGGGGCTCTGGTACACAAACTGTTGTAACCCCTTTTATTGACCCAATTGTAGTTGTGGGGGATCGGATCGTAACCCGCCCTACCGAGCTCAGCACCAGACACCTCTGAACCAACTAAGAATGGGAAGATATTTTAATTTATTTTATATATATATATATATATATATATATATATATATATAATAAATTAAAATATCTTCCCATTCTTAGTTGGTTCAGAGGTGTCTGGTGTTGAGCTCGGTAGGGCGGGTTACGTTCCGATCCCCCACATTCTTGGAGTTGGGTACCTTGAATTTCGAAGGAATCACCAAGTCTGGTACTACGCACATATCAGCAGAACCAAGCCTGGGCGTAGCCCAAGAGGAAACTGTGTGTATGCAATGTGTCATAAACTAAGCCTTTAGCGAAAGTTGAACACAACTCCAAGCTAGGGTTTCTGACAAAGTGATGCTAAATTTTCGCAAGTATACGAATAACGCCGGAGTAATACAAAAGATTATCGATCCCACAGAGACCAACCGTCAATCTATCGATTACTATTGTTACGGTGTTTATCTAAGGCAAATCAATCAGGAGTTCATGCGTGTAAAGTAAAAGTAAAGTGCGAGAATAAATTTAATATTAAAACAACAGACTTAGATGTAATTCACATAGCTGGGTAGTATTCCAAGTGCTTATAAATAGAACTTCTTGTAGGGTAATGTTTTCTACTCATGGTAAGAACTAATTTAATGGGAATTGTCGCTTTCGCGTATTCAAAACCGAGTTTATCCCCTAATCGATCCGTCTTATTGTCACTTATAAAAAGACGCGCATTGCGTTAAAGTAGTAAACCTATTTTTAAGAAATATAGTTTCTTAACTTAGTTGAAAAGTATTTTGACCTGGAAATCTTAACAAAAAGAGGTTCATGCGAACCAGACTTTAAACCCATAAGCGCGTCCAAAAATAGTTTAAAATCGTTTTTCTAAAGTATTAAAGACTCCTACTTAACTGGACTAAGCGCTTTCGCTTCCTTTGAACAGTTAAGACTAACCAAACTTAACTAAAGGTTGGACGGCTTTCAATCTTAACCAAAAGATTTTAAGTGCAGAAAATTTGTGTTAAAAGTCAGAATAACTCCTAAGTAATTCTATCGACAGTTGTATGGAATACCACTTTAACTATGATCCTCACATCCTAACCTTTAAGATCTAGCCGGACATGGAAATGTAAATAGACTTGATAAATAAAGTGCGGATAAATAATGAGATATATAAAGTGCGAGTAAATAAATAGTGCGATAAATAAAGTGCGAGTAAATAAAGGAGAGAAATAAATAGTGTGGGAAATAAAGTGCGAGAAATAAATAGTGCAGGAAATAAAGTGCGAGAAATAAATAGTGCGAGTAAATAAATGCATAAAATAAATAGAAAGCAAATAGAAACCTGCTCCAAACGGGAGGTTTGAAATCTGGTACAAAAAGACTGGAAAGAAAATTGTGGTAGAATTAACTTCTACCAAAGTGCTCCAAACACGATTAGAAAGTTCGATAAATCCTTGATGTGAGAAGTTTATCGCTTTACAACAAATGACTGTATATGGCTGGAGTTCTGTGACTAATCTTGGATGTTTAGAAATGAGGCATAACTCATCTATTTATAGGATAGGAAAGTACAAGGAAAGACTAGAATTCCCCTCAACTTCTTTTGGGAAGGAAAACGAAATACAAGGGTGGCGCCCGCCATACCCTCATGGCGCCCACCATGTGAACTAGAGGAGGAAGAAGTGGGAGTCGTGGCAGTTGTCAGCAGTTGGTCTCTTATCCAAGTTATGGCATCCCCTATGGCGCCTGCCATGGTGAGTGCCATGTGTACAATTCCTAAAAAGCTGGTCTTTCTTGTTCGTTTTTCTTCATTTCTTCTCGAGGAGCTCTGAAAATACAAAATCCTGAAAATGAAATAAAACAGAAGCATAAAACAAGAAAACAATAATAAAATCCTAAGGAACACGTGCAATTTGAGTCAAATACATAGTATAGTTCAGGTCTATCAAATTCTTCCACACTTAAGCCTTTGCTTGTCCTCAAGTAAAACATTATGACAGAAAAAAAGTGATATCCATAAATGACTTGGGCAAAAAGGGCTTATAAGTTCGAGCTGGAATGAAGCGATAGGTATAAACTCAGTGAACCAAGGATATCGAAATGACACTTCTCCGTAAAAACAGACATAGGCTTCATTTTTATATAGACCAATCCATACCACCCCACTGCACCTAGGCCTACTTTTAAATATCCTTTTAGGTCCTTTTCATTCAAGTGCAGTCACATTAAGCCCGTTATCTCTACATACTCATAGTGAAGTGACCGGTTAGTGATTCTGATCTCAAGCGTGGGGCTCTGGTACACAAACTGCTGTAACCCATTTTATTGACCCAATTGTAGTTGTGGGGGATCGGATCGTAACCCGCCCTACCGAGCTCAGCAGCAGACACCTCTGAACCAACTAAGAATGGGAAGATATTTTAATTTATTATATATATATATATATATATATATATATATATATATATATATATATATATATATATATATATATATATATATATATATATATATATATATATATATATATATATATATATATATATATATATATATATATATATATATATATATATATATATATATATATATATATATATATATTCGAGATTTTAAAACTTTTTGGGTTAAATGACCTTGTGAGGGTTACCTATATCCGAGTTGCAATTATTTTATGGAACACACAGATCATTCACTTATTTTCATCGGTCCTTCACTTAGAACATGCTTAGGCCGGAGCTGATTGATAGGATAAACAACTAAGGACTTACTACGAACTTTATTATTAAGGCCATGGTACATGGGGTATCGAGGTCGATTTCTACATTCGTGAAGCCTAAGGTGTTCAAATGATACCGATGTAAAAAGGAGTTTCCAAGTCATCCGCATCCTAACTAGAACTTGCCTCAAAGCCTAAAATATTTTAGGATAGTACACTTTTTGTCAATAAAATTTTTGGTGAGGCTAAGGAATGAGGGAATGAGAAACTGTTACGAGATATTTATCTTCAACTTCTCCATGCTTGTCAGGTTCCATCATGACATGGTTGTTTTCTCCTTTAATTTTCAGGGTATTGGAGTTTATGGGAAGGAAAGTTGTTGCGCAGGTTGTAATTGCGTTTGTCCTTTTTTCAGTTTGTTTCCTTTTGTGCTGTTGGTTATTGTTGAGTGTGTATTGGCCTTGCAAGGTTTGTGCGCGGGTACATGAAGGCGTGGCTGGAGTTTTCTCAAGGCTTGGCATTGTGGTGAAAAACCTTGGCACGTAATGACTGTACAGCTGTACACATAACAACTTTGTTGGTGGCCCCTTTCTTCATTGTTTCTATTTTGTTAAAATCTTCTTATGGATATTGGACTTGCAACATAAAGCAATGGGCTTTTCCTTATTATCTTTGTGCTAGCTTTATATGGGCTTGAGTGAAGTTTTGAAAATGGCTTATAAATTGAAATGGAATTTGAAAAGAAATAGTAGCTTGAATCTTGAATAAAATTTGAAATTTAAAAATGAAACTTGACATCTAATTAGAACCATGAATATGAAGTTGATCTTTTGTAAACTTGAAAATTAGAAAAAAAGATTATGAATTTGAAACTAGAACGAAACATGGAATTTTGACATGAACTTGAATTCAAAACCAAAAGATAACCATTCTTAATGACATTTAACATCCTATTGGCACCTTCCAATTCGTCGTTTGATCCATGCCTAAAAACCTTATCCATGAGAAATCTCGTAATTCATTCTTGATTAAAAATAATGACAGTTAGATTCGAACCTCCATGCTCTATCTTATCAAACCAAAATCCAACCTCTTGAGAAATGAACTGAAAATTCAGAATTAATTTTGAGTAGCAAGACCAACCATGAGCTAATCCTGAACTTAGCCATTTGAATCATATTGAACCAAATCTTCATTATAAAACTTTTTGACCATTCCTTGAAATTTGACCCTTGAATTGAAAATCGAACTTGACTTATCTCTGGATTTTTGGCAAGCATAAGAACCACATAACCAAGACTGGAAAATGAATTGAAATTTTGACTAAATCCCTTGACTTTTGAAGGCCCTTTGCCTTGATTGTGAAACCAACGCTTGCCTTATAAAAATTAAGTCACAAGCATTGAATCTTCAATCAATATTGTCTGCACACACCTGACCTGACATTTTCAAATGAAGCACAGACTTAGGCGACAGGAAAATAATATATTTTTGGATTTTTGAATAATGGTTAGTGGATAGATGTACATATCAAGACTATCTACAGGTAGGACAAATTTCGAGTATGACAATGTAATGTTGTTGATCAATTATGTTTGATTGTCGAAGCATGTCCATACTTGCATGATTTTTGTTCATGATTAATGCTTTCTCTTGATTAATTGCATTCATGCTTACTTGCTGCCCAACTTTCCACAACTGTGGTCATTTTGAACTTTGCATGTTGTCTTTGCCTTGCTTGCTTGCTGCCTGCTTTTTACACCTGCTTTTATGCTGAAACATGTGTTGTTATAGGCTGTCTGACTTGAGTGCTGGATTTTATTGTTGTTTTCTGTAGGAGGCGATGTTGTAGCTGCTGCTTTTGCCTTGTTTTCTTGCTTTTTGCTTTGCCTTTGCATGTTCCCTTAGGTTTCTTATTCTAATTTCATTTCCGATTAAATTTAGAATAGGAGATACATTCGGATTGCAATCCAAGCATAATAACAAGTAGGCTAGTTCCTTTTAACCTCTACCTTAGATCCATCTTTTTCATGCTAACATTAGGATAGAAGCTCCTTTTGCATCTCAACTTTAGGACCACTTTGCATGAAATTGTTAGGGCTGAGTTTCCCTTACGCCTTCCGTGCATCTCTTTTCTCATCCTAAAACAATTATAACTCATCTAATAAAGATGATGAGTATTGCACGCTTGTTTATAGTGTTAAGTGTGCGTCCCGTCTAGGGGCGATATGCGACACATTTGTTCCTATGTCATAGTCTTTAGTGCAACATGAATCCCAAATAAATTGAAATCACTTCACTAAAACTCACAAACAAAAGTCAAACCTTTTATCCTTCAGGATTTATGTTTCAAACTAATTTGCAGAGAAGATTATGTTACTTTTCCGTTCTACCACAAACAGGCATCGTCCCTAACTGCTGGAATGGGAGCTTAACGTCGCTCATAAAAAAACACTTAACCAACCTGTGGTCTAGTTACCCGAACTACATTTGCTATGATTTCTCATACTATATAAGGATACGTAGGCACAAGGAAATGATGTCTTGGCGAGCAACCTTCCCCCATCACACGTAGTTTTTCGAACTACATTGATTCTGACTTTTCCATTGCACGAGGGAATACTTATGCATAGGGCAGCGATGTTCTATCGAGTCTTTTTTTCTTTTTATTTTGTTCTCGTTCCTGTTTAGAAGTAGCTTATAAATAAACACACCCTTTGATTAGGCAACAAGCATGGATCTCGTTGAGTACAACGGACGTGAGGGGTGCTCATACCTTCCCCTTGCGTAACCGACTCCAGAACCCAAGATTTGGTTGCAATGACCTTGTCTTTTCCCGTTCTTCAGGTTTTCGTCGATCATTTCCATTCCCTCTTTTTGGGATAAATAACGTTCGGTAGCGACTATTTTATTTTTTCGCCAGGTATTTTTCGCATTTGCGACATAATGTAATTGTTTTAAGTCTTGGTGATAAGGTTCTCAGGCAGGTTTCGAAGGAGACGACGACATCTGGTGTTTAGCTGAAACTCGAAGGATTGTATATGAAAAAGTCCTCCGTAAATACTTTGTACTTAAAGCAAGTTTGTATTTATTTAAGATGAATAAAGATAAAGCGTGACAGAGCAGTTGGATACGTTCAGCAAGCTAATTCTTGATCTTGAAAATATTAAAGTTACCATCAGTGAAGAAGATCAAGCGTTATTATTGTTGTGTTTTTTACCTAAGTCGCATGCTCACTGTCAAAGAAACCCTCTTGTATGGAAGAGAGTCCCTAACCTTGAAGAAGTTCAAGCAGCCTTGTATTTGAAGGATTTGAACGAAAGAAAGGAGCAGAAATCATCATCATCAGTTGGGGAAGGGGAAAGGTAAAACTCGACAAAAGTCTTATGGTGGTGATATTTATGGTATTAAATGTTATCGCTGTATGAAGGAGGGTCACATAAGAAAGTTGTGTCCTGAGCGCATGAATAATCATGGAGGTAAGGACAATGGAAATGTAGCCATTGTGCAAGATGATTATGAATCATCTGATGTCCATGTGGTGTTGAGCAGCTACTCTTGCAAAGAATGGATTATGGATTCAGGATGTACTTCGCATATGACTCCAAAAAAGAATGTGTTTGAAGAATTATATGATCAAGATGATGGATCAGTGTTGTTGGGAAATAATAAAGCTTGCAAGATTGCAGGTATTGGATCTGTGAGATTCAAGCTCCATGATGAGTCAATAAGGCTATTGACTAGTGTTAGGTATGTACCTGACCTTAAGAGGAATTTTATTTCTCTTGGTGAATTCAACAAGAAAGGGTATGTCTTCAAAGGAGAGCAAGGTATCCTGAAAGTCATGAAGGGGTCAAGGAGGTCTTGAGAGGCGTGAAGAAAGAAAGCTTGTATACCCTTGAGGATGAGGTTGTAAATGGTTCAATAGATTTTGCATCCACGAAACCAGTATCAAAGACATAATTATGGCACATGAGATTAGGCCATGTCAGTGAAAGAAGCCTGGTCGAATCGGGGAAATAGAACCTTCTAGGTGATGACAAAGTTGAGAAGTTGAACTTTTGTCAACCTTGTGTATTTGGAAAATCCTGTAGGGTGAAGTTTAATAAAGGTAGACAAAGAACACATGGATCCCTTGGTTACATTCATGCTGATCTTTGGGGGCCTGCAAGTAATCCTTCACATTCAGGTGCAAGGTATTTCCTATCCATAGTTGATGACTATTCTAGAAAATTATGGGTATTTATTCAGAATAATAAGGATCAAACTTTTGAAAATTTCAAAAGTTGGAAGGTTCTGGTCGAAACTCAAACTGGCAGAAAGGTTAAGAGGCTGAGAACCGATAATGGCCCTGATTTCTACAATGAAGCTTTCGACAGTTATTGTGTCGAGTCTGGGATTGCAAGGCATAAGACTATAGCAGATACTCCTCAACAAAATGGCTTAGCTAAGAGATTCAATCGAAATATCCTTGAAAGGGTTAGATGCATGTTGTTGTATGTTGGATTGAATAAGGTGTTTTGGGCGGAGGTTGTTTCGACATTAGCTTATCTGATAAATAGATATCCCTCGACTGCCTTGGGAATGAAGACACCTGAAGAAGTTTGGCCGGGTCAACCACAAAACCTCGACAAACTGAAAGTATTTGGTTGTTTAGCCTATGCTCACATTAGGTAAGACAAGGTCAAACCTAGAGCTTTGAGATTCATGTTCCTTGGATATCCTGAAGAAGTCAAAGGTTACAGGTTGTGGTGCCTAGAACCAGGTCACACAAGATGTATCACAAGTCATGATGTAGTTTTCAATGAAGCCGAGATGATGTTTAAGAAAACAGGTGATGCTGGTCGAAGTGCAGAAATCTCTAAAGAGGAGCTGGAACAGGTAGAGATTCTCATTGAGGTGGAGCATAATGATGCTGAAGTGTATAACCTAGATGAAGTCGAAGAAGAAGAGAAAGACGCTAAAGAGACTGAGGAAACTATCAATGACTACCTACTGGAAAGAGGTAGGTCGAGAAGAGTCATCAAGCCACCTAAGAGACTTGGTTATGTACATCTTATAGCATTTTCCTTAATCTCTGCAAGTGAAGTATTTTAGGAAGAGCCTAAAGACTACAAGGAAGCTAGAAGGACTCTAAATGAGACTTAATGGTGAAAAGCCATGGATGACGAGATGAAATCTCTTCATGATAATAACACTTGGGAGCTGATTGAGAAACCTGTAGGAGCAAGGTTAGTCAGCTATAAGTGGATTTTTAAGGTCAAGGAAGGAATCAAAAGAGTGACATCGAAGCATTTTAAGGAAAAGTTGGTTTCTAGGGGGTTCAAATAGAAAGAACGTGTCAACTTCAATGACGTGTTCTCACCTGTTGTAAATCATAGATTCATTAGAATGTTGTTGGCCATGGTGGCGAATTTTGACTTGAAACTTGAACAAATAGATGTGAAGATAGTCTTCCTGTATGGTGATCTAGTTGAAACGAGTGACGCGACAACCTGAAGGGTATGCAACAAAGGATAAGGAAGATTATGTGTGCAAGCTGAATATGTCTTTGTATGGCCTGAATCAATCTCCTTGACAGTGGAACAGGATATTTAACAAGTTCATGGCACACATTGGTTTCACTAGGAGCCAGTTCGATCACTGTGTTTACTTTAGATTTTGACCCAAAAACTCACTTGTTATTTTGTTGCTCTATGTCGATGATATCCTCATAGCTAGCAACAATGTCGAGGATTTAATGAAGGTGAAGGTTGAACTCAGTAAGGAGTTTGAAATGAAGGGTCTGAGAGTTGCCACCAGGATTCTTGGAATTGACATCCGGATAGATAGAAAGCAGTCAAATTTATGCTTATATCAAGATACATACCTACTGTAGGTTCTCGACAAGTTTGGTATGTCGAATTCAAAGCTAGTTGTAACTCCGACAAATCCTCACTTTAAGCTTAGTACTACTTAAAGTCCGAGTACTGAAGCTGAAAGAATCTATATGAGTAGCATTCTATATGCTAGTATAGTAGGTTTTTTTTATGTATGATATGGTCTGTACAACGCTAGGCATAATGTACGGAGTGAGCCTAGTTAGCATGTATATGGCCAATTCTGGAAAGGCTCACTAGAAAGCTTATATATGTGATTTATTGAATTAATTAAATTAATTGATTTATTCTATTAGGTAGAATAATGTAGAATTGTTAGATTATTTAGTTGGGCTTAATTAGGTGTGTGAATAGTAAGTGGGAGTGAGTTGAGTTAAGCCCAATTGATTAAGACAATATTAGGATTTAACAAAAGAATAGAAAGAGAGAAAAAGTTAGTAAAGAGGAAGAAAGAGGCAAGATGGAAAGAGGAGTGGAGAAGAAGAGAAGAACTCAAGAATCATCCAAAAACCAAGGTAAGGGTGGGTTTTTATATGATTATTGGGATTGTATGATAGTTTATGATGGGTGTCGCTACTGCGAAAATCGGCGCCGGCTGAACAGAAGAGTCGCCACCGTGCGTTATTTATCCCACGGGAGGGAAAGGAAACGCTCAGAGTAAACCTCGCACAACACGGGAAAGGTATGGTCGTCGCAACCAAAACCTGGATTCGGGAGTCGGTTACGCAAGGGGAAGGTATTAGCACCCCTCACGTCCGTCGTACTCGACGGGATCCACGCTTGTTTTCGGGTATGGATTGTTATTCTATCTACGCTATAGGTCAAGGGTTAAAAGAAAATGAAATGAAAATAAAAATGACTCGGCAAAGTATCGCACTTTATGCCTACGTATTCCCGCCTGGAACGAGAAATCAGAGTCAACGTAGTTCGCCTACTTACGGGAAAGGAGGGGAAGGTTGCTCGCTAGGATATCGCATCCTATGCCTACGTACTTCCACACGGCATGGAAGATCAGAGCAAACGTAGTTCAGGCCACGCACGACACAAGTCTGTCTTGGTTGATTTTATTCCTTCTGAAAAAGGTTTTCTGATTACTGGTCCAAGCGGACAAAAATGACGTCTTGATGAGTTCACATTCTTTTACGGAAGAAATGTCTTTTATTGTGTTTGAAATCTTTATGTGTTTTTCTGTTTGTTTTGAGAGAGAAGAGACAGAACTCTAACCTACGGTTGCGAAGGGAATCAAACTAACCTAATGTTATCATGCATGGGTTAAGACCTAGTGTCTATCATGCTCCTCTCTTGCACAGAGAGAAACAGAGATCCTAAGGGATAGGCAGAAACAGAAACAATACCAGATATATACAGCAAAACAGTAAAATGCATGGATGCAACAGCACAAGCGAGGCAAGGGAGTCCCACTCAACCTCGAACCTAGAAAACAATAGGCAAAAGTGAACAGGCTTCACTTTCAACCCAGCAGGGGTAAACAGCAAACAATACAGTCAGGAAAACCAATCAATACATCAAGAAATGAAATACAGCAAAAGAAACAGCATCAGCAGCTCTGAATCAACATCTGGCTTCAAGTAATCTCCAATCAGCTATAGGCTTCAACAAGCATCAACCTCCATCTTCATGACCTTCAGGAAAGGGCTTTGATCATCAGTCTTCTATCTGCAATGGCTTTTTTTCAAGCTCAAACCTCCAGGATGAGGGATCAGTCACAAGAGTGAATTGGGTGTTAAGCAATCAGTTGACTACCAAGGGTGGTGAACAGACTGCTTCCAACACAAGAGACATTTTCTCTCAAGAGTTCTATCTCATAGACCCTATCACCAAGCCTTCCAAAGGAAGGGGGTGAGTGTCTTATAGAGACTCTGAATCACAGAGAAGAATGGATGCAGACAAGGCAATCCATGTTTGAGAAACAAACTTTCTAACCTAGAGCTCTGCCTAGCTCCTAAACCCTAGTCTCCTCAGCATCTGCTAGCAAGAACCTCCTCTCCAACTCTGGCAGTTGATCTTCAATATCTGGATCTCCAATGGCCTTCATCTCCTCAAGTCTTCAGCTCTCCTAAGTCCCCAGACAACCCCAATACCCAAGCAAGCAAGCAATAATCCCAAGAGGGCACACCACACCAGTCAATCAGACATACACAGAGTATTAATAGCAGTAGGGGAATCCTGACTTTTCCTAAGGGATCTAATAACTACCCATAGCCCCTATAGTCCCATAACTAATCTAGTCAAACCCTAAGTCCTAAGGGAAATGAAATCAAACTTCTTAAGTCATCACCTAAAAAAACCCTAATTTGTTCATGTTGTTCAAGCCTACATTAAGCACCTAAAACTAATTTCTAAAAATGGGAATTAAATTGTTTCTACAAGTTCAATATCTCATCTAAGCAACCTAAAAAGAATGAGCAAAAAATATGAAAGCATCTAATATAACAAAAATTGATAAAATCATGCATGAAATGAAACTATTTAAAATGTCATTTATTTGGAAAATATGGGGAAAATGTCAGATAAAAATAAAAATGCAATTTTATTTAATGACAATTTTCTACACATTCTAATGAAAATGATGTAAAAAGAATGGATTAAAAATGATTTTTTATCTATTTATTATGAATTTTAGAAAATGCATAAAAAAAAAATTAAAGAAAATAAAAGAATATAATGAAATAAAGTGGAGGGGGGGTTTATTCAGCAAACACGCTCAGTTGATAATCCAGTGGGCCAGCAAACGGGGGGTGCGCGTAGCAAGCTTGAATTAGGCCCAGAACCATTCAGAATTAATGAAAATAAAAAAACACGCAGGGGGTGCATTCAGAAATGGATTCACGTTCAAATGGAATTGGGCTTGGTACTGGGGTGGTGGGATTAGCAAAACACACTTAGGCCCGCCCGTTTCATTAAATGAAACGGTGCGTTTAGGGCACCTCTTCTCTCCCTCCAAAAATCTGAATTAAACGAGAGCCACAGGATTGCTCTTGGGTCAATGGTCCAACAAACGATGGACGGCCATGATTTCGTCTCCTACCTTGAATCTATGAGAACTAGGGTTTCAACTTCCATGGAAGCCATGCACGAATATACTTCCATCAATCTGTTCTCTCTCCACAGTCCATGGATCAACACGATATAAACATGAAAATCATTCAGAATTTCTCCCTCTACCAGCCTATAGTCATAGATTGTTTTGAAACTCAACAAATCACTCAAACCGATCGAGACAAGTTCTGACTCCATGAAAATACTCTGCAACTCATCCTCAAGATTCTCAACCAAACCTACACTAATCTCTTCTATACTTCACGGTGATCATTCTAAACTAACAAGCTAAGGTTATAATGCACTATGCCATGAGTTCTACATCCTAACAGTTCTAACAACCTGCTAACAATCATCACTAAACAGCACCAAACTCATCCTAATTGTTCTACTAACAACCTAGATCACATCTAAACTAATAAAACCATGTAAATCTATCTATATCAAGCTATGGGAGAGAAATTGAACCTGGTGCAAAAGCTTGTGGATGATGAGGAAATTCGTGGATCTGAGAGCCTTGATGCTTCAATCTGGATCTACTCTTGCTATATTTGATTCTGTATGCAACACCTTGATGATTCTTGCCTTGGATCTTGCTGTCCAATGGAATTTGCAACTTGTGTGTTCTTGATGAAAGTGCACGAAATTGAGCTCTAACCACCAGGATCTTGATTGAATTCTATGCCATGATGATGATTGAATGTAGGAGGATCAATGTTGATGAGAATTGATGCTGAATTTGTGAAATTTGGATGAAATTGCAATGAGAAAGAATGAGAAACTTTGGGAAATTTTTGGTGAAAAATGAATCCAACCCTTGCTCAATTTTGATTTCATGAATATATAGTGCTCAAGGGAAACTTCTATATCCATCTTACAACTTCCCTTGCCTTCCAACTTTGATTGATTTTGGTTATGTTTCTTCAAATACAAGTAACCATGAATAACTTTGATTTTTTCCACTAAGCTCAAAAATGTACTTGAACCATTGTCTTTGAAATGTCTTTTCCATTCAAAATCATATATTGGAAGTCTCCATTTGGACTTATAAATCTCTCAAACCATTTTTCACCTTGACTTTATTTAAGTTATAAGCCATTTTAGTTCACATTTTGACCAACCATGCAACTTCATGTTATGAGCTTTTCCAACAATTTGTGACCTTCTTTCTAGACTCAAAATGTCATTTGGAGCAAGTTTGATGTTGTAAGTTTTTCCATTTGAGGCCTCCTTGTATGAGTTTTGGACATAGGTTAAAATGACCTGTAATTCACAAATGACCAAAATACCCTTTGCTTGCCAAGACCATAAGTTGAGTTCCACACATCATATGAGGGCATGCTATACCATTCTAGAAAGCTAAGACAATGAGGAACAATTCTTATGTTGACCAAGAATTCATTTGAAATCTCCTTGAGGGGTAAAACTAGCTTGGAAGTCAAGTCACTTTCACAGACAAAATTTCAGATACCTCAGATGACCTGTAACTTGCAAGGACCATAACTTGAGTTCTATAAATCTCCTTGATGTCTTCCACCAGTCAAATTAAAGGTATTGAGATCCTCTACAAGTTTCATGTTGGCCAAGAAGCCATTTGAAGCTAGCATTTTGACTTATCTTGCTTGGAAATTTGACCTAAACTAGGGGATTTTACACAGAAACCCTAATTTAAAAGCTCCTCTTCTCCTTGATTTCTCTTGAATTCTTCTTAGCATATCTCCATATCCTTCTTTATATGTCCAATGATGATCCCCACATCTCTCCACTAGACTTGAATGCCCCTTAAGTCAGTCAATTGACCTAGGGTTGACCTAGGGTTGACCCAGATGAAACCCTAGTTGGCTGTCTTCAACTGCAATATTTGTGATCACACCAATGACTTGTCTCCTTCTCCAAATGACTTTCTAAGTCTCTCATAATGTCTAGATACTCTCCATGCCTTCAACTCACAGCTCACAACCCTCTTGTTGACCCTCAGATACCCTCAGCTAGGAGATGGACTCAAGGCTTGATCTGCTGAACTCTTTGCTTTCAAATTCTTTCCTGATGACTTGAATGAGATTGAATTGGGATAATAACCTCTTGATAGGCTTCTAGAGATGAGAATAATGATTGGTCCCCTGTTGAATGACTTGATATGCTTATGCTATGCAGATGGTTAGTCTATGTACATGACTCTATATGCAAATGCTAATGATATTGAAACATAAACCAAGTGAATAAGGTTGAGCAAATTTTAGGGTGCAACAGCTGCCCCTATTCAAGCGGCTTGGACCCGATTGGGTGAAGAGCCCGGAGCCTTCAGACATTCGCGGTACGAGACGGTTGAATACTAGGAACCCAGAAATTTGCCAACCGCAGAAATAAACTGCGCCACTGCTTGGGGAACGACATTCATCAGCTGAATTTAACTGTTACGGCAACCCGCTGATCTCTTGCGAGTGTGCTGGGGATTGTCTTCATCGTCCTGAAAAGGATTCTGTCATAACAGATTGCTTGCTTGTCCACGTTAGGACTCTGTCTGTCATCAAGATGAAGAAATCTCAACTAAAACCGGTCCACGTTAGGACTCCACTTGCTGTTAACCCAGAAAAATCTCGGCAACTCCGCTGGGGATAATTCGTCTGCATTTCCATAAACTGAATCGTCCACGTTAGGAATAAAACTCTTCCACGTTAGGAGTAACACCTGTCCACATTAGGAATCATTTCTTCTGTATCTGTCCACGTCAGGACTAACCCTTTCATCTTTCCACGTCAGGAAGCAATCTTCTTTCCACCTAAGGAGAACTATATCAATCTGTCCACGTAAGGACTCCAATACCACTTGACATGTCCGCGTCAGGACTCCAATCTTTCCACGTAAGGAATTCAACTTTGGTTCTGAACCTGTCCACGTCAGGACTCAACTTTCCACGTAAGGAGCACATCATTCTTCCACGTCAGGAATCAACTTTTCTTGAATCTGTCCACGTAAGGACCCCAATTTTTCCACGTAAGGAATAAATCTTCTTCTTCCACGTTAGGAATATCCTCTTTGATCTGTCCGCGTCAGGACTAAACTCTTCCACGTCAGGAATAATCTCTTTCTTTCCACGTCAGGAATACAAGCCTCTTTCCACGTAAGGAATGCTATCTGTTTTCCACGCAAGGAAACATAACTTTTCCACATAAGGCAACCAATTCCTCCCGATTTGTCCGCGTCAGGACTACATTTTTCCACGTGAGGAATGCCATCTTAATCTGTCCACGTAAGGACTCCACACTTTCCACGTTAGGAATCACCTCTTTCCACGTAAGGAATCCTCTTCTGATATGTCCGCGTAAGGACTACATCGTCCACGTTAGGACCCACTTCTCCCCGTTAGGAATAATAATTTCTTTGATTTGTCCACGTCAGGACACTGATCTCGTCTTGATTTGTCCACGTTAAGACTCAGGCGTCTTCGACCCGCTGAGGAAATAAGACTTGTCCACGCAAGGACTCGCACCCTTGTCTGATCTGTCCATGTCAGGACCCACGCTTTGCCAACACGAATAAAGATAACTGCTGAGAGTAACTGGTTCACGTCAGGACACCAACACAAAGAGTAATCACTTTTGTCAACGTCATGACCTCCCATTCCACTAATTTCGAGAACTCAAATCTGCCCACGTTAGGACTAACACACCTCACCAATCCGGGGAAATAAACCTGTCCACGTTAGGACGCCCACTTCTGAAGAAATCCCGTCAATCTAGGAATAAATTTTCCACGTCAGGACTTAGTTCTCCAATGATCCTCACCCACAAACTTCTTAGCACTGACGTGACAGCGACTTTGAGGCGGACTCTACTGGGGATGTCTGGAAAACCAACTATCGGACGCCTGCTCTGCTAACCGGCGATGGCCTCTGAAATTCTGATTCATGGAACCCCTGATGACAACTAATTCTGCCTGGGAATAAAGAGAAACTTATCCTGGTAACTCGGTGGGGAGTACTGCCGAAACTGACATTATCATTGGATGTCCCGTGCCGAGATCTTGAATGTTTGGTAGTTCATTTGAGCAAGAACTCTCTCTACCTGAACTGCTAAAATACAGGAACTGCTTCAGCAAAATAAATGCTGGAAGGATAATGCCGACTCCGCCGGGGATAGCCAGATGCTACAGAATTATTCCAGCAAAATAAATGCTGGAAGGGTGAAGTCAACCCTGCTGGGAAATTGGGAACTCAAACCAAACGCCTTGTTGAGGTAACCCCCTGCTGGGGAATATAACCTTGCTGGGGAATAACAGATGTGCATAGTACGATCGGACTTTCTGCTGGAACGTGAACTGATATTACCAGTATCTCTGACAAAATAAATGACAGGACCCACCATCAACTCTGCTTTGGAGAGTCTTGATCTTCGAGTTCCACTGGAAGGAATGAAAACACTTGCAAAGAGAATTCCGCTGGGGATGGGATGATTCTCTTGGGGTGAACTCCACCGACTCCGCGGGGGGAGAGTGCATGACCCTGCGGGGAAAGATGAACCTGTCTGAATACAGCCTCACGATCTTGGAATCGCCAAACTCTATTGAGGACGAATAACTTTTCTGGAGCCCGTCCTTTGGATAAGCTACGGCTAGCTGGGGAATTCCATCCTTCTTCAGGAAGAACATGCATGACCTACGTGGGGATCAAGTCTTTCGTTATCGCGATCTTTTGATTGTCTTTCTCGTACGGTTAGGAAACCTGCAACAACACAAACAAGACACGACAAGCCTATGCAATCAAATCAATTCAGGTTAGTGACGTTACACTCAGTTAATTCAAAGCTTTAACAATTGTTGGCGAGGGCCAGTGATGTTATACTCATGCTAGCTTCACTAAACTTGGGCGTTTTATCATGCACAAAACAGTAAAGAACCAGCATCAAGTACTGAATAACATATTTTATTGATCGGGCCCCTGAATGGGCGGAGTTTTATACAGGGGATGTAACTCCTGAAAAGAGGAAGCTACGCAAAGCAAATACACAAGTATGCACAAGAATCATGAATATTTTGACAAATTAAATTTTGTACACATGTCGGCAACGGGATGCAGATGAACACCACGAAATGATCCTCCTATGACTCATCCGACTCTAATGCTTTCCCGATATCCCCACTTCTGAAGAGATTGCATCCGATAACTGGCTCCTCCACCACATTCTCCCGCATTGATGCTCATTGAATTCGGACCGCAGTCATTTGCTTTTCAAACCCCTAACTTTTGCGTGAACCGCCCTTTACGGGTTTTCAGTTCACCGGGATACCCTTTTTTGCCGAAGCCGCCCAGTGTAGGTTTTCAACTTCGCGGGTGTACATTTTTTTCAATTTTATCCCTAACTTTTGCCCGAACCTTTCATTCTGTTTTTGGTTCGCCGGGATGCCCCATTTTTGCCTGGACTTTCTTTTTCTGTCCAGCGGGTCTATTTTAGGCAAAGTATTTTTTAACTGCGTCCGAATTCACAGGTGACACAAAGTCTTCTCCGTCCATGGTGGACAACAATAAAGCTCCTCCTGAAAAGACTTTTCTGACAACGTATGGCCCTTCGTAGTTGGGGGTCCACTTGCCCCTGTGATCTGCTTGCGGCGGGAGAATCCTTTTCAGCACAAGGTCGCCCGTCTGAAAGCTTCGCGGATGTATCTTCTTGTCGTACGCTTTCTTCATTCGGCTCTGGTACAAACGACCGTATGCTAGAGAAGATAGCCTCTTCTCATCCATTAAGCTCAGTTGGTTCAATCTATTCGTTACCCATTCTGCCTCGTCCAGCTGAACGTCTCGCAATACCCTCAGAGAAGGGATCTCAACTTCCAATGGTAATACCGCTTCCATTCCGTATACCAACGAGAACGGAGTTGCCCCGGTTGATGTGCGTACCGTCGTACGATAACCGTGCAAAGCGAAAGGTAGCATTTCATGCCAATCCTTATAGGTCACCACCATTTTCTGAACAATTTTCTTGATATTTTTATTGGCCGCCTCAACAGCGCCATTCATCTTGGGTCGGTAAGGGGAGGAGTTGTGATGTTCGATCTTGAAATTCTGACAGAGCTCCTTCATCATTTTGTTGTTCAGATTTGAACCATTATCCGTGATTATCCGCTCGGGAATCCCATATCGACAAATGATATCTCTCTTGATGAATCTAGCCACCACTTGCTTCGTTACATTCGCGTAAGACGCCGCTTCCACCCACTTGGTGAAATAATCGATTGCTACTAGGATGAACCGATGCCCGTTAGAAGCTGTCGGCTCGATCTTCCCAATCATATCGATTCCCCACATCGAGAATGGCCATGGAGATGACATCACATTTAGAGGACTCGGAGGCACGTGTATCTTGTCAGCATAGATTTGGCATTTGTGGCACTTCCTCGCGAACTTGAAACAATCAGTTTCCATCGTCATCCAAAAGTAACCTGCCCTCAGCAGCTTTCTCGTCATAGCATGCCCACCAGCATGCGTACCAAAGGTACCTTCGTGTATTTCCTCCATGAGAAGCTTTGCCTCTTTCTCGTCTACACAACGCAACAGCACCAAATCGTGGTTCCTTCTGTATAAGACGCCATCCGGGTTCAAATAGAAATTACCCGCTAATCTCCTGAGAGTCTTCTGATCTTGACTGGATGCCCCAGCCGGATACTCTTTATTCTTCAGGAAATTAAGGATATCAAAATACCACGGTTTGTCGTCAGATGCTTCATCAATAGCAAATACATAAGCTGGCCTGTCCAACCGAGAGATAGTGATTTGGGGAGCTTCGTTCCAGAAGTTGACCTTGTACATGGAAGACAAAGTGGCCAGGGCGTCAGCCATTTGATTCTCTGCCCGCGGTACGTGATGCAATTCAACCTTGTCGAAGAAAGGCAACAATCTCCTTGCATAATTCATGTAATGTATCAAATTAGGCTGACGTGTCTCCCATTCCCCTTTTATCTGATTCACCACCAGAGCTGAGTCTCCGTATACATCTAGATGTTTGATTCGCAAATCAATGGCTTCTTCAAGCCCCATTATACAAGCTTCGTATTCGGCCTCATTGTTGGTAACGGCAAAGGTCAATCGGGCAGTAAACGGGATATGCGACCCGTGTGGCGTCGTGATGATTGCCCCTATTCCGCTACCGTAAGCATTCACGGCTCCGTCAAATATCATCTTCCATTTGGACCCCAACTCTGGTCCCTCGTCTGGCAACGGTTCTTCACAATCTTTCATCTTTAGGTACATGATATCCTCGTCAGGAAAATCAAACCTCATCGATTGGTATTCTTCAATAGGCTGCTCCGCCAGATACTCAGACAGCACACTCCCCTTTATAGCCTTTTGCGAGACGTATTGAATGTCATATTCAGTCAAGACCATCTGCCAACGGGCAATTCTACCTGAGAACGCCTGCTTTTCGAATACATATTTGATAGGATCCATCTTCGAGATGAGCATGGTTGTATGATTCAGCATGTACTGCCTTAGGCGTTTGGCGGCCCAGGCTAGCGCGCAACAAGTTTTCTCAAGCATTGAGTATCGAGATTCACAGTCTGTAAATTTCTTACTCAAGTAATAGATCGCATGCTCTTTTCTCCCTGTCTCGTCGTGTTGACCGAGAACACAACCCATGCTTCCCTCAAGAACCGTCAAATACATTATCAAGGGTCTTCCTGCCACTGGGGGTATCAAAATAGGAGGCTCCTGCAGATACTTCTTTATTTTATCGAACGCCTTTTGACAATTTTCGTTCCACGTTACAGCTTGATCTTTCTTCAATAACTTGAATAATGGTTCACACGTGGCCGTTAGGTGAGATATGAACCGGGCAATGTAGTTCAACCTCCCTAAAAACCCGCGCACCTCTTTCTCTGTTTTAGGCGTCGGCATTTCTTGAATCGCTTTTATTTTAGCAGGATCGACCTCTATTCCTCTTTCGCTTACGATAAACCCCAGCAGTTTACCCGATCTCACCCCGAAGGTGCATTTATTAGGGTTCAGCCTCAGCCTGAACTTCCTAAGTCTTTTAAACAACTTCAGCAGATTCACCAGATGCTCTTCCTCCGTCTGGGATTTGGCAATCATATCGTCAACATAAACTTCGATCTCTTTATGCATCATGTCATGGAAAAGAGTCGTCATTGCACGCTGATATGTTGCCCCAGCATTCTTCAAACCAAAGGGCATCACTTTGTAGCAAAATGTTCCCCAAGGCGTTATGAAAGTAGTCTTCTCCATATCCTCTGGCGCCATTTTAATCTGATTATAGCCTGAAAAGCCATCCATGAAGGAGAATACAGAGTATTGAGCAGTATTATCAACTAACACGTCAATGTGAGGAAGTGGAAAATCGTCTTTTGGGCTTGCTTTATTCAAATCTCTATAATCCACGCACATTCGAACCTTGCCATCTTTCTTTGGCACCGGTACGATGTTAGCAACCCATGAAGGATACTTCGTCACAGCCAGGAACCCAGCGTCCCACTGTTTCTGCACCTCCTCTTTGATCTTCATTGCCATATCTGGTCGCGTTCTGCGAAGCTTTTGTTTGACTGGCGGGCAATCTTCTTTCAGTGGCAGGCGATGCACAACCATATCTGTATCGAGCCCCGGCATATCTTCATATGACCAAGCGAATACATCATTATACTCTCGGAGCATTTCAACCAGTCTTCGCTTGATATCACTCTGCAGTGCGGCTCCGATACGAATATTCTTCTCAACCCCTTCCGACCCGAAGTTGATAATTTCGATGACCTCGTCGTGAGGCAGAATGGCTCTTTCCTCTTGCTTCACCAACCAAGACAGTTCCTCAGGAACGTCGCTATCTTCAACAACCTCTTCTTCAGCCTGAAACACTGGGTGCTCAAAGTCGGGACGAGTCATGGGTGGTTCAAGGATGTCATCTGAAAATGTTATCCTGCAAAAGGAATGGTTAAGTGCTTCAAAATGCGTATAAAGCGAATAACCACGTTGCCATTTTATTGAAAAATATAAAACAAGAAAGACAGGGATTACGGTATTTGCACATGAAAAAACGCCATTTATTTAATGATTAACACGCAATGTTTATAACAACACAGCCCTAAGCAAATCCTGATGCCCCGGGCAAGACATCAGATTATTCAACAATTAATAAAGCAAAGCATTACTGTTTAAAAGTCACAGGAACAAGCTCCTGAATAGACCAGTTGCACAGTCCTTGTCCTGGCGTGCTTGGCTGAATCCAGGCATCCATATCACAGTCGCTGTCTCCTTCATCAGACTCTGAAGCAGCATTGACAATTTCATGACATACTCCGCTGGCAGAGATGGTGATCGGCTTTCTGAAACGGGGGGCCCCCACGGAAGGAGTTGATGACGACGGTCGGTACCCCAGCCCGAACCGGTCCATCTTCACAGGAATGTCCAGCACTTTGCCCCAGCCCTTTGCTTCTCCTGCTTCTACTAGAGCTTGAGCTTCCTTATACGATGAGACAGCTATCTCTGGCACTTTGCTCGGCCCGGGACCTTTGTCCTTGATGCGCAAACCTTCGAATGCCTGGCATGGTGTTTCGTGGATCTCCCCGTCGACTTCCACATATTTAAATGACGATAGATGGCTGACCAGGATGTCTTCTTCCCCGCACACGGTGACTACGCTGTCTCCGACCATATATTTTAACTTCTGATGCAGGGTAGACGTGACTGCCCCTGCCCCATGAATCCAGGGTCTTCCAAGCAAGCAGCTGTACGCAGGCTGTATATCCATGATATAAAATTCAGTTGCAAACACTTCCGGCCCCACTTGCAGAGGCAAGGTAATCGATCCGAAGACTGTTCTCCGCGTGCCGTCAAATGCTCTGACTACCAAATCACTGGGTGTACACAAAATCCCTCGAACATCCAGCTTCATCATCGCCTTCTTGGGTAACACATTCAGAGATGACCCGGTGTCAACCAATACGTGCGACATTACTGATCCTCTACACTCAACAGATACGTGTAATGCCATATTATGATCTCTCCCTTTCGGAGTCAAGTCAAAATCGGTAAAGCCCAAGCTGTGGCCTGCATTCACATGTGCCAGCACTCCTTCCAGCTGATTCACGGAGACGTCTTGGGGTACAAAAGAGGTGTCCAGGACTTTCAGCAAAGCATTCCTGTGAGCTTCCGAACACAACAGCAATGATAGGATAGATATTTTGGACGGTGTCTGCTGCAGATGCTCCACAATCTTATAATCACTTTTTCGAATTAAGCGCATGAACTCTTCTACATCCTTCGATGCCGCTTCTTTTTCACTTGCTTGTACCAGAACATTTTCAACCACTTTCCCTTTTCCTTTCGCTAGTCTTTCAGCCTCCACTTCAGGAGATATAAAGACCCTACCACTCCTTGTCATACCCCCCGAACCAACAACGTTATCCACAGTCTCGGCTGGCTGCTTGTTAACATCAATCTTTATCCCATCACAATACACCTCTAACCCATATGACCATGGGACTGCTTTCGTGTTCTCGTACGGGATTGGCCCGGCTTTAGTTATGGTGATCGGTGGTCGTTGAGCTGGTGCTGCAACAGTGATCGTCTTCCGAGGAATCGTTACTGTGGCCACATCACTCCGATTATCCACTACTGCCCCTGCAGGCTCGTCAGTTGCCACTCGATCAAACTGCAATATGCCCTCATCAATTAAAGCCTGAATGCCTCTCTTCAAATCCTCACACCCCCCCGCTAGGGTCCAACAGTCTAAGCAATACTCGTTACATCCTGGGTAAACACCTCCTTGTAACAGTCGGCTCTTTATCTCGCTCAGCGGCGTCTTTAAATCTTCAACATTCATAATAAGATTCAGACCCTCCTCAGTCAGAACGGCGTTCGCCCCATGATTAGGCATGGGTTTCTGGACTATATTCGGACCTGCCGTTCCGAAATTGATAGTCTTGTTGTCCAAAAGATCCTGCACAACGTGCTTAAAAGCATGGCAACCTTCTATATCGTGACCCGGGGCTCCAGAATGAAACTCACAGTGCCTGCTTGCATCATAACTAAACGGGGGAGCTCCCGTTATCGGCGCCAGAGTTCTTTTCTCTACCAGATTCAATCCCAACAATGTCTGCAATAAATCAGCATAGGTTGAGGGAGGCTTCTCAAACACTCTTCTCGGTTTACTGCCCTGGAATCTTCGTTGAGCCTGCTGTGCCCCTTGCTGAGGCTGCTGCTGCTGTGGCATTGGCTGTTGCTGAACCGGTTGTTGTTGCTGGAGTGGTTGTTGTTGCTGGAGTGGTTGTTGTTGCTGGAGTGGTTGTTGTTGCTGGAGTGGTTGTTGTTGATATGGGATAGTAACACTCGCCACCTGCTGCGGCTGACGACATTGACCTCGTCCCCTGCCTCGGCCTCGGCCTCGGCCTCCAAATACTGCGCTGGCTTCGCCCTGACGGCGCCCACCATAAGCTTTCCTATTACTGCCAGATGCAGTTGATTCCTCGACTTGGAACTTTCCTTGCTTAATATTACGTTCAATCTTTTCCCCCATCAGAATCAGGTCTGAAAAACTGGCCAGAGACGTATGAAACAGCATATCATGAAACAGCCCTGTGAATGTGCCGACAAACATGTCATTCATTTCCTTATCTTCTACAGGAGGACGGACCCTGGCAGCCATATCGCGCTACCTTTGCGCGTACTCTTTAAAACTCTCCCCCTTCTTTTGTGAAAGCCCGGCCAACTGGACCCGATTGGGTGCCAGGTCGCTGTTATACTTGTAATGGGCTACAAATGCCTCTGCTAACTGCTTCCATGTCTTGATATCAGTTGGCTCCAACCCCATGTACCACTCTAGGGAAGGACCCGATAGACTATCCTGAAAGAAATGCATTAGCATTCTTTCATCAGTTGAGTATGCAGACATCTTTCTGTAATAAGCTCGTACATGCACTTTCGGACATGTGTCTCCTTTGTACTTGTCGAACGCAGGAGCTTTGAATTTAATTGGCACCCTCAAACCAGGTACCAGACCCATGGTTGCCATGTCCAATCCCACAGCACTTTGATTTAAGACTCCCTTCATCTGCTCTTCCAGCATTCTGATCTTTTGGGAATCATCCATTGGCCCCTCAAAACCCCCTCCGGAGAAGGCGTCCTCCTGCTGATCTTCTTGCCACATACCATTTCCAGCCCCGTACCCATCGTATCCATTATTACGTCCAGCTCTGATCTGATTCATCCCCGGACCTCGGCCTCTGTTGCCGTACCCTTGAACACCTCCAGCAGGACCAAAAGCCATAAATCCAGTACCGTTTCCGTTTCCAAAGCCTCCGTAACCCTGATTGACCATACCATAACCATCTTGCCCAAAGCCTTGAGCATTAAAGCCATACTTCCCGGTGTTATCGAATCCCTGATCGTTGAATCCGAACCCAGTATTGACAAAGCCGTTGCCTCCTAGATTATCTCCCAAGTTGACATCACCCAGCCCAACATTATGGACAGCGGTCTCATTCCCCACTCCGACGTTACCGTTCACAGCAGCGGTGGCGTTGTTGACATTAGCAGCAGGTATATTGACTACAGGCGGAGCCACTGGCGTGGGAGTGCCGTCTCCATGAGCAGTATCGACCCGGACAGACTGATGATCTTCATTACCATGACCAGCGCTTCGGGCCAACAGAGGCTGGACCATGGCCTGCAAATTCTCCTGCCCTTTTGCGATAGCTTCCATGGTCTGCATGAAGAGAGCGAGCTTCTCGCGCACATCTTGCATCTCGTTCTGCATTTGGTCCATGATTTTTCGACAATTGGAGCGTGTAGAATAGCGGTGCGGATGCTGATCTGCAATCCTGTTAAGTACCTGGTACAAAGCAGGGAATAAGACACCATTCAAAGATTACCTGTAATGCAATATGAATATGAATGCAATGCAATGTGTGTCTGTACCTTAGGGAAGTTTATTCCCCCAGTTCTAGTGCGACGGTGCCGGTGCAGTGACAATGTTGACAATAGGAATATCGGAGCCGAATCATAGAAATCCTCATATATTGCAGGGAAAATCAATAAGCCCAGGGTACAATATCACTGAGAGTACAAAGAAGGCATGACCTCAACCAACAATCCTGGTGATGGTCAGCACTATGCAAATAAAGCATACAAGTTACTACATGAAATGATCAAATCCTCCCAAAAGTCTGGTACTCCTCTATCAACTTCTTGGTCTCCGGATGGCTTGGTCGATCAAGCAGCCCTTCAACAAGCTGGTTTCTCCTCTTAAGGACACGGCGTACGTCTTCAGCAGTTTCTTCCCATGTTGCTTCTCCGAAGCAATCTTCTAACTTTCGCTTCTGAGACACTGCTTCATCTCTGGATTTGATTGCCTTGTTCAGTGCATGCTGGACACTATACCGGGTCATTACTTCTTCCTCACACTTCTTGATGCTAGACTTCAGCTTCTCCTCGAGGTCGGAAATTTGCTGCTTCAGCTTATCTTCCCTCATCTTATTGTTGGTGAGTGTGGCATTCCAAGTCTTATTGCAAGAGGATATCTCTCGGTGTGCTGCGTCGAGCGCTTTCTTTTTGGCTTCCAGCATGTCATGGGAGCTTCTGAACTCTTGCCCCAGACGTTCGCGCTTTTTCTTCTCCTCAGTCAACTCGGCCCCTAACCTGTTTAGCAGCTCGATTTGTTGTTGGAAAGCATATACGACCTTGTTTTTCTCGCTGCGTACCTGAGCTAGCTCCTGCTCTAACCCTTCGTTGATCTTCATCAAGGCTTCTTTTCCTCTCACAACTTGTTCATAGACTTCTCTAGAAACAGTAGTTGGCTCTTCTGCCGGAATAAGAACGAGGATTGGTGCGTCTGGAAATGGCATCTTCAACTGACTTGCTCGCTCCTGAATCCAAACCCTATAAGGTGCATAGGCCTGACAGTCATTCTTTCCTAACAACGGCTTCCCTCTGCGGTTAATACGCGTCCAGGCATGTTGCAACTTGGCTAATAATTCCCCCTTCAAATCCCCTGTGAAGTACAAAGATTCCTGTACTTCTTCCTCCTGAGGTGGATTCTTCAGTGCATATCCGAACTGGCGAATGAATAGAGAAGGGTTGTAATTGATACACCCTTTTCTTCCGATCAGCGGCACATTAGGGTACCCAGAACAACTGAAGATGAGATCAGATCCCAACAGGTCTCGATCAAACCACTCCATATCTTCCGACGATAGCCTCATCAGGCGCTCTGGCCAACCAACTGGAACTGTGGTCTCTGCAGCAGATCTTCTCTTAGGAAGGTGACTCTCAAACCACATACTCAACAAGGGTACACACAGATGAACATTCTTTCCTCTTCCCTTCTCATTCTTGTAATGCAGTGAGTGGTAGAGATCTCCGAGTAAGGTAGGTACAGGATTACCAGCGGCAAACAAGTAGAAAGCATCAAAGTCCACGAAGTCCGGTATATTGGGAAACAAGACTATGCCATAAATGCACAAGGCCAACACAGCATTGAAAGCAACCCAGCACCCGCTCTTGGCATACTCTTGGGCTTTACCAACTAAGAATTGGAGTGAGAAGCCTGGAACTCCACGGGAGACAGTAGTCACAAGTTCAGAAGCGTCAATATGCAAGGCTTTTGCCAAACCCTCCGGCTTAGGCTTGGCGTCATAATGAATGAATGGAACCTGGTTCTGCACGGGCAGCTCAACATACTCAGCGTATTCCTCCAGGGTTGGTCCCATAATAAAGTCAGAGAACGTAAAGCACCTCAAAGCAGGGTCGTAGAATTGCAGCAAAGCATACAGCCCATCTAACTCTACCTCGGTAGGTTTGCACACCAATCTCAGTAATCTACCATAGCTCATCCGGAAGCTCCTACGAACACCCTCATCAGCAAGAGAGATCAACCCAAGTAGAGGAACAATATCAGGCATAGGCAATTTGTAAGCAACCGTTCTCCTTAAGCTAGTCATGATCAAACACTCAGAAGTCTGGGCACTAGAACTAGGGAAATGCAAATGCACCTGCAGCACAGACACACGTTAGTGAAATGCAAATGGTAATGGATATGCAGGCAATGCAATGCAAGTAACATGCAACAGGGACCAAAGCTTGTAGCTGAATAGCCTGAACCCAATCAAGAAAGGTCTCAGATAGACCATCCAGAAGTCCTCAAACCCTGGTCTCAGATAGACCTAAAACAAAGCTCCAACACTGGTCTCTGACAGACCTCAAACCATAACTCCAACTGGTCTCTGACAGACCTCAAATCACATCTCTAATTGGTCTCTGACAGACCTCAGAACACATCTCCAAATGGTCTCTGACAGACCTCATAACCCTCCATAAATACCCAGGATCTCTGCTCGAGAACAAACCGGTAGTCTGAAGGTCTGGTTACCTGCATAACCCTGAATCCTCTCACAGGTGGGTGGCCCTATAACTTGGCACAAGGTACGGCATCCTATGCGGTCGTCGGCGTCACAGACTTTCAGGGTTGATGATACGATTCCCAGAAGGAGTGGCATCATCAATTCCTGAAGAGGCCTCACTTAGCCAACTTCCAAATGATCGGTCCCCAGAGTCGACAATCCAACTAACCAGCAACCCACACCAACCAAAGGAAGGGGCAGGAGGCCAACCAGAGGAACCTCGTCCGAGTGTAGATTTCATGGGACACCAAAGCAAGCAAAGCAAGCGGGCGCCCACTAATTTCTACTCTAATTCTAGGTGCACTCAAGCCCAGGTCCGACTTATCTCTCAATATCAGAACACCCGTCACACCCCGATACAGCAATAATAAACAATATATAAAGCTGAAAATACAAGGTTAGAAATATAAAATAACTCCATACAAAATCCTCGACGGGAAAACAAGCGTTAGGATTGACTCTCTCAAGGGACGTTGGATCCCAAATGCATAAGAACCATCGCAGTCCTTAGCAGCCAGGGGACGTTGGATCCCCAGCAGAGTCGCCAGCTGTCGCTACTGCGAAAATCGGCGCCGGCTGAACAGAAGAGTCGCCACCGTGCGTTATTTATCCCACGGGAGGGAAAGGAAACGCTCAGAGTAAACCTCGCACAACACGGGAAAGGTATGGTCGTCGCAACCAAAACCTGGATTCGGGAGTCGGTTACGCAAGGGGAAGGTATTAGCACCCCTCACGTCCGTCGTACTCGACGGGATCCACGCTTGTTTTCGGGTATGGATTGTTATTCTATCTACGCTATAGGTCAAGGGTTAAAAGAAAATGAAATGAAAATAAAAATGACTCGGCAAAGTATCGCACTTTATGCCTACGTATTCCCGCCTGGAACGAGAAATCAGAGTCAACGTAGTTCGCCTACTTACGGGAAAGGAGGGGAAGGTTGCTCGCTAGGATATCGCATCCTATGCCTACGTACTTCCACACGGCATGGAAGATCAGAGCAAACGTAGTTCAGGCCACGCACGACACAAGTCTGTCTTGGTTGATTTTATTCCTTCTGAAAAAGGTTTTCTGATTACTGGTCCAAGCGGACAAAAATGACGTCTTGATGAGTTCACATTCTTTTACGGAAGAAATGTCTTTTATTGTGTTTGAAATCTTTATGTGTTTTTCTGTTTGTTTTGAGAGAGAAGAGACAGAACTCTAACCTACGGTTGCGAAGGGAATCAAACTAACCTAATGTTATCATGCATGGGTTAAGACCTAGTGTCTATCATGCTCCTCTCTTGCACAGAGAGAAACAGAGATCCTAAGGGATAGGCAGAAGCAGAAACAATACCAGATATATACAGCAAAACAGTAAAATGCATGGATGCAACAGCACAAGCGAGGCAAGGGAGTCCCACTCAACCTCGAACCTAGAAAACAATAGGCAAAAGTGAACAGGCTTCACTTTCAACCCAGCAGGGGTAAACAGCAAACCATACAGTCAGGAAAACCAATCAATACATCAAGAAATGAAATACAGCAAAAGAAACAGCATCAGCAGCTCTGAATCAACATCTGGCTTCAAGTAATCTCCAATCAGCTATAGGCTTCAACAAGCATCAACCTCCATCTTCATGACCTTCAGGCAAGGGCTTTGATCATCAGTCTTCTATCTGCAATGGCTTTTTTTCAAGCTCAAACCTCCAGGATGAGGGATCAGTCACAAGAGTGAATTGGGTGTTAAGCAATCAGTTGACTACCAAGGGTGGTGAACAGATTGCTTCCAACACAAGAGACATTTTCTCTCAAGAGTTCTATCTCATAGACCCTATCACCAAGCCTTCCAAAGGAAGGGGGTGAGTGTCTTAGAGAGACTCTGAATCACAGAGAAGAATGGATGCAGACAAGGCAATCCATGTTTGAGAAACAAACTTTCTAACCTAGAGCTCTGCCTAGCTCCTAAACCCTAGTCTCCTCAGCATCTGCTAGCAAGAACCTCCTCTCCAACTCTGGCAGTTGATCTTCAATATCTGGATCTCCAATGGCCTTCATCTCCTCAAGTCTTCAGCTCTCCTAAGTCCCCAGACAACCCCAATACCCAAGCAAGCAAGCAATAATCCCAAGAGGGCACACCACACCAGTCAATCAGACATACACAGAGTATTAATAGCAGTAGGGGAATCCTGACTTTTCCTAAGGGATCTAATAACTACCCATAGCCCCTATAGTCCCATAACTAATCTAGTCAAACCCTAAGTCCTAAGGGAAATGAAATCAAACTTCTTAAGTCATCACCTAAAAAAACCCTAATTTGTTCATGTTGTTCAAGCCTACATTAAGCACCTAAAACTAATTTCTAAAAATGGGAATTAAATTGTTTCTACAAGTTCAATATCTCATCTAAGCAACCTAAAAAGAATGAGCAAAAAATATGAAAGCATCTAATATAACAAAAATTGATAAAATCATGCATGAAATGAAACTATTTAAAATGTCATTTATTTGGAAAATATGGGAAAAATGTCAGATAAAAATAAAAATGCAATTTTATTTAATGACAATTTTCTACACATTCTAATGAAAATGATGTAAAAAGAATGGATTAAAAATGATTTTTTATCTATTTATTATGAATTTTAGAAAATGCATAAAAAAAAAAATTAAAGAAAATAAAAGAATATAATGAAATAAAGTGGAGGGGGGGTTTATTCAGCAAACACGCTCAGTTGATAATCCAGTGGGCCAGCAAACGGGGGGTGCGCGTAGCAAGCTTGAATTAGGCCCAGAACCATTCAGAATTAATGAAAATAAAAAAACACGCAGGGGGTGCATTCAGAAATGGATTCACGTTCAAATGGAATTGGGCTTGGTACTGGGGTGGTGGGATTAGCAAAACACACTTAGGCCCGCCCGTTTCATTAAATGAAACGGTGCGTTTAGGGCACCTCTTCTCTCCCTCCAAAAATCTGAATTAAACGAGAGCCACAGGATTGCTCTTGGGTCAATGGTCCAACAAACGATGGACGGCCATGATTTCGTCTCCTACCTTGAATCTATGAGAACTAGGGTTTCAACTTCCATGGAAGCCATGCACGAATATACTTCCATCAATCTGTTCTCTCTCCACAGTCCATGGATCAACACGATATAAACATGAAAATCATTCAGAATTTCTCCCTCTACCAGCCTATAGTCATAGATTGTTTTGAAACTCAACAAATCACTCAAACCGATCGAGACAAGTTCTGACTCCATGAAAATACTCTGCAACTCATCCTCAAGATTCTCAACCAAACCTACACTAATCTCTTCTATACTTCACGGTGATCATTCTAAACTAACAAGCTAAGGTTATAATGCACTATGCCATGAGTTCTACATCCTAACAGTTCTAACAACCTGCTAACAATCATCACTAAACAGCACCAAACTCATCCTAATTGTTCTACTAACAACCTAGATCACATCTAAACTAATAAAACCATGTAAATCTATCTATATCAAGCTATGGGAGAGAAATTGAACCTGGTGCAAAAGCTTGTGGATGATGAGGAAATTCGTGGATCTGAGAGCCTTGATGCTTCAATCTGGATCTACTCTTGCTATATTTGATTCTGTATGCAACACCTTGATGATTCTTGCCTTGGATCTTGCTGTCCAATGGAATTTGCAACTTGTGTGTTCTTGATGAAAGTGCACGAAATTGAGCTCTAACCACCAGGATCTTGATTGAATTCTATGCCATGATGATGATTGAATGTAGGAGGATCAATGTTGATGAGAATTGATGCTGAATTTGTGAAATTTGGATGAAATTGCAATGAGAAAGAATGAGAAACTTTGGGAAATTTTTGGTGAAAAATGAATCCAACCCTTGCTCAATTCTGATTTCATGAATATATAGTGCTCAAGGGAAACTTCTAGATCCATCTTACAACTTCCCTTGCCTTCCAACTTTGATTGATTTTGGTTATGTTTCTTCAAATACAAGTAACCATGAATAACTTTGATTTTTTCCACTAAGCTCAAAAATGTACTTGAACCATTGTCTTTGAAATGTCTTTTCCATTCAAAATCATATATTGGAAGTCTCCATTTGGACTTATAAATCTCTCAAACCATTTTTCACCTTGACTTTATTTAAGTTATAAGCCATTTTAGTTCACATTTTGACCAACCATGCAACTTCATGTTATGAGCTTTTCCAACAATTTGTGACCTTCTTTCGAGACTCAAAATGTCATTTGGAGCAAGTTTGATGTTGTAAGTTTTTCCATTTGAGGCCTCCTTGTATGAGTTTTGGACATAGGTTAAAATGACCTGTAATTCACAAATGACCAAAATACCCTTTGCTTGCCAAGACCATAAGTTGAGTTCCACACATCATATGAGGGCATGCTATACCATTCTAGAAAGCTAAGACAATGAGGAACAATTCTTATGTTGACCAAGAATTCATTTTAAATCTCCTTGAGGGGTAAAACTAGCTTGGAAGTCAAGTCACATTCACAGACAAAATTTCAGATACCTCAGATGACCTGTAACTTGCAAGGACCATAACTTGAGTTCTATAAATCTCCTTGATGTATTCCACCACTCAAATTAAAGGTATTGAGATCCTCTACAAGTTTCATGTTGGCCAAGAAGCCATTTGAAGCTATCATTTTGACTTATCTTGCTTGGAAATTTGACCTAAACTAGGGGATTTTACACAGAAACCCTAATTTAGAAGCTCCTCTTCTCCTTGATTTCTCTTGAATTCTTCTTAGCATATCTCCATATCCTTCTTTATATGTCCAATGATGATCCCCACATCTCTCCACTAGACTTGAATGCCCCTTAAGTCAGTCAATTGACCTAGGGTTGACCTAGGGTTGACCCAGATGAAACCCTAGTTGGCTGTCTTCAACTGCAATATTTGTGATCACACCAATGACTTGTCTCCTTCTCCAAATGACTTTCTAAGTCTCTCATAATGTCTAGATACTCTCCATGCCTTCAACTCACAGCTCACAACCCTCTTGTTGACCCTCAGATACCCTCAGCTAGGAGATGGACTCAAGGCTTGATCTGCTGAACTCTTTGCTTTCAAATTCTTTCCTGATGACTTGAATGAGATTGAATTGGGATAATAACCTCTTGATAGGCTTCTAGAGATGAGAATAATGATTGGTCCCCTGTTGAATGACTTGCTATGCTTATGCTATGCAGATGGTTAGTCTATGTACATGACTCTATATGCAAATGCTAATGATATTGAAACATAAACCAAGTGAATAAGGTTGAGCAAATTTTAGGGTGCAACAATGGGTAGTATCATATTTAGGATAAAAATCCCTAATTTCTATGGTTATTGTTATATAATGATTATATGATGAACTTGTATGCCTTATATGTGTGTATTCTTTTTCTTTTAGATGGTTTAATTGTGTTAAAATTGTAAATTTACTGGAGATAATTACAGTATTAGATGGTTTAGAATTTTATGAGAGTTTGGGATTTTATGGAATCGAAATCAGAGGACCGGAAGGCTTTCAACGGTGAAAAAAACAGAAAATTTTGCATTTTGTCCGTTAGGACTGTTCATGTTTTCGGTCAAAATCGTAATGCCCATAACTTTTGATCTGTAAGTCCATTTTGGTCCCTGTTTGAAGCGTCGAAAAGCTAATAAATAGAGATTTAACATAGTACAGATAAGAGAATTATTTGCCCAATATTGTTATATCTAATATGTTTGGGAATCCAATTTTGTATATGTTCTATTAATGGATTGTTGTGTTGTTTGCTGCCGGTTGTGAAATTATTTATGGATAATTTATCGAATTCTTGTGTATGTGCTTGTATAAGTCTACTTTGGGTGTGAGAAGATGAAATGCATGATAGTTATTTCTTGTTGTAATGATAATACAATTGTGATTGTATTGTATAATGTGTTGTATACCAATTGAAAGTGAATTATAGGTGAATGATTCATAAAAATGTGCAAGTATGTGTAACTGTATGGTAATTCAAGTGTGCTGAATTATTGAAGATATGCATGGATGTTAAGATTAGGGAATGTTATAAATTGCATATGGTTGTTGAAATTGCACGCGCATCATTTGTGTCAAGAGACAATGCTTGTTAGTTTCGTGGGAACTAGTGACTTGTCCCAAACCTAGAATGGGGTTTGAAAGCTTAGGGAATAGGCGTTTGTGTGTTATTGGTCTAGAGAACGGACCCGGTTTAAATGTAAACACTGAAAAATAATAACAAGTGTTGGTACCACAAGGCATGAGTTGCATTGCGTCTTGCATTAAGTCTAATTGTGTATATGTTTGTGATATGAGATTATGTGTATCTATGTGAATTTTTGAATTGGTGAAATTGTGGATTGTGTGTATATACTTGTAAATGGTATGATTACTTGAGTAATACTTTGTTGAGGAAACTTTAAAGTGTGGGAATAATTGTGATTATACTTGTATGCCTTAAAATTAATTATTATCTTATGATTTCAATAATTATGTGAATTCTCACCCTTCTGTTGGAATGATGTTTTATGCGACATCTCTCAGGTACCAAGGAGTAGAGTTGCTCGTAGCGCGAGGTAGTCATTAGCGTAGCTTATTTAGTTTCTTTATTTATGTTGGTTCGAGTCGTGTTCTAGTCATGTAACACTAGGGAGATTTCAGTTTATGTTTGAGAGATAGATTATGTACTCTACTCTATATTATTATGTTTATTTGAATTACGTGGAGTATTGACTTTAATGCCTATGTATTGATTATAAATGAGATAAGTATGAGACTTTCATTATATCTAATATGATTGAAGAAAATCTGCTGTAACATGCTATGTGAAAGTATATGAAAAGATGAATTTATTTTAAGTGTTACTGAGCATGACAAGTATATGTGTGAAGTTTTGAATTATATGTGACACCCTTATTTGAGATGCATGATAGTTTACTCTGATTATTTATATATATTCCGCGGGGTTTAGAAAGATGTTACATTAGTGCTCTCATACACCATGGTAGGCGGTCAGATAGTGATTATGATAAAGTAATCTTTTTCAAATTTTCAAAATTTTCTTTCTTTTTTAAAGATGTATTTTTTCTTTCTTTTAAAGGATTCTACCACTTCTTTTGGGCTAAATGACCGGGTGAGGGTCACTTAACTTAGTAAATGCGACTTTTCCACTTTTTTATTCAATTTTCATTACAAATGGTGTCTGACTAGATATAAAAAAAAACTTTGAGAATTTTTTTAACAAATAGAAGCTTAAGACAAATTCAATTAGAATTTTAACTAACATGCATAATTGGGAGGTGTCGCATCGCTGCGAACAGGGGCCGACAAGGAAAAAAGAGTCGCCACCGTTCGTTATTTATTCCAAAAGAGGGAAAGGAAACGATCAGAGAAAACCTACGAGAAAGGGAGAAGACAAGTCATCGCAACCAAATCTTGGGTTCGGGAGTCGGTTACGCAAGGGACAGGTATGGGCACCCCTAACATCCGTTGTACTCAACGGGATCCATGCTTGTTGTCTATCTAAAAGGGTGTTAATCTATAACGCTGGCTCATAGGGACAAAAGAAAAGAAAAGAGACTCGATAGAACATCACAGCTCTATGCCTACGTACTCCCTCGTGCAATGGGAAAGTCAGAGTCAACGTAGTTTGGTAAACTACAGGTGAAGGTGGGGAAGATTGCTCGCCAAGACATCTCCGTCTTGTGACTACGTATCCCCGTGTGGTACGAGAAATCAGAGCAAACGTAGTCCGGGCTTACACGAGCACAGATTGGTTCAAGTATTTTAACTGAGTAGGGTTAAACCTTTATTCTAGCAGTTAGGTGTATTGTTGCTCGACCATTGGAGACTTAGGCGTTACCTGTTTGCAGTAGAACCAAGAGTTAACACACTCTTTCTGAAAATGATTTTCAATTAATCCCGAAGGATAAAAAGTTTGATGTTTGATTTTTTTTTTTTTGTGTTTTTTAAGGAAGAAGTGAATTGAATTGTGTTTGTAATTCATGTTGCACTAAAGACTATAACTTGAGAGCGAATGTGTCGCATATCGCCCAAAGGGCATACGCTAAACACTCTAGAGAGTTGAGAGGAAGCCCCCCAACCATCATTCCTCAAATGCTTAAGACTCGTAGCGTACATCACTTATTATCCTTTATTAGATGTCTTGAAGAAGTTTTGAGATGAGAAGAGAAGACACAACCTCTAAAGGGAAACTAATCAACCCTAATGTTATCATGTAATGTGCTCCTAAGATTGAGATTAAGAGGGAATAACTATCCTAATTTTATCATGCTTGGATTGAACACTTAATGTCTCTCCTACTCCCACCTTAAACAAATGGGACTAGGAATCCTAAGGGATCATGGCAAAGAAACCAAGTAAACACTAGATAAAATCAATCACAAAGGAGATGAAACAAAGAGATAAAGATGAATTAAAAAAGTCAAGAGAATATGCAAACATGATATGCAAGATGCAAGAAATGCAAAGCAAACAAATATGAGAACAAAGTGGCTTAAACAAGTCAAGGAGGAAGTTAGATGAAATGGGAGAAGTTACAACTCCTACAACCATTCATGCATCAATCACTAATCTCAAAAGGTAATCACCAAAGCTTAAAGAAGAAGCCATGATCAAGATGAAGATGGGAGAGTAGGCTAGGGCAGCAAGAAACATGAGAAATATCTCAACCAAATGCATTAAATTGATCATGCAAAAAGAAAGCACAAACATGTTCTCAAAGTGTGATCAATCAAACTAAATCACTTTGAATGAGTCCCACAAACCAAGGGATATAAGTGAGAACATGAGAAGAGAGCTCACAAACAAGAGGAGAAACAAAGCACAAGCAAGTTACAAGATAGGGCAAGCAAAGTTCAAACCATATTCAACACTTAAACACAACTAAAATACCTAACTTTAGAGTAACTTGCAACACAAACCAAACAAGTGTATGACCTATAAAATTAAAACCAGAATCGTAAACATGTCAAAAACGTTAATCAAGAAGCATATGATGCATATGGGATCCATCAAGGTCATCTCCCAAAGGAACTAGGTCAATTAGTTTATATGAACTTCGACTAGGATGACTTGACTTGCAAGGTTCACCAAAAATAGGAGAATTGTTCAATAAATCTCAAATAAAATGCAAAAAGCACCTAAATATGTTGGAAACCAGAGACCAAAACATCCAAACCAAATTCCAATCAAGGCATCACCAAAAGATTTGATCAACTAGGGTGCTCCACCTTGGGAAATTATTATCGAGGGTCAAACAAAAGCAACACAAAGTCAAACAAAAATTGATCAAACCTTGACCAAAACCAGTCTCAAAGGTACCTCAATCCATCCTCAAGATGGAGAGGAAACCTTATTCATTGGTGATTGCAAATGGCACATCAAACAAGAATGATCAAGTGAAAACAATTTCAAAAACAACTCCAATTGCAAAATTCAACAATAATTGCAAAATAAAATAAAATTAGAATTAAAAATTATAGAAAATTAATTAAAGTTTTGAAATGTTGGAAAATAATTTTTGTGGAATTTTTAGGAATTTGGAGCTATTTTTAAAATTGCAAAACCAAAATAGAAAATAAAATAAAATAAAATAAAATAAAAAGCAAGTTGGAAACGGGTGCAGAAGTAAAAATAGAAAACAAAGGAAACACGTTGAAATGGAAAATGGGCTGAAAAGAGGGGGGTGTGCGTAGCAATCTGGGCCCAATCCACAAGCCAAACTCAGCCAGATTAATGAAACGCATTGTTTCATAATCTGCGTGGAGTCAAGCATGCCAAATTATCTAGTTAAGCGAATAAAAACAAGACACACATGCAGTCAAAGTTTCAAACCAACGCCACCTCAGATCTGACTGAGTTATAACCAGACGTCAGAGCCCTAGCTCCGGTCGTCTTCTCCGGTGAGATGGTCGGAGACATAGTCATCCAAACTTAACCAAAATACACAAAACTGGAACCAAATGAAAGTTGAAGTTGCAAGGATCATGAATCCATTCTTAGATTCTCAAGATGTTCTATAAATTAAGAGAATCGAAGCCAAGAAAAATGAGATGCACATGCTGAAATTCAACCAAACAGGAACAATAAGCAATCAAACATGGCCTACTTAATGTAGGGCTTCAGATGCAACCAGTATGAACATAATTCATGGCTTAGAATGAGAGAAATTTGGAATGGAAACTTATTGAACGGAGACACTCCGTTGGTGCTTCAAATGCGTGCATGCTTGCTTCTCTTGCTCCAGATCCACTCCAAATACTTCAAGGAAGATGAATTGAACTCCAATTGGACTTGATTTGCAGAGAAAAAGTGTATTCAATTTTCAAATTTGCTTGAGAAATTCAAATCTAAAAATGCTCTCTCCAACTCCAAATGCAACTTCTAAGCTCTTAGGGCAAATTTTTAATTTATATATGATGGATCTCAGATGGTTTGGAAGGCCCATGAGGCTTCAATTTGATTAATTGGAAAAATTCCTAAAAATGGTAAGCTTCTCATGCACACGTGATTTTGCTCTCCTTCACTCATGAAAAACTCTCCAATCTGCAGCATGTAAGTTCAATTTGACAATAGAATTGATTTGGGCCTTTGGTTTGATCCAATTTGCATGTTTTGAATTGAAACTTCTTTATGAAGAAAAGTGAAATTGCACGTGTTTTTTCCCTCTTGTACCAAAACCAATTTGTGCAAATTTCTTATGAGTATATTATGAAGTGAACTGAATCAAAATGAGATCAAAATATGGCCTATAATGAATCAAGTTCAAATCATACTTGAAAGTTCATTTTTCACTTGAAACATCTCCCAAATGTCCATAATCATCCCTAATTATTGTGATCCTTGAGCTTTATGATGTAAATGAGGTCTCTAGGAGCAACTTCCATGTTGGTTGGAATTTCATTTGAGGTACACAAGTGCATGAAAATGACCTATGTAACAAATGACCTGTAATCAAATCTTCCCAAAATACCCTTGCCTTGCCAAAACCATAACTTGAGTTCTACAAATGATATCAACGACTTCTAGGACTTTTTGGAAAGCTAATACCATGAGGAACAAATTTCATGTTCACCTAAAGTTGAGGAGAAACATGATTCTAAGTCAAAAGTGCCTTGGAATTGATTTGACTTTTAGTTGACCAAATATATGTTCATCTGAGATCTCTAACTTGTTGGCATCATAACTTGAGTTTCGCAAACCCAATTGATGAGTTCTAGTACTCAAAAGAAAGCTAAGAATATGCCCTACCAGTTTCATGTTTGCAAGAAAATAAGATTGAACTTGTATCATAAGGTAACTTGTCCTTGAAGTTAGGCACTAAAGAAGGGGATTTTACACTGAGATCCTCTGAAACCCTAATTTAGTAACCCTTTGAACTCTTGATTCTTCTTAAATTGAGCTTGACATGACATCCTAAATGTCTCAAGATAACTTCCCTTGGCCTCAATGACTTAGAGCTAAGTCTCAAACTCCCTCAAGTCCTCAGTTGACCAGATGAAACCCTAGATTTATCCTTTGACTGTGACCTCTTGCAAATGAAATGAAGGCATAGACAAGCTCCACAATGGCTTCCAAAGCACTCAATGAGCTTCTCAAACACATTTTATCCACAACAATGAATTTATAAGCCCCTGATAATCTTCCTTTGACCCCCAAGATAGGAGACAACCTACACACATCAATCCTCTCTCTCAAAGAGCTCTGACAACTTCCTGATGATTGTAAGCACTTGATGACTTGAATAAGCATTCTTGCTTGAGTTTAAAACTCTTGAGAGTCTTCTCTTGAATGAGACACTTGTCTTGATCCCCTGCTAAGAACAATGATATGCAAATGCTAAAATGAAATGAAACATAAGTCAAGTACAATAAAAGGGTTGGTCAAATTTTGCGGTACAACAGGAGGCTTGGGGTGTTATGACAATACCGGTTTTTTTTTCCGGATTTTCCCAAGTTTCCTCGACCTAGCCTCTCCTCTTTTCACAATCTATATACTTTAAAATCAAACTAAGCTTCCCAAGTCTTTTAAAAAAATTTGGCAGGGCTTAAGAAATCGGGAATTTAATAAATAGAAGAGAACCAGGTGTAAATGACCCGATAACACATGCAAAAACTCAAGACATACATTATGCTATGAAGATAAAAATAAATACGAAATAAAAATAACAATAGCATAAAATAAACTAAGAAACAAAAATGAAATATAATAAAAAAATGATAAAATAAATGAAATCAATAAAACGCCTCCCTACACTTAAATTCGACATAGCCCTCAGTTTCAGGAAATAAGGGCAAATGAGGGCCCATATGCGTGCTATAACTGAAGTTCAGTTCATTGCTTGATTGTTGATGCCTCCCAGCTTGCTTGCTTCATTTATTTTATTTTATTTTATTGTGTCATTTTCATCTGATTTTATTTTTAATTGTTCCATCTATTTTAAAAATTAACAAAAATATGTTTATGATGCTTTGTTGTTTTATCTTATTTTTCATATTTTTTTATTTTTATTTTCATTATATTTTATTATTTTATTTTGATTTATTTGTGTGAAGTGTTTCACGTGACCTAGTTTGGAAACATGGCATTTCCTAATTGGTTTTGTTCTTAATTTTTTCCCATATGTAGGTATTTGTATATAGGACCTTTGAGCACTCATTTGACACATTGATCATGGATTTTGGTTTATATTTGAATTATTTTTTAAGCTTATCTTGTATGTGCATGTTTGAGATTGGTTTTCTAGATGATTGTTGTTGTTTGAGTACTTCTTGTATATTTTCTTAAGCATTCCTTTGGGACACTCAAACTTGCTGCCCCTTTGATTCCATGACCATTTTTACATAATTTTTGAAGTCCTTTAACTATTTTTCATGTGTGGTGCATTTGCTTGCCTAATTTATTTGTTGTGCTTGAACTTTGTGGATTGTTTAAGGATGCACTTATGCAATCAATTAGGGTTTATTCTACCCTCTTATTCTTGATGGACATATCGTGTGTTAGAGCCTTTTAACTCACTTTATTTGGCCTCTTACCTAGTTTTGCTTGATGCCTCCATGTGACATTGTTTTGAGATGAATGTGCTTAATGCTTTACCTAATTTTGAGACCTCTTGTTTTCTTTTGATTGAGTGATGTTTAAAACACCTGAATGATGTGAGCAATTGGCTTATACCCCTGCCTTAGCATGTCTTTATGATATTTGGTTTGACTTTCACCTCACTTAACTTCACATGAACTTCTGTTTCCTTTCATGAAAGGTGTTGGTTGATGCATGCCTATTTGTGTGTGGTTGTTTGTGTTTGTTTTGATGCGTTGACTATGCATTTTTATTAAAGTCTTGCGTATGGATTTTAATTGACATGTTCATGTTGCTACACATTTAGATTTATGCCTTGAGTTTACATGTCCATTCTTGTAGATTGTATCATTTGAGTAAAAACTAAATGAATTATTTTAAAATGATGTGATTTTTCATAAATAATTAAAAAAAATTAATAAATCTTAATGATTGATTTAGTAATAGAGATTTGAATCTTGACAATATGCTTCTCCTCTCGTGTTCTATCCTATTAGGTGTTGAGGCATACCATTTAAACAAGACCCTTGAATACCTAGATTTAAAAAAGAAAAAATTATAAAATGGATGGCATCTTTTGAGATGCTCTAAGGATAAAACTTTGAGTTGTCATCGTTGCTTATGGTTACGTAAACCCTTACATCACTTTTTTATGCATTTCATATTATATAGCCAGAAATCAAAGTCCAGTTATTAAACAATGACAGTAAATTAAAAAAGTAAGTATACAGTATTTGAATTCAATATAGTATTTTAGTTGACTATAAATCCTGCCTCTTTATATGAAATAAATATTCCCTGCTCTCTCTCTCTATATGTATACAAATAAATATTAGAAATTGAATCAGTGTGCTAAGATGGCATCAAATAAGGAAGAGGTGAAGCTTTTTGGAATGGTGATAAGTCCATATGTGACAAGGGTGGAGATTGCTCTAAAATTGAAGGGAATTGAATACATATATGTGGAAGAAAAGGCTGGTAACTTGAGTGAGAAAGCCATCAAATACAATCCAGTTTATAAGAAAGTTCCTATATTTGTTCATAATGGAAAGCAGATATCAGAGTCTAGTGTGATTCTTGAGTACATTGATGAAACTTGGAAACAAAACCCAATACTGCCTTCGGATCCTTACCAAAAAGCCTCAAGTCGTTTCTGGTCAAACATCATAGATGACAAGGTAATTGTTACTCTCCTTTAATGGTCAAAATCAATGTGTGTAACTGTCACACTTTTATTGTCTTACATTTAACATGCATAAGAATTTTGTGCTCGTATAGGTGTTATGATATTGATTGTAGTTGCCGTGGTATAAATTACCTACTGTTTTTAATTTTAGCATAAAAACAGTAAACAACTGTATCAACACTTGTCAATTCCGTTGTTTTAAAACCTAACTCAATATCTTTCTTAATTTGTGAAACCAGCTTATGAATGCTGCAAAGAAAGCTATTTTTTATCATGATGAGAAAGAGCTTGAGCAAGGTATTGAGGAAACAACGGTTGCTCTTCAGCATCTTGAGAATGATCTCAAGGATAAATTTTTTGGTGGAAATGAGATTGGAATTGTTGACATTACTGCTGTCATCATAGCTTATTGGCTCCCTATTATACAAGAAGCATTTGGATTGAAGTTGTTCACTAGTGACAAATTTCCCAAGCTTTATAATTGGAGCCAAGACTTCAACAATCACCCTATTGTTAAGGAATTATTGCCACCTAGAGAAACCCTTATGACCAATTACATAGGTCATTATGAAAGGCACGTTGCTTCAAAATAGATCTATTCAAGGAGAAATACCTAAACTCGTTTTTGTGTAATTTTAATTTCTATTTGAGTTTTAGTTGATCACAGCGTAGAATATTTCCTTGTTTAAAATTTTTTAGAGTTTTTCTTCGCGTCATAGGAATCGTATTTACACTCATGTTTCTCCTTAAAACTCACTTTTTTTAATAATAATTAGTTGTGTTGTAATTAGTGGTAAAATTATATTTTATTATTGAAATTGTTTGTTTTTAATGATTTTTAATCAGTAAATTATTTATGTAGTTTGAGATATAATAAATATATATTATACAAACCAGTCATTCATATTTTAATCTGATAATTATTTAGAGATAAGAAAATATTGACTTGCCATACGTTTAGTCATATTTTCATTTTATTTTAAGTTTTGATCCTCAATCATTTTTTACACTCATGTTTCTTCATCGGTTTTAATTTTTTAAGATTTTAATTCTCCATCTTATTTTTAGATGTTACTTCTTATGAATTGAAAGTGAATGGATTATGTGGGATCTCATTAATAGAGTTTTGATTTGATTGAATCATACTCTGCCTTGCATAAAATTAATTGATTGCAATTGTAGTGTTAAGCACTCTTATATACAGTGCTTCTATAGTGATAATGATGATGTACACCTTATATAAGCATGCATGCTCTTCCATGCATACGTATATCATGAAGTTACAACAATGCTTGCTTGTTCTACATGTTGTGAAGCTTATGAAATGCACATACTAGTCATGTACTACATGATATATCTATATAGTGTATAGTTTACACGATCTTCTTTTAATACTCTCCCACAAGCTAAAGGAGGCTTGAAAAACATGACTTTAAGTTTGGCCCACAACTCATGAAATGTTGAAGTACCAAGTGGTTTTGTAAGTGTATTTGTAATTTGTACATTGTTTGGAACATGCTGAATCTTCAACTTCTTTGCAATGACGTGTTCACAGACAAAGTGGATATTTAGTTCAATGTGTTTAATCCTCACGTGGAGAATAGGGTTATGAGAAGTAGCACTACACTTAGGTTATACACTTAGGTTGTCACATAATAAGGTGGGTGGAAGAAATGGAATGGAAAGCTCAGCAAATAATGATTCTAACCACAAGATTTCAGATATGGTGTGTGCATGTGCGCAATATTCTGCTTCAATGCTGGAACGAGCAACAAGGGGCTTCTTTTTAGAGCTCCATGATACAAGGTTAGGTCTAAGAAAGATGCACAAGTCTGAGGTAGAACGCCGGTCACCTGGTCAATGACCCAATTAGAATAGTTGTAGGCCCTACGAGAGAGCTTAAGAGACGTTATCACATGTGCAAGATGCGGGCCATGATTGATTGTGTTGTTGATGTATCATAAGATGCGCTTAACAGCTGCCTAGTGAGACTCAAATGGTGAGGTCAGAAATTGACATGCCTTATTTACACTAAATGCAATAGCTGGCTGTGTAAGTGTGACATACTGCATCGTGCCTACAAGTGATATGTAGTGATGAGGATTAGAAAGTGGATTTGAACCATATATGCTTAACTTGCAGATGATGAGCATTGGTGTAGTTACACCTTTTGCATTTGGCATAGTAGCTCGATTTGATAGGTTACAAATGTTCTTGGTTTTAGTGAGATGTAAGTTTCCATTGGGAAGATGTGAAAATGCCAATGAAGTATTTAGGTCTGCCTAACTTCTTGAGTGCAAATGTGGCATGTAGTAAGTCGATTAACATGTGTATTAAGGTTGATGAGAAACATGTAAGTAAGATATCATCCATGTAGATTTAGGCATACATGGTAACACCTTGATGTGAGCATATGAACACGGAATGGTCACATTTTCCACGCAAGAAACCAAACATAAAAGAGCTTTAGTCAATTTTTCATACCATGCATGAAGGGCTTGCTCGAGGCCATATAATGCTTTGTGAAGCTTGCAGACAAGTGTTGTGTCCTGATGCTCAAAAATAAGTGGTTGATTCATGAAGATTTCTTCTTGAAGAGAGCCATTAAGGAACACATTATTTACATCAATTTGTTGCATCTCTTAATGATAGGTCAAATCAAGTGTGAGAACAATTCACTAAAAGAATAGTTGTGTCCAGCCACGTGATTTAGTGAAGTGAAAAACATGTGGCAAAATATGGACAGTTGCGACGTGTTTTTCACGTCACTCACATTTTTAATATTAAAATAATAAGAAGTAAAGGTAGCACATGGTGTGTCATATTTTTTAAAAAAAAATATTTGTGACGTGAAAATCACGTCGCAATGTTTAAATTGAAAAAAACATTTAAAAAGGTCAGACCTACTGACGCAGGAAGGTTGAAATTTTCAAAGTTTTTGTTGTCACGTGAATGTCACATCGCAACTATTTAGGAGGGGGAAAAAATCTGACAGGAAAGTGATGGGTCACTGATGGTGCAGATTGACTAACAAAAAGAATATGATTGTTGGAACATTTGCGACGTGATTATCACGTCAATACATGATTAATGTGAGTTTTTAAATTTAACCGTTAGAGGTTATGACCTGAATATCACGTGGCAACTTTGCAACGTGAAATTCACATCGCTGAGGTTTTATTTATTAAACGCGTGACCAAATTCTCAGACCACACTTTAATTATTTTTTTCTTCTTTCTCTTTCTGATTGTTTCTTCTTCTTCTTCTTACCCATATTCTTCTTCTTTGTTTCTTCTTCTTACCCATTTTTCTTCATTTTTCTACCTCTGCTTCTCCAAAATTAAATTGTAATACCTTCTAAGGTAATATATTTTCTCACTTAATATGATTATTGTTCAATTTATTTTTATTAATTTCGTTTAAGATGAATTTTTTTTCTGAGATTAATATTTGTTTATTTTTTCTGTCATATTATCAATGTTATTCAAAGAAGATTCTGAACAAGGAGATTGAAGAAGATATTTTACGAAAAGATTGAAGGAGTTTGAAGAAGAGGTATTTTTGCTATTTAATTTTTTTATTTGTTTGATTTATTATTATTTGGCTTGTTGGTAGATGTTTAATTTCATTTTTGTTTTTGTAAAATATTTTGTGAATTAATTTTTTCTGTTTAAATTATTTATATTAATATTTTTTGAATTAATTTCTCAAACGAAAAATAAATAATTGATTAATATTTTTTGTATCTAAAATTATTACATTAATATTTTTTGTATTTTTTCTATTTAAATAATTTATTTTCTATATTTATTTTCAAAACGTAAAATATTTTTTTCTGTTTTTATATTATACATTTTTAAAACAGATTATATATATTAATATAGAAATATATATAAAGCTATAATTATATATATAACAGAATACTAATTTTTTATGAATATTTATATTTGGTTATATTTATTTTTAGAAACAGAATATTAAAAACCTAAATATTTGGTTATATTTTTTATGAATATTTTTAGAAACAGAATATTAAAAACAAAATATATAATTTTTAATATTTTATTTATTTGTGGTTATATTTATATCACAAACAAATTTATATTTATGTTATTATTTGTTATTAAATTTTTTTTATATATATAGTTTAAGTTTATATATTAAAAACAGAATATTAATAACCGAGTATATTATTTTTATTATTTTATTTATTTTTGGTTATATTTATATTTATATTATTATTATATGTTATTAAAAAAATATTTTTGTTATATTTTGTGTATTATATTATATTTTTGTTATTAAAAACATATTTTTATATATAGTATAAATTTATAAATTAAAAACCGAATATATTACTTTTAATGTTTTAAGGCAAGATATGAAAAAACAAAGAAAATGAGAGCATCTCAAAAATAGGGTAGCCTTAATGTAGTTGGAAGTATAAGTGTTGTCGAACATGCTCGACGCATGGTAGTTATTACTTCTATTTTAAGTTATATTATGATTTATTATATATTTTTAATTAAAGTTAATTTCATTATTTAGGAACATAGGTTGGGGAGACCTCCACTCAAGATGGAGCTAGTTGTAAAGACTAGAACAAAAAAATCGGGGGGCTTTACTGACGAACGCACCATAAAAGTTTTGGTAAGTAAATCGTTTCATTTTATTTAAATTGTTTTGATTTTTTTGTTTAATGATAATTTTGTGACGTGATTATCATGTGGCAACTGAGATATTGGGGCATGAAAATCACATGGCAATATTTATTATTTAATTTAACTTAAATTATTTGAGCTATATTTAATTTAATTTTTATTTATTTTATATGTAGGAGGATTACCGGGTATTGCTACACAATTTTTGGTAGAGAATCCTCAATATACTCCAAGAGGTTTCGAGACGCATGAATGTTTATTTGGTGCTGGAGCTTTGGCCAGTGGTATGAGAAAAGGGGACAAAACTCTATTTCAAAGAGTTTGAGATGGTGAGGGAACATCACATCCACCACAATTGACCCCTGAGATGCTAGAAACAGTAAGACAATTAGTGTTAACTAAAGCGAGAAGCGGAACGACGACTCAAAGGATGGAGCAACAACGTCAGATAAAGGCAATGAAGAAGAGGCAAGCTGAAATGAAGGCGATGATACACCAATTTATGCAATCACAAGGTGGTGGTAATCCAGTTGTTGGAAATGAAAAAGTTGGCGGTCAACAACAGTTGGATGACAAGGATAACGATGATTTGACATTGATAATTTTCCCAATCCGGGATGATTTGAATCATTTATTGTAATTTTTTATTTTTGTAAAAATTAATTACATTTTAGTATATTATACACTTTGTTTTAAAAAATTTATTCTAAATTTTGGTATTTATTTATATTCATTAATTTTTGTTATTTATATTTATTAATTTTTCAATTTAAATTATTATTGAAAAAATTTTAAACAATTTGTATTTATTAATTTTTCAATTTAAATTATTATTGAAAAAATTTTAATATTAAATTTTATTTTAAAATAATTAAAAAAAAACAAAATATAATTATAGTTTTAAATTATAAATAAAAATACAAACTATTTTTAAACGTACCAAAAAATTAATCAATTTTAAAAGTAAATAAAAAAATTGAGCGACGTGATATTCACGTCGCAACTTGCCACGTGAGTATCACGTCACGACTTGCCACATGAATATCACGTGACAAGCTTCTTACACACACCTGCCACCTTCTCTACTACGCCTGTTGTGACTGCAACTCTGTTTTATTTGTTGCGACAATCACATGGCATAGTTGCGACGTGATTTTCACGTGGCAACAAAGTTGCCACACGTGCTCCTGTCACGTGAATAGTCATGTCGCTGATATCAATTTGTGAAGTAATTTTTCAAGTTGTGAAGTGAATTTCACGTGGCCAAATCCAGTTTTTTCGTAGTGATTTGAATTATGAGAGGTTTGATAACTGGAGAGAAAGTTTCATTAAATTCAAATCCCAATTATTGATGATAGCCCTTGGATAAAAGTCGGGCCTTATATTTGTCCACGGAACCAACAAGGTTTTCTTTCACCTTGAAGACTCACATACAACCAACAAGTCTCCTATGTGGTGGAAGAGGTAGTGTGACACTAGGTCTTGTTGCCTAAGAGGGTTTGATATTTTGCTTGCAGGGATTTGAACCAGTCGGGATTAAACAAACCTTGCTTGACAAAGTATGATTCAACATGTGCTAATAGAGCCTTTGGCTAGGAGTGATCAGTTTTTACTTGTGTGAGCATACGGTGAGTGTTAAATTGAACAACTGCAGGTATAATCATGTTTTGTATAGAGACTGATAGAGAATCTGAGGACTCAAATATTTTTGGGATAGTATGAGTTAGATGAGAATTAGGTATTGGTAAATCAACTAGATTAGGTTGAGGTATATTGATAGATGAGTCAGGTGGTGAGTTTTGTGGCACAGGTGGGGTAGAGTCAGATGAGTTATTTAGTTGTGTATGGTTTTTGATAGGTACATAATATCAATGGAATTTTGAGGTTGTGATTGAGACTCATGTCTAGTTGAAGAAAAAGTAGGCGGGGATAAGGTATCTGGTACAATTTGATGAAGAATAAGGGTGACTTATGAACTTGAGTTAGAGTTAGGAGGAACATTAGTTGTTGGCACAGTGGTAAGGTAAATCAAATGAGAAATGATGAACTTTTGACTTGAGAGAATTTTTTTTGTAGGGAACATAATTGGAAAGGGAAAGTTAAGTTCATGAAACACTACATCTTTTGAGATGAAGATCTTACCATCCCTATTTAGATACTTGTTCCCTTTGTGTTGAGGTGACACTTCCAAGTAAATGCATTATTGGCTTCTGAACTCAAGTTTGTGCCTATTGTATGGTCTTGTGAAAAGAAGGCATTAACAACCAAACACTTTGAGAGAATTAAGTTAAGTCAGTTGCTTGTATATCACATGATAGGGAGAATGGTATTTGGGAAGGCCTTGTAAAGGAAGTTTATTAATGATGTGAAATGAAGTTGCAAAGTTATGGTCCTAATATTTGAGATGTATAGAGGAGTGATCAAGAAGTGTCAGTCCCATTTCCACAAGGTGTCGATGCTCTCTCTCAATTGTTCCATTTTGGTGTGATGTATGTGGAGAAGTGAACCTGTGAGAGATTACTAATTCTTGAGGGAACCTTGTAAAGGTCCTGAATTCTCCCCCATTATCTGATTGGACTATTTTAGTAATGGTGTTGAATTGTGTTTTGACAAACATGAAAAACAACTTGAATGTCTATATCGCTTCTAACTTTATACGCAAGAAATATATCCAAGTGTATCTTGGAAAGGAATTTACAAATTCTATCTAGTAAGTGAAACCATAGCTTGAAGGTTGAGAATCATGGTATGCAGTAGATGGTAAAGGAACATGAATTTTATGTGACTTACCAACAAAAACATGACTTGCAAAAGATTGTCGAACTTTTGATTGATAGATGAATGTTATAATGTTTTAATGGAAGCTTAATGGTAGGAACATGTGCATAACATAGATAGCCATAAGCTAGTAGAATTAGGTTTATTAGACTAAAAAATTACAGCACATGAAATAGAGTTGTCATACTTAGGAAAATAAGAAAATCTCTTTAGCCTGGAGAAGCCATAGTTAGGTGGTTCTACAATCAAGTTGGGAAAGAAATAGAGGTCATTTGGATCAAGAAAGCCTTCAAGGAATAGGGGCTTAGAACCCTGAGATTTGACATAACATTTGTTAGCAATAAATTCAAATACCACATTGTTGTCTTTAAAATACTACAAAAAGTATATTCAACAATGTCCGCGTTACCATAGTTCTTTGAAGGACCGTGGTGACATCTCTAAACGCAGACACCAACCTTTACTTTTTAAATAATTTTTTTAAACATATTACCACAATTGGTTAGACTAGCTTTGGTAATAGCTTTAACCTTTCATGTGTTTGCATATCAACCCTATAAAATTTGTGATGTCTTCAACATTTTAATTGCGCCTTTCGTTTTGATTTATTTTTAAATAAAAACTAAAAGGTTAAATATACGGTACCCCTTACAATGTGAGCGAATTTTGGTTTACCCCTTGTAAAAATATATTTTGGATTCCCCATTGTAATGTAAAGTTTATGTTGCTTTTCCCCTTAGTTGATAAGTTGGCAAGGAATATGGGAAATCCAATTTTCTATATACCTGACGCCCTCAACACATCACACTTATGATAACCAGTAAGACCAGGCTTGCTTAGAGATAATAACGGTCTCCCTATCATATAATCTACGTTCATCAGTGCTTCACAGTGCATAACACTCATGGCGTTATACCGGTGACGTCCGTCACCCTATTAACAAACGCAGAATCATGTTATGCACTTGAAAAACCTCAATAACCCTCTAAAGACAACTCTAAACACTCCCAAACAGTCCTGAATCATTACCATATGATTACCACACATTAGCATGTTATTTCCTATTGATCTAGCATGTTATTCCATCAATTTAACCACTAAAGCAGAATTTATTCATGCTTTAAAAATCCCAATTTCATGTCAAAACTCAAGTTTATGAACAAGTAGCATATGAAACAATCACCACAAATACAATGCCCAATTTTGCAAGTAAATCATGGCGTAACAACGTGATTTCAATCATATGATTCTTCAAACAACACAATTAACAAAAGAGAGTAAAACTATATTGGAGGTTAAGCGAAACCTTTCTACCCTTTCAGGAATTAAGCTCTCATACATGAAGACCCCCTACCTTGTAATTCCAACAAAACTGAGCAAGGCTTGTGTCTAGTGGTCTCCTCTATCAAGTCCTAACTCTTCCTTTCCAAGCTCTTCTCTCCAATTCACTTGTTTTTCATGTATCGATAGAAAGTACTCTAAAAATCTAAGTTTTATCTACCTTTTAGAATATATATACTATTTTATTTAATTTCTCTAAATTACACTTTTTTCCCAACTAAATTTCAGTCCTCCTTCGCTCACCACTAAACTCTCTTAATTCACAAAATTGGCTCAATCATTCATATTCTTTCCAATTTCTGATTAATTAATTAATTAATTCCGACTAACTACTTAATTAACACAAAACACCTCAAATATTGTCACCGACAAGACATGTCATATATCACAAAAATAATTATTAAAATGATTTCCCCAATTAAATTAAACAAGTAATTAGATAATAAAATAATTAAATCGGGGTGTTACATCGAACATCAAAAGTACCATTCTCATTAGGTAACACACGGGCAGAGAAAAATGGTGAGGTTTCAAAGAATGTGATGTCGAGGAAACAATGTATTGTTGATGTTGGGGACAAAAACAACAATATTCTTTTTGTATACGTGAGTAGCCTAGGAAAATATATTAGAATTAGTAGTTCTCTCATTACTCCTAGATACCCTTAAATATTAGAGTTTATCGTTAATGGAGCCATCCTCATGTTCGACATTCCTCATGCATTACAAGTACATTTCAAACGATTCTCTAATGTTCGAGGGATCTATCACCCTACCGCTCTTGTCTAAATCCCTAATAATCACCAGTAAAGAGGAAAAGAGAAGGAAGACTAGAATACCTATACCTGCAAAGTAGAGGATTGAGTGTTAAACTTTGTAAAACGGTGAAGTAAATGTTCTTTGTGTTTGAGGAACTCTAAGGAAGTTTTACGAAAGCTCCAGAGAAGAAGATATGTGAAAACATGAATTCTTAGGGTTGAACCTCTTTTATAAGGATTTGAAAGCTATCCTTATGGATAATTAATAACTCCGCACTAGGTTCCCCAACATTTGAAAAAGATTTCCCATGTCTTTAACACGTGTGAAGGATTAAGACATATTTGGCTTCCCAAGTAAAAATAATCATTAATCACATTTAATGATGTGTGCGTATTCACCTCAACTGACGTTTAAAGATTCACCTCAACTGACATTTGAGGGTCACCTCGATTCACATATGGTGATTTACCCTAAGCCATTCTTGAGGGACTCACGTTAATCCATGCTTGAGTGACTCATCCAAAAGTGATGGAAGGAGGCGATCAAACTAAATCACTTTGTTATTTTCAATCCCTCGTCCTTTAGGCACTGTGTACCACTATAATTGTAAATGGCGCAGATGGGGCAATACAGAGTTCATTAAGGACATGTGATACAATAACTCACATTAATTGAATTAATTTCCCATTGGGTGTCACACTCGCTTATTGGTCTCATCACTCTCCCACTGTTAGCCTTAGTTAAAACCACTTATTGCACACTGGTGATTGATGTGTCATTGGTCATTAATAGCAGTGATTTAAAAACCGGACCGAATCGGGAACCGGGACACTAGCCGGCCTGGTTCAATTGGCGGATCGACCTCGCCATTGAACCGGTGCGAACCGGGAAAATCGGAAAAACTGGCAGTTTTGCTAAACCGGCGGTTTAATTGTTTTTTTTAATATACTTAGTAGTGTATTACTTAAATAGCATTCTCACATAAAAAAATTTCGTTAGTGACAAATTACAGACTTTATTGGTATTTGTTATTTTTGCTAATACATTTTCCTAAATAGTTTGTAACTTTGTGGTTAATAACAAATTAGTTACCTTATTATTTTAACTTTTTAGATTGTTATATATTTTATCTTTTTATATTTTTTCACTGCTAATAATTTTAATTAATTATAATTTATAATTAATTATATTTAGTGTCAAAATATTAACAATAGAAAAAGGCATGTATTTTGTTGAAAGGGAAATTGAAATAGCATAAACATATTGAACTTTATTTGGTTTTCTTTTTAGGAGAATCATGTTTTACTTACAAATAGTTACCTCTTATTTCGTAATAATCAATAAATGATATCATTGATGGAGAAGCTGTTGCAATTAGACTTTGCTTGCAATTAGATTTTATAATTTTGTATTATTTTGTTATGTGTGATATATTAGTTTAAAATTTGAATTTAAATTATGAACTTGTGAATTTATGATATGATATTTTCAAAAAATTTAAGTACTAGTTATATTTTTTTAGAAACTAAATCATCCGGTTCGATCGGTTTTATATCTATATAATGACAGGTCTATTCAATCGAGTTATCTGATTTAATCCGGTTTATTCACGCGATTCGACCAATGACCCAGTGGTTCGACCGATAAACCAGTGACCCAATACCCTCACCAGTTCGATGATCGGTCCAGTTTTTAAAACACTGATTAATAGTATGGAAGCTCTTTAAAAGGGCAAAGCCATGTTCTCATGAAGAATATGGGGAGTTAAAATTTTGACACTCATAAGAGAGGCATAATAACCACCCCATAAGTCCAATAATACATGCCCATTAAACCTCTATAAATACGTCAACAATGGAGTTGAGGGAAAAAAATTCAATTCACTTATAAACTACATTGATACAAAGTTTCTCACTATCCCTATGTGATTTTACTCTAACATCAACAATAATCCTAAATCCTAAGGAAACCTTATATAATTAGGGGTTGTTACTAATTGTGCTTTTAACGAGTACAATTATTGGTAAAATTACATAAGTGATAAGTTATAATGATATTTAAAAACAAATGACATAAATGTCTCACCAATGATTGTAAATATTTCATATTTAATCATTGCAATCATATGATGCCACATGAAATCAATAGATCTTACACTATTAGTATCTATGAAATACTCTCTTCGTCCCATAATGAGTCACCCAGTTGATCGTTTCATACATATTAAGAAAAGTGAATAATTGAAAGACAGCAAATGATATTTTTACTAAATAACACTTATCATGTATTGAGAATGATAAAAGTAATATTAATTAGTGAGTAAAATTGAAAAAGATGCATTGGAAATTGAAATTGGTCATTCATTTTGGGACAATCTTATATTCTAAATGGATCACTCATTGTGGAATGAAGGGAGTAAAAAACAATCTCATCATTACTTCATCTAAAGGAATAAATGAGGACACATGTCGCAACTAGGGGTGGCAAAATGGACGGATTGGATTGTTAATGGATGGATTAAAACAATCCATTAGTCCATTAACAATCCACTACATTTTTTTTTTAAAATTATCCAATCCAATTCATCCATTAACATATTTTTAATTGATGAATAACCATCCATCCAAGTTTTTTTTTTATTTTGAAAAAATAAATGTATTTTTTATATATTTAAAAATCAATTTTATTTTATTTTCGAAAAATTCATTTTTTGTATTTTAAAAAAATTGTTTTTTAATATATTCAGGAAAAAAATTAAATTTTTTGTATTTTCAAGAAAAAAATTTGATATTTTAATTTTTGAAAAAATATCGATTTTTTTTCAAGAAATTTTTTTTTTTATTATAAAAAAAAATTAGTTTTTTGCTTCGGAAAGAAATCGTTTTTTTACAAAATAAATTGTTTTTTTTTTTCGAAAAAAAAACCGTTTTCTTAAAAAGTCTGTTTTTTTTCGGAAAAAAATCGGGTTTTTTACGGAAAAAAAATGATTTTTTTTTTGAAAAAAAAGACCGATTTTTTTTCGAAAAAAAGACCAAATTTTTTTTATAAAAAATCGTCTTTTTTTAAAAAAAATAATCGTTTTTTTTTGGAAAAATTCCGATTTTTTTATTTGAAAAAAAATCAATTCTTTTCTTTTAAAAAACATATTTTTAATTATTTTTAAAAAAATAAAACTAACAAAAATAAAGATAATCCATTGGATCCTTAAAATATGTTGGATGGATCGAATACATCCATGCATATAAATGGATGTATTTAATCCAATCCATCAATTTATTTTTTATGCGGTGGATGGATTAGATGGACATTTTAATGGATGGATTAGATGTATTATGCCTTAATGGATCCAATTGCCACCTCTAGTCGCAACACATATCACATCTGAGTTATTGGTTGAAGAAAACAAAATGCTACTTTTGTACTTCCTCTGTCTCATAAAAAAATATCTTATTTGAGCTCTGCGCGGTTCTTAAGAAAATAATTAGGTGTATTAATTTTAATGATGAAATTAATAAGTTTTATTAAAATATCCTTATTTATTATAGTTAGCGGAGTAGTTGAAAAGTGTGAAAGTTAATAAATAGGGGTATAGTAATGAAAAAAAATAAATAAATATTGTATTGAGATTCTAAAGAGACGTTTATTTTGAGACATAGAAAAAGTGCAAATGAGACACTTTTTATGAGACTGAGAGAGTATACAAGAATGGCACAACTTTTGAGACCTAGTAGATACTCCTATTGAGGTGAATGTTAAATAACATCGAGATGATAGTAATCTCTTACCTTATCTCTTAATGCATCAACTCATTAAAACATCCACATCCATGCCACTTAGGATAAATTCCATCTAATAGAAAATAACCCATGTTATATTCAGTATCATTAACTGAATAATGAGCCTCAAGAGCTCTCCCTTGCATAACATCGTTAAAGACATCAAATTGGTTAAATGCATTGGTATTATTATTTGAACTAGCTACCCCAAAGAAGGCATGTGAGATCCATAAGTCTTGTGAAGCGATTGCTTCAAGCATAACGGTAGGCTTACCATGATCACCTCGAACATACTGCCCTTTCAAAGCAACAGGGCAGTTTTTCTATTCCCAATGCATACAATCAATCTCCCTAACATACATGGGAAGCCACATGCCTCTCCCATTTGCAGCAGGCACTCAATGTCTTCAAAAGTTTGCTTTTGCAGATATTGTGGCACAAATACACTAATAACACCTCTTGTAAACTTATCAACACATTTTAGTATTGTGGTTTCACCAATTCTCAAATAGTCATCTACACTATTAGTGATGCTCCATATGCCAACATACGAATATTTGCAGTGCATTTTTGTAGTGGTAAAAGACTTGATCTACCAGTTGCGTCAACCTTAAGCCGAAAATACTCATCATGTTGACCAAAAGCTTCAATAATACGGAGGAATAAATGTTTATGCATTCAACATCTTCAACGAAACTTCTCAACTGTGTACACGTATGCTTCTGAAAAATAATCATTGAATAAAAGCTCATGTCCTTCTTCACGGCTCCTCTCTATATTCCTTCTTCGGCTTCTGGGCCTACTAGAACTCGTAACTTCTTCTTGCACTTCACTTTTAAAGTAAAGTCTCACAAGTTCTTCATCCATGTCATCATTCATATAATCCATAAACATTTTATAATGTAAGAAGGATTTGAAGGATCCAGGTGAAAAGAATTCTAATATTGAACTAAAAAGAAGATAAATTAGAAAAGAGTGTAAAGCTTATTACTCATTTATGTATGTATATATAAACAAAAATATAACCGTTATAAAATAGAGACGCTTAAATTTACTGTTAATATATAAATATTACCGTTACATTTTTAATATTATTTTCCTTTTAATTTTAATTTTTATTAAAAATATTTCACCTGTTACATAAAACTACAGTGCAGTGCAGGGCACCTCCTACACAAATTTGCATCTATTTAGACAGTATATATTCATAAAATTCTGACACAATAATGTTGAAACTTGTGTGGAACCCACCGATGTGGGTGGTGGTGTCTTATTAGCAATTCCAATACCACATGTGTCAGAAAATATTATTTAAATTTAATTGGACCAAATTTCTAAACCATTGTTACTGTAGTAAACCACTGTAGCAATAAATAATTTTTTTTATAAAACTAATACTATTTCACTTTTTACATACAAAAACATAAAAATATGAAGTATATTGTGAGACTAATTGGGGGAATTTTTTTTTAATATTACATGTTTTTTCAAAAAAAATTATCAAAAAAATTAATATTTAAAAAAAAAATATCAGGCCATGTTTGGTAGAGGAGTCGCCATATAAAATGGCTGATCAAGGTCTTTAGACTTGATATGCCATTTCATATGGCGCATGGGCTTTAAATTTGTATGCTCTATCCTACACTGAGTCGCCATATGAGATTGCGCATCAGTTGTAGGTTTTTTTTATTTATATTAAATTTTTGTTTATATTTTATCATATTTAATTAATATTTAATATTTAATATTTAGTTTTTGTCACATATAGTTAAAAAAATAATAAAATTTTTTATTTTTAATATTTTATAAAAAAAATATAAATAAAAGAAATGATAAATTATAATATTTATAATATGAAAAAACTTCAATATTGTACAACAGATGAAAAAAAAGAAAATCAATGGTCGACTCAATCAAAACAACCACCGGTACCACATTGGGGAAGATTCGCGCATTGTCGAGGTCTACCACGATGATTTTGAAGCATTTGACCCCAATAGTCGGGCTGGCCGCTGCCAACGGCGCTTCCGTAATTAAGTTCAATTCCCATGTTTTCGTAGTTTTATTGGGGAGGTTAGGTGTGGTGTGGACGGTATGGTTGTCCGAATTGGTACATCGAATCGGTTTGGAAATGATGTAATGGTTGTTGTGGGGTTTGGTAGTCAAAAAGTGGATAGGTATTTTGTTGGTAGGAAGATTGATTGTCTGATGTGGTGATCAAAAGACTTATCTGGGCTATAGGTGGATGAGGTAGGGTCAAAATATGTATCAAGGCTATATGCAGAAGTGGTGTTGGTTTCAGAAGGCTGATGGTAGGGGTAAGGTTCTTGTTGTTGTGATTGGGTTGGTGGCATGTATGGGTTGCAGTTTTGGAAGATTGATTGGATGGGCATAGTTGGATGTTAGGTATAACATGGTGTTTGATGTTGGGCATTGGGTTGCTGTTGTGGGTTCGAGGAAGACGTACGTTGCCTTGGGTCAATCAAATATGTCGGCTCAAACAAAAATTGTTGTGAGGTTGTAACCGACCTAAACCAAATCATATATTGATAACATGGTCTAGCCCCTTCCACAATAGGGTCGGTTAAGATGTGTTGATGTCGGTTCTTCCAATGCAGACACATTTCTTTTGCAAAGTCCTTCCAATGATTTACACTCCATTGCATATCCACCCTTAGCTGATGCCAGTGTCTCAATGACGTTGGAGCATCTGGAATATCTTGATGCATACCAAATTGTAGTTTCACCCGGTCACTTTGGTGCATTTCCACTGTAGTGAACCGAATGATAGGTGTTTTAGATGTCCACGCGGCAACATCATTGGTGTTGGGATGGTGGTCGAGACCCTCGTACGACACCCATACAAACTACATTAACAATATATGTAATGAGAAATACAAGTATGTATTTATCAGTTAGACAAAGTAATGGTAGATAAATTACACCATCTGGCTCAATGTGTTCAATAAGGTTACGGTACACGATTATGGAGTTCCTGGGACATCTTTGGTAACTCATTCCCAGAACAAACCACCTAAAAAAAGAAACACAAATAAATTAGTTACTAAGAAACATTGCACAAATAATTAAGTTACAAAGAAACATTGTTTGTAGGCACGCGTAGTTTAGTCTTGTCGTATAGAGAACCTTCTAGGCACACAAAGTGTAGTCTTGTGGGCACGCAGAGACATGTGATGGGTGCATATTTAATAATAAGAAAACAACACTTTATTGCTATTAATAAAATAGAGATGTTTGATTTATTATCATATTAATTAGTAAAAAAATCATTTCAAACACGAGTTTACTAACATTTTAGTTATGGCTCAAACACCACAATACATGATCAGTGCGCATTTAAATAGTGAGGTTTTTGAATGTAACTCAGCCGGTTTCAATTTTCGAAATACTGATGTTACTAGATTTTTTATTGACAGAAGTTCAAATTTTTTACACTTTAAATCGAGATTAGAAAAGAAATTACAGTGTGGTTGATCGCGACTTTGTGAGTCTAATGGAACTAACTACAAGTGCACAGTCTATCGCGTAGTAGTAAAAATATCGTTCCCACAGGGACTCGTAATCAACCTAATGCTATCGGGTGTTACTATGTTTAGCTAAGGCGGAAAATGTTTTTTTTGGAAGTAAATGCCAAAGTAAAGGCTAGTAAAGAAAAATTATAAGTTTTTAAAACAAATATTAATGAAAGATATCGGTATGTAATGCTTCTAGTTTTCGGGGATTCGACAGGTCGCCAGTGCTTTTCAGTTTTTGCTAATGGTTTTCAGGAGAAAATATTCGTTTAAATACTTTCGTCTCATGATGGTTGTTGACTCGGGTCATAATTCTAAGGCGGAATGTACGCTCTCGCAGTCCCATTCGGGGTTAAAATCACTTTTTAAAAACAAGTAGATTCTGATTTCTTTTAAAGTGCTTTCGCTATGTTTAAAATAAATGCCTAGTTTTTACTATCCGGTCCAAACCACATGCTTTCACGTGCCGGCTCGTACCTTAATAAATCCCCCACTCTCGTGGCAAAATCGTTTAAATAATTTCTCACTCTCGTGACGAAGGTTTATTTAGAAAATTAAATTAAAAACTAAGGCCAGAAAATTGTTTGTAAAAAGGGTGATGGCACCGGATGTTATCGAATCCCGTCCTACTAGTCCTATCACATACCGATAATGACAATTTAGCTAGACATGGAATTTAATGCAGATGTAAATAAATAATAGCAGTAAAGTAACATAACATGCATTTTAACAGAAAATAAAGTAATAATTCTATTAATAAAAACCTGCAAATTGTACTGATCTTGAATCCTTGAGTAGTCCTCCACAATGTCGACAGGATTCTACTTTGGCAGAAAATAAAGGTACAAAATGATTTGAAATAAAGGAAAGAAAAAGAACAATGGAAAAGAAATAATGCGGGAATGTAAAAATCAGCTTCAGTAGAATTTTTGGCAGCACTTCGTTACGTCCAATGCAGCTCCCCTTCTTTGGTCCAACTCTTCTCTTTTTATAGCTGAGGCTTCATGAGAAAATGTCGGGAGAAAAGGAGTTGAGGGGGAGAAATCTCAGGTAGTAGTTCCTGTATTTTCTCTGCTGTGTGGGCACGTTCAATTTTTGCATGGTATTCTGTTATTTGATGCATGGCGACCGTGATGAAGCTGTGACGGACGTGGTGAACGTGACGAGCATGATGGAGCTATCACGACCGTGATGATCGTGACAAGCGTGATGGTGCTGTGACGAGCGTCACACTCACAAAGTCTTGTTTTTCTGCTACTTGTTGGTTTTTCCTCCATTTTATTGCTTCTTCTAGTGTGCTTTCTACGTCTTGCTTACTTTGAGCATGAACGTGATATACCTGCAAAAACACTTAACAAACTCGCAGAATAATTCTAATTTAGGGTGAAACCATACAGTTAATAGATGAAAAACATGCATTTATAGTGTACATTTTCACGTTATCAGTGGTCAAGTTGGCCAAATGATCTACAAGAATCCTGTGTTTTTTGGCGGGCACGAGCAATGCAAAATTTTCCAATTAAAGATTCGAGATGATGAAGATGTGTGTAACATGTTCCGCAGTCATGAGTATTCCAATTTCTCACATATTGAGCTATATGTTACGTTACAATAACAACAACTGTCTCAACTACTTGATTCTTCTCAAGTTTTTTACGAATCTGACGAGGAACACGCTGAATTCGATGCCATTTAATGAAGAAGAAGCAGCTGAAGTCGTTGTTGATGACATGGTAAACAACGAGGAAGAGGGAGTTCCACCCAGTCATATTTATTGCCCACCTCAACATATGACAAGTCTCTACTTAGGTGACGATGAACCCTCAACAGATATTTTTTACAACCTAAACTACGCAAAAGAAGGACTGTTAAAAGAGAGCGACAACTTTTGTACAAAAGAAGATTGTGTCTGAACAATTAAACAATATCACATGGACTTATTAGAAGATTATAGAGTCTATCGAACAAATCCAACTCTGTATAAGATCTATTGCCATAACAAGGTGTGTCCATTTCTATTAACAGTGTCTTTCCGGAAGAGAAGTGATTTATGGAAGATAGGGTCAATCATACTTGTATAATCACGAATTTGATGCAGGACCATCGCGAGCTCAGCTCTAAATTGATTTGCGATGAGATTCTATCAGTCATTAGCAACAACCCTTCTTTGAAGGTGAGTACCGTAATTTCACATATGGAAAGCCAAAGGAGCAAGACCAACACTAAACGCAACCCATCAACCATCCTTAGCAAACTGTCTAGCTCTGTCGACCAGGAAAGCCAAAGGAAAACCATGCACTCCATTCCACTCTGTCAAGCCCCCTGTAACTCTGAAGCATCCACATGTACTATGGCAGCTAACTTAACCAGATCAGGCTTAGCGTCAACATGAACAAAAGGCAACTGACTAAGAACAGGCACATCCAACAAGACTAAGTACTCCTCCAAAGTAGGTGCTAGAATGAAATCAGGAAAGACAAAACATCTCAACTGCGACTCATAAAACTGAAGCAAGGAATACAGACCATCCACCTCATAAGCTGAAGGCTTGTAAACCTATCTCAATAATCTCCCGTAAGACTGCCTAAAATCCTCCATCACTTCCCCACTAGCTAGAGAAATCAAACTCAGCAGAGACCTAACATTTGGAGTAGGAAGCTTGTAAGCCACAGTTCTCTTCAAAGAATCCATATCAGCCAGGAGAGAATAAGATCACCGGAATCGAAGGAGAAATATGCACCTGCAACATAAATACATGTTAATGATATGCAGATGAAAATGAAAATGCAAATGCAAACAGGGGATCAAGACTACTGTGCTGTCGGTCGAGAAGAATCAGAGCTTCGCCTTAACAAAACAAAGTACCGATAACAGAACCACTAATAAACAGACTCACACTTGTAAAGAACCGGGTATTCTGAAAGCCAAGGTTTCCTGCATAACCCAATCCCGCTCACAGGTATGGACCTATCCACAGACAAAGGTTCGACATCCTATGTGTTTGTCAGCGTCACAGACTTTCAAGAAATGATGATACGTTCGCCATTTCTGGTTTGGCATCATCGTCTCCTGAAGAGGCCTCACTTAGCTGACTCACAGATGATCGGTCCCTAGAGTCGACAACCCTCAAATCCAAAATTCCCTCGAGCCCAAAGGGCCAGAAAGAAAGTTGTCTAAGAGAATCTCGTCCAAGCGTGAATTTCGTGGTGAGCTAGTACGAGCAAAGCAAGCACACCCACCACTAATCTCCACTACTAAATCTAGGCGTATACTCAAGCCCAGGTCTGGCTTATCACTCAATGGAACTTCCCATCCCACAGCACAACAGTAATGATATATGATGCAGAAAATAAATGCGGGAAAGTAAATAAAGCACATATATACAACACCCAAGGACAAACACACAAGCGCTAGGATTGACTTGCATAGGGAACCAGAGTCCCTAGCAGATTTGCCAGCTGTCGCAACTGCGAAAAAAACCGGCGGAAAAAACATAAGAGTCGCCACTTTTGTTATTTATCCCAAAGAGAGGGAAAGGAAATGATCTAAAAAACATAAATAAAAAGGGAAAGACAAGGTCATCGCAACCATTTCTGGATTCGGGAGTCGGTTACGCAAGGGGAAGGTATTAGCACCCCTCACGTCCGTCGTACTCGACGGGATCGATGCATTGTTGTCTATCTAAAAGGGTGTGTTGATACTATCTAGCTAAAGGCTTAAGGACAAAAGGAAAAGAAAATCGAAACTGACTCGGTAGAGCACCGCCACTCCGTGCCTACGTACTCCCTCGTGCAATGGGAAAGTCAGAGTCAACGTAGTTCGCCTGACTACGGCTAAAGAAGGGGGAAAGGTTGTTCGCCAAGACGTCGCGTCTTGTGCCTACGTACTTTCATCTGGTATGAAAGATCAGAGCAAACGTAGTTCGGGCTAAAAGGACCACAGGTTGGTTCAACAATTATTTAGGCCCGAGTAGGGTTAACAAATAGTTCTAGCAGTTGGTGTATGCAGCTCGACCATTGAAGACTTAGGCGTTATCATTTGCGGTAGAACTAAGTGTTAACGACACTCTTTTTGTAAAATGATTTTCCTTGATTAAGAACCCCAAAGGGTGAAAAAGGTTTGAATTCTTTTTGTTTTTTTTAGAGAAGAAGTGTTTTGAATTTGATTTGCAACTCATGTCGCACTAAAGACTATGACCTAAGTGTGAATGCGTCGTATATCACCCAAAGGGTGTACACTAAACACTCTAGGTCCTTGAGAGGAGGCCCCTCAATTACCATTTCTCAAGTAGCTTAAGGCTCGTAGCGTGCTACACTTGTCATTCTTTATTAGATGTTTTAAGAATGTTTGAAGATGAGGAGAGAAGAAGGAACGCTAATGGGAGACTAGGCAATCCTAAAAGTTATCATGCAAAGTGGAGCTAATGTTGAGATTCAAAAGGTAACTACCTAATGTTATCATGCATTATTTAGGCACCTAATGTCTATCATAACCTCAAGAGGTTAGAGGACTTATGGGGAACATGGCAAAGAAAAGAAAAAGAAGAAGAAGAATAAGAAATGCATATGCAAATGAGAATGCAAACAAAATGCAACACATAGAATGATAGTGGGGGGAAAATAGTGTGGGGAAGTAGCTACCACAAGCTCATATCAACCAAGCATGCATATGGAAATGCAAGAAAAAATAAGAAGAAGAAGTGTACAAGAAGAACTTTAAACAAACACAAGTAAACTACATAAGGATGCACCAATAAAAGGGATGAAATGACCTAAGTCAAGCAACATCAACCACACCAATAAAATCAAACCCAATAAAAGGTAACTCAAACATTAAAACAAAGTGAGGATGGGAGACCAAATGAGGGCAGCAAGGACCCCATAATAGGTACTCAACCATAAGCATCACTTATCAAACAAGAAGAAACACCAAAAGTGTCCTCAAGGATTCATCATTCTAGGTATGCTTCAAATACCTCTAAAGGAGGGACCAAGCCACCTTAAATGACACTCCAAGGTCATTGGACAGAAGGGATATGAAGAGGAGAGAGCCCACAATCAATATCAAAGCAAGATAAAAAGAAATGCAAGCAATAACACAAGGGAAACAAGCATGTATCACATAAGAGCTCAAGTTGGAAGCACAAAAAGAAAGGCATCAAACAACAAGCTATGAACATAGTTTTGACCTAAAAATAAACTTACAGCAATCTCAACATGTCTAGAATGTGAAACAAGAAGAGTTGAGAGCTTATTGGTTCCATAAAAGTCATTTCCAATCCAAACTAGGTCAAGCACTTTTGTGAGCTGTTCTATGAGATGACCTAACTTGTAAGTCACTTCAAAAATAGGAAAAGGGCTAAAAAAATATCAAATAAAATGGACAAAGAAGCTACATAAGTTGACAACCAGAGGCCAAGAAACCAAGACAAATGTCCTTTCAAAGCACCATCAAAAGAATTAAATCATTTGGATGTACCACTTTGAAATGGGAGAAACAAGTGCAACAAGAAAGGCCCAAAAAGTCAACCCAAAAGTCAACAACCAGGGGCAAAATGGTCCTCAAAATTTTATCAACTCATCATTGAGATGAGGATCAATTTTTAGTCATTGTATCAAAAAGGAATGAGAGAAATAAATGCAAACACAAAACATGTTTCAATTTAAATCAATTAGAACAACTCCAATACTAAATTCATTTTTTAATTGAAAATAAAATGGAAAAAATAAAATAAAAATATAAAAAAAAAAGTAGACATCTCAAAGTTGATTAAAAATATTTTTGGTGAATTTTTGGAGTATTGGAACTATTTTAATTAATTAAAATTGAAAACAGAAAAATAATATAAAAAGCAAAATAAATAATAAGAAAATGGAAAAGATGTTGTGTCAAATAGCAAGAAAGATACGTTCAGAAAACAAGTTGGGCCCAACTGGAGGTGTAAAGAGAAACGCGCCCCAAGGCCCAATCCAAAATAAACAAAAATAAAATAAAATCTGGAAATCCTATGCAACTAGTCAAACAAAGCGCACAATGAACCCTCACTCAGGATCACATGATCAGAAAGTCATCAATCAAGTGGCCAAGGATGTGCCAGCGAATAAATGAAGAATTCAAATGGAATTGTGTGGAATCAGTCAACTCATTCGCACCGTGTGTCTTAATCATGTCCATTGAATGCAAAAGTATTTAGATCAAACGCTCCAAAACAAGACACGAGGTCATCTCCTACCTTCAGCAACCTTAACACAAACCAGCTGGCCGGAGATCACTGTAGATCATCTTCTCCGACCAAGCTCCACCGCACGCAGCCACCGACAATCACACATACCTCCAAACTCAACCATTCCACACGAAACTTATATCAAAAATGCACTAGAGATCACGAGGATCTCATTTCTGGCCTCAAAACTCATAAAACATGCGTAAATCTCCAAAACCGAAAGCAACAAGGATGAACATCAAATTCAAAGTTCATGAAAACATCTCCAATTTAATCCAAAACTCATCTAGAGCTCGCGTAGATCATAGATCAAGTGTCAAACAAGCAAGGTCATGCACAAACAAGCCAAACCAGATCCAAACATAAATGAGCATCATCCAACAATCATAACCAATGCCAGTTCGTTTTACATTTCAATGATCTACATTGATCCTATGTCACAAGTATGCAAAAATGGCAGTGAACTGATGCTTAACAAGAGTGTAATGTTGAATTTCAATTACCTAGTGGAGAACTTCCACTGAGCCTTCAAATGGGGCTCAAGCTTGCAAGTAATTGTCCAGAATCGTTCACTGAACCTCAAGGAAGCTTTCTCAATTCACAATTTCTCCTGAAACAACCTCAATCTACAAATTCGAAATTTGAATTTTCTACACTTTTTGAAAGATGAACTTGATGAATTTGCCTCCAATTTGCACCTCTTAGGGTTTGTTCATGGCCAAAACAATATATATGATGGATCTTGATGATAATTAGGCCCAATCAAAGCCTCTAACAGTCCAATCAAAAGTCCTAGGAATGAGTTTTTTCAAGTTTTCATGTAGACGAAAATGCACTGATTTTGGCTCCAAAATGGTTGGAATCACTTGCTGGTATCTCATGGAGCATGAATGGTTAGGATTGGAGCCTCAATTGATCTCAATGGCTCATGTTGATTGTGTAACTTCATAATGAAGAAACCTTGAAAATGGCTTGTTTAAACACCTCAAATCCAATATGTAAAATTGCCAAAGTGTTTAAAATGATGTTTGCACTCAAAAAATGCATCCATTTGCACCAAAATGTTCAAAAGTGAATTAATTCTCATTTCCCCCTTTTTAACCCTTTTCCATGAAAATTAAAATATCAAGACCGCAAACCAAGCCAATTCCTTAACTTCTCAATGCTTGAATAAGCAAATAACATCATTTGGAACAAGTTTGATGTTGGAAAAATCTTCATTTGAAGTGTGCAAGTTGGTGAAATGGACCTATAATTTTATGACCTGTAATCTTACTTTCCCAAAATACCCCTAACTTATAAACCTCATAACTTGAGTTCTACAAATCAGATGAAAGACTTCTAGTATAATTTGGAAAGCTAAGATCAAGACCTACAACTTTATTATCGGCCAAAAGTTTAGGAGAAACGTTCTTTTAGGTCAAAAATGGCATGGTAGTTGGTTGACTTTTGTTGACCAAAATCACATCCCTCTGATGACCTGTAACTTGTCTAGATCATAACTTGAGTTCTATAAATCCAATCAAGGACTTCTAGTACTCAAATTAAAGCTAAGAAAATGCCCTACAAGTTCCATGTTGGTAAAAAGTTAAGATGAAACTTTTATCTTTAGATAGGTGGTCTTGAAGTCAGGCACTAAATAGGGGATTTTACCCTGAGAACCCTAATTTAGTAACTTCTCACACACTTAACCCTTGATGAATTCAACTTGAAATGATGTCCCATATGTCTTAACACAACATCCCATGACCATAGAGACTTTGAATTGAGTTTTAATCTCCTTCAATTGCACAATTGACTGGGAACTAGCCAGATGAAAACCCTAATTGCAACACCTTCAACTGTAACTCTTCACACTTGGCACAAACACTTGGATGAGCTCCACAATGACCCTCAAGGCACTCAATGAGCTCTCTCAATATCTTATATCCATAACCATGAATCCATAATCCCCTGATGTTCTTCAATTGGCCTCCAAGTTAGGAGCTGACCCACATACATCCATCCTTTCTTTCATAGAACCACTGCCCACTTCCTGATGACTTGATTACTATCCAAACTTGAGTAAAATCCCTTGCTTAGGATCAACCCTCTGAGTAGACTCCTCTTGATATGTACAAACTCTCGATCCCCTGTTCAATGCTAAATGCTATGCAATGCAAATGCTAGAAAGAAATGAAATGAAACATAAACCAAGTTAAGAAAGGTTGGGCAAATTTTGGGGAGCGAGTTCGCTGGCGTGTTCGCCAGACGAAGGAGGTGGGGAGCGAGTTCGCCAGGCGAGTGAACTAGAGAGTAGGCAACGAACACTTCCAGTAGCTACTTCCTGCCTTCGCCAGCGAGTTCGCTAGGCGAATGAAGCAGCAAGCATTCGCTAATGATTCGCCAGGCGAATGGATCAACAAGTGTGAAAACATTTTTACTCCTTGTGTTTTCCATCCAATGTTGGTTGTTTTGTTCGATTGTGTTTAATCTTTATCTGTAATGAATAGTTTATGTACTATTGTGATAAGATGTGTTGTGGGTAGCCGTATGGCGTGATTCCTAGATTGTGAAATTGATTATGAAATGTGGTCTTTTGACAAATTTATGCATTGTTTAAATTGATTAAAAATGCATGATGAATGTGATGAATGTGATTGAATTCATTGTCGTTAGCGTGATATTGTGAATGCATATTGATTGTATGTGAAGAATGCATGAGAACTTATTGTGAATATGTGTGCATTGCTTGATGAATGTAGTGATGGTGTTAAAAGTATGAATACTTTGATTATTATGAGATGTGTTATGTGTGCAATCATGTTATAATTCTTATGTAATGAATTATTGAGTATGCATGGGATTAAGATGCGAGAACGGTCTTAAATGCATATGATTGTTGATTGCATACGCATCATTTAGTCAGGAGGCAATGCTTGCTAGTTTCGTGGAGGCTAGTGACTTGTCCCAAACCTAGAGCGGGGTTTGAAAGCTTAGGGAATGGGCTTTTGTTTTTATCGGTCTAGGGAACGGACCCGGTTTAAATGTAAAAACCGAAAAATGATAACAAGTGTTGGTACCACATGGCATTGAGTTGCATTGAGTCACATGGCATATATCATTGTTATATGGAAGTATGCATGTGTATGAATTGTTGAATGAGAGTTGTGATTGGACGAATAAACCTAATAGTAAATGTTTATGTGGAATGATGTGAATTATGGATGTATGCATGATAAATATGTTTGGTGATTATCCATGGTTGTTTATGCATATATTGTGATGTATATGATGATGATAATGAATTGTGGTGAGAAATACGGAATATGTGTATTCTATGTTTATATATATATATATATATATATATATATATATATATATATATATATATATATATATATATATATATATATATATATATATATATATATATATATATATATATATATATATATATATATATATATATATATATATATATATATATATATATATATATATATATATATATATATATATATATATATATATATATATATATATATATATATATATATATATATATATATATATATATATATAATTATATGCATTGATTATTATGATAATATTTCTCACTCTTCTGCTGTTTTATAATGCTCTATGAGGCATTGCAGATTAGGTTTGCTGGAGGTCTTTTGTGAAGTATAACTTCATTTTTTTTGTCGGTTAGCTCTGATATGTAGCACCGGGTAGTTAGGATTGTATAGCATTCTTTTGAGATACATTTGTATATGTATCTGATGACAAATGTTTATGTAAACTTGAATGATATGGTGAATCAAACCGAATGATATGTATTTATATGGTTGACATGTTCAAAGTGATTCAATGTTTAGATTTTCCACTTTTAATTCTAAATCTTGAGATATGGGTGTAAGGACTAAGTTCCTCTATTGAAGCTACCCCACTATTGCATATCTTTTATAGAGCAGGTGTTGTATGTTTAATTTTGTGTATGATGTGACATACCTCTTTTATACCATGTTTTAATTTTACTCTGATGAAATTTTATTATGTGCTTAAATGATTTATTTGATTATTTGGGGGTATAGAAGGGGGTGTTACATTAGTGGTATCAGAGCAGGTCGGTCAGTTGACCAAGTTGTTAATGTGTTCATTCCCTTATGCATTTGGTATGTGTGTAGCACTATCCATATGGTTGTTCTAACGAGTATTTGTTGTGGGAATCAAGAACGATGGTTGCAGGCAGGAATGATGAAGCGATTACTGAGGCTTTGGCGATGTTGGCTGGAGCGATTGGGCAGAATCCTCAAGCCAATGTGAATGCTGGAAACAACGCTGATGATGAGTTTCATGCTTTGGAAAGGTTTCAAAGGAACAATCCGCCAATTTTAAAGGGAACCCATGAACCTGACAAATCACAAGTATCGCTGAAAGCGATTGAGAAGATCTTTCGAGTTATGAACTGTTCGGATGCGCAGAGGGTGCAGTTTGGCACTCATATGCTTGAAGAGGAAGTTGAGGACTGGTGGGGTAATACTCGTCAAAGGTTTGAAGAGGATGAGATTGTGATTACTTGGGATGTTTTAAGAGAGGCATTTCTAGAGAAGTATTTTCCAGAAGATGTGCGTGGTAAGAAGGAAATTGAATTCCTTGAGCTGAAGCAGGGTAACTCAACTGAAGCCGAGTATGCCGCAAGGTTTGAGGAATTGATTAAGTTTTGTCCTCATTACAACACTGCTAATGCTGAGAGATCCAAGTGTCTCAAGTTTGTGAATGGTTTGAGGCCTGAAATCAAGCAAGCCGTTGGTTATTAGGAAATTAGGCGATTTTCTTAGTTGGTGAACAAGAGTAGAATTTATGATGAAGACAGTAGAGCTCGGTCTAGTCATTATAAGAGTTTAAATGACAAGAAAGGAAAAGGTCAATTTAGAGGGAAGTCGTATGTGACTCCTGCTGATAAGGGGAAAGAAAAAGCTGGTTATGGAAAGAAGCCGAGTGGGGGAGGAACTCCTACTCCGGTGAAGTGTTTTAGATGCGGTTAAGAAGGACATCATGCTCCTGAGTGCAAAAGTGTGGAGCAGAAATGTTTCAAGTGTGGCAAGCCAGGCCACAAAGCTCTTGAGTGCAGAAGCGATGCGAATGTGACTTGCTACAACTGTGGTGAGAAAGGAGACATTAGTACCAAGTGTGACAAGCCTAAGAAGACTCAAGGGAATGGGAAAGTGTTTGCTCTATCAGGATCGGATACTGCTAGTGAAGATCGATTGATCCGAGGTACGTGCTTCATTAATGGTATACCTTTGATCGCTATAATTGATACTGGAGCTACACATTCTTTTATTTCCTTTGATTGTGTTAAGAGATAAAATCTTGAGTTGTCGATTATGAGTGGTGGTATGGTTATTGATACTCTTGCTATGGGTTCGGTAACTACCCCGTATGTGTGTTTGAATTGTCCGTTGAGTATTATTGGTAAAGACTTTGGAGTTGATTTAGTGTGTCTTCACTTAGATCAACTTGATGTTATTCTTGGGATGAATTGGTCGGAATTCAATCGTGTCTATATTAACTGTTTTGACAAAATGATTATTTTTCCTGAACCTGAAGATGAAGGGGATTTGTTTATGACTGCAAAGCAAGTGAAGGAATCAATGCAAGATGGTGCAAAAGTATTCATGTTGATGGCAACGTTGAACATTGGTGGACATGGATCAATGTATGATTTACCAATTTCCCGTGATTTTCCCGAAGTTTTTCCTGATGAAATAATAGATTTACCGCCGGAACGAGAAATGGAGTTTACGATCAACTTAATTTGTGGAACTAGTCCGATATCGATGGCTCCATATCGTATGTCCGCATCGGAATTGAAAGAGTTGAAGAGTCAACTTGAAGATTTACTTGATAAAAGGTTTATTCGTCCGAGTGTGTCACCGTGGGGTGCACCAGTGTTGTTGGTTAAGAAGAAAGAAGATTCTATGAGACTCTGTGTGGACTACAGACAGTTGAACAAGGTGACTATCAAGAATAAGTATCCACTTCCGAGGATTGATGATTTGATGGATCAGTTGGTTGGTGCGAGTGTGTTCAGTAAGATAGATTTGAGATCTGGGTATCATCAGATTCGTGTGAAGGCTGAGGATATTCAGAAGACTGCTTTTAGAACGAGGTATAGACATTATGAGTATTCTTTGATGCCATTTGGTGTGACTAATGCAACAGGCGTATTTATGGAGTACATGAATAGGATTTTCCATCCTTATTTGGACAAGTTTGTGGTGGTGTTCATTGATGATATTTTGATTTATTCGAAGAGTGAAGAAGAACATGTCGAGCATTTGAGGATTGTGTTATCTGTGTTGAAAGAGAAGCAGTTACATGCTAAGCTTTCTATGTGTGAATTTTGGTTGAAGGAAGTGAGTTTCATTGGCCATGTGATTTCGAGTAAATGTATTGCAGTTAATCCATCGAAGGTTGAAGCGGTATCGCAATGGGAGACTCTGAAATCAGTTTCTGAGATTAGAAGTTTTCTTGGTTTAGCAGGTTATTATCGGAAATTCATTAAAGGATTTGCCAAGTTATCTTTACCGTTGACGCAGTTGACTAGGAAAGGCCAATCTGTTGTTTGGAATGCAAAGTGTGAAGGAATTTTTCAAGAGCTTAAGAGAAGATTGACGACAGCTCATGTTTTGATTTTGCCGAATCCGGCAGAACCGTTTGTTGTGTATTGTGATGCTTCTTTGACGGGTCTAGGAGGTGTGTTGATGCAAGATAAACAAGTTGTAGCTTATGCTTCGAGGCAACTCAAAGTACATGAGAAGAATTATCCGACGCACGACCTAGAGTTGGCCGCCGTTGTATTTGTGTTGAAGCTTTGGAGGAATTATTTGTTTGGTTCAAGATTTGAGGTATTTAATGATCATAAGAGTTTGAAATATCTCTTTGATCAGAAAGAATTGAATGCAAGGTAGAGGAGATGGTTGGAACTTCTAAAGGATTATGATTTTGGTTTGAATTACCATCCGGGTAAAGCGAATGTGGTGGCTGATGCATTGAGTAGGAAATCATTGCATATGTCGATAATGATGGTAAAAGAGTTGGAATTGATTGAGCAATTTCGTGATTTGAGTTTGGTGTGTGAGAAGACTTTTTACGGATTTAAGCTTGGTATGTTAAAACTTACTAGTGGTATTCTTGACGAAATTCGAGAAGGACAGAAATCTGATTTGAGTTTAGTTGATCGGTTGACCTTGATCAATCAAGGTCAAGGTGGTGATTTTCGGATTGATGAAAATGGTATCATGAGGTGTCGTGATAGAGTTTGTGTTCCTGATGTTATTGAGCTGAAGAAGAGTATTCTTGAAGAAGGACATCGTAGTGGATTGAGTATTCATCCGGGTGCTACTAAGATGTATCCAGATTTGAGGAAAGTATTTTGGTGGCCTTGTATGAAGAAGGATATTGTCGAGTTTGTGTATTCTTGTTTGACTTGTCAGAAGTCAAAGATTGAGCATCAGAAACCGTCGGGCTTGATGAAACTGTTGTTTATTCTTGAGTGGAAATGGGATAGCATTTCTATGGATTTTGTATCTGGTTTACCGAGGACGCCGAGTAATTTTGAAGCTATTTGGGTTATTGTGGATAGATTGACCAAATCTGCTCACTTTATTCCTATGCGAATGGATTACCCGTTGGAGAGATCGGCACAGCTGTACATCGAAAGGATTGTCAGTTTGCATGGTATTCCGTCTAGCATTGTGTCAGATAGAGACCCGAGGTTTACTTCGAGATTTTGGGAGAGTTTGCAAAGTGCTTTGGGTACTGTTAGGACAGTGGTAAAGTGTCGGGTTTTTGTTATCGTCTCCACAAGGAATTTGAGATATTGCCGCAGTTCGACAGTTATCGATTTCTTAACTTTTTTAGTAACAAAAGGGGTTTGGTTTTTAGTCACGGTATCTTGCATAAAAGGTAATGGATTACGGTAAAAGATTGATTTTACGATTTAATAAAGATTGTCAAAGTTAGGGTTCGGTAATCACTTTGCTTGCATATATCCGATCAACAATACGCATAAACTCCTTTAGATGATAAACACATTCACAACATCCTCCCAATGTGATTATTTCTAACTCACATTGTGATTTTCCCATTTTGATCCATTGTTGATTTATCACACAATCTATCAAAATGACAACATTTAGGTTTAACATTTTTCATGAACAACCACATTCAAAACTATTTCTAGCTTAAGAAAATAGAAGGATGAAAACCTAGGTCAAGAGTTGGAAAATATCTTTCAATCATAAACCAACACAAAAAGTTATAGATAAAGCAAGGTTTTCACCATATATTAATCATCCAAGAGTTTACAAATGAAGATCATCCATATACATACAAAGCTTAATGATCACCTACATTTAACCTTGACAAAATGAAGAACTTAGCCACTCATTTTCATGGTAGCTTGCAAAAGAAGTTTTGGAAGAAGGTTGATGAACATCCGAGTCGAAGAATCCCACTTGGATGAGAATCCACCTTCCTTTTGTAGATTAATGTTTAGAAATGAAGAAAATAAGAGATAAAGGGTTTCTAGGTCACAAAATCTCTTATGCAGCAAAACTAGTGAAAAATACATATGGTAAGTGTTCAAAAAGTACATAGGGCTACTTATAGAAAAAGTTGTTGTCCTATCATGCTCGCGACCTCATTCGCCTAGCGAGCTAACAGCGAACGTTCGCTACAGCCTCGCCTAGCGAACATGCTAGCGAGGGCTGAGGAAAAGATTCTCGAATGCTTCGCTACTTGCTCGCTAGGTGCTCGCCTAACGAGTTATTCGCCACCTACCTCGCTGCCAGCGAATAATGCCATTTTGATTCTGCCCAAGTCTGGGAGTGTTCTCTAGCAGCTCGCTATGGGCTCGCCTAGAGAACAACTTGCTGCAACACTCGCTAGATGTTCGCCTAGCGAACATGCTTTTGCTCTTGTTCTTTCTTGATTCCTTTGTCAACTTTCTTGTGTCTTCAAATTTTGCTCTTTCATGCTCAAATACTGCACAATAACATACAAATAAAAAAGACCAAGAGCATTTCACATCATATTGCATATCAACAAAAGCAAGGCGGTTTTGAACCAAAATTAGACAAAAAATGAGCGAAAGATGCCCACATTTGATAGCTCAAATAAGCACAATTGGGCATCTTGGTCTTAATTTCAATATCGAATTCTTGTAACAAGAGGATCCAACGGATGAGCCTTGGCTTCGAATCCGGTTTGGTGAGCAGATATTTAATCGCCGCATGGTCGGTATATAAAATCACTTTAGAACCAATAAGATAAGACCAACATTTTTCTAACGCATACACTATTGCAAGTAGTTCTTTTTCGGTGGTAGCATAATTAATTTGCGCCTCATTTAGAACTTTACTTGCGTAGTGTATAGCATGAAATTTTTTTTCTTTCCTTTGCCCCAATACCGCTCCAATAACATAGTCGCTCGCATCACACATTAGTTCAAAATTCAAATTCCAATTTGGAGCGACTATAATTTGAGCGGTAACAAGTTTTTCCTTCAAAATTTTAAAAGCATGTAAACAATCTTCAGTTAAGAGAAATACCTGGTCCTTGGCGAGAAAATTACTCAAAGGCCTAGCTACCTTTGAGAAGTCTTTGATAAATCGTCGGTAAAAACCAGCATGCCCAAGGAAGCTTCGAATTCCCTTCATATTAACCGGAGGAGGAAACTTTGCAATCACAGCAACTTTTGCTCGATCCACTTCAAGCCCTTTTGAAGAAACTTTGTGTCCGAGCACTATCCCCTCGGTTGCCATGAAGTGGCATTTCTCCCAATTAAGCACGGGATTTGTTTTCGCATACCTTTCAAGCACCGTTTCCAGATTATCCAAGCATAAACCAAAAGAACTTCCAAACACGGAGAAGTCGTCCATGAACACTTCCATCATTTTCTCGATCAAGTCGGCAAAAATGGCTTGCACACATCTTTGGGAAGTCGCCGGTGCATTGCATAACCCAAAGGGCATTTTTCTATATGCGAAAATTCCAAACGGACATATGAAAGCCGTCTTTTCGTGATCAGCCGGGTCAACTGCAATTTGGTTGTACCCGGAATAGCCATCAAGGAAATAATAGTATTTTTGGCCCGAAAGTCTTTGCAACATTTGGTCCATGAACAGAAGTGGAAAATGGTCTTTTTGAGTTGCGGTATTCAACCGTCTATAATCAATAAACATTCTCCACCCCATTGCCACCTTCATCGGAATCAATTCATCTTTTTCATTTCGAATGACGGTCATTCCACCCTTTTTCGGGACCACATGCACGGGACTCACCCAAGGGCTATCCGAAATTGGGTAGATCATTCCCGCATCCAAAAGCTTAACAACTTCTTTCCTAACAAACTCCTTCATAGTAGGATTTAAGCGGCGTTGAGGTTGAGCTACCGACTTAAAATCCTCTTCCATTAAAATCTTGTGCATACAATAAGAAGGACTAATTCCTTTGAGATCGGAAAGAGTCCATCCCATCGCTTCCTTATTCTTTCAACACATCAATTAAACGGAATTATTCATTTTTAGACAAAAGGTTGCTTATGATAACCAGCTTCTCTTTGGTTTCATCAAGGAATGCATACTTCAAGTTAGAAGGTAGCATTTTCAATTCAATGGGTGGTTTTTCTTCATGGACCTCCTTTTTCAACACTTCCTCTTCAACTTCCCATGGTTGCAACTCTTTAAGATTATGAAGTTCCTGTAAACATTCCTCAAGAGCTTGCTCTTCTTCAATTGTAAAAACTTCAAAAGAGTCATCAAGAGCTAAATCCACAGGAGATGTCACATGAATATGCTTAGATACTTCCAACGTTGCTTCTTCAACCACATTAATTCGGAAACTATCACGATTATCTTTTGAATGCTTCATAGCTTCGAAAAGATCAAAAGTGACTTCTTCATTTTGGACTCGCACTTTCATCAAACCGTTATCAACTTCGATCATCATTTGAGCAGTTTTCATGAAAGGTCGGCCTAGGATTAGCGGAGCATCATCATCCTCTTCCATGTCAATCACAATGAAATCAACTGGAAAGAAGAATTTGTCAACTTTAACCAATACGTCTTGAGCTAACCCATGAGGATGGGTAGTCGACTTATCGTCCAATTGCAACATCATCTATATGACTTTCATTTCAATGTTGCCAAGCCTTTTCACGATACACAAAGGTATTAAATTAATGCTTGACCCCAAATCAATTAGCCCTTTCCCGACATATTCATCACCGACAGTAACCGGCAAAGTAACTCTTCCCGGATCAACCTCTTTTCTCGGAAGAGTCCTTTGGATGATGGCACTATAACTAGCATCAAGAACAATTGTTTCCGGTTCCGTATAACTCCGCTTTTTAGTTAGTATGTCTTTCATGAACTTGGCATACTTTGGCATTTGTTCCAAAACTTCGGCAAACGGAATGTTTATTTGAAGTTGTTTAAAAATATCCATGAACCGGGCCTAATGCCATTCATTTTCCCTCCTAGATGGAGCATGTGGATATGGTAAGTTTTGGATCGGAGTAGTGCTCACTACCTCCTTTCCTCTAGACGCTCTAGAGTTCCGCTCTTTTTTCTTCTTCACTTCCTCCACCTTCACTTTTTCACTCTTATCATTTTCTACTTCTACACTTTCTTTATTTTCAACTTCAACCTTTTTTTTTCATTATTTTCAACTTCTTCCTCACTTTCCTCCTCAACTTCACCATCAATTCTATCATCAATTTTTTTTCCTCATCTTTTCTCTCATCCTCTCTTTTTTCACTATCATCTCTTTTTTTACTCTCACTAACCAACACCCTTCCACTTCTCGTCGTGATTGCTTTACAATGCTCCTTTGGATTTGTTTGCGTGTTTGCCGAAAAAGAAGGTCCGAATTGTTGTTCTGCTAGTTGCTTAGCAAGTTGTCCAACTTGAGTTTCAAGATTTTTGATTGCCGCATCGTTTCTCTTTTGATTAGCCATTGACAATTGCATGAATTGCGTCAATGTATCTTCCAATTTTGAAGTTACGACCGGCGGTTGTTGAGTTTGATAAGGATTTTGACGGCTAGAATTACCACCCCCACAACCTTGGTTATGGTGATATTTACTCCTTGGTTGGTACCCTTGATTTGGTTGATAGTGTTATTGTGGTTGATTTTGAGAATGTTGTTGATGCGGTGGTTGTTGTTGTTGTTGCCTCGGTTGGTAGTCTCGTTGATTCGCCATATAGTTTACCTCTTCGAACCTGGGAGGTGGACAAAATCCGGTATCATGTTCACCTTTGCAAAGCTCACAACAAGCTATTTGTTTAGCTTTTGAGGGCTCTTTCAACTCTTTGATTTGTTGAATTAAGAGTTCCACTTGTTGTGAAATGAGTTTATTTTGTGCAAGGATAGCATCATTTGTCCCAAGTTCAAGCACTCCCGGTTTCTTCAAAGTGTTTCCTCTACTATGGCTTTGAAGGTCATTTAGAGCCATATGGTTGATGATATTCGTAGCTTCATCGACGCTTTTAGACAACAAAGAACCACCTGCAGTGGCATCCAACAAAGTCTTACAATTTTGTTGAAGGCCGTTTTTGAAAATATGGATTTGCGTCAATTCATCAAAGCCATGACCTTTGCACTTTCGAAGCATGGATTTAAATCTTTCCCATGCCTCGTTCAATGATTTGTTGGCTCCTTGAGAAAATACGGAAATTGCCGTTTTGGATTCCATGAACCGGTTGTGAGAGAAAAACATTTTAATGAATTTCTCTTCCAACACGTTCCAATCCGTCATGACTGCCGGTGTTTGATCCAAGTACCAATCTTTAGCTTTGCTGAGCAAAGCATGTGGAAAAAGTCTTTTGAACAACGGTAGCTCTTGAGCTTGATCAACTCCCGCCGCCAATACTATCTCGTAAAATTTGGTGAGAAAAGCAAAGGTGTCTTCATGGTCCATTCCGATGAATGGACTTCCGTATAACAAGTTGAGAGTTCCCGTCTTCATCTCGGCTTGCCTTCCCGTGTGGTTGGCAAAATGAGCAGTGTTTCTTGGACTGTTGATACGCGGGGTGGAAATGGACGGTGGTGGTGGTGGATCCATGATAGGTATGAAAATGAGGTGGTGGTGTTGTAGAAGAACATTCTCCTTGTTCTTGTCGTTGTCGAGCAAGTTGCCTCCTCCGTCTTGTTCTGCTATTCAGTCTCCTTGTGGTTCTCTCGATCTCGGGATCAAAAAGAAGTTGGTCCTTAGGAATATGCCCTTGCATAAAACGAAAACTGCACACTAAACCAACAAATTAACAAGCACAAGTCAAAAAATTCAAGAGTTAACAATTCAACAACTATTGCGATGCTCGCAATATCAATTCAAATTCCTAGGCAACAGCGCCATTTTGTTAGGACAGTGGTAAAGTGTCGGGTTTTTGTTATCGTCTCCACAGGGAATTTGAGATATTGCCGCAGTTTGACAGTTATCGAGTTCTTAACTTTTTTAGTAACAAAAGGGGTTTGGTTTTTAGTCACGGTATCTTGCATAAAAGGTAATGGATTGCGGTAAAAGATTGATTTTACGATTTAATAAAGATTGTCAAAGTTAGGGTTCGATAATCACTTTGCTTGCATATATCCGATCAACAATACGCATAAACTCCTTTAGATGATAAACACATTCACAACATCCTCCCAATGTGATTATTTCTAACTCACATTGTGATTTTTCCCATTTTGATCCATTGTTGATTTCTCACACAATCTATCAAAATGACAACATTTAGGTTTAAAATTTTTCATGAACAACCATATTCAAAACTATTTCTAGCTTAAGAATATAGAAGGATGAAAACCTAGGTCAAGAGTTGGAAAATATCTTTCAATCATAAACCAACACAAAAAGTTATAGATAAAGCAAGGTTTTCACCATATATTAATCATCCAAGAGTTTACAAATGAAGATCATCCATATACATACAAAGCTTAATGATCACCTACATCTAACCTTGACAAAATGAAAAACTTAGCCACTCATTTTCATGGGAGCTTGCAAAAGAAGTTTTGGAAGAAGGTTGATGAACATACGAGTCGAAGAATCCCACTTGGATGAGAATCCACCTTCCTTTTGTAGATTAATGTTTATAAATGAAGAAAATAAGAGATAAAGGGTTTCTAGGTCACAAAATCTCTTATGCAGCAAAACTAGTGAAAAATACATATTGTATGTGTTCAAAAAGTACATAGGGCTACTTATAGAAAAAGTTGTTGTCCTATCATGCTCGCGACCTCATTCGCCTAGCGAGCTAACAGCGAACGTTCGCTACAGCCTCGCCTAGCGAACATGTTATCGAGGGATGAGGAAAAGATTCTAGAATGCTTCGCTACTTGCTCGCTAGGTGCTCGCCTAGCGAGTTATTCGCCACCTGCCTCGCTGCCAACGAATAATGCCATTTTGATTATGCCCATGTCTGGGACTGTTCGCTAGCAGCTTGCTATGGGCTCACCTAGCGAACAACTCGCTGCAACACTCGTCAGATGTTCACCTAGCGAGCATGCTTTTGCTCTTGTTCTTTCTTGATTCCTTTGTCAACTTTCTTGTGTCTTTAAATTTTGCTCTTTCATGCTCAAATACTGCACAATAACACACAAATTAAAATGACCAAGAGCATTTCACATCAAATTTCATATCAACAAAAGCAAGGCAGTTTTGAACCGAAATTAGACCAAAAATGAGCGAAAGATGCCCACATTTGATAGCTCAAATAAGCACAATTGGGCATCTAACAGGTACGAAGTTGCGTTTGAGTTCAGCTTATCATCCGCAGACCGATGGTCAGACTGAGAGAACGATTCAGTCACTTGAAGATCTTTTGAGAGCTTGTGTGTTGGAGAAGGGAGGAGCTTGGGATAACTACTTACCTTTGATTGAATTTACTTACAACAACAATTTTCATTCGAGTATTGGTATGGCACCTTTTGAAGCATTGTACGGTAGACGGTGTAGGACGCCATTGTGTTGGTATGAGTCGGGATAGAGTTCCGTGGTTGGACCCGAGATAGTCCAGCAAACTACCGATAAGATTAGGATAATTCAGGAGAAGATGAAGATTTCCCAGAGTCGTCAAAAGAGTTATCATGACAAGAGGAGGAAAACACATGAATTCTAGGAGGGAGATCATGTGTTTCTTCGGGTTACTCCTATGACTGGTGTTGGTAGGGCATTGAAGTCACGTAAGTTAACGCCGTGTTTTATTGGTCCTTATCAGATGTTGCATAGGATAGGAGAGGTAGCCTATCGAGTTGCTTTACCACCATCGCTTGCTAATCTCCATGACATGTTCCATGTATCTCAGTTGAGGAAATACATTGCGGATCCGTCTCACGTAGTCCAAGTAGATGATGTGCAGGTGAGAGATAACCTGACTGTGGAGACATCACCTATGCGGATAGAGGATCGGGAGTTGAAACAACTTCGAAGCAAAGAGATTGCTTTGGTGAAGGTCGCTTGGGGAGGAGCGGCTGGTGGAAATGTGACTTGGGAACTTGAGAGTCAGATGAGGGAGTCCTATCCAGAGTTGTTTGAATCAGGTAACATTTTCGAGGACGAAAATTCCTAAAGTGGGGGAGGGTTGTAACAACCCAATTTTCAATAATTAATTATTCATATTAAATAATTGATTTATTTTGGTGATTTTAATTATTGGAATTATTGGTAGATATTTGAGACGAGAAATATGATGGAACGAAATAGAATAGAAAGGAATATAAGGGAAAGTGGAAGGAAAAAGGAAATAATAGAAACATAAGAGAAAGAGAAGAGAAAGAAAGAGGAAGAAGAGAAAAGAGAAGGAAAGAAGAAAAGCTTGGAAAGCTCAAGAACAACTTCCAACTTTCGATTTAATCAAGGTAAGGGTGTGAAATGTTATTATCCTATCAATGTTTGTGATCATGTATGTGGGTGCATTTGGATTGTTGGATGTTTTTCTACATTTTCCATTTTAGGGCAAAAAGAGGTTTAATCGGTAGAAATCAAGTTTTGAACGGTTAGAATCGGAAATAAATGGCGTAGTTTAGTCGGGTAATGTTGGACTAAGACTATTGGAACTGATTGGAATTAAATCGGTTGATTTTGTGATGATTTGGTGATTTTGGACTGTTTGGGGTTCTGAGTTTGCAGATTCGCTAGCGTTCGCTAAGCGAGTAGAAGCGAAGGTTCACTAGGCGAAGCCCAGCGAGTGGGTAGCGAACCATTACAGTAGCCAAGATCAGCCATTGCTGGCATGTTCGCCAGGCGAAGGAGGTGGAGAGCGAGTTCGCCAGGCGAGTGAACCAGCGAGTAGGCAACGAACACGTCCAGTAGCTACTGCCTGCCTTCGCCAGCGAGTTCGCCAGGCGAATGAAGCAGCGAGCATTCGCTAATGCTTCACCAGGCGAATGGATCAACGAGTGTGACCGTATTTTTACTCCTTGTGTTTTCCATCCAATGTTGATTGTTTGGTTCGATTGTGTTTAATCCTTATCTGTAATAAATAGTTTGTGTACTATTGTGATAAGATGTGCTGTGGATAGCCGTATGGCGTGAATCCTAGATTGTGAAATTGATTATGAAATGTGATCTTTTGACAAATTTTTATGCATTTTTGAAATTGATTAAAAATGCATGATGAATGTGATGAATGTGATTGAATTCCTTACCGTTAGAGCGATATTGTGAATGCATATTGATTGTATGTGAAGAATGCATGAGAACTTATTGTGAATATGCGTGCATTGCTTGATGAATGTAGTGATGGTGTTGAAAGTATGAATACTTTGATTATTATGAGATGTGTTGTGTGTGCAATCATGTTATAATTCTTATGTGATGAATTATTGAGTATGCATGGGATTAAGATGCGAGAACGGTCTTAAGTGCATATGATTGTTGATTGCATACACATCATTTAGTCAATAGGCAATGCTTGCTAGTTTCGTGGAGGCTAGTGACTTGTCCCAAACCTAGAGCGGGGTTTGAAAGCTTACGGAATGGGCTTTTGTTGTTACCGGTCTAGGGAACGGACCCGGTTTAAATGTAAAAACCGAAAAATAATAACAAGTGCTGGTACCACATGGCATTGAGTTGCATTGAGTCACATGACATATATCATTGTTATATGGAAGTATGCATGTGTATGAATTGTTGAATGAGAGTTGCGATTGGATGAATAAACCTAATAGTAAATGTTTATGTGGAATGATGTGAATTGTGGATGTATGCATGATAAATATGTTTGGTGATTATCCATGGTTGTTTATGCATATATTGTGATGTATATGATGATGATAATGAATTGTGGTGAGAAATGCGGAATATGTGCATTCTATGTTTATATATATTATTATATGCATTGATTATTATGATAATATTTCTCACTCTTCTGCTATTTTATAATGCTCTATGAGGCATTGCAGATTAGGTTTGCTGGAGGTCTTTTGTGAAGTATAAATTCATTCTTTTTGTCGGTTAGCTCTGATATGTAGCACCGGGTAGTTAGGATTGTATAGCATTCTTTTGAGATACATTTGTATATGTATTTGATGACAAATGTTTATGTAAACATGAATGATGTGGTGAATCAAACCGAATGATATGTATTTATATGATTGACATGTTCAAAGTGATTCAATGTTTAGATTTTCTACTTTTAATTCTAAATCTTGAGATATGGGTGTAAGAACTAAGTTCCTCTGTTGAAGCTACCCCACCATTGCATATCTTTTATAGAGCATGTGTTGTATGTTTAATTTTGTGTATGATGTGACATACCTCTTTTATACCATGTTTTAATTTTACTATGATGAAATTTTATTATATGCTTAAATAATTTATTTAATTATTTGGGGGTATAGAAGGGGGTGTTACAACCAGGACACAATCGTACAAAATGTCCCAATGTAGGATCAAGCACAAGGTCATAGTTTCTAATGTAACCGTGTCCCTTTAAATCAACAGCAAATTTTATTCCATTGAAAGCATAGTTAAGCGATTACAATTAACAAGCAACATAAATTAAACAAACATAACTTAATATCACAACAATATTCCAAAAATAACAACAACATAACCTAATATCAAAATAACAATATAAAAGTAACAAGAACAAACCCACATAAAATAAAACAATGCATCAACTTGTCTACGATACACTACGCCAGAAATCACTTTTAGCAGCGCATAGAAAGATAGCGCTTTATACAAAAGCGCTGCTAAAGGGCCAGTAAAAAAAAAAGAAAAAAAGCGCCTACCAAAGACAGCGCTTTTAAAAAAGCGCTGCTAAATGGTGGGCCTAAGAAAGCGCTTTTAAAAAGCGCTGCTAAAGGGGGGCCTACGAAAGCGCTTTTCAAAAGCGCTGCTAAAGGGGGACCCTTAGAAAGCGCTTTTTATATAAAGCGCTGCTATATGGAATTGATAAGGCACCCTATGAAAGCGCTTTTAAAAGCGCTGCTAAAGGCCTTTAAAAGCGCTGCTATAGGTATTCATATTATAATTTTAAAATACCCTCCAGAATTTTAATAGAATCAGAACAGTCACGCAACACATTTCTTCTTTCTCTGGCGAACGAAAACGAACGAACGAACCACTATTCATCGTTCGACCATCAACTTCTTCCGTCCAATCATCCTTCCGACCATCACCGACCGTTCACCGTCCGTTTTTGAGTTCATCCATCCGTCTGCATTGTCGGTCCACCATTGTTACGGTACGTGAAGCTTTACTCTGCTTTTCTTGTTTTTTTTTTTTATCTTTTCACTATTGTTGTTCTGATGATATAGATGGTTTTTATCTTTTCAATGATGGTTTTTGTTGTTGTTGTGTTATTTGTTGTTGTGTTAATATGATATATGAGATATATATGATATTGTTGTGGTTGTTGATGTAAAATAGTTTATATAGATGGTTTGTATTTGATATAGTTTATATTTGATATAGATGGTTTGTGTTATAGTTTATATTTGATATAGATGGTTTATATTGTGTTATATAGATGGTTTGTATTTGTTATAGTTGATATAGATGGTTTATATTTGTGTTATATAGATGGTTTGTGTTATAGTTTATATTTGATATAGATGGTTTATATTTGTTATAGTTTATATAGATGGTTTGTATTTGATATAGTTTATATTTGATATAGATGGTTTATATTGTGTTATATAGATGGTTTGTGTTATAGTTTATATTTGATATAGATGGTTTATATTTGTTATAGTTTATATAGATGGTTTGTATTTGATATAGTTTATATTTGATATAGATGGTTTGTGTTATAGTTTATATTTGATATAGATGGTTTATATTTGATATAGATGGTTTATAGATGGTTTGTTATAGTTTATATTTGATATAGTTAATATGATATATGATATATATGATATTGTGTTATAGTTTATATTTGATATAGATGGTTTATACTGTGTTATATATATGGTTTGTGTTATAGTTTATATTTGATATAGATGGTTTATATTTGTTATAGTTTATATAGATGGTTTGTATTTGATATAGTTTATATTTGATATAGATGGTTTGTGTTATAGTTTATATTTGATATAGATGGTTTATATTTGATATAGATGGTTTATAGATGGTTTGTTATAGTTTATATTTGATATAGTTAATATGATATATGATATATATGATATTGTGTTATAGTTTATATTTGATATAGATGGTTTGTTGTTGTTGTTTAATATGACATTTGTTGTTATTGTTGTTGATATTTGTTGTTGTTGTTGTTATTCTGAATTACAGGTATATTATGGCCAGCAACGAGGAAACATCACATGATGGAAAAGAAACACCCAAAGACGTTGAAGGCGAAATTAAAAGAGGCATAACGATAATGAAAAGTATCATCCGTGCGAGAGATAGAGGTGTAAAGTACGATGTCCATTGGAATGAAAGAGATCTGTTGGTTGAGCCTAATGGTGCGCTGCTGACAAGTTATATTGGAGCAGTTGTACGTTCGCAAGTTCCGATTACTTGCGATAACTGGAGAATTCCTGCATTAAAAGCGGCTAAGGATAAAATTTGGACCGAGATTCAAGTATGAGATTTGATCATTTTTAATTATGTTGACAGTTACATCTTTAAATTAATTATACTAACATGTTATATGTATGTGTATTTGTTTGCAGAGATCTTTTAATATTGAGGATTCTAGGAGAAAATATTGTATTCAGTTGGCCGAAAAACGCTTGAGGGGATTTAGAGCATATTTAACCAACAAATATCTTAAAGATTCTGATGGCAACTTTGTAGAGTCGGAGCGTCCAGCGAAGTACGCTGATTTGATTTCGGATGCAGAATGGGAGACATTTGTTGCGAAGCGAAGAACCAAAGAATTTGAAGTAAGTACAACTTATCATGAACAATGTATAGTATATATACCTATTCCACAAACAAACTGATATGACTTAAACTTGTTTTTTCAGGTTAAGAGTGGCGTAAATCGGGAACGGGCATCAAACCCTGCGTATCCATATAGAAAGGGGCGTTTGGGATATGCACGGTTAGAACAAAAATTAGTAAGTGCATATATATGCTTTAATATGATCTATTTACAAAAAATAGTAAGTATACATAATAGGATATAATGCTTTATTGTTCGTCTTAATGCGTAGTTGGAAGAGGAGAAAAGTGATGCGACATCTCTTCCGGACCATGTCGTATGGAAGGCTGCCCGGGTGGGAAGAGATGGAGCCGTCCAAGAAGAAGTTCAACAGGTGTTTGAACAATGTGTAAGTACAACATTAGTTTTTGAACAAAGTGTTTGAACAAAGTGTATAAAATATTTAAATATGCTTTTATCTATATTTCAGGAGTCCCTATCCCAGACTATAACTCCTACTGAAGACGATGATTGCAGGAGTTTATTGAGTCGGGTGTTGAATATTCCTGAGTACTCTGGGCGTGTGAGGGGCAAGAGATTTGGTGTCACTCCATCCAAACTGTATAAGCAGCCAAGGAAAAAAAATCCAACCAATAAAGAAGTGATGGCTACTTTGGAGGAAATGAAAGCTCAAATTCGTGAATTACAAAAGGATAAGGAGAGATACATGTCCGAAAGGCGCGCTCCAGAGGCCGGTAAAGCTACTAGTGACAAAGATAGTATCGGTTGTCCGCAGAAGCTTCCAGAGGTAATTGTATATATTACATTGAAATTAATTTAGCACATTTTTCTTAATTGACACATTAACTTATCATTATTTGTTTAGGGCATTTCACCTTGTCGACTATATTTATCGTCGCCGACTTATCGCATGGTTGGCAAGGAAAAGGTGCATAACACCCTGGGAGACTTACTTCACCATAAACCCCTCCCTGCTGGATTTTTGAAAGTATCTGTTGATATTGCATTAGAGGGGGGGGGGGGGGCGTTGTTGCCTATGCGAGACGATGTATCAGACGCAACAGTGGTGGGAGACGCGATAGGAGCTTATGTAGCATGGCCGGCGAATCTCATTTTCATGGATGATGAGGTAGGTTGAACCTTGTAATATTCCAATGTTTTATTACCCATACATGAAAGTTATTCTGACATTTACACTTTCTTATTGACATGATGATCTTAGACTCCCACAAAATCCAAAACAAAAGATGATAAAATTATTGTGCGGGATACCGATTCAGCTGCATCAAAGTTACAGGTACTAGTACTACAATTTAAGTGATTATTTTATTATAAATTATTTACTGAACTTATATATGACTTTTAGGTTCTTGATCAGCAGTCACAACAAGTCAGCAAGGGAAACATGCCTGAAACTTCCAAGGTGCCCAAAAAAAAGGTCGAGACAAAAAGAGCAATTGTTCCTCAATTTAGGTCGTGCCTTCAAACATATGTAGGGACAACAGACGTGCCTGAGGGCGGCATCCGTCTAATACATATGGATCAAGGTATTTTCGGTTTTGAATATTCCGAAACACTTGCTAAGGAGGATTTCGACCAGGTTTTCAAACATTTAGAATTGGGCGTCGGGGTTATGCATTCCTACATCAGGTACTTCGATCCATTTTAATTAGATAATTGAACATTTTAAAATTCGCTCGTTTAACTGAATAATCTAATGTTGATTATATTTTTTTTAGGCGCTTGTATGACAAGTTGTTGGTCCCCGCTGATTTGACTTCAGTATTCGCATTCTTATCTCCTAGCAGTGTCAACTCACGGACAATAGACCAGACACGAGAAGCAGTCAAAGAGTACACAGTCCAGAGATTTATGGGTGCGAATACGGAGAAGTTGTTTATGTTGCCATATAATACTGGCCATGGGTTAGTTTTTATTCTAAATTCATTTATTATAATTGTTCGATTTTTGCCATATTATATAACATTTCCGTCTAAACTGTTGTCTTATTTTATAGTGGTCACTGGTTGTTGGTCGCAATTAATCCGATTAAAGAAATAGTGTATTATATAGATTCATTGGATGGCGATACAAACAAATATGAAAATCTGAAGAACATGGTTGATACGTAAGTGATGATATATAGTGTTCTGAATAATTATATATGTTTATTTATTATGTGACATTGTTCTAAATATGTGTTTATATTATGTTAGAGTTATACAAATATACAGAGCACAGAGAGATGCAACAGTGCCAAAAAGCAGGGCTAGCAACATCAACTGGATCAGAGTGGAGGTATATTTTCCCATGTTTGACTGTTATAGTGGTTCTACTTATAAAAATATTTAAACTATATATCCTGATAAATGTTCGTTCGCTTTTTTCCTAATACAGTGTCCTCGTCAGCGTGGTGGGATTGACTGCGGATATTTTGTACTGCGCTTTATGAAGGAAATCATTCTTTCTGGTCAATTAGAGATTCCAATCATGGTATGGATCAATTCATGAGTTATATGATTCATTTTGATAATTAACTAATATTTCATCTGAGTAATTAGTATTAAATCGTGCTTGTTCTGTTATATTATGTAGTATTTTGATGAATTCAAATGCGCTACGTACTCGAAAGTAAAATTGGAAGAAATTAAGGAAGAATGGTGTCAATTTATGATTGAGTTAAGAATTCTATAATGTATATTGGATTTGTAATTATGTGTAAATTGTATATTGTATATTGTATATTGTATATTGTATAATGTACAATGTTTAAATTATGTGTAAATTATACTTGAGTTAATTATGTGTAAATTGCAAAGTGTTATTGTATAATGTACAATGTTTAGTTATATTGTGTTGAATTAAAGGCCAAGTGTTGAATTACAATGTTTAAAGGCCAAGCTATATTTAAGGCCTGAATTATAAGCAGGGAATTTAATTGTTATAAGCAGGTTTGTCTAAAAATATATAAAAAATGTGATTTTTAAAAAAAAAAAATTTAAAAAACGTGAAGTATAGACAGCGCTTTTACAAGAAAGCGCTGCTAAAGGGAGAAAAATAGGCATAAAAAAGCGCTGCTATAGGTTAGGAAAGGAGGGGTCTAAGAAAGCGCTTTAAAAAAGTGCTGCTAAAGGGTGGTCTACAAAAGCGCTTTCATAAAGCGCTGCTACAGGGGGGGAGGGGGAGGGAGAATAGGCAGCGCTTTGAAAGCGCTGCTAAAGGGGTAAAAAAGCGCTGCTAAAAGTGATACCTTTAGCAGCGCTTTTTCCATAAAAAAAAGCGCTGCCTTTACCTTTAGCAGCGCCACTTTAGGCAGCGCTTTAAAGCGCTGCTAAAGGTCAAAAAAAGCGCTGCTAAAGGCAATTTTTGGCATAGTGATATCACAACCATCAAGGTAATCTTCTTTGGTGTTAACATCATCACAAGGACACCAACATCATTTTCCACTTTTCTCCAATCACGAGTAACTCCATTTCTCACTGACTCCTCAACCAACCTCTCAATTTTCCTAATCTTTTCCCTGCAATAATATCTCTTTCTAGCCAGCGGTTCAGTTCCTTATGCAAATGCTCCAAAGTCTGCGTATTCCATAGTAGCACATTCATCGGAGGCTTTGTTGTTCAAAAATAAACTAGGGCATTTCTTTTCATTAGAGGAAATGTTGGAAACGGTTCCTCCGATGATGACGACGACGACGATGAACGTTGATTTAGAAATGCAGACATTCTAAAATGATTTCAAAATTATGAAGACTTTAGTCTATTGATAAAAATTGTTGTGAAAAAATATCTGAGTGTGCAGTCTTATTAATAGAAAAATAAAATAGTACAGGTAAAATATGATATGCCGTAAATATTCTTACAAAATTTGTTATTTTTTAAATTTTTTTACAAAATATTAAAAATTTGTTTTTATATGTGTTTTTTAAACAAAAATTAAATATTAAAAAAAAATATCCTATAACTGATGCGTCATCCCATATAGCGACTCAGTATAGAGTAGAGCATACAATTTAAAGTCCATGCGCCATATGAAATGGCGAATCAGGTCTGGAAGACCTTGATTTGTCATTTCATATGACGACTCCTCTTCCAAACATAACCATTTTGATATTTTTTTTAAAATATTAGTTTATTTAGTAATTTTTAATGGGGTCCAATTTAAAATTTTAAACGAGTGGTATGAGCATTTAAAAAATATATTTAAGTTGTTTAAATAATTGAAAAATATAAAAGAAATATATTAAATTAAGTGGAGTCTATTTATAATACCAATTTAAGTAGTATGGATGTGAATGGTTTTATTAATCTTAACGATTTGACTGTTACTTACTATACCATATCTATTTATACTACAAGTAAATACATGCGTTCTTCACTTCTATTCCACTTTGTCGCGGTTTTTTTGTATAATTCTATACTTTAAAAGGAACCATTCAACATGGTCATTCATGATGGTCTATGTTTTTCCATTGATATAACTCCTAATTAAATTGGAGTTTTATAGTGATGTCGATCGGTGCACATTTCTAGACCCTTCACTGATCTCAACCCTTCATTGATCTCATTAAAATTTAAAAGCAAGTAAGAGTTTATATATCTTCTATTTAATCTTGTATCGAGTCATTTTGCTCGGTTGTCTTTTAAATGAATTCAAATTTTCTCAAACTAATTTAATATCACTTTAAGTTGTCAATACAAATGTCATTCAAATAGCTGCAAATCATGTTTTTAGTAAACATGCTAAGCATATCAATCTTTGTGTCATTGTTACAGCAGATTATATATGATAGAAAAATTCACAATATCAACTGATATTTACCATTGTGTCCAGTCTAAATATCGCCATATAAATCCCACATAGTGCCACAATTGCAGATATTTGATAACACCAAATTATGTCAACACTTACTTTCTAGTTGTTAATATCCTTACCAAGTTTGTTTCTTGCGATGTCAACCAAAAAATAATATTCACTATCCTGAGAAGGAGATCTTTATTATAAACAAAAGAGGACTCTTGACACATTACTTAATTAGTTTAAAAATACTACTACATGAATTGGTATATTTATTATTTAATATTTGAAACCTAGATATGTTACGAAATTGGGTTTTTTTTAACAAAAATCAGTTTTTTATTTCCCTCTTGTTTTTTTGAATCCTGTTCTTTTCTTTCCTTGTAGCACCATATGAGTCTCATATCAATGTAACAAGAATCATTGTTTTATATTGTAAACAATGTAAAACATATGACTCCATCCTTTGAATATTACTATGGTTTGGTTTGAAGTGGAGTCTCACATCTCACGCTATACTTTGTGTTGGTTCTTTTGAAAAGATTAGAATGCTTGTCACTTAAATTATTCTTCTTGAATCTATATAAAGAACACATTCAGTAACAATTTTCAATTACACTGCAAGCATTTATATTAAGGGAGACAATTTATTACTATGATTAGTACATTAGTTGCCAAGCTCAAGAGAGTGCTTCAAGGCTGTGGTGCAATAGCTGCATCTGAAGAAGATGTGAAGCTTTTGGGTGCTGTGGGAAGCCCATTTGTGATAAGAGTTCAAATTGCTTTGGCATTGAAGAGAATTGAATACAAATTTATTCCAGAAAACTTGGCCAACAAAAGTGAACTTCTCCTCAAATACAACCCAGTTTATAAAAAGATTCCTGTTTTTGTGCACAATGAGAAGCCTATATCAGAATCCTTTGTGATTCTTGAGTACATTGATGAGACATGGAAAGAAAATTCAATCTTTCCTTCTGATCCGTACCAAAGAGCCGTGGCTCGATTTTGGTCCAAGTTCATAGATGATAAGGTAAGTAACTCTAGTTCATGCATCAATACTCTTCACGATGTTATTTTTTTAAATATGTGACTTTGATTTTTTGGAATCAGTGTGTGGCAGCCGCATTGAAATCTGTATTTTTGGTTGATGAGAAAGAACGCAAGAAGGCTAGTGAAGAATTATTGAATGTTTTACAGTTTCTTGAGAATGAGTTGAAGGACAAGTACTTTGGAGGAAAAGAGATTGGTATTGTGGATATTGCTGCTCTCTTTATCCCTTTACTGCAAGAAGTAGCAGAGTTTCAGTTATTCACAAGTGAGAAATTACCAAAACTACATAAATGGAGTCGAGAATTTCACAACCATCCAATGGTTAAGGAATGTTTGCCCTCAAAAGAACAACAACTTGCATATTACAAAGCTGTCGCTGGAATACTTGCTGGTCTATTAAAATAGATTAAGAATTTGTGAGGCAAGGAAACCTGTGTAACTAATGTATTGTGAGTTATTGTTGTTTGAGATATGCACAATCTCTAATTTCTCTTCTCGTCTCATGTATCATTATCATATTGTAATATTGTTGTTAATTTCGATATTTTAATTACTCATGCTTCAACTTCATTACTTGAAGTTATGTCTCTCAGGCTATAGATGTCGAAAACGGGGTTTTAGACAATTGATTCGACAAGTTAAAAAATAATCATCGCAATTTACACAAATTTAATTTTACAAGATGATGAAGCAGAAAAGTAATAAATAATATAATAAATAGTAATTCAGTTTAATGCACCAACATCTACGTTGGGAGGGTTGACCTCCAATTTAAGAAAGGAAATTCACTATTAGTAGTTTAACAAAATTAGTCTTAAAACAATAACAATCCATATGTTCTTCAATGCCTCTTCCTAACACAACCTAATGACTTTCTATTTAGGAATCCCGCTAAATATGAAAATCTCTCTCACTTTCTCTCAATCACTAAACTCTAGTAATTGGTGTTTCACCCAATTTTCAATGTTGAATATTACAACTCAACTAGACAAACCTTTTATGCCAAGTTACTGAAACATAGAGATGTACATAAAGATGTTGAATCTACAATTCAACAAGATAAACCTACAAATATGCCAAATTATTGAAACATAGTGTGGTCCAATCTTCAATGTGAATGTTTGCTTTCTGTTCCGGACTGGTTCAATGACTAAGCATGACCCAATCCAATTATGCACCCAAAGCTGCTCAATAGCCTATGTCCTGCCAGTTAAGGGCAGTGGAAAGCATTTTTCATTCTGCCCCTCAGTCAACGAGGGTTGACCAGCTGACCCCCAGGATTAGCTATCTTTGTTACATCTCTGCCCGTCACGCACGATTCAACCATTCAGGAATGGCCACAACGCTTTTGCCCGCGACCACACCCCTGCTCAAAGCAACAACTAGGTCCAAGCACATATGCACGTCTCAACGACTAGTTTCTGATAGTTACCTATTTTTGGGGAATGGTTATCTTTGTCCAAAAATATGGTTCAATGGCCAAGCGTTGGGAGCATTATCAAAACACTCTCCTTTGAGAGGGTCAGATATCCAATAATCATCCTAAGAAACACTTACTTTGTTCTTGCCTTCTCATATCCCGATTCTTACTTTAGCATTGGAGTGTCTTGCAAGTACACCTCCTCCTCCTTGATATCCATCATCATAAACGAAGTCTTTGCCCTACTTCAGGTTCTGATTAACAGTCGAGATCAGTGGCGCCGTCTGTGGGAACTTCTGTTTTCCCCGTCTTTCTTTCCCCGAAAACCAAAGACCAAAGCAACTTTTCAAAATTCCGATCATGGCCAACCGTGATAATGTCTACGATGCTCTCAACACCTGCATTCCCCTCGGGTCGCGACAACAACATAGAGGTCCAACACTCAGTGGACCATCATCCTATCCCAGTTCCGTCCAAGTCCTACCCGACCATGGTAGCTCTCGTCGAAGCCGTCAACAAGACGAACCTTCTGATCCTCCAACAGAACGCAATAATTGGAGCATTGGAAGAAATCCACCGTCCAAGATCTCCTCCACCAAGACGTGAGCACCAAAGGTCCCGACACCCTTCCCCTCGACACAGAAGGAGTTTCCAGATGCCAGCAGAGCCAAAATCCATGCCAATGAAGAAACACGACTATACTCCTCTCCGGAACCAGCACTTCCCAAGGGCCAAAAGAACAAGAAAAGACCTGCGGGCAAAAAGCCGATGTTTACCTCTGCCCAGACCTAAGGGCCGGTCACGAACACTTTCTTCTCGTCGAGATCGCGGTCCTCAACCCAGTAGAGACGCCCACTCACGTTCGCGGCCGGGCAGCTACAGTGACGACGAAGAGCCTCGACGACCATTATCCCAGAAGATCATGGCCACTTGGTTACCTTGAGGGCTGGAGAAACCCTCACACCTGGGCACATATGATCGCACAACTGATACCGACGAGCATGAGAACATTATTTCCCTTCTCGTCTACCGCGGCGTTTGAGGCACCATCAAATGCAAGTTGTGCCCGATAAAACTGAGGAAGCAAGCAATGTTCTGATACAAGAGCCTCCCTTACGAATCCATCACCTCATGGAGGCAGTTGATGAGGCTGTTCTCGAGACGTTTTACGGCCTCTCACCGTCACCCAAAGACAGAAGTCTCCCTAGACACTATCATTCAGGGAAGAGAAGAATCTCTTCGAGCATACATCAAAAGATTTAATAAAGAAGCCATTTAGGTCCCCAAGATTGACAGCATGAAAAAATATTTGCTGGAGCGCGGGCTCCGTCGCCGCAACGACTTTGCCAAGGCAGTTGGCATCGAAACCCCAACAACACTGGACACCCTCCTCCTCAAGCCTCAGGTGTATATCTAGTATGAAGAAAGGGAAGCAGCAAACACTTCCCGGGACTTAAGGCGCCAGGAGAACGTCAGGTTCTCAAGGCACGACGACCCCTTGTCATCTCGTTTGGGAGTCGAAAAAAGAAGGGATGACCGCCCCTGGGAATCCTGAGATCGAAAGGTCCATATGGCCGTTTCCACGAGTACCTGCCACTGACAATATCGTTCATGAAGATTCTCTTAGAGTGTGCGAATTCTGAGTTCCGGCAGGCATGGGTCTGATTCCCAAAGCAAATACCGGCCAAACCGAACACGAATAAAACAAAGTATTGTCGGATTCACAAGAGCCACAGGAACACGACTGACGACTGCATCCATCTCAATGATGAAATTGAGATCTCGATCAGGGACGGGCACCTGAAGCGGTTTGTGAAGAGGAAAGACACTCCTCGACAAGACGCCCAGGAGTAAAAGATAATCGAGGAAGAAGCACCATTCGCGGACGATACCAGCCTTCAGGACGCCATGAGCATCTCGTGAACTGGAGATTTTTATGTCCTCGATGGGATCAAAGTCTCGCTATACTTCGCCGCGCATAGCCCCTGGGAAGCCTTCCCCTCCACCATTGTCATATTAGGCGGAGGATTCAACATGGTGACCGTGGGGTCCGTAAAGAGGAAATTTGAGCACCTCATCAACACAAGCTCGAGCCGAAGTTCTACCCTCGACAAGGTCCAAGGAGATTCATTTCCCATCACCTTCTATTGCAAGGGACTCCTCGGTGGAGGCCCCAACTCCAGTATTCCCCCGCTCATAAGGGCGGAGATGGCTAACTTCGATGTTCGGTGAATTCTAGTCGACCAGGGAAGTTTGGTCGATATCATGTATTCCCAAATGTTCTCCACACTTCAGCTGGATGAGATGTGAAGGTGAGATAATACTTAGAAGGGGGGGGGGGGGGGGGGTTGAATAAGTATGAAAAATTAATACTTTGAAAATAATCACACAATTATTTTTATCCTGGTTCGTTTAAACAACTACTCCAGTCCACCCTTCCTATAGTGATTTGCCTTTCTCAACAAGGACTTAATCCACTATTAAATCAAACTGATTACAATAGTAACACCTAAGAACAACAGTTCTTAGTCTTCTCAAGAGCTACTGATTCCAACTGAATGCTCTTAAGGAATAACCTTTACAATCAATGTAAATTAAATACAAGAGTATTGATGCTTCTATAAAGCTTTTATCACAACAGTGATTTTTCTCTTAAGTTTAAGTACAATAAATTCTAAGAAGAATAAGAATGAAAGAGAGCTTAGAATATAAAGATTTCTTTTCAGCAAATTGTGTAACTGAAGAATATGGTGAAGTTTTCCTTTTATAGGCAGCTGATCCAAGCAAGCTGAGCGTTGAAAAGAGAGTCCCAAAAGGTCTGAGCCTTTTTGTCTTCACATCAAGTGACCTTTCCTAGAAGTAGATGGCACAGAAAAATCCTTTTTGTCTGTGTAAGTGTGTCTAGCACAAATGAGGAAAGAGACGTTGAATAAATCCAACGGATATATTCTTGAATACTTGTTCTTCAGTTTTTAGCAAGTTCTTCAGAATCTGAATGGATCAGAGTCTTCTAATGAAATTCAGAACTTTGTTATATCATAGTCTTCTGCAGCAGGTGTGCTTTCAGCGTGTTGATCATCAGAGCATCTTTGACACAGAACTTCAGTACTTGACAGCGTTGGTACTTTCAGAAACTTCTGTAGACTAATGCTTTGAGAAACTCTTCAATCAAGATTCTTCTATGCTTCAGATGTTTCAGCTTCAGATGCTTCTGATTATCTTCAGATGCTTCTGACTCAGAATGTTCTGGAGCTTCTTGCTTCAGATCCTTCTGGAGACTACGCTCAAGATCTTCTGTAAGGAGCAATCAGATTCTTCTGTAAGATGCATCTGGCGCTTCAGAGTCAGGATAACTTCTTGTATCCAAAATAGATTTGCTTCTAGAGAGTTAATTTCAATTCAATCTGCAGTAACACTCTCAAACAAATTTTAGAGTATATAATTCTTAAATATAAATTTCCTAACAGTTATCATCAAAACAAAGAGTTATTATTAAGAACCAATCTGTGTTCTAACAATCTCCCCCTTTTTGATGATGACAAAAAGTATCAGAAATTTTATTTAACTGAACATAAAGAATTATAACTCCCCCTGAGATGATGAATCTCCCCCTGAGTTAAATATGAAAAAGGAATAGAAACTTCCCTTTTATCTTGAGTAATCTTCAGAGTTAGATCTTGTTTGTTCTTATAACAATTTAGGGTCAGAATATCTTGCAGATATAAGATTCAGAGTTGATAAAAGATAAATGATCTGAGAGACTCAGAGATTCTTTTATAGAATGTTCTTATCAAATGATCTGAAATAGTCAATTTAGATATTAGATAGAATAGATATGTCTGAAGATTCATTCTAGTGAAGTTATATTAAATAGTTCATATCTTTATTTTCTCCCCCTTTTTTGTCATAAGCAAAAAGTAAAAACTGTAAAAGAGCAAATAAAAGGAACAATAAATAGATAATTCAATGGAGAAAAACTGATTCATTCAAAATAACAGAGCAAGAGTACATAGGTAAACATCAGAAGATATAACAATAAAATTCAGATGCAAAACAACAGATGCACAAACAATAGAAAAAAGATCTAAGAGTGTTTTGACAAAAGCATCTTCAATAGGTCTGTAATCTCAGATGATGATTGCTCTTGCTTTGACATCCACTTAGTCATTGTCTCATTCTTCTCATCTTGTTTTGACATCCATTCTGTCATGTCTTCAGATTTCTTATCTTGCTTAGCCATCCAAGATTTTATTTCAGACTGACCAACCTCCAGAGCAACAATCTTGTCTCCAAAGTCTGGATGTTCTGTCTTTATCTCTGATGAAGAAGGTGGAGGTTCTGCAGCCTGTACAGAGTCAATTGCCATAGGTTCTGGAGATCCTGAAGAGGGTTCTACCAGAGTCATAGTTAATGCATTGGCAGTTGGTTCTGATGGAGGAGGAGGAGCATCCAAACGAAGCAGAGGTTCAGTTTTGTTGACAATCCAGAATTGAGTTCTTTCAGCTCTGAGCTTTGCATCATCAGAACAGACGTTCTTCAGATTGGAAGCTACAGTGTTGAATCTATTGATGAATCCTTTCCAGATGATGTCAGTTTCATTTGCATCCATAGTTTCAGAGCATCTCTTCTGAACAGTACCTAAAGACATCTGTATTTCCTGCAAAAATGTTTGAAATAAATGATCAATATTAAGTCCGGGTGGTGGTTTAAGCAAGGTTTACAGAGTCATATGTTTAGGTTTGGGAGTTGGTGGTAGCAGTGATTTTTGGATGGAAATCAGAGGAGGGGGATAATATGGAATGAAAGGAATTTCTGGTTTTTGAGGTAAGGATCTGTTTAAAGCATTAAGCAGATTAGGTTTTGGTCTTGTGCGTGGGCAAACATCATCAAAGGGTTTATTAGAGTATGGTATGAAAGCAGAGGTTGATGGTTTATCAGATGCAACTGTGTTATCAGATGCAGGTTGCAGAGCTGAAACAATAGCTTTACCAGATGTACCAGATATTGTTGCTAAGGATCCTTCATTGTTCATAGATTGAATATATGAAAGGATTACAGATGGAAGAGCCTGTCTGAGTTTTGGTTTCAGAGGTTTCAGGGGTTCAGAAGGTTCAACTCTATCAAAAAAATCTTTCAGTTTGAAACCATAAGATAAATTATGATAAAGAGAAGAAACTTGGGCACAAGATATACCAGATGATGATGGATTGGAAGTGGGAACAATCATCTCAGATGAAGGTGCAGGTGGAGGCAAAGGATCTGGAATGGGAGTTTTAGCAGGTATGGTTGATGCAGGTTCAGGTTCAGGTTCAGGTTGGTTCATATCAGAGTATTTGGATGGAGAGACAAGAAAATCTGGATGGATATCTGATTCAGATGAATTGGAGGATGTTGTAGGTGTACAAGAGGTAGAAGAGACTTGAAACACTGTTTTTAATGGAGTGATATCAAGAACTTCTGTCTCAGGAATATGAGTAGGTTCTGAAGGAGTATCAGATTGTTTGGATGGTGGTTCTGATGAAACAGGAGCAGAAGTTACTTTTGTGGGTTCAGAAGTAACAGGTGCAACAGGTTCAGAAGATGGAGTATTTGATGGTGGTATGACAGAGTCTTTTTCTGGTTGATCTTCTGTGGTTTGGTTTTCTGGATGTTCAGAAGTTTGTGGTTGATAAGAGTTTTGTTTATCAGAAGGTTGTTGTTGTTTTGATGACTGTGGTTCTGATGGTTGTGGTTCTGTTGGTTGTGGTTCTGTTGGCTGTGAATCTGATGGTGATGGACGTGGAATAAAGTGTTTGATGTGTATTTTGGGTTGAGGTGTTTTTGATACAGAAGTAGTGTTTTGTTTTTGAGGTGAGACAAAACTAGGGGCAGCAACAGAAGTTGTTTGAGTAACAGGTGGTTTTGGAACAGACTTAATAGTTGAATCATTAATAACAACATTTTTAGAAATAACAGAAGTCTTAGTACCTTTTAGTTTAATCCTCTTGGCAGATGCAGAGGCAGCTTCTTCAGAATCCTTTCTCTTTAAGAGATTCTTTGGCTTCTCAGCAATCTTAGCCTTCTTCTGGACAGGTTCAGATTCTGCTGCAGGCTGAGTCCTTTTCCTCTGAAGTGGTACTTCTTCTTCTTCTCTTGCATCTGGTAGTGGTTGTTTGACAAGCTGAAACACATTAGTTGGAACAGGTACTCCTTCCCTTTTGCATTCCTCTATATACATCAGTACTATATGTCTGGGTTCTTCAGCAAAGAATAGAGGAAAATCAGATACTGGAACCCTCTTATTCAAATCAGACATATTCAGCCTCTTTGGAGCAGTAGTGAGTTCATCTACAATCTTGAGTCTCAGAAGACTTTTAGCGTTCAGAGGCTTTCCTATAATAAACTCTAATTCCTCTGTAACCCCAGCATCATACAGAGCAGCCACTAAACCATTTTCAGTGAGAAGATCTGAGATCAACCTTCCAAAAGGGATCCAAGTCCTGATCTTCTGGCCTTTTTCTTTTACAGATTCTCTAGATGCATTGATGTGATTCCACAGATGCATGAACAGAATGTAAGGAAGATCTACCTTGTTGCTCTGACTAAGGCAGTACATAAAATAGATCTGTTCATTGTTGACATAATCTGGGGAATTTGTTGACTTTCTGTGATGTATGCATCCCATGAAGATCTTGGCCCAGATCTTGTAATCAGGCTTCAGATCTTTGAATCTGTTAGAAGCTTGTCCAGCAGTCATAACTTCCTCATAAACCTCTTCCATATCCACACGCCCAGCTGGCAAGTGGGAAACACCATCTGTTTCTTCATAACCAATCAATCTTCTTATCAGATCCTCTGTGATGATTATCTCTTTTCCCAACACAGATGATAAAATAAACTTGGGATAAACAGATGCATGAATCCAGAATTCCTTCACAAGCAGAGGGTAAACTGGTCCAAACAACCTATCAAAGTATTTCACCCATCCTTGAGCTCTAACAATGGAGCGAAAATCAAACCCATTGTCAGCCAGAGAATCAAACTCAACCATGGATTCACACAGGACTTCTAGTTTATCAACAGGTGTGAGAAGAGTTCTCTTGGGAGGAGAATATGGAGCAGCACCTAAGTTATCTGAAGTCACAGCAGCCATTGTAGATTGAAACTGAGCAGTTGTTGATGAAGAATACGCCATTGAAGAATGCTTTTTCAAACATTTAGGTTTTGGGTTTTTATGCAGAGAGAACAAGAGATGAAAACGCATGTAAATTATGAGAGTGAAAAGTGTGAAAGTGAATACACAACAAGTATTTATACTAAACACTCAGGCACATCAAAAGTAAGAAAAAAACGCACGTTTGAGCAAGCATTAAATGAAGAGAATAAAATCATTTCAAACAATAAATGCTTCTGACAATTTTGGGGGGAAAACCAAGATTTCTACTATTCAAATTTCACCTCAAACGTCTCTTCAGTTATGTACACACCACCTCTTCAGATTTTGTGTGACACATGTTTACTTGCATGCTGTTCTGAATTCTCTCAAGAAATGAAACGTTAGCCAACATTCAGATCCTCTAAAGATGGTTAGTTCAGAGTTTCACATCAGAAAAAAAATTAATCAGAATAGAATAAATACACAGAAGAAATACTTCAGATGAATTAAGCATTTTTGCATCTGTAACAATTTGCTTCTGATAAATATCATTCTGGACAAAAATCCATACCAATATTTTTCAGAATAAAATTGAATCTATCTTCAAAAAGGGATTTTGTAAAAATATCTGCCCATTGATGATCTGTATCAACAAAGGCTAAGTTTATGATTCCCTTCTGAACATAGTCTCTGATGAAATGATGCTTAATTTCTATATGTTTTGCCTTAGAATGTAAAATGGGATTCTTGGACAAACATATAGAAGAAGTATTATCACAAAAGATAGAAATGTTACTCTCAAAAATTTGATAACCTTCTAGTTGACTTTTCATCCAGAGCATCTGCGTGCTACATCCAGCAGCAGTAATGTATTCAGCCTCTGTGGTTGAAAGTGCAATTGTGGGTTGCTTCTTGCTGTACCAGGAGATTAGATTTCTTCCTAGAAATTGACAACTTCCAGAAGTACTTTTTCTTTCCACTCTGTCACCAGCATAGTCAGCATCACATAATCCAACTAATTTGAAATCATCAGATTTTCTGTAACACAAAGCCACATTAGAAGTACCTTTCAGATACCTTAGAATCCTCTTGACAGCTGTCAAGTGTGATTCTCTATGATCTGATTGGAATCTAGCACACAGACAAACACTGAACAATATGTCAGGTCTAGAAGCAGTGAGATAAAGAAGAGAGCCAATCATACCTCTGTAGAGCTTCTGGTCTACTTTCTTACTTACCTCTTCTTTGCCAAGAGAGCTAGTAGGATGCATTGGAGTCTTTGCCAGCTTGCTGTCAGACATGTTGAATTTCTTCAGAAGTTCTTTAACATACTTTGTCTGATGTATGTAGGTGCACTCTGGAGTTTGATTAACTTGGATTCCTAGAAAGAATCTGAGTTCTCCCATCATGCTCATTTCAAATTCTGCCTGCATACATGTAGCAAACTCCTTTCCAAGCATAATATTTGTTGATCCAAAAATAATATCATCTACATAAATTTGGCAAATTAGAAGATCTTTCTTTATTGTTTTACAGAATAGAGTTGTATCCACTTTGCCTCTGATGAAATTCTTCTCCAGAAGAAAATTACTCAATCTCTCATGCCAAGCTCTGGGAGCTTGTTTTAATCCATATAGAGATTTCTTTAATTTGAAAACATGATCTGGAAATTTTTCATTTTCAAAACCAGGAGGTTGGTGGACATAAACTTCTTCTTCTATGATACCATTAAGAAAGGCACTTTTAACATCCATCTGATACAGAGTGATGTTATTTTGTGCAGCAAAGGAAATAAGAAGGCGTATAGATTCCAACCTTGCCACTGGAGCATATGTTTCAGTGTAATCAATACCTTCTTGCTGACTGTACCCTTGAGCAACCAGCCTTGCCTTATTCCTCTCAACTTCTCCTTTCTCATTTAGCTTATTTCTGAAGACCCATTTTGTACCAATAATATTGAATCCTTGAGGTCTTTGAACTAGATCCCATACATCATTTCTGCTGAATCTGTTTAGCTCTTCTTGCATGGCAATAATCCAGTCATTGTCTTGCAGAGCTTCTTCTACAGAAGATGGTTCAATTTCTGACACTAGTCCAAATAGTGATGCTTCAGATGATTTTAGAAAGGATCTTGTTCTGATGGGATCATCCTTCTTTCCAATAATGACATCCTCTGGATGAGAAGCTTTAATTCTGGATGATGATCCTCTGATAGGTTACTCTTCAGAAATGTTTAGATTATTCATCTGAGAAGTTAAGGGAGTAGCATCTGGAGTTGCTTCTGGTTCCTTCACTTGAAGTTTGTCTGCTTCTGGAACTTCAGAGTCAATAAAGACTACTTCCCTATCTGCAGAGTTATCAACCTGCTTTGGCTTTTCAGAGCCAAGCTTATCATCAAATCTGACATGAATGGATTCTTCCACAATCTATGTCTCAGTGTTGTATACTCTGTAGCCTTTAGAGCGTTCAGAATATCCAAGCATGAAACACTTCTGTGCTTTGGAATCAAACTTGCTCAGATTTTCCTTAGTGTTTAACATATAACAAATACATCCAAAAGGATGAAAATATGAAATGTTGGGCTTTTTGTTCTTCCACAATTCATAAGGAGTCTTTTTCAGAAGAGGTCTAACAGACACTCTGTTCTGAATGTAGCATGCTATATTAATTGCTTCTGCCCAAAAATGTTTTGCCAGATTTGTCTCATTGATCATGGTTCTGGCCATTTCTTGCAAAGTTCTGTTTTTCCTTTCTACAACCCCATTCTGTTGTGGAGTTCTAGGACAGGAAAAATCATGAGCAATGCCATTTTCAGAAAAATATTTTTCAAAATATTTATTTTCAAATTCACCACCATGATCCCTTCTGACTTTTATAATTTTGAAATTCTTTTCATTCTGGACTTGCTTGCAGAAGTCAAAGAACACAGAATGTGACTCATCCTTGTGTTTTAAGAACTTTACCCATGTCCATCTGCTAAAGTCATCAACAATGACCAATCCATACTTCTTGCCTCTGATGGATGCAGTTTTCACTGGTCCAAACAGATCAATATGAAGTAGTTCTAATGGTTTAGAATTAGAAACAACATTTTTTGATTTGAAAGATGTTTTTTTAAACATCCCTTTCTGGCATGCTTCACAAAGAGCATCTGAAGTGAACTTCAGATTAGGGAGTCCTCTGACAAGATTAAGTTTATTAATCTGAGATATACGTCTCATATTAATATGGCCCAATCTTCTGTGCCAGACCCATTGCTCTTCATTAACAGACAAGAGGCATTTAACATTTTGAACTTTAAGTTCTGAAAGATTTATTTTATAAATGTTGTTTTTCCTCTTACCACTAAATAGGATAGAGCCATCCTTCTGACTAATAGCTTTACAACATTTTTGATTAAAGGTAATATCATAACAATTGTCACTTAATTGACTTATGGATAATAAGTTATGCTTTAACCCTTCAAAAAGTAAAACATTAGTAATAGAGGGAAGTTTACCATTTCCAATAGTGCCAGATCCAATGATCTTGCCCTTCTGGTTCCCTCCAAACTTCATGTCACCTCCAGATCTAAGTTCCAGGCTTTGGAACATAGACTTTTCTCCTGTCATGTGTCGTGAGCATCCAGAGTCCAGGTACCATGATTGGTTGACCTTGCTGCTAAGAACATCTGCAACAGGAATTATTTTGTTTTTAGGTACCCAGATCTTCTTGGGTCCTTTGGGGTTAGTTGGTTTGTAGGTTTGCCTAAACTTCTGTTTTACAACATAATGTTTATTCTGGCTTGCCTTGGGTTTAAACACATAAGTATTCTTCTCAGAGCTTGTGTGTTTAATGTCATTCAAGTGACCAAATTTGAATTGAGAATACAGAGGTGTCTTCCTGATGAAAAGTTTGTCAACAGGTTTTGGATTGCTTCCAGATGAAGATTCATATCCAATGCCTCTTCTGTTGTTTCCACTAACACCACAGATCATGGAAGCCATCTTGCTTCTGTCTATGCTCTTAGTGAGAAATCTCTGAAAACTGGAGTCATATTTTTCTAAAATATTTTCACATGACTTAGTCTCAGATTCAGATTCTTGTTGAGTTATTTCAAAGTCATTTTTGATTTTCAAATTTATTTCTTTTTGCTCAACAAGTTCTGTTTTCAGAAGATCAATCTCAGATTCAAGATTGCTTTTCAGCTTCTTATATTTGAGTTTGATGTTGTTATAACTTTTAAGAACTTCTGTTAAAACTTTAATGAGTTCTTCTTTGGTAAGTTTAGCCATTACCTCTTCTGCATCATCATTAGATTCAGATTCTGATTCATATCCTGAGGTACCTTCCTCTTGATCCTCTGTACTGGCCATCAGTGCAACATTTGCACATTCTTCTTCTGATTCAGAAGATGATTCACATTCATCTGAGTCATCCCATGTTGCCATCAGAACCTTCTTCTTTTTGTTGAACTTCTTCTTGGGTTTTTCTTTCTGAAGTTTGGGGCAATCATTTTTGTAGTGCCCAGGTTCTTTGCACTCATAGCACACAACTTCTTTCTTGGCAGATCTTCTGTGACTAGAAGATTCCTTTCTGTTATCAGATCTTCTGAAGTTGTTGAACTTCTTTCCCTTGTGCTTCCAGAGTTTGTTAATCCTTCTGGACAACATGGATAACTCATCTTCTTCTTCAGAGCTTTCTTGAATGACCTGCAAAGCTTTAGCAGTTTTGTTAGATTTTAATGCAACAGATTTACCTTTATCTTTCTTCTGAGGTTTATCTTCCTCAAGCTCAATCTCATGGCTCCTTAGTGAGCTGATGAGTTCTTCTAGAGAGATCTTGTTCAGATCTTTGGCCATCTTCAGGGCAGTCACCATAGGTCTCCATCTGATAGGCAGACTTCTAATGATTTTCTTTACATGATCTGACGTAGAATATCCCTTGTCCAGAACTTTCATCCCAACAGTGAGTATCTGAAATCTGGAGAACATGGCTTCAACAGATTCAGAGTCTTCCATTTTGAAAGCCTCATACTTCTGGATCAGAGCCAGAGCTTTTGTCTCCTTTACTTGAGAATTTCCCTCATGTGTCATTTTTAGGGATTCAAACATATAGTCCTGGCTTTATGGTGATTTCTGAAGTCTTTCTTCTGAGCATCTGTCATAGATTTTCTGTCAATCTTTTTGCCATCCCCATCTGTGGGATGTACATATCCATCTATGACAAGATCCCATAGATCAGCATCATATCCTAGGAAAAAACTCTCAATTCTGTCTTTCCAGTAGTCAAATTTCTCCCCATCAAACATTGGGGGTTTGGTGCTGATCCTATCCATCTCTTCATATTTATTGTTAATATTGGACATTGAATTATCAGCCATGATAACAAATAAATATAAATATCAAAGTATATCTCTCTGGATCTTTACTGACACTGTTAAGTGGTAGCACACTCAGAACCGGAGCTCTGATACCAACTGAAGGTGAGATAATACTTAGAAGGGGGGTGGGGTGGGGGTTGAATAAGTATGAAAAATTAAGACTTTGAAAATAATCACACAATTATTTTTATCCTGGTTCGTTTAAACAACTACTCCATTCCACCCTTCCTAGAGTGATTTGCCTTTCTCAACAAGGACTTAATCCACTATTAAATCAAACTGATTACAATAGTAACACCTAAGAACAACAGTTCTTAGTCTTCTCAAGAGCTACTGATTCCAACTAAATCCTCTTAAGGAATAACCTTTACAATCAATGTAAATTAAATACAAGAGTATTGATGCTTCTATAAAGCTTTTATCACAACAGTGATTTTTCTCTTAAGTTTAAGTACAATAAATTCTAAGAAGAATAAGAATGAAAGAGAGCTTAGAATATAAAGATTTCTTTTCAGCAAATTGTGTAACTGAAGAATATGGTGAAGTTCTCCTTTTATAGGCAGCTGATCCAAGCAAGCTGAGTGTTGAAAAGAGAGTCCCAAAAGGTCTGAGCCTTTTTGTCTTCACATCAAGTGACCTTTCCTAGAAGTAGATGGCACAGAAAAATCCTTTTTGTCTGTGTAAGTGTGTCTAGCACAAATGAGGAAAGAGACGTTGAATAACTCCAACGGATATATTCTTGAATACTTCTTCTTCAGTTTTTAGCAAGTTCTTCAGAATCTGAATGGATCAGAGTCTTCTAATGAAATTCAGAACTTTGCTATATCAGAGTCTTCTGCAGTAGGTGTGCTTTCAGCGTGTTGATCATCAGAGCATCTTTGACACAGAACTTCAGTACTTGACAGCGTTGGTACTTTCAGAAACTTCTGTAGACTAATGCTTTGAGAAACTCTTCAATCAATATTCTTCTATGCTTCAGATGCTTCAGCTTCAGATGCTTCTGATTATCTTCAGATGCTTCTGACTCAGAATGTTCTGGAGCTTCTTGCTTCAGATCCTTTTGGAGACTACGCTCAAGATCTTCTGTAAGGAGCAATCAGATTCTTCTGTAGATGCATCTGGCGCTTCAGAGTCAGGATAACTTCTTGTATCCAAAACAGATTTGCTTCTAGAGAGTTAATTTCAATTCAGTCTGCAGTAACACTCTCAAACAAATTTTAGAGTATATAATTCTTAAATATAAATTTCCTAACAGTTATCATCAAAACAAAGAGTTATTATTAAGAACCAATCTGTGTTCTAACAAGATGCACCTGATACACTATGTAGGATCGAATCTATAGGGCTTCAACGATTCAGTTATGAAGCGTTGGGGATACATGGAGCTGATTGTCACCTTCGGGACATAAGAGACGGCCAAATCCATCAAGGTCCAGTTCTTGGTAATTGATGCCTATCCCTTTACCAGTGCATCTTTGGGCGACCAACGCTGGCCAAATTGATAGTTATGCCCCCCACGATGCACTTTAAGATGAAGTATTACACTTCCAAAGGGCTCGTCACCACCATGCACAGAGACATAGAAGCAACAAAGAGGTGCTTTGAAGCAGCCTCAAAAAGGCTGAGCATCATCCCCACTAGACCAAAGACGTCCAGCAGGCCTGCCGTTTCCTGCAGCTATGACGAGACAAAACCACTTCCCAACATCGACTCCATCGACCTTGACAGCCATTTCTCCAAGGACGACTTGCGGGACCAGAAGAGGAAGGGGAAGGCAATTCCGTCAAACTCGAGCAGTTCTTCTTCCTCGACCAGTAGCAGCGAACCTACCCATCCTTTGCGGCCAATCCCAGATGGAGAGTTTGAGCTAGTCCTCCTTAGGGACGACCCCCACAAGGGAGTGAAGATTGGGACCGACCTCCCCGAACTTGCGAGGAAACAGTTGAAAGCCTGCCTCAGGGAGAATGCTGACCTTTTCGCATGAAGCGCTTCAGAGATGTCCCGAATGGATTCAGATGTGGCCTGCCACGAACTCACCGTCGACCCCACTATAAGGGTAGTAGCCTAACATAGGCGCAAGCAGTCCCCGGAAAAAACAGAGGCTGTCGAGCAAGCTATAAAAGACCTCCTAGAGGAAAATTTCGTTTCGGAAGCCAAGTACACTACTTGGTTGTCCAATGTTGTACTTGTAAAGAAATCTAATGGAAAGTCGTGTATGTATGTTGACTATAACGATCTTAATAAGGCATGTTCTAAAGACGCATATCCCCTCCCCAACATAGACAAATTAGTTGATAATTCTGCCGGTTTTAAATTGTTACCATTCATGGATGCATATTCGAGCTACAACCAGATACCCATGGCCAAAAGCGATAAAAGGTACACAACTTTCATGAATGAATTAGGCAACTATTACTATAACGTAATGCCCTTCTGCTTGAAAAACGGTAGCGCTACCTACCAAAGAATGATGAACAAAGTCCTCCGAGGAGAGATCGAGGATATGCTCGAGGTTTACATTGACGACATGATTGTGAAATCCCATGAGGAATTCGATCATACGCTCCATCTAAAGAAGGTCTTCGAGTAAGCCAGGAAGTATATGATGTGCTTTAATCCGGAAAAGTGCATGTTTTGGGTACGGGTAGGAAAGTTCCTTAGTTTTTACCTGACAGAACGAGGAATCAAAGCCAACCCCGACAAATTCAGAGCCTTCTCCGAATTCCCCATGCCGAGCTCGAAAAAATTAATCCAATCGCCGAATGAGATACTTACCTCTCTGCCCAATTTTGTGGCAAAATTTGCTTAGCATGTGATAACGAGAAAACGCATCGATTATATTGCTAGGTTTCATTAACGTTTTATCGCATATTCACCGTTTTAACACTCGATTTCTCGAGTTTTTCTTACCATTTTGCAGGTACATCATTATATGGAGCTAAATCATAAATTAAGAGCAAAAGGAACAAAAGAAACCATAAAGAGATGAAGAAATGAAGAAGCCTGCAAAAGACTGCATAATTTGTTGCAGCCACGGCCGTCACAAGGGTGTCACGACCGTGACACCCCAATTTGAGCCATCACGACCGTAAGATAGTTGTCACGACCGTGACACTTAAAAACCACAAGTTACGAACGTGAAGACCTTGTCACGACCGTGACAAGGGTAAAATTAGGTTTTTGACTCAGACTACGTCAAGGCATTACGTGAAGATCATTTCTCCTATTTTGTTGCCACGTTCCTGCATTCCTTCCACAAATTCAGCAAGACCCATGCAACAAAGGTCCAAAAATCCAGCCCATTAAGGATTCTATAAATAGTACAAGTTCTATGAACAATGGAGACAGAGCATTTTTTATTCAAATTCCTGCGGAAGCTCTGCCGAACTGTATTAGAACCAGCCTTTCTATTCCTGCATTATTTTTAGTTTTCTGTTTCGTTTTTTTATTGTATCCAAACCCGCCATATAACTATTTCCAACATCAGGAAATTGTTATACATTTATTTGTTTCTAAACCTTCAGCATTCGTTTATTTTCAATTTCCGCCAACTCCAAGCTTTCCGGTCTGTGGAAGAAGGAGTCTGCTCGAATATTTGTTAACCAGGTTTTTCATTATATTGCAATTTAATTTAATTATAATGTTTATTTATTTTTCTGCCATGAGTACGTTATTATTAAATTTTCTGTCTCTGTCTGGTTCAACATCGATGAGTAGCTAAACACCTTAGGGCGGTATGTAGTTATAACAAACTTAACCGGTAAAATATAACCATAGGCTAAAAATAATTAATCACTTAACATTCTGGCTGATACTTTTTAATTGAAATAGACCTTTTCGTTACGAGAGTAAGAAAAGAGTATTAGGTTAGGTCAAGACCACGAGAGTGTGAGATTTTAACCAGATAGCTAAAGTTAGGCATTTAAATTAAACACAGCGAGAGCGCTTTAAGATAAATTAGAATTACTTAGTTTCCAAAAATTACTTCTAAACACTTATGGGCTAGCGAGAGCAGGCATAGGGCTTTAGGGATAAGATCTGATACAAGACCACGAGAGTGTGAGTTGAGGGTATTTAAACTGGTAATCTCTACCGAATAGATTAAGTGAACACCTTTATAAGCCTAGGTTAGATTGACCCACCTAAGTTAGTATAATTACATACCGACCGCCTTAGTATTACTTTATTAAAACTTAAATTTAATTCCGCCTTTAATAGTCTTAAAAATCAACAAAAAATCGTGACAACCATTCGCCTTAGCTAAACTAGAAGTTCATCTAGCACTAAGTAACCATAGAATCCCTGTGGATCGATAATCTTAAATATTACTTCGATAGGCTGTGCACTTGCAGTAAGATACCGCTAGACGCATAAGTAGACACGTCTTTAGCCCATCAAGTTTTTGGCGCCGTTGCCGGGGATTTCTTAATTTAGTTACTAGTGCATTTAGGTAGCATTGTCTAGACTAAGGTATCAACTATTTAATTTAATCTAATCTCCGAGTGTATGCCAAGTACTCGCTCTAAAAGCGAAGACTTGCAACCTCTAATCCCTGAATCGGAACGCTTCTTACACGTAAGAAGACGTATATTCGATTTCGAAAATAATTACAATATTCCAGATCTTCAATTAGATCCTCCTAAACCAGTCGTAAAATCAAAGGACGCAGAGATGGTTGAAGAACAGACTCATCCACTCAAGTATTACGCTAATCCTTCGCAAGCTGAACCGCATTCGAGCATTGCAGCGCCGACTATCAACCGAAATGATTTCGAACTAAAACCTTCATTGATATCAGCCGTGCAACAAAATCAATTCGCCGGAAATCCTACCGAGGATCCGAATCTTCATCTTTCAATCTTTGTGCAATATGCAGATACCGTAAAAGCCAATGGAGTTACCCAAGAAGCTATTAGACTATGTTTATTTCCTTTTTCGCTTCGAGACAGAGCAAGAGCTTGGCTTCAATCTCTGCCTTCGAACTCAGTAACTACGTGGGAAGAACTTAAGAGAGTTTTCTTGAATAGGTATTTTCCACCTAGCAAGATAGCTATGCTGAGAGCTCAGATCAACGGATTTAAGCAAAGAGAAAGTGAATCATTATTCGAAGCTTGGGAACGCTATAAGGATCTACTGAGACTTTGTCCACATCATGGATTAATAGAATGGATGGTCATACATACCTTCTATAATGGACTCTTGTACAATACAAGAATGACAATTGACGCTGCCGCGGGTGGTGCATTGATGGACAAAGAATATAATGACGCCTATGCACTTATCGAAAGTATGGCTCAAAATCATTACCTTTGGGGAAGCGAGAGAGTCGCAACTGAGAAACCAACAAAGGGAGGTATGTACGAAGTAAGTAGTATGGACCAAGTCAATGAGAAGTTTGACCAACTAAGCCAAAAGATCGATAACTTGGCCATAACACCTACAGCCACCGTGGCTGCAGTAACACCTAACTCTGAGTTATGTGGAGTCCCAGGACACGAAATTTCTGATTGTCAACTATTGGCAGGAACTCCCACTGATCAAGTGAATTATGCTCAAGGAAACCCTTACTCAAACACATACAACCCAAGTTGGAAGAATCATCCGAACTTCTCCTATAAGAATAACAATGCTTATTACGCACCAGGTCAAGCACCAGCTACATCACCAGGATATCAAAAGACTGCTCCTAATATCCCTAGAAAATCGAACCTTGAATTGATGATGGAGAACTTTATAGCTAACCAATCTCAAACAAACAAGGACTTCTTAAACCAAAACATTCACACTAGTGAGCAAATTAAACAATTAGTGAGCAAAGTAGATGCATTAGCTACACATAACAAAATGCTTGAAACTCAGATTTCACAAGTAGCTCAACAACAAGCACCTACTGCTGCACCAGCTGGAGTATTCCCTGGACAACCTCAACCTAATCCGAAAGGACATGCTAACGCTGTAATATTAAGAAGTGGCAAGGAACTTGACGGACCTACCGATCCAAGACTTGACAATCCAGCCATGTACCAAAAACCGGATAAACCGACTGAAGTGGTGAATGATCCAGAAGAAAAGGAAGATGACAATCGAGAGGTAGTGGAGAAAGAACAACCTTATGTGCCTCCACCACCCTATAAACCACCAATTTCGTACCCTCAAAGATTAATAAATTCCAAGACGACGGGTCAATTTAAGAAATTTGTCGAACTTCTGAAACAGTTGAATATTACTATTCCGTTTACAGAAGCAATTACCCAAATACCCTCGTATGCTAAGTTTTTAAAAGAAATCTTATCCAATAAGAAAAAGATAGAGGATAACGGAACAATTACACTTACTGCCGAGTGTAGCGCCATAATTCAGAATACAATGCCTCCTAAGCTAAAAGATCCAGGAAGTTTCTCTATACCCTGTGTAATAGGAAAATTCGTCATTGACAAAGCTCTATGCGATTTAGGAGCCAGTATCAGTGTTATGCCCTTAACGATTTGCAAAAGGCTAGACATGGGAGACCTAAGACAAACTAAAATGTCTGTTCAACTAGCCGATCGCTCTGTTAAATATCCTGTAGGCATACTAGAAAACGTCCCAGTACGTATAGGACAATTCTACATCCCTACTGATTTTATAATCATGGACATCTCTGAAGACTCCACTACACCTATCATACTAGGAAGACCATTCTTAGCTACCGCCGGAGCTATAATAGACGTAAAAAGAGGAAAGCTAACCTTTGAAGTAGGTGAAGAGAAAGTTTAATTTGTTTTAACACAATTCTTACAATCACCAGCTATAGAGGATACATGCTATCTATTGGACGTAATTGACGAATGTGTAAGAGAAATGGAACTGAAAGAGACCACTTATTCTGAAATAATGAAAATTCAAATCCCTCCGATTTTCGAAGATGATAATTGGCGAAAACCGTATCAGGATGATAGTCTAAGCGAAAGTTTAGCACTTACACCGGATCCCATGCCAAGTAAAGATAAACCTACATTAGGATTAAAAACTTTACCTCATAACCTAAGGTACGAATTCTTAGACGTTGAATGTAAAAGACCAGTTATAGTAAATTCCAGTTTAGGAACTATAGAAACAAAGAAACTTTTAGATGTCTTGAAGAAATATCCAACTGCATTAGGATATAACATATCTGATCTCAAAGGAATATGTCCTTCAGTTTGTATGCATCGTATTCTGCTAGAAGAAGATTGCAGAACCTCCAGAGAATCTCAAAGAAGAATTAACCCAACCCTTAGCACTGTAGTAAAAGAAGAAGTTAAGAAATTATTAGATGCCGGGATAATATATCCAATCTCTGATAGTGAATGGGTTAGTCCAATACATGTAGTGCCAAAGAAAGGAGGTATCACTGTTGTGAAAAACTCTCAAGGCGAATCGATATCGCAAAGAGTAGTGACGGGATATAGAGTGTGCATAGATTATCGTAAACTAAACAAAGCCACTCGAAAAGATCATTTCCCACCACCTTTCATAGATCAAATGTTAGAACGATTAGCCAAGCATTCTTACTTCTGTTATCTTGACGGTTACTCAGGATTTTTCCAAATCCCTATCCATCCTGATGATCAAGAGAAGACTACATTCACATGTCCTTATGGAACGTTCGCTTATAGGCGAATGCCCTTTGGATTATGCAATGCTCATGCAACCTTTCAAAGATGTATGATGTCAATCTTCGCAGATTTTATAGACAACATCATGGAAGTGTTCATGGACGACTTCTCTGTATGCGGGCAAAGTTTTGAAGGATGCTTATCGAACTTAGAAATGGTGTTAGAAAGATGTGTAAAAGTAAATCTCGTGCTTAACTGGGAGAAATGTCATTTTATGGTCAACGAAGGAATAGTATTAGGTCATGTAATATCCGACAAGGGAATTAAAGTTGATAAAGTTAAGATTGAAGTACTAAAAGATCTTCAACCCCCTAAAACCATTCGAGAAATACGAAGCTTTGTAGGACACGCCGGTTTTTACCGACGATTCATCAAAGATTTCTCGAAAATCACTAAACCTCTTACTGGTTTATTAATGAAAGACGCTGAGTTCATATTCAATGAAGATTGTCTTAAAGCATTCGAAACTCTAAAAACAACCCTCATCACCGCACCAATCATGCAATCCCCTGACTGGAGATTACCTTTTGAAATCATGTGCGATGCGAGTGACTATGCTGTAGGCGCAGTTCTAGGCCAGAGAAAGGAAAAGAAACTTCATGCGATTTACTATGCCAGTAGAACCTTAGATTCTGCCCAGATGAACTACGCTACTACCGAAAAAGAATTGTTAGCAGTTGTCTTTGCGCTTGACAAATTCCGTTCTTACCTAGTTGGAGCGAAAATAATCATTTACACAGACCATGCTGCTATCCGATATCTATTATCTAAGAAAGATGCTAAACCAAGACTCTTAAGATGGATTTTACTCTTACAAGAGTTTGATCTAGAAATAAAAGATAAGAAAGGTACTGAGAACGTCGTAGCGGACCATTTATCTAGAATAGAAGGTATTAAACCCGAACAAGTGTCGATTAACGATGATTTTCCGTATGAACAGCTGATAGCACAAATAGGAAGCGACCTAGCTCAGTTAGATATAAATGAACCAGAATCCGTGGAAACAATCCAGACAACTGTAGGACTGCCATGGTACGCTGACATTGTCAACTACCTAGCCGCAGGAGCTCTTCCACCCGATCTAACCTATCAGCAGAAAAAGAAATTCTTTCATAATCTGAAACATTACTATTGGGATGAACCATTATTGTTCAAAAGAGGACCAGATGGAATCTTTCGCCGATGTATTCCCGAAGAAGAAATAGAAGATGTCATTGCTCAATGCCATTCATCTCCTTATGGTGGACATGCAAGCACTTCCAAGACTTGTGCAAAAATCTTGCATGCCGGCTTATTCTGGCCTAATCTATGGAAGGATGTCCACATCGCTGTTATAAATTGCGATCGGTGTCAACGCACTGGCAATATTTCGAGAAGAGATGAAATGCCTCAAAAAGGAATTTTAGAAGTAGAAATCTTTGACGTCTGGGGAATAGATTTCATGGGACCATTCCCATCATCTTTCGGTAATAATTACATACTCGTAGCTGTTGATTATGTTTCGAAATGGATTGAAGCCATAACTTCTCCTACAAACGATACACGAGTAGTAATAAAGCTTTTCAAAAATATAATCTTTCCCAGATTTGGTGTGCCTAGACTCGTCATAAGTGACGGTGGCTCGCACTTCATTTCAAAAATCTTTGACAAATTACTATCTAAATATGGAGTAAGACACCGTGTGGCTACACCATATCACCCACAAACAAGTGGACAAGTCGAAGTCTCAAACAGAGAAATTAAACAAATCTTAGAAAAGACTGTCGCCATATCTCGGAAAGATTGGTCATCTAAACTTAATGAAGCTTTATGGGCTTATAGGTCCGCTTACAAGACACCCATAGGTACCACACCTTTCAAACTAGTTTATGGAAAATCTTGTCACCTTCCAGTAGAACTAGAACACAAAGCTTATTGGGCGATCAGAACTCTCAATATAAACTATAATGCTGCAGGAGAAAAGCGAATCCTAGACATTAACGAATTAGAAGAATTAAGGTTAGATGCATATGAGAATGCTAAGATATATAAAGAAAGAACTAAGCGATGACATGATAAACGCCTGTCTAGGAAAGAATTTAGTGTGGGAGACGTTGTACTCCTCTTTAATTCAAGACTTAGGCTCTTTCTTGGAAAATTAAAATCTAGATGGTCAGGACCCTTTGAAATAACTAAAGTATTCCCGAGTGGAGCAATAGAAATTAAGGGTAGGAATAGTGAACCATTCATAATAAACGGACAACGTTTAAAACATTATCATAAAGTTGAAAATAGAGATTATGCGAATAATCTAAAGCTTTTAGAATTATCCACTAATTCCCCTGATTAATCTAAACCTAAGCATTACGTCAGGCTTTTGACGATAAAAACAGCGCTTAGTGGGAGGCAACCCATTTACTTATTTAATTATTTAAACTATTCTTTTCTTTTAGCATATTGTTATTTATCGTTTTACTATTTGTTTAATTGTTTTGTCATTTTATAGTTTTATTTTATATTACTATTATTGCCATTACACTATGCATTTCATTTTCTTATTTTTATCTTAAATCACTTTTTACAGATTTTCTAAAGTCTTTTCCACTGATTTGTTTCCCCCATATTTGCACTGACCATGGCTAACCAACCAACTAACCATATGGAAACCAAATTTAGAGGTAGGAACCAAAGAATGAAGTTTGAAGAGTTATCACAGAGGAAAATGGATTTGACCCTGTACCCGGATGATAAGACTATGGAAACCCTAGGTATACATGATAGTGTCATGTACTTGTTAAACCGACTCGGATGGGAGAATGCATTAATCCAACATAAGTTTGTGACTTACCGCGAGCTCACCCTTGAGTTCCTTAGCTCCTTAATTTACCTACCTGAGCACGGTTTTGGATTTAGGAAAGGATTTATTAGTTTCCGCCTATTTGGAATAGAATATGACTTTAACCATAAAGAACTAGCTGACTTGTTAGGATTCCCTAGTGGACCATTTGCTTTTACTACCACACAGGTAGAATTGATGGATATGGAGCTAGATTTCTTTTGGGGAACTTTAACCGGAAACTACCACCCTGAACCAAATAACATGAATAATGATGAGATCCATAATCCTGCTCTCCGTTACTTCCATAAATTCCTTGCCCACACCTTCTTTGGAAAAGAAGAAAACATTACTGGAGTTTCTAAAGATGAAATATTTATTATGTCATGTTTCACTAATGGACAGCCTGTTAATGTTGTACCTTTCATGATGCAAACCTTCACCCGTATCCAAGAAGAACCTGAATTACCTATATTAGTAGGAGGTCTTGTAACCATGATTGCTGATGCCATAGGACTTAGGTACCAACTGCACAGGTGCAACCGTCTAGGAACAACCCGCCCTATGAATCTTAATTTCTGCTTCAATAGACATATCATAAGGAATTTAGGACATCCACCTTTTGATTACCTAATCCGGAACGAAGTAGTAACCCTGTTCACATTGCCTAACCATGCTAGAGTAAGTGTTCAAAATAAGGATAACTGGCTTTATGAGTTAAACCCACCTGATTATCCATCTACTCCTGAAACACCTCAGTCTTACAAGATAAAAGATGATATAATGACCGCTGTCGAAACTGACCCTGAGACACCTCCTGGTTACCATGACATTGACCACACTGAAGAAGTACATGAAACCCCTGAAGTGAATCAAGGAGATTATGCTAACAACTTACAAAACATCATGAACACTCTCAATGCTTACCAAACTGACATTAATTTATTTAAAGAAGACATTAAGAGCATGCGATTGGACATTATAGGATTGACTGACATAACCTGCGAACAATTCTATCACTTGAACTCCGCCATCGAAGACTTGAAGAAACGCTTTTGAAAATGCTATAAGTGATTTAGTTTATTTTTCTCATTGTTTTCGTTTCTAGTTAGATTTATTTTTCGGAACAATTTCATACCGTAATTTTCGTTTATGTAACTTCATTTTCAATTACTTTATGCAATGCACCTTTAATTCCAAAATTTCCCCATTTTTAGCAATTTATATATTTTTCATTCTATGTACTGTTATGCTTGCATTATTTCATATTATATACAATCTCTCATGCCATGCAAGTTAGTATAGTACTGTGTTGAAATTATATACTATATGGTGTTTATAATTTAATATGAGTGTTAGTGAAGAAAATACATTATTATAAAATATGTGAATTAAGTGAGAAAATGTTTTTCTGGAAATTATTCAACGAAGCGTGCCCTCACGGTCGTCATACCCATCTCACGATCGTGACGTGCTTAAATAGCGTGTCACGACTGTCACACCCCTGTCACGACCGTGACAACCCCTATTACAGGAATCGTGAGAAACATAACTGTTTCTCTTCGTGCCTCTTCTTCTTCTTCTTCCTCCATAACTTCCTCAAAACTACCCATTTTCTCCATAACCTCCGTAACCTCCCCATTACCAACATTAACCCCCCATTATCATAACCTATCACATTCTCACTCTCCATTATTTATCCCGAATCAATATTTCTTTCATTTTACCATTTTTTCACAAAACATCAAAAAATCTTCATTCTTCACTCTAAGCTCTTGCATGCAATGGATTCTATTACTTTTAGAGACGGTGATGCTGGAGAAACTCAGAGAGAACGTTTTCTCCGATTCCAAAACCGCGGTGTGCAACCTACACGTTACATTGACACTGTCTGTTTGAGGGAACTCGGAATGCTTGCCAGTGTTACAAGCCTGCTTCAAAAAGTCGGTCTGTAGGATCTTTGCAGTCAACCTCAGCCCACATTCGAGCTTCTGACACTGGAGTTCTTAAGCTCATTCAGTTACATCACCGGTACCGGTTCTCAGAGTCAACTCACCGGTGTCGCCAAATTCAGATTGCATGGCCAAGAGTTCAACATTTCACAAACCAGGATAGCCGAGTTGTTAGGCTTCGATCACAGAACTGAAGCTCACCGTCGCGTGCCCGATAATTTTAGTGAACAAGCTTTCACTCTATGGCACGACTTAACCAACACCCGTGCATCAGCCTTCCAAAGCCTCAACGCTACGCACATTCACAACCCAGCAATCCGCTATTTCCACCGCGTCATATGCAACACCATCTTCGCTCGAGAAAGCAACCATAAGCTCAACTCCAAGGAGCTTCTATTCTTACACTGCGCTCTTAATGACGAGCCGATCAACGCTGCCCCTTTCATGCTTTATCATATCCAGGCCATTGCACACAGAGGCTCCACCCCGTTCTTCATAGGCGGCATTGTCACCACCCTCGCCATTCAGTTGGGGCTTGGTGACTTGGTCGTTAATCAGCCTCACCTAGCCGCAGAATTCCTCACCAAGAGTTATTGCAGGTCCGCTCACCTGATTGCGCAGCGAGAGGATGGCAGGTATAGCCCTGTTGTCCATGGCACCATTTTCCATCATATCATTCTGCCGTCCCGCGACCGCATCGATCCATCCAGCCGAGCCAACTGGCTCTTTGTTTTACCTGTTGCTGCCGATCACGTCCCTATTCATGATGATCAGGCAGACCCTCCAGCGGATGAGATGCAGGACGCTATGGATGCAGCTGAGCCTGTCTAGGATATACCAGAGACATCTACCCGACAGCCCCCTGCTCCCGAAATCACACTTGAGGAAGTCCTCCGTGCGATTCATCAGCAGAACCAGATGAACGCCGCACTGGAGCGAAGGCAGCAGGAGCAGTATGATGCTTTACTCAGCACTATTGCAGCAAACCAGGAAGCTACTAATGAGAAGTTTGGAGAAATTTTCAGCGAGCTAGAAGCCCTCCGCATTAACATCACTGCTGCCTCCGGCACCGGTTCTGATCCTGAAGCGACTCCTTCCAGACGCCGCTCCCGCACCAGAGGCCGAGCCCGCGGTCCTCAGCAGCCATAGTTTTAGTTTGCTTATGTTTGTTTTTCGTTTTTGTCGTTGTACTGTACTTTTACTGCATTTATATCACAACATTGAGGACAATGTCTGATATAGTGTGGGAGAGGTACCTTTCATTTCCGCATTTTCCCTTTTTCGCACTTTTCCATTTCGTTGTATTTTCAATTCCGTCGTATTTCTTTTCGCAAGTTAATGAAATGAGCAAATCTTTGTGCTATTTTCTTTAATTTCGAACTTTCCCCGATTATTTAGCTATACCAGAAAAAATCTTTAATTATTCGCATTACCCGACTTACCTACGGAATCGTAATTAGGAAGCCGAGAACGATTAAACAAGACCAATACAATCTTAACATCTTTGACTCCCTACTTAAGCAATTCCATCCCGATTACCATTACGAGTACACTTTTAGTTTCAGTTCAAAAGTAACCCCTAGTAGTTTATACTAGCAGTCAGCACCGTCTGAACACAAACCACGTGGGGAGCCGATGAATATAAGCGTTTGATGCCTAATCAATAATGATCCTTCATATCTCGATGCAAAATGAAAAGAAATTGCACCAAAGTACACGGTCGCATATAAGAAACGAGAAATATGAGAAGGAGTCCGTTGCAAGTTGGTTCAGAGGTACTGGTTCTGAACTCGGTAGGGCGTGCTACGGCTCGATCCCCCACAACCTCCAAATCGGATAAAATATGTAGGGTCACCACACTCGTGTACCAGACCCCGTGCTAAAAAAGGATCAAAGTCGCTAACCGGCTACTCCACTACGTGCGTGCTAAGGCAAAGGGCTTAATGTGATTGCGCTAGAATGAAACCGGGCAAAATAAGATCGAAAAACTCCAGGTGAAATCGTAATGTAACTGCCGATTGTTTCGTTTAACGGGAAGTCGACGACATAGTTTGTTGCTTGTGTCATTAGTGTATTGGTAGTGTTCTATCAAAGTACCGGATTATCCGACAAAACGATCCCTCGTACGGTTTGTTATGAGTATGCATGAATAAAATCTTGTCCGCCGATTTTCAACCGACTATTTTCTTGAGGACAAGAAAAGGTTTAAGTTTGGGGAAGTTTGATAACGAGAAAACGCATCGATTATATTGCTAGGTTTCATTAACGTTTTATCGCATATTCACCGTTTTAACACTCGATTTCTCGAGTTTTTCTTACCATTTTGCAGGTACATCATTATATGGAGCTAAATCATGAATTAAGAGCAAAAGGAACAAAAGAAACCATAAAGAGATGAAGAAATGAAGAAGCCTGCAAAAGACTGCATAATTTGTTGCAGCCACGGCCGTCACAAGGGTGTCACGACCGTGACACCCCAATTTGAGCCATCACGACCGTGACACTTAAAAACCACAAGTTACGAACGTGAAGACCTTGTCACGACCGTGACAAGGGTAAAATTAGGTTTTTGACTCAGACTACGTCAAGGCATTACGTGAAGACCATTTCTCCTATTTTGTTGCCACGTTCCTGCATTCCTTCCACAAATTCAGCAAGACCCATGCAACAAAGGTCCAAAAATCCAGCCCATTAAGGATTCTATAAATAGTACAAGTTCTATGAACAATGGAGACAGAGCATTTTTTATTCAAATTCCTGCGGAAGCTCTGCCGAACTGTATTACGAACCAGCCTTTCTATTCCTGCATTATTTTTAGTTTTCTGTTTCGTTTTTTTATTGTATCCAAACCCGCCATATAACTATTTCCAACATCAGGAAATTGCTATACATTTATTTGTTTCTAAACCTTCAGCATTCGTTTATTTTCAATTTCCGCCAACTCCAAGCTTTCCGGTCTGTGGAAGAAGGAGTCTCCTCGAATATTTGTTAACCAGGTTTTTCATTATATTGCAATTTAATTTAATTATAATGTTTATTTATTTTTCTGCCATGAGTACGTTATTATTAAATTTTCTGTCTCTGTCTGGTTCAAAATCGATGAGTAGCTAAACACCTTAGGGCGGTATGTAGTTATAACAAACTTAACCGGTAAAATATAACCATAGGCTAAAAATAATTAATCACTTAACATTCTGGCTGATACTTTTTAATTGAAATAGACCTTTTCGTTACGAGAGTAAGAAAAGAGTATTAGGTTAGGTCAAGACCACGAGAGTGTGATATTTTAACCAGATAGCTAAAGTTAGGCATTTAAATTAAACACAGCGAGAGCGCTTTAAGATAAATTAGAATTACTTAGTTTCCAAAAATTACTTCTAAACACTTATGGGCTAGCGAGAGCAGGCATAGGGCTTTAGGGATAAGATCTGATACAAGACCACGAGAGTGTGAGTTGAGGGTATTTAAACTGGTAATCTCTATCGAATAGATTAAGTGAACACCTTTATAAGCCTAGGTTAGATTGACCCACCTAAGTTAGTATAATTACATACCGACCGCCTTAGTATTACTTTATTAAAACTTAAATTTAATTCCGCCTTTAATAGTCTTAAAAATCAACAAAAAATCGTGACAACCATTCGCCTTAGCTAAACTAGAAGTTCATCTAGCACTATGTAACCATAGAATCCTTGTGGATCGATAATCTTAAATATTACTTCGATAAGCTGTGCACTTGCAGTAAGATACCGCTAGACGCATAAGTAGACACGTCTTTAGCCCATCAGCATGCACTTCCCTTTTTCAAACTCCTCCGTAAAGAGGCAGCTTTTGAGTGGATGGAGGAATGCGACAAAGCCCTACTCCACCTAAAGCAGACACTATTGGAAACTCTGGTCCTCTCCTCACCAGACAACAGGGAGACCCTCTATCTCTATCTCGCCGTCATAATCGAAGCTATCAGTGCATGCCTCATTCGTGAAACCCCAGAAGGGCATAAGCCCATATATTTTAGGTATCAACAAATTGAAAAATTAGGCCTGGCCCTCATCAATGCAAAAAAGAGGCTGAGCCACTATTTTCTAGCCCACACCAATGTGGTACACACGGACCAGCCCATGAGGCAGTTGTTGGTCCGTCCATACATGGCCGATAGGATGCTCAAATGGTTGCTGGAGCTGTCCGAGTTAGATATAAAGTACGAGAGCAGAAAGTCCCTCAAAGTCCATGTTTTGGCTGACTTCATAGCGGAAATGACCATGCTTGTCTCCCTGACTTGTGGAGCACGCAAGTGGACAATCTTTGTCGATGGAGCGTCCATCTTGACGGGGGAGTGGAGCAGACGTCATCTTGGAAAATGAGGAAGGTATCCTCGTCGAGGTCTTGCTCTCAGTGTTTCCCCACCTTCAACAATCAGGCAGAGTATGAAGCTTTCCTTACGGGCTTATGACTCGCCGAGGACCTAGGAGCCGAGGAAGTCGTAATCTGCAAAGATTCTCATCTCAAAGCCCTCAAAGTACGGGGAGAATATCAATCCAAAAACAATAACCTCTCTAAATACTTGACCTTGGTCAAAGAAAAATTGACAAAGTTCACATCCGTGGAAGTAAAGCATATTCCTCGTGAACGTAATGTCCGGGAAGATGTCCTGTCGAAGTTAGCGAGCACAAAAAAAAAGGAGGAAACAAATCCGTCATCCAGTAGATACTTCCTCGACCAAGCATCAAGAAAACTCCCCCAACCTCGATGTAATCGTCAGTGGCGACAACGACTGGTGGGTGACCCCCGTTTACAACTACCTGGCCAAGGACGAACCACCATATGACCTAAAGGAGGCTAGCGTGGTCAAGCGCAGAGCTTTTTCCTATGTCCTAGTCGACAATAAGCTTTACAACGAGGGTTCTCCATTCCCCTCCTCAAATGCATCGAGGAAAACATGGTCGCCCACATCTTGCCCAAAATTCACGAGGGAATCAACGCCTAGTACCTCAAAGGAAGATCCCTGGCTAGGAAGGCTCTACGAGCAAGATATTATAGGCTGACCATGCAACATGATGTGAAGGAGCATGTGAAAAAATGCGACAAATGCCAACGTCATAGGGACATGCACCTCGCACCGTCGAACGAGCTCAAAACTATGTCCTCCCTGTGCCCCTTTGTAGGATAGGGCCTAGACATCCTAGGACCATTCGTCGTAGGATCATATCAAAACAAATACCTGATCATGGGCATGGATCATTTTACAAAGTTGATAGAAGAAGAGGCCCTAGCCAAATTAACAGCCCAAAACATTCTTCTTTTCTAAAAGCGAAACATTCTTGCCCGATTCGGCATTCCCGAGGTAATCAGCACCGACAACGAGACACAACTCACAGACAAAAATTTCCAAAAATTTATCGCCAAACTGGGCACTAAACAACACTTTGCATCCGTCGAGCACCCATGAATGAACGGGAAAGCCGAAGTAGCGAACAAAGTAATCCTACATGGTCTCAACAGAAGGTTGGACGAAACCAAAAAACAGTGGGTCGAGTAGCTGCACAGTGTGCTCTGGGCCTACCGAACCACGCCCCACTCGACAATCGGGGAAACTCATTTCTGTTTAGCCTACGGGACTGAGGTGGTGATCCCTATCGAAATACATGTCCCCTCTAGGAAGACTGAAGCTCCCCTGGATGAAGAGGCGAACGACGAGGCACTTAGGGAGGAGCTTGATCTCATCGAAGAGGTCCGATTAGGGGAAGCCCTCTATGTGGCCTCGTTGAAACAAAAAATAACGATCAGGCATAACGCCAAAATCATACGACGAGACTTCCATGTATACAGTCTTATCCTAAGAAGAAATTACAAAGATTCTCGTGAAGGAAAAGCCCCTGCAAACTGGGAGGGGTCCTACCGTGTTCGAGCAAAAATATAAAATGGAGCCTACTACCTATAACATATTGACTAGGAAGAACACGCTCGACCTTGGAATGCAAAAAAGCTAAAACAATATTATAGTTAAGGCAACAATAGTCGACGTGCTCCATTAAAACGACGAGCACATTGTACCAACCTGAAGTGCGCGCCCCGGTACAAGTGATGCATACTAAAATCAATAAAGATATGCTTTTACTCTGGAACGAGAAAAACCCCTTCTTGACAGTAGTCCCTCGACGGAGCCCGCCATCACCACAGTACCACAAAAGGCAGAATGCCCAGCTCGCGATGGGAAGTTAACGCTGCAGGACTCAGGCCACAAACACAACCTAAGCTCTGCTCTCTTTCCCGGAAACTACCCAGACCTTTCGACCAGTTCCCTTCACTATCGAACACCTATTCATCGAGTAGACCGCAAAACTGAAAAATCAGTCATAAAAGCAACCCATACAATGGGAACTCACTACGAGCAGCACATAACACTTAGCGATACTAAGCAAATTAAAAACATGCATGTACAAATATCCAAAATAACTCATACATAAGCGACCACCACTACCAAAATTATATATTAAAAAATAAACGGCCACAAGGGCCGTGATTGTAAGGGTTACATAAAAAAGGGGCCAAGCCCCATCAAATGAAATTACAAAGTACGACACGTACGCCGGAAATACAAAGAAAAAAATCAATCAGCGAGTGGTTGCGGTTCCTCGTTGCCTTGCTACACATCCTCCTTGCCAAACTTGAGGAAATCTGGGAAGACAGTCTGGCCGCCCACCATGTTGTGGAGGAACCCTGTCCCCTTAGTGAACAGTTCAACTCTGGGGGTTCAAAACTTTCAGTTGCTCCACCATGTTGTTGAAGGCCTCCTCGGCGGCCCCCAGACTGTCTTCCTCAGCCTAGTTGATCTGGGCAACAAGCTCGGCACGAGTCTTCAGACTCTTCACCTCATTGCTCTCGTCCTCGGCAAGAGTCGCGACAGTCAGTAGAGGAATGACAATATCCTCTGCGGCTTTTTTTCTGTGGCTGAGGTGTCCCGCTCCATGGTAACCTTGGCCAGAGTTTTTTTCAGCTCATCCGCCTTCTTTGCCGCCTCCTCAGCATCCTTCAGCTTCTCCTCCAGAACTGCATTGGTAGCCTAGGTCATTTTCAGCTCTGCCTTTTGAAAGGCCCTGTTATGGTGAGAATCAGATATCAAGCTATTAATTAACTTGAATCATAAATCATTGAAACTCACCACCAAGATTTGAATTATCCAAAGGAAAGGGTAAAGATTGAAGAAAACTCTAAGTGCGCTATGTAACAACGAAGGGAAGGTTTTAGCATCCTGAGTATTTGCAGTAGTTTATATGAACCTCTTGTTAGTATTTTTGTTATTCTCAAGTTTGCTTACTAAGGGAAGTGTGCTAAGCTAAAGACCTAAGGTATATACAAAGTGTGCTTTCCAAGGCATCGCATCTCGTGTCTACGTATCTAGACTAGGATGGAATCAGAGCATTCGTAGTTCACCTAACTAGGATGAAGGAACTCTTGACAATGGTCAAGGTTCCAAGGGGAATAAGTATTCATAATAATGATACTTACATAGAGTTAACAAACTCTCTAAGTCTAAGTTGAAATACTAAATCGGGGGATTACTTTAACAAAAGTCAAAAGGGGGAGGTGAGTACACATAAAAATGGTACACACATAGAGTTAACAAACTCTAGACCTAAGCTCTAAGTTATAGGACTCCTAAAAAGGTATGCTAAGGTCTTGACTTAACAAAGTCAAAGGGATATAAGTTCTAACTTAAGGCTAAGTTGAAGGACCTAATGGTTCTAACAAGGTCAAGGAAAGGCTAAAATAATGAGCTATCTATGACATTAACTCAATAGAGTGTCTTTCTTTTGGACTAAGGAACAAAAAGGCAACTCTTTAGGATGAGAGCTAACAAGCTACATAACATGGGGAAAACTTAACAAAGTTAAGAGGTATCAAAAACAAGGTGATATTCAAGTACACTTTTCAAGCATATATTCATTCAAGTATGATGAAAATATATGATCATGGTAACATCCAAGAAGATAAGGGAAAGTATATGACAACATCAAGCAAAGATTGATGAAGATAACAGATGACAAGGTAACAACCAAGCATTCATTCAAAGAAGTTTAGAATTAAATCAAATGGTTACAACCAAAGGTAATTTCAAACATGGATACATCAAAATAATCATGAACCAAGGTTCTCACAAGACTAAACATCATAGATAACAACTTGAAGTACAAGCAATCATGCATAAGTCAAAACATTACTTATCATGGCAAATTTCAAAACTCATGATCAACATGCATAAATCATGACAATGTTTAAAGCTTGGATACAAGCCAAATAAAGTAGAGGTAACAACCAAACATTCTTGAACAAGAATGAGACATGTATGACAACAACATTTGGGTAGAGATATAAATTATCAAGGGATAACATATGAACATATAAATCAAGATTATATCACATAAGTCAAGTAGAAATAATACTTGAAAACGTCATGGACGTGAGATGAAAATGTATAAACAAGTAGGTAACAACAAACATGTAAATTGGGGTTCAATCATGGCTTTTAGGAAGGAGATAACATCACAAGGTTCTCACATACAAACATATATCCTAAGATTACAATCTAAGGCACAAAAGCATTTAAGAAACACTTCAACATGATATGACAAGCATAAACCACATGCATACATTAATATTTACACAAACATGGAGGAAGATTACATGTTGAGAGCAAGGTAATAACCAAAGGTTCAATGGCATGAACAAGAGAAGATTTCAACACATATTTACATGTAAACAACATTTAAACAAGCATGAAATAAAGGTGAATCAAAGAGGTACAATGTTACAACATCATACAAGCTTAACAAACAATGTAATGAGGTTTAAATTAAACAAACATGCAAGGAAACCATAGGGAAGGATCAAAGAAAACAACAAGGTTCTTAAGAGAGACCCTAAAAAGTATCAAACTTTGAATACACACAAATGTAAGAAAAATATTTTTTTTTGAAAATAAATCTTGCTTAAGAAACCATAAAAACAAGTATTAAAAAAAGGTAATGGACACCATAGGGTTTGAACCCATGCCATGGAGGTTCCAACCCAAAACTAAGACCATCTGAGTTGCGCGTGCGTTATGAATAAGGATAGAAGACATGTAATTATATAGCAAAAACAATAAAGATGTCAGAAAAAAAACAAAATACCAAAAGGGTTTATCAGCAGGATCGAACCCAGACAAGGCAAGGCAAGGTTCTACCAATGGGTGGCTATTACATCTAGTTATTTTAAAACAACTTCACATGGCCAAATCAGCACCCAGTCAGATTCATCTCCTTCCTCGCTCTCTCATTTTCTTTCTTTCTCGTACCCTAGAAAAAATACACCATGGGCAGACCTTCCATCCCATGTATCTCTTTCATTTTTCCACCAAATCAAATGATGTAAAAAACAAAATCACAATATTTTTAACAAGGAACAATAATATAACATTGGTTTGACATAACACTCAACATATAAAGCACAATACCCTCGACAACAGTGCAGCACCAAAAACTTCAACATGTTACAACATGAAGTATTCAAACCAAACAAAGCAAGCATTCATTCAGAATCACAAAATAGAAAACATACTACATTTTTCTATTCAAATAGCATCAAATCAGTGCATGAATATGAGAGTTTTAAAGGTCATAATTTCTTACCTCTTGGAAAAAGTCCAAGGCTTCTTTTCAGATACTGCAGATACAAGATAACAATCTCCACAACTTCCTTAAGTCCTTTAGAATTTGTTAGAATGGCTGGATCAATTGGAAATAAACTTGAGCACACGTCACAATCCTTCTTGCAATAATGGAGGTTGAAGATGGCACTGTGTGTTTGGTGTGTTACAGACCCATTTCAATGAATTGAATGAAGTCAATTGATGGTTTAGAGATGGTTTATGGTGTTTATTTGGGAAATGCACGAGTAGAATGTGTTTGGCCAGAGGTTTTGCAAAGCTGGGTTTTTTTTGCAAGAACTCTTAGCTACGAGAGCGCAAGTGTGTTTTATGAGGTTTTTGGTATTTTTTTTAATTTATCTTTTTCAATGAGGAATGACATTCTATTTATAGAGGAAGTGGGAAGTTTGAGAAGCTTTTAGAATTCAATTTTTTGCAAACCATCCAGTTGCACTTTCAAAACGCTTGTAATGATGATATTTGCTTGGTTTAATATATCAAGTAAAAAGCAGTTGAGCATGGAGCATGCCTCTGAAGACTAGCTTGTTCTTGTGAGTATTTTCGGTGGTTTTGTGGATTATTGGGAATTATGCATTTTTGGATTATTTATTTAATTAATAGTATAAAATATGGAAATATTAGTATTATTATTATTTAAAATAAATATAAGTGAAATAAGGGTAATTTGGGCATTAAGAGGAGTTAGTAAGGGTGTTATGGGAAAAGCCCAATTGTGTGGCCCAAGACTAGGTTTGACAAAAAGGAATTCTGAAGGAAATTAGGATTCATTTTGTTAATTGTGAAAATTATTGAGGCCAGAGCTCTGAGGAGAAGATTGGAGGCAGAAGCTTCGAGAGATTCCCTGAAAGATTGAGAAGGCTTTGATCGACAACTAAGGTATGAGGAGTATAGCTTTTCATGATTTTCCATGTGTAACTTTCGATGTGATTATGGTTGATTTAAGGTTTTTATGGAGAATTATGAGAAAAAGGGATTTTTGGCCTTCGTAGCCTAAATCTAGTTTTGAGAACTCTGATGTTGTGGTGTAGTGGTAAGTATTCCTGACAGTTAGAGCATACATATGAGAAATAGTGATATTTGGCATTCGTGGCCTAAACAGATTATAGGTAAATCTAACAGTGGTTCAATTGGGGGAAATGGAAACCTAGGCCTTCATGGCCAAAAAGCTTACTGAACTTTGCTTAATCCTTAGGAATATTGGATAATGAGTAACTCTAATGCCTTAGGGTGTAATTGAAGGAAAAATTAAGATTTAGGGCGTGAATATGTTACGGGATTGGCCTAGTAAACCGTAGGTTTTGTGCCTTTATCGACGTAAGACCTTAGGGATGATTTAGAGATGTTTTGGGGGTATTGGGGAAGTGAATCGTGTGGACTTTTGGGTTGATTTAGGTTCTGGAGCGTAACAGCGTTTTGCTGTTTGTCACGACTGTTCATGTTTTCGGTCGAAATCGTTTTGGACGTAACTTTTGATCCGTAAGTCCGTTTTGGCCCCCGTTCGAAGCGTTGGAAAGCTAATGAACAGGGATATAACATAATATAGATAATGGAATTGGTTTCCCAATATTTTTATATCTAATTATGTTTGAGAAGTCAATTGTGTATATGTTCTATTAATGAATCATGTTCTGGTTCAATGATGTCTTGATGTTTTGATGCTGCAATTTTTATGATGAATTACCATGAGGGTAATTCTGATAATATGTGATAATATGATGAATTAACATGAGTAGGACTGTGAAGTTTATGTGATTAATAGGCGATAGTATGAAAATTATCGAGAGTATAATTATGAATTAATGTGATAATATGTGATAATATAATGAATTAATATGAGTATGACTGTGAGCGCTATGTGATTTGTATATGATTATATGATGATTTCTATGATGTATGATGATGATTATTATTATTATATGATGGCATGATGTATGATGATGATTATGATGAGCTATGATGACATGACGTATGATGATGATTATGATGAGCTATGATGACATGACGTATGATGATGATTATGATGATGAGCTATGACGTTAGATGGCGATGAATATGATGAATGATGATGCACCTATGATGTTGTGATGAGGATGATTTGTGATGTGTGCATCATGTAACACCCTAAATTTAAGCGGAATATTTTAATTAATTACTGATTTGAGAATATTCGTATTTTGAGTGGTTTTCGGTAATTTTGAGAATTATTGGGGAATTATGCATATTTGGAGTATTTATTTTGGAATAATAGTATGTAATATGGATTTATTAATATTATTATGAATTAAAATAAATATAAGTGAAATAAGGGTAATTTGGGCAATTGGAGGAGTTAGTAAGGGTAATGAAGGAAAAGCCAAATTTGGAGGCCCAAGACTAAGTTGGACAAAATAGAATTCTGAAGAGATTTATAACTCATTTGTTAACTGTGAAAAGAATAAGGCCAAAGCTCTAATGGAGGGAGAAGTGGAGGCAAATGCTTCGGAAGATCCCGAAGTTAATCGTGAAAGCTGCGAATCGGCTAAGGTATGGGGAGTATCGCATTTCATAATTTTCTATGTATGCCTTTCAGTGTGTTTATGATGGGGTTTATGATTTAGACTATGTTGGGTTGATTTGGGAGAGTTAGGGAAATTGATGAATAGACTTTGAGGTTATGATTGATGGTATGTATCCCTGAATATTGACATGGATTTAGAAAATCTTATCGGACTGTTTGATGTGTAACATGAATTTTGAAAACCTTAGGCCTTCATGGCCAAAACCTTGGATTATGATATGTTTGACCCTGTAGGAATAGAAATATTCAAATGTGAGTAACTCTGATGCACTCAGAGCAATTGCAGGAAAATAGTGTTTTAGGCAGTGCAAATGTTGCTAGATTGGCCTAATAAACCATAGATTTGGTGTCGTTATCGCCGTATGAGATTGGGGATGTTTTAATGATGTTTTTGGGGCATTGGGTATGTGAATCGTATCAGTTTTTGGATAGAAATCAATTCTGGTGCGTAACAGGTTTTGCTGTCATCGTTCTGTTCTCCTAGAGAGCAAGCCAGCGAAGGTTCGCTACAGGCTCGCCTAGCGAGCAAGCCAGCGAAGGCTCGCTACCAACTCGCCTAGTGAGCGAGCCAGCGAACGCAGCAGAGTTCGCGAATATTGATCATGTGCAGCGATGCCGTGATGTTTGATTCTAGGATTCCTGTGATGAGTTACTATGAGTATGGCAGTGAGGTTGCGTGAGTAATAAGTGATAGTAAGAGAATTACCGCGAGTGTAATTATGATGAATTAATATGAGGCAATGTGAGATGATATGGGAGTAGTATTATGAATTAATATGGGATAATATGACTATGAGCTAATATGTGATTCATACGTGATTATATGATGATATGATGTTTGGGATTAATTAATATGATGAATTATGGTGATATGTTGTTTAATGATTAATATGATGAATTATGATATGTTGTATGATGAGTAATATGATGAATTATGATGATATGTTGTGTGATGATTAATATGATGAATTATGACGTTGATGGTGACGAGTATGATGAATATGATGAATGATGATGCACCTACTATGTTATTATGAGGATGATTTGTGAAGTGTGCATCATGCATTCATGTGCATCCGGACTTCGGTTCAGGACCTCAATTACTTTGGCTTCAATCCCACTGTGCGGATGTGAAGTATTTTGATGTGCTCCGGTTCTATAGTAGAATCGATCCTATTGATGGGGATCTATGAAGGGTTGATAGCCCAGTGTCCATCGAGATGTGATGATTGGTACCACATGCATTGAGTTGTGTCGCATTGCATCTATGAGTCTTTTTGTATGAAATATGACGTTATGGCCTTTGAGACATATTTGAAGGATATCAATGTGTTGAATATAATTATGAGTAATATGCCGTTTATACATTATTTGTTATACATTGATTATTATGAATTGTTTTACTCACCCTGCCTGTTTGAATGTTACCTCCACGTGGGTAACATGCAGATGAGCAAGTTTAGCCGTGGACGCCGTCGAAGAGTATTTTGAAGTTTTCAAGTCATTAGCCTTTATGGTTAATCTAGAGGGTCTTGCTCTGATATGTAACATCGGGTTGGGTTCTTTGAGTTGATTTTATATCATTGGGTTATTTTACTGATGTTCCCTTTTGAGGAGAAACCTTGATTTATGCTTTGAGTTCCGCTGTTTTATGTTGTTTGATGTACTTTGAGGAAAACCCGTCGTTACGGAGTATTGACCAATTTTGTTGACTTTGAGAAATGTACGCCCTTTTGTGGCTTTTTATGAAAGTTAATATTTTACTCTGAAATCCATGTTATTTTGACGTAATATTTGTGGGGTAGAATAAGGGTGTTACATTAGTGGTATCAGAGCAGGTCGGTCCGTCCGACCAAGTTGTATAATGTTGGTTGTTCCCTTGTATGCGACATGTGTGTGAAAACACTGTCGGTACATGTTTGTTGTCTAACCTTTTCCTGCAGAAGTGGGAATGCTTCAAGTGGGGGAGAAGCTTGTGCTTCTCTAGGATGCTGCAAGTGTGGAGTTGTAGCTCAGTGTATGGTTGAACGCTCTTATAGTTTGGTAAAGATGGTTTATATCCCATCATGATTTTCGGCTGCCTATTGACAAATTGAGGAACTGATCACCCTTAATCTCTTGTTGATAGTAGACGGGTCATGTTGGATGGGATAGACGTGTCTTGCAAGCTTAGATGGCGTGAGCAGTGAATTGTTTTGAGTTAAGCTAAGTGCTTATGAATTAGTTTGATGAGTTGGCGCAGAATGGTGTTGAAATGTTTAATTTCGATGGGAATGTTGAGTATTAATGAAAGTGGGGAAGTTGGCGGTTTGCCGATTAATTGTGGTTGTCCGAAAGTTATCCTGACAAGATAGTGATATACAGCCAGGACGTGAAGTGGAGTTGTGATCGACTTAGTTACGGAAACTAGTCCGAGATTGAGAGCTCCATAATATATGTCTGTTTGGACGGTCAAGGAATTAAATTGATTGAGTAGTGTTGAGACTTGTGTCTGGTGTGTGTGCTAAGGCAACAGAGTGTGAGGTCGAGTATATTAAGGGTGGACAGTGACTTCTGATGATTATTAAAGAAAGTAAGATGTGGAATACAATATTGGTATAATTAGGCCTTTAAATATTTCAAGAGTTGAAGATGTGTTGAATGGCCTTCTATGTGTGAAATTGTTGTTGTACATCGAATTCCGAGATCGCAGCTTTTTACGGTATCGAAATCGGACACCCGGAAGTCAAGTAATGGTTGAAAATAGAATTTCGGACTGTCAGGTTCGCTAGGTCCTTCGCCTAGCGAACAACTCCAGGAGGCCGCTCGGTTCTATGTTCGCCTAGCGAAGATGTCTTTGGCAGAAGAATATTGTTTTGGTATTTTTGTCGTAACGGGAGAACCGTAACTCAGAATGATGCACGGTTCGAAGCGTTGGAAAGCTAGTCCAATGCTCTATGTGATGGTGAAGTAGTTCCATGAATTTAAGTTATTTATTTATGGAATATGTTTGTATGTTGTGGTAAGTGTGGAAGGTGCGGTTCGTGTTTCCGCCATAACTCGCAAATTGAGTGTCCGTTTGGCAAGGGATTTTCTAGACTTATTCGAGCGAGTTAGTGGTTGTGTTAACCGATGATATTTTGATATATTCGAAGAGTATAGAGGATCATGTTGAGCATCAAGAACTTGAGTTATCAGTTTTGGAGATGAAGCAGGGATATGCCACTATGAAGAAAGTTCAAAGAGTTTTTGGGAGAGCTGTGAACAGCTCGTGTGTTGATTTTTGCCAAATCTGACAGAACTATTCGTTGTGTTTTGTGATGCTTTGTTGATGTGATATTGAGATATGTTAAGTGCAACATCAGCGAGTTTTAGTTATGCTTTAAGGAAATTTAAAGTACATAAGGGGGATTATTTGACGAGTGATTTAGAGTTGGTTGTTGTTGTGTTTGTGTAAGAGTTGGAGGCTTCAATTGGTTAGTTTGAGATTTGAAATGTTTGGTGATCTCAAGAGCTTAAGGTATTTTCTTGATTTGGAAAAGTTGAATATGAGGCAGAGAAAATAATTGGGACTCCTAAAGGATTATGGTTTTGGATTGAATTACCATTCGGGTGAAGAAAACGTGGTAGCTTATGCATTGATTTGGAAATCTTTGCATATACCGATGATGATGGTGAAAAGATTTAGAACTGATTGAGCAGTTTAGAGTTAAGCTTAGCATGTTGGACCTTACTAGTGGTATTCTTGATGAGATTCGATAAGGTCATAACACTGGATTGAGTTGGTAGATTGGTTGAATTTGATGAATTAAAGTCGAAGGGCTGATTTTCGGATTAATGGGAATGGTATCATGAGATGTCGTGATAGAGTTTGTGTTCTAGATATTATTGAGTGGAATAAGAGTATTGAGGTAGATGGAGTATCCATCCTGGTGCTATGAAGATGTAACCGGATTTGAGAAAATTATTTTGATGGCCATAGATGAAGAGAGAAGTGGTTGAGTTGTATATGCTGGTTAGACTTGTCGAAAGTCGAAGATTAAACATCAGAGACCGTTGGGTCTGATGTAACCGTTGAACATTCCAGGGTGGAAATCGGATAGTATTTCCATGGATTTTGTGTTGGGTTTTCCGAAGAATTGGAGAGATATGATTTTAATTGGGTGATTTTGGATAGGTTTACTAGATTGGCTATTTTCTTACCAATTAGGATTAACTATTATATGTTGAAGCTTGCTGAGATGTATACTGAGGGAGTTATGAAGTTGTATGAGATACCGTTGAATATCGTTTCTGACAAAAATCTGAGATTTACATTTAGATTTTGGGAGAGTTTGTAGGCAGCTTTGGGTACTAAGTTGAGGTTGAGTTCTGCCTATCATCCATGGACGGACAGAGAGAACTATCCAGTCTTTAGAGGATTTGTGGAGAGCTTGTGTGTTGGATCAAGGTGGATCGTGGGATAGTTAATTATCGTTGATTGAGTTACTTACAATAACAGTTATCATTCTGGTATCAGAATGGCACCATAGGAGGCTTTGTATGGTAGGAGGTGTAGGACTCCTTTGTGTTGATATGATTCAGGCGAGAGTGTTGTGCTCGGGCCTGAGACTTGTGTAAGAGACGACTGAAAAGATCAAGAAATCCAAGAAAAGACATGTTTTGAGAGTTACGATGGTGACTGGTGTTGGTCAAGCTTTGAAGTCTCGGAAGCACACACCGTGTTTTGTTGATTTGTATCAGAGTGGCGCAGCAGAAGCGTGGGAGAAGTAGCATGTTAGATTGTTTTACCGCTGTCGCCTTTGAATTTACATGATGTGGCATGTGCCTAAGTTGAGGAAGTGCATTTATTCAGATGGATGGTGTACAAGTGAGAGATAATTTGACTGTTGAGGCATTGCTAGTTCAGGTTGGTGAACGAGAAGCAACTTCGAGGTAAAGAGATTCCTTTGGTGAAGGTAGTTTGGAAGGACCAGCTGGAGAAAGTTGGATTTGGGAGTGGGAGATCAATTGAGAGAGTCGTATCCGACTCTGTTTGTTGAGGTAATTTTCGAGGGCAAAAATTCTTTTAAGTGGGGGAGAGTTGCAACACCCCAAATTTAAGCGGAATATTTTAATTAATTATTGAATTGAGAATATTCGTATTTTGAGTGGTTTTCGGTGGTTTTGAGAATTATTGGGGAATTATGCATATTTGGAGTATTTATTTTGGAATAATAGTATGTAATATGTATTTATTAATATTATTATCAATTAAAATAAATATAAGTGAAATAACGGTAATTTGGGCAATTGGAGGAGTTAGTAAGGGTAAAGAAGGAAAAGCCAAATTGGGAGGCCCAAGACTAAGTTGGACAAAATAGAATTCTGAAGAGATTTAGAATTCATTTGTTAACTGTGAAAAGAATAAGGCCAAAGCTCTAATGGAGGGAGAAGTGGAGGCAAATGCTTCGGAAGATCCCGAAGTTAATCGTGAAAGCTGCGAATCGGCTAAGGTATGGGGAGTATCGCATTTCATAATTTTCTATGTATGCCTTTCAGTGTGTTTATGATGGGGTTTATGATTTAGAGTATGTTGGGTTGATTTGGGAGAGTTAGGGAAATTGATGAATAGACTTTGAGGTTATGATTGATGGTATGTATCCCTGAATATTGACATGGATTTAGAAAATCTTATCGGACTGTTTGATGTGTAACATGAATTTTGAAAACCTTAGGCCTTCGTGGCCAAAACCTTGGATTATGATATGTTTGACCCTGTAGGAATAGAAATATTCAAATGTGAGTAACTCTGATGCACTCAGAGCAATTGCAGGAAAATAGTGTTTTAGGCAGTGCAAATGTTGCTAGATTGGCCTAATAAACCATAGATTTGGTGTCGTTATCGCCGTATGACATTGGGGATGTTTTAATGATGTTTTGGGGGCATTGGGTATGTGAATCGTATCAGTTTTTGGATAGAAATCAATTCTGGTGCGTAACAGGTTTTGCTGTCTTCGTTCTGTTCTCCTAGAGAGCAAGCCAGCGATGGTTCGCTACAGGCTCGCCTAGCGAGCAAGCCAGTAAAGGCTTGCTACCAACTCGCCTAGTGAGAGAGGCAGTGAACACAGCAGAGTTCGTGAATATTGATCGTGTTCAACGATGTCGTGATGTTTAATTCAGGGATTCCTGTGATGAGTTACTATGAGTATGGCAGTGAGGTTGCGTGAGTAATAAGTGATAGTATGAGAATTAACGCGAGTGTAATTATGATGAATTAATATGAGGAAATGTGAGATGATATGGGGGTAGGATTATGAATTAATATGGGATAATATGGGATACTATGACTATGAGCTAATATGTGATTTATACGTGATTATATGATGACATGATGTATGAGATTAATTAATATGATGAATTATAATGATATGTTGTATGATGATTAATATGATGAATTATGATGATATGTTGTATGATGAGTAATATGATGAATTATGATGATATGTTGTATGATGATTAATATGATGAATTATGACGTTGATGGTGATGAATATGATGAATGATGATGCACCTACGATATTATTATGAGGATGATTTGTGAAGTGTGCTTCATGCATTCATGTGCTTCCGAACTTCGGTTTAGGATCTCGATTACTTTGGCTTCAATCCCACTGTGCGGATGTGAAGTATTTTGATGTGCTCCTGTTTTATAGTAGAATCGATCCTATTGATGGGGATCTATGGAGGGTTTATGGATCAGTGTCCATCGCGCTGTGATGATTGGTACCACATGCATTGAGTTGTGTCGCATTGCATCTATGAGTCTTTTTGTATGAATTATGAGGTTATGTCCTTTGAGGCATATTTGAAGGATATCAATGTGTTGAATATAATTATGAGTAATATGTTGTTTATGCATTAATTGTTATACATTGATTATTATAAATTGTTTACTCACCCTGCCTGTTTGAATGTTACCTCCACGTGGGATGAGCAAGTTTAGCCGTGGACGCCGTCGAGGAGTATTTTGAAGTTTTTGAGTCGTTAGCCTTTATGGTTAATCTGGAGGGTCTTGCTCTGATATGTAACATCGGGTTGGGTTCTTTGAGTTGATTTTATATCATTGGGTTATTTTACTGATGTTCCCTTTTGAGGAGAAACCTTGATTTATGATTTGAGTTCCGTTGTTTTATGTTGTTTGATGTACTTTGAGGAAAACCCGTCGTTACAGAGTATTGACCAATTTTGTTGACTTTGAGAAATGTACGTCCTTTTGTGGATTTTTATGAAAGTTAATATTTTACTCTGAAATTCGTGTTATTTTGTCGTAATATTTGTGGGGTAGAATAAGGGTGTTATACATCATGCATTCATGTGCATCCGGACTTCGGTTTAGGACCTTGATTACTTTGCCTTCAATCCCACTGTGTGGATGTGAAGTGTTCTGATGTGCTCTGGTTGTCAAGTAGAATCGATCCTATTGATGGGGATCTATGGAGGATTGATGGCCCAGTGTCCATTGCACTGTGATGATTGGTACCACATGAATTGAGTCTATGTTGCATTTGCATTTATGAGTCTTTTTGTATAAATTATGATGTTGTGGCCTTCGAGGCCTATTGATGAATATGAAGGTTTAATATGATTATGATGCCATTTATATGTTGATTTTCATACATTGATTTTTATGAATTGTTTTACTCACTCTGCCTGTTTGAATGTTACCTCCACGTGGGTAATGTGTAGATGACCGAGTTTAGTCGTCGACTCCGTCGAGGAGTTATTTTTGAAGTTTTGAGTTATTAGCCCTTTTGGTTAACTTAGAGGGTCTTGCTCTGATATGTAACATCGGGTTGGTTTCTTTGAGTTAAACTATATACTGTTGAGTTATTTTGCTTATCCTCCCTGATGAGGAAAATCTTTACTTATGCCTTTTGAATTCCCCTGTTTTATGTTGTTTGATGTATTTTGGGGAAAACCCGTTGTTTACGGAGTCGTGACCTATTTTGATGACATTGAGAAATGTACGCCCTTTTGGTGGCTTTTTGTGAAATTTAATAATTACTCTGATATCTTTGTTATTTTGCCTTATTATTTATGGGGTATAAAAGGGTGTTACACTTGGAACTCAAGAAATAGATGCTTGGTTTGAAATTCGTGGCTTCTCAAAATGGACCTCCAAATTAGGGTTTTTTCCATACTTAGAAAATTTTCAAATACCTAAGTTTAACCCTTTTGCAAGAAACCTCAAAAATCTTGATTTTCCATGATCAAACTCAATGATCAAGCATGTCTTGATGGAAATTAACATGAGAGCTTCAATTTGGACCAAGAAACCTAAAAGTCAAAGTGTTGACTTTTGTCAGATGAAACATGTATCAGATGAAATCAGGATCTTTACCCTTATTGTCATTTGGCTCGGAAATCGAGATATCGACCTCTGGCCTTCCTCTTTGCGGTGCTAGTGACTCTATCACATTTTGCAACTTGATCCTAAAACTCTTACACTCTTCTACGAGATGCAACATTTTCTCAGTACAATATCCACATTCAACCTATAAATGGTCTTCTTCAAAGATTAAGCTCTTGTTGTGGATCAATTTTTATACTGATGTTTCTAATGCAGAACAAGTATCCAAATCGTGCCCTCCGACCCCTTTATGGAATTCACATGTTGCATTTGTATTAGGATTATACCAAGTATACGGAGTTGGCACATATTTGAAAGGAGTTATCAATGAATTCTAGATTAGTAGCGGGTAGAGCTTACTATGCGGTACAAGAATCTGTTCATCGTGAGCTTTGTTCCTTTTGTTCCAATTCTGCCTCTTATTTTATCTCTGCCTCTTGTTTAGATTTCGAAGACCTTGAAAAGGAATAACCAATGGGTGTTGATATGCCAACTTGGCATTCAAAGGCTGAGGATGACATCCTGAAGGGTAACCAACTACTAGTAAATGGAGAATATTCACACGGGATTGCCCTAGACTTTGGGTAACACTGGATTGATGGGGAGTGATGACTTCCTTGGTTGCCACAAGGTGACGGTGACATTTTGATGCAAGACCAAATGCTGGTTGATACAAAGTCTTCTCACGGGCGTGTCCTTGCTGTGGAGATGGTGAAATGATATTTTCTCTGGATACAACAGGGTAAGAGTGCCCCTCTTTCTTCATCAAGTTCTGCAAAGTCTTCAAGACCAAGTTCATTTGACTTTTAAGAACTTTGATCTCTTCCTTCAGGGCTTCCTGGCCTTTCAAAAGCTCATTCATCATTTCCATTTGCCCAAAATGTGTGCCAGGTATCCTCTAGAGATATAAGAAGAAGAAGATGAGACTCCAGGATGAGAAATGCAAATGAAATGCAAATGTGACAACATATGCATGTAATGCAAATGCAAACCAAATGGTTTCAAAGAAATCAAAAGCAAGGTTGCAAACATTTTGAAAAACTGAGAAGTTTCACTTTAAAATCCATGATCCCTATTGATTTTTTAAAGGAATGAACATATGAATTCCTTGAAACCAAAGGGTTACTCATGAATGCAGGAATGTATGGATGTACGCATAAACACACTATTGTACCCCAAAATTTACCCTCCCATATTCAAGACAATGTTTCCCAAGAGGTTACTTAATATTCACAAGATTCGCAATTGGTCAAAGGGATTGATGGTTTCTTCAAAGCCTCCTCCTGAACAGTGGGTCTTAGAATTAGGGTTTTGAGTCTCTCCGAGAAAAATGGACTTCTAAAACTTAAAATGGACTTCATAACATCCCACATACTTCAAATAATCCCCATGTCAAGTTTCAGAGCTTTCCTCACAAGTTTGGCCAGTCAGATGTTCAGATACTTGAAAATTAGTTAACTTGGTCAAAAAGTCAACTGAGGACAACTGTGGTCAACTCAAAGTCAAACTTCAAGATTTTTGGTCAACATCAAGATTACGAGGTGAAACTCATCATTTGATCAAGGGTCGATCATGATTCATTAGGGAAACCTCAGATCATCAAGAATCGGAAGTTGCTAAATTTGGGTTTTGTGTGGGAAAAGTCAATTGAACTTTGACTAGCCATAACATTCACATGTTTCATCAAAAATTTCCCATCCAAATCTCATTTTGAAGGAAGTTTAATTCTCTACAACTTTGTGTCTCACAAGCCAAGCCTAAAAATACTTCATTTGAAAGATATGAGCCAAGATGTTATATGTCCTTTTAAAAGTCAACTTTTTCCAAAACTCATAATTTGAAAATGGTAAAACATATGGACATGGGACCAAAAGGATTGATTAGAGGATACCCTGAGATTTCAAAAAGTCTTAGAACACCTCCATATCATTAAAATTGAGGAAGTTATGCATTGTCAAAGTTGGTAATTTTTCAAGGGGTGTATGAAGTAAAAAGGGCCATAACTCCAATTCTTTCCAAATGGGCCCATAAGATTGCAACCCAAACTTGAAGGTAAAGTCATTCATGACCCAATAACCATATTTTCTGATTTTTATCATTTATTTTATATTATTTTTTATTTTTATCATTTAAAATCATTTTTAATTAAAATAAATTATAAAAAATCAAAGATTTGATTTAAGATTTATTTTGGGATCAAATATATGGTATTCAAAGTGATTGAAGTCATCCAAATTCGTTCAAGACCAATATGGTATGATTTAATTTGATTTTTTTTTACAATTATGATAATTGACTCATTCATCTTCAAGCAACCCATCAAACTCCAACCAAGGCCCAATTATTTACCCTAATTTACACTTTTTATATACACAACAAAGTCAGAATGAAAAAAGGAAAAGAGAAAAAAAATTTTGGAAGCCATAAGAACCTTAGAAAAATCTTAAAACAACTTTGTAATAAGATTCAATCAGCTCTACAAGTCCATTCACATTCCTTAAGATCCTAGGAACCTATCCCACAAAGACTTGAAGGTTGAGACCTCACGAAGTGCATCCCATGAACATGCCGTCTCTCATTCTTTTTTTTTAGCTTTCTAATCTTTGATTTCATTGCACTTTATCATATTTTCTGTTCATAATGATCTTCATAATTATGTTTAGGTTTGTTTTGATCATCTATTTGCAAGATATGATGCAGGTTTCAAGAAGTGCCATGGTTAAGGCATAAGCTTTTCAAGAGTCGAAACTCTTCGTACGGACATTTTTAGGCCTCCCCCCATTTATTTTTAGTGAATTTCTTCCCTTTTTTTTAATGTTTTATAGTTATTATTATTAAAACATTATTATTAATTTAATTAACCATTAATCTTTACTAACTGCTCACTAATTATTTTTCTTAAAATAAATTTTATAATATAATTTTATATTTTTTTTCTCTCACATAACTTTTTTTTTAATTTATTAATTAAAATTGTAAATAAATATAACTAGGTTTAGATTAATTTAAAAACCATAATTTTTTACTAACCCTAATTAGACCCTCATTTTCTAAACTTGATATTTTTTTTTAAAAACAATTAATTTCCTAACTTAATTTATTTTCAATGCTTTATTTATATTATTTAGAGGATTGTATAGGATTTTCCTTATGTAATTTATTTTTTCGCACCGATTATTCTGTAATTGCCCCGAAGTCGTGTAATAGTTTAGGACTTTATTTCTTGTTTTTTTATATTATTTCCGTAAATATTTAATTGTTTGGTTAGTAATCTAGGGCGTGAAAAGATCTAATTGAATAAATTGGACTTAGAGAATCAATAATAAAAGAAATATCTGAAAATAATCACTCACACACGTAAGTCGATCGTTCCACGATCGCCATCTACACCTCCTAGGGTTACCCCTCTTAGTTACCTTAATATGGTCAAGTCCCTCGAACGTAGGGGTGTCTTAAACGATGTCCCTGAAAACAGATAAATCATCAAGTCCCTTTAAAGTTAAAAGGATCATAGTCCCTTCGAAGTTGCCTACGGAATAAATGATCTTGTCCCTCGATGACCCTACAAAAATGATGAAAGTCCCTTCGAATTACTAAGACACCCCTACATGTTGCCTTCTTTGACCATACGATGACCCTACGCCCGTTCCTTAACATCCAAGGTAAAGACTACTTACTCACTAATAGTAAGGACAGTCTTACCCTTAAAGGAAATAAATAACAAGAAAGACCTTACAAACTTAGGGTAGGTAGCACTTAAATACTTGCTCACTTTTTTCAAAAAAACATTATTTACACCCCACTTTCAAAATATTTCCAAACTCAAGGCTTTGTATACATCCATACGAGGATCACTATAAAGAACTTCTGAAAATCTTTTCTAAATATACACTTCACATTACTTTTCAAGCAAACAAGTGAGCTAAGTAACTAAGAGCCCATGGATAACCGTAGATATAAAAGGGTGCTAACACCTTCCCTTTATATAAACTCCCCCCCCCCCCCAAACTCAAAATCTTTTCAAAAAGGTCTTTCCTATTCTTTTACATCCTTTCCTATTGGATAAAATAAAAGTCGATGGCGACTCTTGCTATCCGCACATGTTTTAAGAACTGGCGACTCTGTTGGGGAGTACTTGGTAAAAGAGGGGTTCCCTTAGGAATTAGATCACTTATTTGTTTGTCTTGCTTGCTTTACTTACTTGTTGGGCTTTTGTTTGAAAGATCCTAACCCGGATCTAGTGTACCTTAGGTAAGTAGCAATAGACCAAGGAAATTGTACGGCGTATACCGATATGGTTGATCTGGTGGCTACAGTTAGTGTGACTTCTTGGTGGGTACTTATGTTCCTTAAGTCAGTTGAGGATAATATGAGGCTGCCATATGTTGTCATTAACACTAAATAACTTTTAGAACCCTAATTGATCCATCTTGGCCTTTAGAAATTAGTGAGATAGCCGGCTTTGGTGAAGACTGAAGTTGGTTGATACTCAATACTACACTCATTGAGATTTTAATCTAAGGGAGTTTTGGTTGGCAAGTAAGTTGCCTACTGAATAACAACCTTTGAGAAGAATCAATGATATTGAGATCGCGTAGAACCCAGTTACCATTTCTAGTACAGGATGAACCCACTAAACTTCAGTGGGAGGGTAATTACCTTTAAACCTCATGCAAGCCTCTAAACCTAGGGTTGTTGTGTGAGTTGCTTGTGTGTGCCACATGTTCGTGTTTGGACATAACATAATAACATCATAGCATCATGACATCATAAGCATAGCATACTCACTAACCATTTCAATGACCAAAAGATTTATCTTTGTTCTTTGCTGCAGGTTATGGCTTTCGCTCGTAGAAACACTATCCGAGTCAACTTTGTAAGGATACCTCCCAAGCTTAAGGAATTGGTCTCTAAAGTTTCTGAAAGCTCTCAATTCATCAAGAAGCATGGTCACCTACTTGACTTGGTTACTTCAGGGTTTGATGAAGATATGATGAGTGTTCTGTTCCAGTTCTTTGATCCTAAACATCATTGCTTCACATTTCCCGATTATCAGCTGGTGCCCACAATGGAAGAATTCTCCAAATTACTTGGTGTGCCTATCCTTGATCAGAAACCTTTTAAAGGCTTAGGGAAAGAGCCTAAACCTAAAGTCATTGTTGCAGCCCTACATCTAAGGAAGTCAGACATTGTATTGGAAATGAGAAGTGGAACTAGGGGTATTCTTGCTAAGGTATTGATGGAGAAAGCCCAGATATTCCTAGATGCTATGAGTTATGATGCCTTTGAGGTGATCTTAGCCTTATTGATTTATGGTTTAGTGTTGTTCCCTAATCCAGACCAGTTCATAGATGTACACGCCATCAACATATTTCTGACTCACAATCCGGTGCCTACTTTGCTTGGAGATATCTTACACTCTCTTCATACTCGTACTACGAAGGCGAGAGGAACTCTAACGTGTTGCATACCTCTACTATCCAGGTGGTTTGTTTCACACCTTCCTCGATCTGTGATGAAGAATGTGCAAGGTTGGAGGTGGTCTAAAAGAATAATGTCACTTTCTCATTAAAACATTCATTGGTGTTCCAGATCTATGGAGAATGTCACTATTGTTGTACCCAAAAATTTGCCCAACCTTTTCTTTACTTGGTTTATGTTTCATTTCATTGTTCTAGCATATTGCACTGCATAGAATTTTACATTCTTACAGGGGATCAAGAGATGTGTGTGCCAAGGGTTCTAAACCTAATCAAGGGTTTGTTTTCAAGTTGTCAAGTGGTTATCATCATCAGAGACAAGTCAAAGCCCTTGGCACAGACATAAAAGTGTATGTGGTTCACATCCTGTTTAGGAGGCCATTTAAAGGTCATCTGAAGACCACAAGCCCATGGTTATGGAGGGAGATTATCATTTAAACTCATTGGATACCTTGAGGGTCGTTGTGGAGCTCATCAGAGTGTTTATACCAAGTGCGAGTGGCTACAGGCAAAAAGGGGGAAATTAGGGTTTCAATTTTAATCAGGATAAAGTTTGTTTCTTCAAGAAAATTTGTTTCCATGGATCTAAATATATCCTAAGGTGTTTGGGGATGAGAGATTGACCATCAATTTTAATCATAAGAGCTTCAATTGATCGGTCAATTGAAAATCAAGAGAAAAAGTCAACTGTAGTTTGACTTTTTATTTAAATGGTTTTCCAATGGGGGGGGGTATCATGGTCCATGAAGTTAATATGGCTTAGATAAGTCTACTCAAGGAGATTCAATGCCTCAAAAGACCCAGAGCATCAATAGTTGACTCGGTAGTCGTCGATCGATTGTTCGGTCAACCGAAAAGTCAACTCTGCAATCATAAGGAATTTGACCTCAAAGTGTGAATAGAAAATGTTCCTAATGGAATATTGAACTTACCCATGAAGTTTCATGACCATTGGATCAAGGATGGAGGAGTAATCGAAAAATCGGGAAATTAGGGTTTTGAAAGGGGCAAGACCATAACTCCCTAACCACACATCCAATTGAGTTGGTTCAAAGCTCATTGGAAAGCTCTTGACAAGTCCTACAAAAGTCGCACAGTGGCCCATGAGCAGAAAATGCATAGATTTGGAGTTATGGCCAGAAAATGCATAGATTTGAACTTTTTAGGCATGTTTTTCAGTAACTTTGGGTGGATTTTTGACCTAGTTCCATTTGGAATCTGAGGATCATGAAAATATGAAAGTTGTAGAGCTACATGATGGATTTCCAAAATGTACTAGAACTCCTCCATAGCCCTTATGAGTTGAGAGTTATGAATTCCGCAAGTTGAGGTTTTAACACTTGAGTTCAACATTTTCACTTTTTCATAAACTCACTTTTTGATCACTTGAACCATTCTAAGCCATTGGATCTTGTTTCTATCTGTTATTTAGAGTGTATGATGAGAAGAAATGCAGAATATCAAGAGGATTGATGAGACTTGCAAGTGGGAAGCAAGTGGCATTCTTTTAATGGAAAAAATGAGGAAAGAGAAACTTTTTGGAAGAAAAGTCTTGCACCTGCAGTTCTCCTACTCCTAGCCATACCTCAGTCACTTCTTTGTCACTCATGCCACTTGATTTATGCATAAACTATGGCTAAAAGCATGGATTTGGAGCTGTCCACAATATTGAACAAAATTGCACTTCACAAAATCCCTCCAAAATTCAAAAGACAAATCTGTCCCAAGCCTCTCCTTGCTTATAAATAGAGGTCTCCTCTATGTTGAGAGGCACACCAGAGCTCTCTACAACCCAAGAGAAACTCATTGCTCTCATACTTCCTTGCATTTTCTTACAAGTGAAGAAAACCACCCAAAATACTTCAAAAATCTGTCTTGAGCAAAACAGCTTCCAAAACCATTTTCACCCAACCAAAATCACCACAAACCATCCACACAATCCAAAAATGATGTGTGGGAGGTGTCCAAGCCTTTAAACCAGCCATAACCCTCATTTCCCCAAAAGTCAACTTTCAACCAAAGAAAGTTTGACTTCATAATCAAAATCTGCCAAAACACATACCAAGCCTGTTTTGATCTTTGTAAGCCTCCAAACACCCTTGGTTTATGATGTACCAGTTGTCCATAACCTAAAAAACCATCATCATCACTGGTATCAAGTTTTGTCCTAAGGGTTCACTTGTTTACTTCAAGTGCAAGAAAGGCTGCCATCTTCATCAAAGCATTAGATTGGATTTTATTTGGAGGCTTCAAGGTTTTCCATACTGCACAAACGTGCTTGGAGGTCTACAAGAGGTTGGTAGTACATATACCCCTTTAAACTGTCATGATATTGTTTGATGTGCATTAGTTTGGTTTGAGATTAAAAGCAATGTGTTTGAATCTTTCCTATTTTTCTTGTTTGCTCATCAATGTGTATCACTTTACCATGTTGTATTGCTATGTGCTAAGCCTTGAGTTTCTCTCAAATGCTACCAAATATCATGTATGAACAAGTGAAATTGGTTTACAACTGTTTTGAAGTTTGATGCTATCTAGTTTGTGAATATTGTCGATTTATTTTTGTTAACAGTAGCATTTTTGAGTCACGAACATGTTTATTAGCATTTTGACTTGGAAATACCTATATGTTGGATCCATGTGGTGCTGATCTCATTTGAAACTAGTTTGGTTTTGGTTCTGCACTTTTCTGTTCTTACTTTCAAAATCATGTGCCTTTTCAACTCATAGTTCATTTTCATTTCTAGCTTACTTTTGAATCACTTCTGTGCTCAAACCTGGTTTATGACACATTTGGAGTATGCTTGGATGCTTGTGGCTGTCATGAGATGTTGATCTTTACCCTTGTCATGTTAAGCATATCTTTATGGTTGGTTTGAACTGTTGATGGTGAATCAGCCTATGTGTATGTCTTGGTGCTTTGTAAACCATGTTTGCATTTTGTCTTAAAATTGTGTTAAAGCATCCTTGGTCCACAACTTGAATGTTTGCATCAACATGCCATGATTTTCTGTTGGAACTCCAAACTACCATGCTGCTATGCTTTGTTCTCAACCTTTGCCAATCTTGCTTATCTTGATTTATTTGTAGACAGAACATGTTGTTTGTGATGGCTAGCATGCTAGAACAAAGTTTTCCTGCTAGGCTTGCTTGTATTCATTCCTATGGTATTATAATTTTCAGTGCAAAGCATGAGTTAATTGTTGTGTTTGATGCTGCTTCTGTTGTTATGCTTGTTGTACCAAAACCAACTGTCATGATTAGCTTGTTAGGCCCTTTTGTTCAAATCTGTCTTGGTGTGTAAACCATATGTGAATACATGCTGTTGTGATAACCAATCCTGGCTGCAGCTCATGTTATTTCTGTTGATATGCTTGATGTGCAAAGTCACTTTACCATGATTATTTTGTTAGGATCTTTTCTTCAAGTTCAACTTGCCTTAATTTGAAAACCATGTATGTGTGTATGCTATTTTGGCCAAGAGGCAAGCTGCTCTCAGTTTCTGTTTTATGCTTTCAATTCATGTGCATCTGTTTTGATCTTGCAAGATGCTTTGAATACATGTTTTGACAATTGAGAATCCTTTAAAGTGTGGTGATTGAATTGTGTATGTATGCTGAACTGATCTTACTCTTCAAAACCACATATCAAGCTTTGTTGCTCCATTCTTGCCACTTACATGCTAAATTCTGTTTGAAGTTGTTTTTGATCAGCCCTTGCATGTAAAATCATTGATTTATACATTTGAAACTTGTGCATACATCTACTTGATCACAAGCACATCTGTTTTGGTTTGTGGCTGTCATGTTTACATTATTGGCTGTCAAGTTTCTGTTTTGTATTTTCAACATATATGCCAACTGTTTTGATTGTTTCTTTCTTGTCATTTGTGTTCTGAATTCATGATTTGGTATGTACATGAATCATCCAGTGTATATTAATGTATTGTGGCATGTAGGCTGCATCATGGCTATTCATGTTTTCCAAACAACATTTTAACACTTCTGTTCACTTTGCAACTTGCACATCAGTTTTTGTTTGAAGTATTTTCTGACTTATCCTTGCATCTAGAATCATTGAACAACATATTTGAAAGATGTACACACCTTCATTTAACCATGATCCCTTCTGTTTTGAGCTATGGCCATCATAATGCATTTCCAAGGCAATTTGTGCAACTTACACATTAGTTTTTGATTGGACGTGTTTTTGTATGAATTTTGCATTAAGAATCCATGAACCATGTATTTGCAACTTATGCATATCTCCATCTGATCATATTTCTTTCTGTTTTGAGTTATGGCTTCCAAATTGCAATTTCAAGCTTTACCTTACCACTGGCATGACAGATTTTGATTAGGATTGTTTTTGTGTGATCCTTGCACCTAAATTCCATGAAAAACATATTTGAAAGTTGCTCAGGCCATTACATGAGTTTAAAGGCATCTGGTTTGATCCTTGGTTTTCAAAATGCACTTCAAAGCTTCACATGACAATTGCATTCGTTTTTCAATTTTGATGCATTATCTTGAAAAACTGACACTGCCATTGCATTCCTTGTTGAATTTCACCCAAGATAGACCTAAATTTTGCTTAATTTGGTTGAGTATTGACTAAGTTACGATGTTCTCGTTTTCATGCTATTGCCTTGTGTTCTTGCTAGCTTGCCTTGCCCAAAAAATCACGCTTGTTTGGTATATGAATACATGGGGTGGCATTAATATTTGAATGTATCGCCACCCAAGTGGTTAATTGCCTTGCCTTTCACTATCATGTCCCCAGTTCGAGCCTAGCTTGGGGCGTTTTGCCTTTTTATTCCTTTTATTTTCCATGCTTTAGACTTGATGTTTCTCTTGCCTTCAAACTTCACACTCACGCGCTGGCTAAAATTGTTGGGTTTTGAGCCTACAGCTTTGAGGTCAAGGGTTCAACCCTTGGTGGATGCATTTCCTTGTTTTTTTAGCATTTTGTTTTCATTTCTTTTATTTTAATTTTATTTTATTACTTGATTTGTTTGTTTTATTTATTTTTAAAAAAATAGTTTTAAATATCCAGAAACCCAAAAAAATCATTTGTCTATCATTTTTAATATGTTATTTTATTTTCCATGTTTTTTTATTTTCTATTTTATTTTTCATGTTTTATTTTGAATTCACCATGTTATTTTCTTTCACATTTCATCTGCGATTGATTTATCTATTGTTTACTTGGCCTTATGCCATGATCCCCCTAGAATTCCTAGTCCCTTCGTTTAGGATGGGAGTAGGAGAGACATTAGGTGTTCATTCCTTTGCATGATAACATTCAGATAGTTTCATTCCCTTTCATCTCAATCTTAGGATCACCATTACATGGCAACTTTAGGCTTGGATTTAGTCCCCATTTAGCTTGTGTCCTTTCTCTTCTCGTCTCAAAACAATCATAAAACACCTAATAAAGGTTAATGAATATTGTACGTTATGAGCCTTAAGCTACTTGGGAAATGGTTGTTGAATGGTTTCCTTTCAATAGCTTGATTGTTTAGTATAGCACCCTTTGGGTGATATGCGACGCAATCACTCCTAAGTCATAGTCTCTAGTGCGATATGAATTGCAAACCAACACAAAAAACACTTCTCCTCTAAAAAACACAAAAACAAATCATTCAAACCCTTTTTTCCCTCTGGGGCCTTTAATCATGGAAAATCTTTTCAGAAAAAGAGTTTTGTTAACTCTTAGTTCTACCGCAAATGGTAACGCCTAAGTCTCCCATTGCTCGAGCTGCATACACCAACTGCTAGAACTACTTGTTAACCCTACTCGGGTAAAACAATTGAACAAACCTGTGTTCCCCCGTTGCCCAAAATGTTTGCTCTGATATTTCATACCAGATGAAAGTACGTAGGTACAAGACGCGATGTCTTGGCGAGCAACCTTCCCCCTTTCACCCGTAGTTAGTCGAACTACGTTGACTTTGACTTCCCATTCCAGATGAGATACGTAGGCACAAAGCGTCGTTGCTTTGCCAAGTCATTTCTTTTTCTTTTACCCTTAAGCCTGTAGTTAGATAGTTTCAATCACCCTTTTAGATAGACAACAAGCGTGGATCCCGCCGAGTACGACGGACATGAGGGGTGCTAATACCTTCCCCTTGCATAACCAACTCCTGAACCCGAGATTTGGTTGCGATGACCGATCTTATCCCTCTTTTTGTTTGGTTTTCTCTGAGCATTTCCTTTCCCTCTCTTGTGATAAATAACGCACGGTGGCGACTCTTCTGTCATTGCCGGCCTCGATTTTCGCAGTAGCGACAACTGGCGAATCTGGTGGGGACTAGGTCCTATCCCCTATGCGAGTCAATCCTAGCGCTTGTTTGTTTAGTTTTTGGGGTGTGTACATATGTGCTTTATCTTTATTTGCTTTCCGCATTTTATTTTCCGCATCATATATCATTGTTGATGTGCTGTGGGGAGGGATTGTTCTGTTAAGAGATAAGCCAGACCCAAGCTTGAGTATAGACTTAGCGTTAGAAGTGGAAAGTAGTGGTGAGCCTGTATGCCTTGCATGCACCAGCTAGCCATGAAATTCGCACTCAGACGAGATTCTCTTTGACAATTTTCTTTCTAGGCCTTTGGGCTCGAAGGAATTTTGGATCTGGGGATTGTCGACTCTGAGAACCGATCACTTATGAGTCAGCTAAGTGAGACCTCCTCAGGAGATGATGATGCCAAACCAGAAATGGTGAACGTATCATCATTTCTAGAAAGTCTGTGACGCTGATGAATGCATAGGATGCCAAACCTTGTGAGTGGATAGGTCCTTACCTGTGAGAGGGATGAAGGTGCAGGAAACTCTAGCTTTCAGACTACCCAGTTCTTTACAGTTTGGATTTTGATATCAAGGGGACCCTAATGTCAGTGTTTGGTTATGACTAAAGCAAAGCGCCGACTTTCTCAAACTACAGCACATCAATCTTGATCTCCTGTTTGCATGTGCATTTGCATTTTCATTTGCATTTCATTAACATGTATTTGTGTTACAGGTGTATTTTTCTCCCCGATTCTAGTGATCTTTGTTCCTTTTCTGACATGGAGACTTTGAAGAAGACAGTTGCCTACAAGCTCCCTTCTCTTGACATCAGTTCCTTGTTAAGTTTGGTTGCTTTAGCAGATCAGAAGGTGAAAGTAGAGTTCAAAGAATATTATAGGAAGTTGCTCAGTCTGGTGTGCAAACCTTCAGTGTTCGAGTTGAATGGTTTATATGCTTTGCTACAGTTTTATGACCCTCAGTTGAGATGTTTATCTTTCCTGACTACGTCCTGGCGCCGACTTTAGAAGAATATGTTGTGTTACTCGGAGTTCCAATATTGGATCAGATGCCTTGCTGCAATTGTTCATCTTGATGCTTCAGAGTTCTCAGAAAGATTGTATCTTGCTTTTTGTATCGACCATCATCAGGCTTGTTGATTGAGGTCATCTCTTATTTTGTACTCAGCTGATGTATGTACATTATTGGTAGGCTTGTTTTTATACGAGGAGTTGTTATTCTATCCACTTATCTATGTGATTTTTCATGGTCACTGCTTCTTTTGGGAACTAGAATCGAGGGGGAAATTTCCCTGAAACATATTTACATGTCTGCATTTTGCATTTTTTGCATCCTTCATCATTTTGCATAGCAGGTGTTCTTGGGACCGTTAATCTTATCTCTATGTGGTTTTCTTCAGAGAGTTCGCAGGATAGTAGACCCGACAGTCCGCAGGTATTCTAAGAGGGGGAATCAACAAAGGGTTATGGAGCAAGTTCAACTTGAGCTTCAAGAATTTTGCGAGAGGATGACACAGTTTATGGACATGATGCAGGGTGTGGCCAATGGCCAAGAATAGTTGAAGACATTGGTACAACCTCTGGTGTCAAGAGTTGATGGAAGTGGGGTCTTACATGGTGGAACCCCTGTTGTACCTCCTCCAGCGGAAAACAGTACGCCACGGGCAGATGCTACCCCAACGGTTATCCCTCCGGGCGGAGGAAACCAAACTGGAATTCCCATCCCAGTTCCAAAGGGCCCTGTATAAGGTAACAACGGTCCCCAGTGGGATCAAGATGATCAAGAAGACATTTTCTCTCTGGGAGATATTGGGGCAGGATTGCAACCCGATGCTGATAGAAGATTTAAGGCGATTGAGGAAAAGATGAGAAGCCTTGAAAGCCAAAATACTATCGGCCTGGATATGTCGAACCTAGGATTGATTCCAGGACTCAGGATTCCTCCAAAGTTCAAGGTGCTAGATTTTGATAAATACAAAGGAACAATGTGTCCAAAGGTGCATCTTCGCTCCTATTTCCGAAAGATGTCTGCATACTCTGATGATGAGAAGTTACTGATGCATTTCTTTCAAGATAGTCTGTCGGGACCATCCCTCGAATGGTATATGGGTTTAGAGCCAGTTAATGTTAGAAGCTGGAGGGATTTGGTAGAGGCTTTCGTTAAGCACTACCAATACAACAGTGACTTAGCGCCAAACCGAGTACAACCTCCCATGATGGAGAGATAACTAATTGATCTATTTGTGGCCACATTACCATGAATTTATTATGATAAGTTAGTGAGCAGCATGTCTGGGAGCTTTTCGGACCTGATTATTACCGGCGAGAGAGTCGAAAACGGCATCAAAATGGGAAAGATTCAAGTTGCTCTTGATTCCTCGATAGATGCAAAAAAGCTTTATATTGGGAAAGAAAGAGAAGCTAATTATGTATATGCTCCAAGCATTTCTCAACAGCCAGCCCGTCGCCAATAACCTCGTGCTCCTCGGCAGCAAAACAACTGACGCCAGAATCAGAATAGGCCTCGCAGCAATAATCTAGAAAGAACGAATGCTCCTCTTCATCCAGTGCCTATGTTACACAGTGATATTCTTCCACAGTTAATTCAGAACTCTTTGGTGGAGCCTAAGGCTCTCAAACCGTTTCTAGAGCCATACCCTCCGGGGTATGATCCCAATGCTCGATGCGAGTACCATGCAGGATCCATGGGGCATGCAACTGACGACTGCAAATCCTTTCAAGCCAAAGTGCAGCAGTTAATGGACAAAGAGTACATTTTCTTTCCCAAAGGAGATTTGGTTGTACATGTCGACCTCTCATCTTATTAAATTTGAAGACTGCAAGGGTCATGTCCTCCAGCAGCCAGCAAGATCTGGAAGCCCAATTCCTCGAAGCTGGCAATCTTTGTTTTATCTTGTCATTTTCTTTGCATGTTTGTTTTCTTTCCTGTTAGAATGCAAATCTTACTCGTAAAACTTATTTGTTTTCGATTGATATTAATGAAATGAATATGCATGTTTTGATTAAATCCATTTGTGTTCACTTATGTTTTTAATTGATGTCTAACACTTGTTTAAGCAAGGATCTGGGGAGGATGACGAAATTTAAAGACGCGTAAGCTTCCGATTGTATGCTTTTGAATAAAACCTGCTGATGATGTACATGCATTGTTTCAAATCCCTAAACACCAGAGATATAAGGAAGATAATCCCTTGTCAACCCTTTTGAGCCTAGTAGTATGAGTTTCTTTCTGAAAACGAAAAACCCTCAATCTTAACCTGGGGCAGGGTAAGTATCAGTTAATTCGACTAAAACATCCAGATTGTAGAAGGAGTGTACCCATTTGAGGACCAATCATAATCCCTCTATAGAGGTCGTACCTAAAATGGTTAAGCTTCAGGAGTGAGACAGTCACATTATTCCCCAAAGAGTCAGACAACCAGTGTCACATGACTTGTTCAAAAAAAAAAGAATCAAAAGCCCGCTGAGTCGAAACTTGAAAACAAGTGGCTTAGGCAAAAAAAAAATTAGGGCATCCCGCTGGACTTGAAAATTAAAAGATATACTCAAAAGAGTCGGTCCAGGCAAAAATAGGAAAATATCGGAAAAATGATGAAAAGCAAGTCGTGTGATTCAGGCACCAAAGACGAAAAAGCAAGTGACTGTCACTCCGAAAACTTGTGGTTTCTTGAACCATCACTCCTGTCATGCAACCTCTGAGAGGTGAGCGCTAGTGTCGAATTAGCTGAATATAGGATTGGAGAACATCAAGGAGAATGGGTGGGTTAAAATAAACTTTGAGCCTTTATCCTTTCTTTCTTAAAATCGTGAACCCGACCACGTTACAATCTGAAAAAGTCCTAATTGAAGCAATGTTTGTTTCGAAAGCATACTTCGGTAAAGATCGCGTCGAAACTGACTCCTAAAAGGATTCCTCTTACAACATTGTATTAATGTTGACATTTTGATAAGTAACTCATACACTTTATGTCACGATTTTTTTTCCAGTGAACAGATTGGAATTTCAAAACTGTCATATGTATTGCATTTAATATATCTTTTATGAAGGACATTTGGTTTTACTTGCGAGTAAATGCTTGACAGTAGGAAAGTTTCCACAGTGGAAAGAGTGATCAGGATAGAATGCAGAACGCCTGGTACATCGGGAAACCGAGGCAAGTTGTATCAAATGATTGCAACATGGGAGTCAGCCACCCAAAAGTCAACTAATCTGGGGCAATCAGGTCGAGATTCGACGAATCTCTCTCGCAGCCAAGAAACACTTTCCCCACAGATCAACCAATCAGGGGCAAAGTCATCGCAAAACTGGGGCAGGTCACCTTAAGCGAAAAGGGAATGTTCCCTTCCATATCTTCAGAGCTTATCAGAATTATTCAACCAAGGACGAAGCTTTTCTCGGTACAGATTCAGAGCAAGCCATCTCGAGATCGTCTCATGACAAATTACCTTTTTCTCAAGGTGAATTCTTTCCCAAAGATCAGACTGGGGCAGTTTGTTCAAGCAAGCTTGTTCTTGTTAGCAAGAGTTGGGTGTTGTGGAATCGTGTCATTACATCATCAAACAACCTAAAACCTGTTACATGTCCAACTTTGTAACCAAAATCATTTCCGAATCCCAATTCTCGTCGGATAAACCAGTTCTTGTCTGGTCAACCTTCGGTAAATACCAGTTCCTCGTCCGGTACATGTCAGATCTTCGACTAGTTCCCGTCCGGTCACCCTTTTTGTAGCTCACTGTTTAATCAATCCTCGTCTGGCAAACACAGTTTCAAAGTCCAGTTCATGTCTGGCCAACCAAAAAAGCAACTCTCAATATCCAAAACCATATATCAGTTCTCGTTTGATATCTGAAGTTAGAAGCTCAGTTCTTTCCTGACAACCTAACCTCTTGATTCCAATTCCCGCCTGGTAATCCGTTCTCGTCCAACCTTTTGGTAGATTCCAGTTCCCGCCTGGTAATCCGTTCTCATCCAACCTTTTGGTAGATTCCAGTTCCTGCCTGGTAATCCGTTCTCGTTCAACCTTTTGGTAGATTCCAGTACCCGCCTGGTAATCCATTCTCGTCCAACCTTTTGGTAGATTCCAGTTCCCGCCTGGTAATCTGTTCTCGTCTAACCTTTTGGTAGATTCCAGTACCCGCCTGGTAATCCGTTCTCGTCAAACCTGTTGTAGGTTCTAGTACCCGCCTGGTAATCAGTGCCCACCTGACCTTGTTTGTTGAACCCACTCCCTGCCTGGTAGTCATTCCTTGCTTGACCCGTTTTGATAAACCTAGTTCCCTCTTGGTGGTCAGTTCTTGCCTGATAGCCTAACCTTGTTGACACCAACTCTCGTCTGGCGGTCTATCCTCGGTTACTAGTTCTTGTCTAGTCATTCTCCTTTTAAATCCATTCTTGTTGGTAACCAGAGAAAAAAAACAGTAACAATAAACTTGGTCATATCCTTAAACCAAAAGCCTAACCGTACTTAGCACATTCCAATCCTCATCCAGATAACAGTTTCAGAGTCCAGTCCTAGCCTGGCCTGTCTTCCTTTTGAAGCTCAATTCCCTTATGATAAGTCTTCATGGAATACCAGTTCTTGTCTGGTAAGACACATTTGAGTCCCGCTCTCGCATGGTAAAGAGCATTTCAAAGTCCAGTTATCATCTGGAAAACCACAAAAGTAGTTCATGTTCAGCACAAAACAGGAAACTAGTTCTCGCCTGACTTGTTTTAAGACCCAATTCTCGCCTGGTTGTCAGTCCTCACCTGACCTATCTGATTCAGATCCAGGAAGTTTTCCTCAGCAGAGTTTGATTTGATCTCCAGCAAAAGTCCAATCATACTTGGTACACCCAGTCTACCCAACGGAGTTGGCTTTCGTTCCTCTAGCATTTATTTTGCTGGAGCGGTTCCTTTGCATTTGCATTTTTCATAGCATCTACCCAAACGTGTAGCATTTCCATTTTGTATGGAGTATTACGCCATATCCAAACATGTGCCTTTGAAACATAAGTCAGTTTGTTACCTCTTGTTTCCGTCTCCCCAACAAATGTATGCAGTTTATTTCCGTGGTTGGCAAATTTCCGAGTTCTTTGGTATTCAACCGCCTTTTACCTTGATTTTCTGAAAGCCCTTCACTTTTCATCCCTTCAGGTCCAAGTCACTTGAATAGGGGCAGCTGTTGTACCCCAAAATTTACCCAACCTTTTCTTTACTTGGTTTATGTTTCATTTCATTGTTCTAGCATATTGCACTGCATAGCATTTTACATTCATAACGGGGACCAAGAAATGTGTGTGCCAAGGGTTCTAAACCTAATCAAGGGTTTGTTTTCAAGTTGTCAAGTGGTTATCATCATCAGAGACAAGTCAAAGCCCTTGGGAAAGTGTATGTGGTTCACCTCCTGTTTAGGAGGCCATTTAAAGGTCATCTGAAGACCACAAGCCCATGGTTATGGAGGGAGATTATCATTTAAACCCATTGGAGACCTTGAGGGTCGTTGTGGAGCTCATCCAAGTGTTTATACCAATTGCGAGTGGCTACAAGCAAAAAGGGGGAAATTAGGGTTTCAATTTTAATCAGGATAAAGTTTGTTTCTTCAAGAAAATTTGTTTCCATGGATCTAAATATGTCCTAAGGTGTTTGGGGATGAGAGATTGACCATCAATTTTAATCATAAGAGCTTCAATTGATCGGTCAATTGAAAATTAGGAGGAAAAGTCAATTGTAGTTTGACTTTTGATTTAAATGGTTTTCCAATGGGGGGATCATGGTCCATGAAGTTAATTTGGCTTAGAGAAGTCTACTCAAGGAGTTTCAAGGCCTCAAAAGACCCAGAGCATCAACAGTTGACTCGGTATTCGTTGATCGATCGCTTGGTCAACCGAAAAGTCAACTCTGCAATCACAAGGAATTTGACCTGAAAGTGTGAATAGAAAATGTTCCTAATGGCATATTGAACTTACCCAAGAAGTTTCATGACCATTGGATCAAGGATGGAGGAGTAATCGAAAAATCGGGAAATTAGGGTTTTGAAAGGGGCAAGACCATAACTCCCTAACCACACATCCAATTGAGTTGGTTCAAAGCTCATTGGAAAGCTCTTGACAAGTCCTACAAAAGTCCCACATTGGCCCATGAGCAGAAAATGCATAGATTTGGAGTTATGGCCAAAAATCATTACAAGAGGGAAAAATAACTTAGAAAATTTCAAAGTTATTGAACTTTTTAGGCATGTTTTTCAGCAACTTTGGGTGGATTTTTGACCTAGTTCCATTTGGATTCTGAGGATTACGAAAACATGAAAGTTGTAGAGCTACATGAGGGTTTTCCAAAATGTACTAGAACTCCTCCATAACCCTTATGAGTTGAGAGTTATGAATTCCGCAAGTTGAGGTTTTAACACTTGAGTTCAACATTTTTACTTTTTCATAAACTCACTTTTTGATCACTTGAACCATTCTAAGCCATTGGATCTTGTTTCTATCTGTTATTTAGAGTGTATGATGAGAAGAAATGCAGAAAATCAAGAGGATTGATGAGTCTTGCAAGTGGGAAGCCAGTGGCATTATTTTAATGGAAGAAATGAGGAAAGAGAAACTTTTTGGAAGAAAAGTCTTGCAGCTGCAGTTCTCCTACTCCTAGCCATACTTCAGTCACTTCTTTGTCACTCATGCCACTTGATTTATGCATAAACTATAGCTAAAAGCTTGGATTTGGAGATATCTACAATATTGAACAAAATTGCACTTTACAAAATCCCTCTAAAATGCAAAAGACAAATCTGTCCCAAGCCTCTCCTTGCCTATAAATAGAGGTCTCTTCTATGTTGAGAGGCACACCAGAGCACTCTACACCTCAAGAGAAACTCATTGCTTTCATAATTCCTTGCATTTTCTTATAAGTGAAGAAAACCACCCAAAATACTTCAAAAATCTGTCTTGAGCAAAACAGCTTCCAAAACCATTTTCACCCAACCAAAATCACCACAAATCATCCACACAATCCACAAATGATGTGTGGGAGGTGTTCAAGCCTTTAAACCCTCCATAACCCTCATTTTCCCAAAAGTCAACTTTCAACCAAAGAAAGTTTGACTTCATACTCAAAATCTGCCAAAACACATACCAGGCCTGTTTTGATCTTTGTAAGCCTCCAAACACCCTTGGTTTATGATGTACCAGCTGTCCATAACCTAAAAGACCATCATCATCACTTGTATCAAGTTCTGTCCTAAGGGTTCACTTGTTTACTTCAAGTGCAAGAAAGACTGCCATCTTCATCAAAGCATTAAATTGGATTTTATTTGGAGGCTTCAAGGTTTTCCATACTGCACAAACTTGCTTAGAGGTCTACAAGAGGTTGGTAGTTACTATACCCCTTTAAACTGTCATGATATTGTTTGATATGCATTAGTTTCGTTTGAGATTAAAAGCAATGTGTTTTGAATGCAAGGCATTTCATGTTTGAATCTTTCCTATTCTGCTTGTTTGCTCATTAATGTAAATCACTTTACCATGTTGTATTGCTATGTGCTAAGCCTTGAGTTTCTATCAAATGCTACCAAATATCATGCATGAACAAGTGAAAGTTGGATTACAATTGTTTTGAAGTTTGATGCTATCCAGTTTGTGAATATTCTTGATTTATTTCTGTTAATAGTAGCATTTTTGAGTCATGTACATGTTTGTTAGCATTTTGACTTGGAAATACCTATATGTTGGATCCATGTGGTGCTGATCTCATTTGAAACTAGTTTGGTTTTGGTTCTGCACTTTTTTGTTCTTACTTTCAAAATCATGTGCCTTTTCAACTCATAGTTCATTTTCATTTCTAGCTTACTTTTGAATCACTTATGTGCTCAAACCTGGTTTATGACACATTTCGAGTATGCTTGGATGCTTGTGGCTGTCATGAGATGTTGATCTTTACCCTTGTCATGTTAAGCATATCTTTATGGTTGGTTTGAACTGTTGATGGTGAATCAGCCTATGTGTATGTCTTGGTGCTTTGTAAACCATGTTTGCATTTTGTCTTAAAATTGTGTTAAAGCATCCTTGGTCCACAACATGAATGTTTGCATCAACATGCCATGGTTTTCTATTGGAACTCCAAACTACCATGCTGCTATGCTTTGTTCTCAACCTTTGCAAATCTTGCTTATCTTGATTTGTTTGTAGACAGAACATGTTGTTTGTGATGTCTAACATGCTAGAACTAAGTTTTCATGCTAGGCTTGCTTGTATTCATTCCTATGGTATTGTAATTTTCAGTGCAAAGCATGAGTTAATTGTTGTGTTTGATGCTGCTTCTGTTGTTATGCTTGCTGTACCAAAACCAACTGTCATGATTAGCTTGTTAGGCCCTTTTGTTCAAATCTGTCTTGGTGTGTAAACCATATGTGAATACATGTTGTTGTGATAACCAATCCTGGCTGCAGCTCATGCTATTTCTGTTGATATGCTTGATGTGCAAAGTCACTTTACCATGATTATTTTGTTAGGCTCTTTTGTTCAAGTTCAAGTTGCCTTAATTTGAAAACCATGTATGTGTGTATGCTATTTTGGCCAATAGGCAAGCTGCTGTCAGTTTCTGTTTTATGCTTTCAATTCATGTGCCATTTGTTTTGATCTTGCAAGATGCTTTGAATAGATGTTTTGACAATTGAGAATCCTTTAAAGTGTGGTGATTGAATTGTGTATGTATGCTGAACTGATCTTACTCTTCAAAACCACATATCAAGATTTGTTGCTCCATTCTTGCCACTTACAGGCTAAATTCTGTTTGAAGTTGTTTTTGATCAGCCCTTGCATGTAAATTCATTGATTTATACATTTGAAACTTGTGCGTACCTCTACTTGATCACAAGCACATCTATTTTGGTTTGTGGCTGTCATGTTTACATTATTGGATGTCAAGTTTCTGTTTTGTATTTTCAACATATATGCCAACTGTTTTGATTGTTTCTTTCTTGTCATTTGTGTTATGAATTCATGATTTGGTATGTACATGAATCATCCAGTGTATATTAATGTATTGAGGCATGTAGGCTGCATCATGGCTATTCATGTTTTCCAAACAACATTTTAACACTTCTGTTCACTTTGCAACTTGCACATCAGTTTTTGTTTGAAGTAGTTTCTGACTTATCCTTGCATCTAGAATCATTGAACAACATATTTGGAAGATGTGCACACCTTCATTTAACCATGATCCCTTCTGTTTTGAGCTATGGCCATCATAATGCATTTCCAAGGCAATTTGTGCAACTTACACATCAGTTTTTGATTGAACTTGTTTTTGTATGATTTTTGCATCAAGAATCCATGAACCATGTATTTGCAACTTGTGCATATCTCCATCTGATCATATTTCTTTCTGTTTTGAGTTGTGGCTTCCAAATTCCAATTTCAAGCTTTACCTTACCACTTGCATGACAGATTTTGATTAGGACTGTTTTTGTGTGATCCTTGCACCTAAATTCCATGAAAAACATATTTGAAAGTTGCTCAGGCCATTACATGAGTTTAAAGGCATCTGGTTTGATCCTTGGTTTTCAAAATGCACTTCAAAGCTTCACATGACAGTTGCATTCGTTTTTCAATTTTGATGCATTATCTTGAAAAACGGACACTGCCATTGCATTCCTTGTTGAATTTCACCCAAGATAGACCTAAATTTTACTCAATTTGGTTGAGTATTAACTAAGTTACGATGTTCTTGTTTTCATGCTATTGCCTTGTGTTCTTGCTAGCTTGTCTTTCCCATAAAATCACGCTTGTTTGGTATATGAATACATGGGGTGGCATTAATACTTGGATGTATCGCCACCCCAGTGGTTAATTGCCTTGCCTTTCTCTATCATGTCCCCAGTTTGAGCCCAGCTTGGGGTGTTTTGCCTTTTTATTCCTTTTATTTTCCATGCTTTACACTTGATGTTTCTCTTGCCTTCAAACTTCACACGCGCGCGCTGGCTAGAATGGCTGAGTTTTGGGCCTGCAGCTTTGAGGTCAAGGGTTCAACCCTTGGTGGATGCATTTCCTTGTTTTTTTAGCATTTTGTTTTCATTTCTTTTATTTTAATTTTATTTTATTACTTGTTTTGTTTGTTTTATTTATTTAAAAAAATAGTTTTAAATATCCAAAAACCCAAAAAGAATCATTTGCCTATCATTTTTAATATGTTATTTTATTTTCCTTGCTTTTTTATTTTCTATTTTATTTTTTATGTTTTATTTTGAATTCACCATGTTATTTTCTTTTTCATTTCATCTGCGATTGATTTATCTATTGTTTACTTGGCCTTATGCCATGATCCCCCTAGGATTCCTAGTCCCTCCGTTTAGGATGGGAGTAGGAGAGACATTAGGTGTTCAATCCTTTGCATGATAACATTAGGATAGTTTCATTCCCTTTCATCTCAATCTTAGGATCACCATTGCATGACAACTTTAGGCTTGGATTTAGTTCCCCTTTAGCTTGTGTCCTTTCTCTTCTCATCTCAAAACAACCATAAAACACCTAATAAAGGTTAATGAATATTGTACGTTACGAGCCTTAAGCTACTTGGGAAATGGTTGTTGAAAGGTTTCCTTTCAATAGCTTGATTGTTTAGTATAGCACCCTTTGGGTGATATGCGACGCAATCACTCCTAAGTCGTAGTCTCTAGTGCGATATGAATTGCAAACCAACACAAAAAACACTTCTCCTCTAAAAAACACAAAAACAAATCATTCAAACCCTTTTTTCCCTTTGGGGCCTTTAATCATGGAAAATCTTTTCAGAAAAAGAGTGTTGTTAACTCTTAGTTCTACTACAAACGGTAACGCCTAAGTCTCCCATTGCTCGAGCTGCATACACCAACTGCTAGAACTACTTGTTAACCCTACTCGGGTAAAATAATTGAAAAAACCTGTGTTCCCCCGTTGCCCGAACTATGTTTGCTCTGATCTTTCATACCAAATGAAAGTACGTAGACACAAGACGCGATTTCTTTGCGAGCAACCTTCCCCCTTTCACCCGTAGTTAGTCGAACTACGTTGACTCTGACTTCCTATTCTAGATGAGATTTGTAGGCACAAAGTGCCGTTGCTTTGCCGAGTCATTTCTTTTTCTTTTACCCTCAAGCCTGTAGTTAGATAGTTTTAGTCACCCATTTAGATAGACAACAAGCGTGGATCCCGTCGAGTACGACGGACGTGAGGGGTGCTAATACCTTCCCCTTGCGTAACCGACAACTGAACCCTAGATTTAGTTGTGATGACCGATCTTATCCCTCTTTTCGTTAGGTTTTCTCTGAGGGTTTCCTTTCCCTCTCTTGGGATAAATAACACACGGTGGCGACTCTTCTGTCATTGTCGGCCTCGATTTTCGCAGTAGTGACAACTATCATTGACTGTTGCAGAGAATTCCCTATTGTGCCACTCCTTGGCATAAGAGGAGGCATTACCTACAATCCTTCTCTAGCACTACATCAGTTTGGTTACGCTTAGAGTAATGGTCCTCATGACATGCTTATTCAGGGTATTGTGTTTGATTATGACAACGATCTTCAAGATTACCATCAAAGGTTTATACGAGCTTGGAGCATGGTGAATAAGATCAACAACAATACTTTGGAACCAAAGCGCTCCATTTCTATGGAACCTTATCTCAGATGGGTGCGGTCTCGTGCTCAGACTCTTATGATGCCATACTCTGCCGTCCTACTAATAACCGTGGAGCCTATTGCTAAAGGAGATATTTCTTATACTATTCTTCATCCGGACATGCCTACAGATCTGGAAGAGTTACAGAAGTCTTGAATTCAACGGAAGGAGGAAAGAGATACCTTTGAGACTCAGTTTCATGCTTACAAAGATAAGGTGTTCGAGCGGACAAAGCAACTTCACGAGGAGTGGAATCTCAATACCTATCCCAAGGGGCAATACTATTTTATATTTACTAATAAAAAATTTATTTCTGCCTGTTATTAACAAATTTAAATCCTGCGGTCTTTGAAAACATCGCATATGCATCTTCATACCATATCATTGCATAACAGGTTTCCATTACAGGTTTCTCATCTTCTCGTTGTTTATTTCAGCAGAAATGGCTTCCGATCAAACTATCCAAGAACTTCAAGCTCAACATGCTCAGTTCCAAGAGATAATCCTGAACTTGACCAAGGGACAAGAAGAATTGAAGGCACTTCTGCTCAAGAAGAAAAAGAAGAAGACCAAGAAATCAGTTGGCCTTATCAACCTAGATAGGAGGTTCAAGGGTCCAGCCAAGACTGATGATGAAAGTGAGAATTCTGAAGAGGAATACTCGGTGAAGAAAGAAGACAGTCTGCATGATGCTATTAGTGATTCTGATCGGGAGGAAAATTATTATCATGATCCTACTGACAGTGAGAAGATTAAGTTGCTGGAAGACCGAGTGAATGCTATGGATCTGCAGAAGAAGTCTGGTTTTGACTTTGAAGATTTGAGTTTGATTCCTGGAGTTGTCATTCCTACTGGGCTCAAACATCCTATTTTTGGGATATATGATGTTGTCTCATGCTCGAAGCTACATTTGAGGTCTTATGTTCAAAGAATCCAACCCCATACTGCTGATAAGAAGCTATGGATTTATTTCTTCCAGGAAAGCTTAACAGGAGCCCAACTGGAGTAGTATTACCAACGTGAGAGCATTAACGTACGAACCTGGAGTGATCTTGCTGAAGCTTTCTATAGGAAGTATCAATATAATTTTGATTTGGCGCAAAATCGCATTCAACTTCAGAGCATGTCCATGGGTTCCAAAGAAAGTTTCAAGGAGTGTGCACAAAAATGGAGGGATCTTGCAAGCAGAGTTCAACCTCCCTTGACTGATAGGGAATTGGTTGATATGTTTATGAGTACGCTGACTGGTCCTTTTTATAGTCATTTGATTGGAAGCTCGTCATCTAGTTTCACCGAGTTGATAATGACTGGAGAACGTGTGGAAAATGGTATACGAAGTGGTAAGATACAGATAGATGCCTCTTCAAGTACTGCTAAGACTTCTGGTGGGAAAAAAGAATCTAATGCTGTTTATGGTCAACAAGGTCGTAATAAGAATAGTCGGAATCAATCTGTGGGGGCAGTTCTGATCTCCAACCCTGCACCTACACAACAGAATCAGCAACTGAATAATCAGCCTAAGCAAGATGCACCCAAGAGAGTGTTTACAAAGCTCAACATATCATTGGCTCAGGCATTGCAACACATGTTAAAAGGGGTGCTGATTACTGTGAGGGACCCTCCTACTAACCTCAATACTTCCTCTCCTCGTTACAATCCCAATGTAAGGTGTGCATATCACTCGAACTGCCCCGAGCATGATACTAATAACTGTTGGGCGTTGAAGAATAAGATTCAGGATATGATTGATGCTGGAGAAATTGAGTTTGACCCTCCTAAGACTCCTAATGTGATTACTTCTCCTATGCCTAAGCATGAGAAGACTGTTAATGTTGTTGATGATAGTTCTTATATTTCTATGGTGACTGATCTGACTACTCCTCTGATGATTGTTAAGAAGAAGTTGCTGCAAGCTGGTTTATCTCCAGGTTGCAATGAAGACTGTTGTTACTGTATCTGCCAATCTAAAGGTTATTGGAAGATGAAAGAATGTATTCAGCGTTTGATGGGTAGTCGTACAATATTGTTTGAGAAGAATCCCTCTGTAGAAAGCTTGTGTGATGTTTTTTCTCAAGATCTGAAGATTGAAGACGTTTCCATGGTTAATAAAATTCCTGTGAGGATTACTGCTAAGGGCCTTGTAAAGACTACTGCTGAAGGTCCTGTGAAGATTACTGCTGAGCCAATGGTGGCTCCCCTGATTACTACTACACCTGGTCCAATTTCATATTCTTCTGACAAACAAGAACCTTTGACTGATATACTTACTGAAGATATTAATCTGGACATCGACAATATTGTTGGGACTAGTAAGGTGACTAGAAGTGGAAGGAGTTTCTCTCCTGAGAATATCTCAATGAATGCTGCAACTCCAGTTCATATCTGTTGCACCCCAAAATTTGCCCAACCTCTTTCCTTACTTGGTTTATGTTTCATTGCATTAACATTTGCATAGTTGTATCATTTGCATATCATGATATCATTCATATAGAAGGGGATCAAGTGTGATTCTTATCAATATGAGCCTAGCTAGAGGTCTTATTCAAGCTGGAGAAGTTATCAAGGTCATCAAGAGGTGGTTTAGGTGCCTAAGAGTTTAGATTCTTGCATGTGGATTTGCTCCTAACTTGAGGATCAATTGAAGACCACCAGAGGGATGTGAAGTGTTGAATATGAGTAGAGGATGTGTATGGAGCTCCTAGAATGCCTAGAGGGCCATGGGGGAGCTCAATCAAGTCATTGTGTCAAATGCAAGAGCCACAATTGAAGTGTAAGCAATTAGGGTTTCATCTGGGTCAATCCTAGGTCAACTGTGCAATTGAAGAGTATCAAAGCCTACTTTTAGGTCATGGAGTTCATGAGATGACATGCTGAGACATTTGTAGTTTTGTGCCAAGATCAAGCCAAGAAGAGTCAAGAGTGTGGGAAGTTGCTAAATTAGGGTTTCAGTGTAAAATCCCCTATTTAATGCCTAACTTCAAGACCACATAAGTCAAGATGCAAGTTTCAAATGGATCTTTGGCCATAATGAAAATTGTAGAGCATCTCAATACCTTTAATTTGAGTACTAGAAGTCCTCAAGGGGATTTATAGAACTCACGTTATGGTCCAGACGAGTTACAGGTCCTCAGATGCCTCTGAAATTTGTCTGTGAAAATCATCTGACTTCAAAGCTATTTTTGACCAACATGAAAGTTTTTCCTCATGATCTTATCTTTCTAAATTGTATTAGAAGTCTTCCATATGATTTGTAGAACTCAAGTTATGGGGTTTACAAGTTAGGGGTATTTTGGGAAAGTGAGATTATAGGCCATTTTCAATCATAGGTCAAAATCTCCAACTTGCACTTGTCAAATTGATTTTTGTTCAGCATGGAACTTGTTCAAAATGTGGTTTTTAGGTTGACCAAGAAGTCATGATGAATTGATTTGACTCATATCAAGATTTGGTTTGAAATGGCTTAAAAAGGAGGATTTTAAAAGGATTCAAAGTTGAAAAATTCAAACTAATGGTTAAGTGACCAAAACATGTCAAGTAAATACTCATTTTGAATGGAAATCTCATTTCAAACACAATGACATTGGTAGATTTTTTAGTTGAGGCAGATTTTCATGAGTTACAATGTTGTTACTTCACAAGCAAGTAACATAACCAAATCACTTACCAAGGCATTGTGAAATTGATTAGAAGCTTCTAGAGTAAGGTACACTGCCAAATTCACGACTGTCAAATTGAAACTACTGGTTTGGGCTTGAATTCGACTCCTAAAGCCCATAGACACACTATATATAAGTCTTTCATTGATTTCATGATGAGGTTGGAGCTCATTTCGTGGTGGAATCAGAGATAGCAGTTGGAATTGAAAGGGAGCAAGTTGAAATAATGATTTCATTTCCAAGCCAATTCAGATCAAATTGAAGCTTCTAACATCTTTCTCTTGCATCACTTATCGTTTCTAGAGAGTTTTGAATAAAGAATCAAGCTCTAGCTACCTCTGTTAGTGGATCTACATCAGGTATGTACTTTCTAATTTTCCATGGATTCTAGCATGAGTTAGTTGGAAATGAACATGTGGTTAGGATCTAGTTGAAGCATATATCGTTTCTGGACAAATTTATGAGCAATTAGAGACAATTTAGGTTGAGGTGCAATTTCTGTTTGGACACGGTTTAGCTTGATCTTAAGGATTTAACATGATTTGGATAGATCAGGTTAATCTAGGAAGTGTGAGGATCATTTCTATGCAATTAAATTATGATTTGATGATGATCAATGTTGAAGTGTCATTTGAACTTTGAATCGGATTTCAAAACCTAGCCTGATCTAGAGAAATTGGAGATGATATTTGAGATCCTCCTGAAATTCTGAGTGAGATGATTTTAAGTTTGTCGAGTTTTGGCTACCTGTGAACACCTGCTCACCGGAGAAGACAACCGGAGGTCTTCTCCGGCCACCATCCAGGCTTTCCCTCCGTTTTTGATTTAAATTGGGGCGATGATTGTGAGGCGTTAAATTAGGTCTTCAGACTTGACCTTGTATGCATAACAAGTGGCCACGATTGCTCCTCAGAGGCTGACTTTGACTTCATTTGAAACGCATCGTTTCAATAATGCGCTGGCATGTTGTAGAGCGCTAGATCCCTTGACTTGGTCTCTTGATCCAACAGTCCACGTTTTATTCTGGCTTTTGTTTTATCTTATTTCATTTTTAATTCATTTTGATTTTATTTTAATTCATCTTGTTTCTAAAAATCATAGAAAATTCATTATTGGTCAGAAAAATATTTTAAAAATATGTCCATGCTCCTCTTTCAATTTGTGATTTTCTGGGATCAATAAATTGCATTTTCATGCATTTTTCAATTTAATTTGCATTTTCCTTTTTTATGTTATTTCTTTTATTTTGCATAATTGCCTATCTGTTTTGTTGATTTTGGTTTGATCATTTGGTTTGGTTTCTGAATTTGATTTTTGAGTATGTTGTAGGTTAGATGTGCATGCTCCCTTAGGAAGTTTATTAGATTTTTTAAATAATTGTAGGTTCTGTTTTAGGTGAGATGTTTAGAGCCTTCCCAACTTATGGTTTATCTTGACACATTTCAACTTAGGATTTATTTAGTGAACCTAGAAGTTGATTTAGGCTTTGATATTTGAACCCTAGAATGTTAAAACATGCATGTTCCCTTAGGAAATTTCTTAGTTTTTTACAACTTAGTTTTCTATTTTAGATGTATTTCACAAGTAGGTGTTTCCTTTGGTGTCCTTCTTTGGTGCCTTGCCTTGTTTGATCTTGTTGGTGGCTTTGGAGCTTGAAGAGCTTGTTTTCCTTTTTTGGAGGAGGTTCTGGACATCTTGTAGCTGTTGTGGATTGGCTTGTGGAGCTTATCTTGGAGCTTTCTTTCTCTTTTAGGAGCTTTTTAGAAGCTTATAGGATTAGGGTTTTAGGAAGAGCCATTAGAACTAGTTCCTTTCCTTTAATCAAAAATAGAATGCATTGTTTGCTTCTATCCTCATCCTATGATGCAAAGTCCTCTTAAGGAAGCCCCATCTCTCCTTTGGAGGGATAAATGGCATGCCTTAATGAGTAGAACTCTTGAGGATGCACTTTCTCTCTAATGTTGGTTCCTGATGAATTCCTTTGGTCTTCATCAGGTTTCCTAGCATTGTAATTTGATCTCAATGATGATTTCTCTTCTTGTGGAGCTTGTTATAGTTTGAAGATGGAGAATTGAAGAATCTTGAAGATAGAAGCTAACTTGAAGATGAAGATTCTTTGCTGTCAACTTTGCTATCAATTCAATTTTGCTGACAAGAGCTGCTGTTAAAGGTTGAAGTTGTTGTCTGTAGAAGATTGTTGCTGCTGCTTGGGCTGCTTTCTTTGTTTTTTTTCTTTTGCTGTGTTGTCTGTTTGCTTGTGTTTCTTAACTTTAGGTTTGAGGTGGAGCTTGTCTCCCCTTGCCTGTTGTTTTCTTAGGTTTGAGGTTGAGCAGGACTCCCTTGCCTCACTTGTACTGTTCATATCATGCATTTTACTGTTTATTGTTTATTGCTTGCTTTCTTTTGTTGTTTTCCCCCAGGATCTCTGATTTCCTCTGTGCAAGAGGGAATTATGACAGACATTAGGTTTCTAAACTATGCATGATAACCATAGGTAGATTCCCTTTCAGCCATAGTTTTAGGGCGTCTTTCTCTTCTCATCTCAAAACAATTCAAAAATACATTAATAAGGTTAATTGAAGTCGTACGTCACGAGCCTTAAGTTATCTGGGAAAAGGTTGGTGGTGGGTCTCTCTCTAGTAATCTGGATGTTTAGTGTGGTACCCTTTGGGTGACATACGAAGCATTCACTCCTGGGTCATAGTCTCTAGTGCGACGAAGATTGCGAACATCATAAAAAATAGTTCTTTCGTAAAAAATTCAAACAAACATTCAAACTCTGTTTTTGTCCTCTTGGACCGTTAACCTGGAAAACCCTTTCATAAGGAGATAAAAAACTGTCAGACAAACTTGTGTCTTCCGTAGCCCGAACTACGTTTGCTATGATCTTTCGTGCCGTATGAAAGTACGTAGGCACGAGATGCGATATCTTAGCGAGCAACCTTCCCCCCTTCTCTCGTAGTTAGGCGAATTACGTTGACTCTAATTTCTCGTTTCAGACGGGAATACATAGGCATAAAACTGCTGTGTTCTGCCGAGTCACTTTTCATTTTCTTTTCTTTTAAGGCCAGACCTTTAGAGTAGATAGATAAACACACCCTTAGATAGAAAACAAGCGTGGATCCCGTCGAGTACGACGAACGTGAGGGGTGATAATACCTTCCCCTTGCGTAACCGACTCCCGAATCCAGGATTTGGTTGCGATGACCATTCCTTTCCCTCATTGCATTAGGTTTTCTCTGAGCGTTTCCTTTCCCTCTTTTGGGATAAATAACGCACGGTGGCGACTCTTTTGTCATGGCCGGAGCTGATTTTTGTAGTAGCCACAGCTGGCGACTCTGCTGGGGACTCCAACGGTTCCCTATGTGAGTCAATCCTAGCGCTTGTTTTCCCGTTCGGGGTTTTGTATGTATTTATCTTTTTGTCTTTACTTTCAGTATTATATATTATTGTTGTAATGTTGTGGGTAGAGGGTTAGTTTGAGAGATAAGCCGGACCTGGGCTTGAGTGCACATAGACTTAGAAGTAGAAAGTAGTGGTTAGCCTGCTTGCTTTGCTCGCACCAGCTAGCTACGAAATCTGCACTCAGACGAGATTCTCTTTGATGGCATCTTGCCTGGCCCTTTGGGCTCGACAAGCTGTTGGATTTGAGGGTTGTCGACTCTGGGGACCTATCATTTGGGATTCGGCTAAGTGAGGCCTCTTCAAGGGACGATGATGCCACACCTTCTGGGTATCGTATCATCGCTCTTGAAATTCTGTGACGCTGATGACCGCATAGGATGTCGTACCTCGTATGCGAGTAAAGTACATACCTGTGAGGGGTAGGTGGGTCTTTTTGCAGGAAAACTCTGGCCTCAGAACACCTGGTTTGTCTCTGTCGGTGAGAATTGGTTGTGAGGGTTCTTTTGTGGTTGGTTTGGTTTGAGAAAAAGATCTGATGGTTCTCAAGCTGCAATACAGCATAACACAGTTCTTCAGCACTGCACTTGATCGCCTGTTTGCATATGCATTTGCATTTTCATGTTTGCATTTGATTAACGTGTATTTATGTTGCAGGTGTGCTTTTTCCCCTCAGATTCTAGTGTTCTTCTAGCAGATCAGAGAGTGAGGGCTGAGTTTAGAGAGTCTTATGGGAAACTGCTCAGCTTGGTGTGCAGACCTTCTATGTTTGAGACGACTGGATTGTATACCTTGATGCAGTTTTACGAGCCTCTGTTGAGATGCTTCTTGTTCCCTGATTATATTTTGGCCCCTACTTTGGATGAGTATTCTGATATGCTAGGAGTTCCTATGTTAGATCAGATGCCTTTTATTCACGAGGATACTGAGCCTGAGTTGGCTAAGCTTGCTGAGATTGTTAGTTTAGATGCTTCTGAGTTCCCCGGAGGTTTGGTCAAGCTGAATGGAGCTTATGGTTTTCATCTTTCTTGCTTGGTTGAGAAGGCTACGCAGTGTGCGAAGGATGGATGTTGGATTGTCTTCAGTGCTATTTTGGATGTTTGCATTTATGGGGTTGTATTGTTCTCCAACTTGCCTGATTTTGTCGACTCAGATGCATTCTTTATTCTTGCCTCGAAGAATCTGGTGCCTACTCACTTGGGTGACGTTTATCATTCTATTCACTATAAGAATGAGAAGCGTCGGGGAAAGAATGTTTCTTGCTGTGTACCTCTTCTATCCAGGTGGTTTCAGGGACATCTTCCTAAGACGGGACCTTTTGTTGATACTGCTGGTACTTTAGATTGGTCTTCCCGATTGATGGGATTGTGTGCTGAGAACATTGTTTTGTTTGATCGGAACCTGCTCGGAACAGATATTATGTATAGTTGCAGTGGCTTTCCGAACGTTCCTTTGATTGGACGGAAAGGTTGTATTAACTATAACCCTTCTCTGCTTGTGAGACAGTTTGGCTATGCTTTGAGGGATTCTCCGGTTAAAAACGAGATACAGGAATCTCTGTATCTCACGGGTTTATTAGATGGAGATGTTTTGGTCAGATTGAGGCATGCTTGGGGTAATGTTCACAGAAGAGGAAAGACATTGCTTGGCAAGAGTGACAGTCGAGCTTATAATCCTTATCGGCTCTGGATCCATGAGAGAGCTAGGACTTCTTTGATGCCATATCCTGCTGTAGAGTCTTTGTATCCTTCGGTGATTGAGGAACCTACTTCAGTAGAGATTGAGAAGTATAACAAGCTGCTGGCTCAAAAGGAAGAATTGCGAAGAGCAAATGAAGAGTTAAAGAAAGAGATTTTCCAGCTTCGGCATGAGAAGAGTGAGGCAATCTTCACTTTGAAGAAGCAGACTGAGATGATTAATAGGTTGGGTTCAGATTTGACTGAAGAGACCAGCAGGAGAGAGAAGGGGTGGGGGTAGCCTTGAATGGTGTTTGTAGTGTGCTTGCTACTAAGAAAAAGCTTCTGAACAAGGCTTATTCTCGACTTTCCAAATGGGAATTCTTGTGGAATGCCACGCTTACTAGCCGGAAGGAGCGTGAAGATGAGTTGAAGCTGTAGATTTCCTAGTTAGAGGAGCAGCTCAGTGCTAAGGATGTGAAGATTTCTGAAGAGGCATCTCTTAGACGTGACGCTGATTTTAGAGTGAGCAACATGGTCAAAGAAATGAGGGGTTGTGAACTGAAGGCTGGCTTTAAGAGATGCATGCTTGATGAGTGTTTTGGCAAGGGAGCCTGTGTAGAGGATGCCAAAAAGCTGAGATCCACTGTTAGGCGACACACATTACTAATACAGGAACTGCTCTCCAGACCAGGTCATCCGGAGACGTTGAGGCTATTGGGAGATGTCTGGGCGCGCCATCCGTCCTGATTTATCTTTGTTTTTCTCTTGTAGTTGTTATTCGTGCTTGTATTTTGACCATCGCCAGGCTTGTTGGCCGAGGTCTTTTCAGTTGTATTCGGTTTTCCCTTTGTACTCTGCCTCTTGGCATTTGTTTATGTATGAGGTTTCTAATTCTGTGCTTGCTTACTTGGGACTCCATTGTCGTTATGGCTTCTTCTCCGCAACTAGAATCGGGGGGGGGGGGGGGGGGGGGAAATTAACCTGTTGCATATTTACATGTGTGCATCTGCATATTCATATTGCATGGCAGGTACTTTTTTTAGCTCTAATCTTATCTCCTGCATCTTTCAGGTTGTTTCATGATTGACGAACAGAGAACTCACCGCTACGCTACAATAAGCAACTGTAAGAAGATCATGGACCAGGTACAAGTTGAGATGCAGGAGATCCGGGATAGGTTGGCCCAATTCATGCAGGGTATGGAGGCTGTGGCCAAGGGCCAGGAACATCTTCAAACTCTGGTGCAATCGCTGCTGGCGCGAGCGGCTGGAAATACTGAATATAACTTTGTTCGTGTTGAGACCCCTCGCAGGGAGGAAGTGATACCAAATGCTGGAGAGACTGGTACCGACAATGGCAACGGCAACGCTGGTAACGGAAATGCTGATAACGACAATGGGAACGTGGAAACCAACAGGAATGTTGGTATCAATACTGGTTTCGGTGACAACAATCAGGGTTTTGGCTTTGGCAATCAGGATGGCAATGATGGCTTTAATAATCAAGGCTTCGGCAACGGAGGGTTTGGCGATAACAATCAAGGTTATGGTAATAATTGCTACGGCAATGTTGGGTTTGGCAATGTGAATACCAATGGCGCTGGGATGGGTCCTTTCAATGCTGGTTTCGGACCAGGCGGGGCTAATCAAGGATTTGGTAATAGAGGACGTGGTCCTAACTTTAATCAACAAGGATATGGTCGTAATTCTGCTTATGACGGGTATGGTAATGAGGGTCCATATTGGGACAGAGATCGTCAGGAAGATGCCTTTTCTGGGCAAGGCATGGGTTTTGAAGGTCCCACTGATAATGATCGGAGGATTCAAATGCTAGAGGAACATATAAGAGGTATAGCAAATCAAAATTCTGCAGGTTTGGACATGGCTACCATGGGGCTGGTTCCTGGGCTGAGGGTGCCATTGAAGTTCAAAGTTCCCACTTTCGATAAATATAAAGGGGATACATGCCCACGGGTTCATGTGCGTTCATATTACCGGAGGATGTCTGCTTACTCTGATGATGAGAAGATGCTTATGCATTTTTTCCAAGATAGTTTGTCGGGACCATCGCTAGAATGGTACATGGGACTAGAGCCTGCACAGATCGGAAGTTGGAAAGAGTTGGCGGATGCTTTCGTCAAACACTACCAATACAACAGTGACCTTGCGCCAAATAGGGTCCAGCTTCAAAGTCTTTCACAAAAGAACGGGGAGAGTTTCAAGGAGTATGCCCAGCATTGGCGTGATCTGGCGGCAATGGTACACCCACCTATGGTTGAAAGGGAATTGATTGATATTTTTGTTGGAACATTCTATGGGATGTATTATGATAAATTGCTCAATTGCTCGATGGGTAGTTTCTCTGACATGATACTCATGGGAGAACGATTTAAAATGGCATTAAGATTAGTAAGATTTAAGCCGGTGAATCAACCTCATCTGGAGGTGCAAAAAAGGTCTTTGGTGGTAGAAGACAAGGAGACGCTAGTGCAGTGTATGGTGGTCGAGGACGAGGTAGAGGTAGGAATTAGTATACTCAACAACAGGTTGCTAGTGTGATGATTCCTATACCTCAACAACGACAACAACCACAACCAGAGCAGCAGCAACAACAAAGGCATAATCCTGCTCAGAGAATGATTCAGAATGGGAAGCCAAAGAGGGTATTTGATACACCTCCGTCAACGTTTGCAGAACTGCTTCAAACGCTGTTAGGTTTGAATCTGGTTGAAAAGAGAACATTGGACCTGCCCACAGGAACGCTTCCTTACGGGTATGATACTAGTAAACATTGTGAATTTAATTCTGGGGCACCCGGACATGATATCGAGAGTTGTCATGCTTTTAAACACAAAGTCCAAGATTTGATTGATAGTAAAGTCATTAACTTCAGTCATGATGGTCCCAACATTGTACAACAACCAATGCTGAATCATGGAGAGAATGCTATTCTGACAGAAGAAGATTTGGATTTGGTTATGGACGTAAATGATCTGAAGACGCCTTTAAGCTACGTTAAAAGCAGATTGTTGAAAGGGGGAGTCTTCCCTGGATGTGATGAGTATTGTTTGGATTGTTGGACCCGACCAGAGGGCTATAGTGATTTGAAGAGAGGTATTCAGGCCATGATTGATGAGGGAATTTTGCAATTCGACCGTACTGCTGTTAAGGAGCCTGTTGAGGCAAGATTTGAAAAGCAGGGAGAGGTCGCAACAGTTACAATTCCACGAAAGACTATTACGATATCCGCGCCCGCCAAGCGGCCAACTATCACGATAACGAAAGCAGGGCTCATTCCTTATGAGAGTACGAAAGCCATTCCGTGGAATTATGGGTTGGAAGCTTTTTGTAATGGGGAAAAGATTAAGGTGGATAGCCAGCTGGCAGGGGCAGTGGGCAATCTTGTTGGAACGGGAGGCATGACCCGCAGTGGTAGAATTTTCACTTCACCTGAAATTGAGGCTGAGAGGATTGCTAAAGGCAAAGCCAAACTGAATGAAGGAGAACCTTCCCAGGCGAGAGAGAAAGAAACATCAATCAAGGATGCAGAAGAGTTTATGAGGTTAATTCGCAAAAGCGACTATAAGATTGTGGAGCACTTGCAGCAGACGCCCTCCAAAATATCAATCCTATCCTTGTTGCTTTGTTCCGAGGCTCATCGGAATGCCTTGTTAAAAATCTTGGACACATCTTTTGTACCTCAGGAAGTATCTGTTAATCAACTTGAGGGGGTACTGGCGCATGCGAATGCCGGACACAACCTAGGATTTACTGACTTTGATTTGACGCCTAGAGGGCGGGATCATAGTATGGCTTTGCACATTTCAGTGGAATGTCGGGGCACTGTTATGTCGCACGTTCTTGTAGACACCGGATCATCTTTGAATGTGTTGCCTAAGAAGGCTATGATTAAGCTAGATATCCGAGGAATCATATGCACGCCAAGTGACTTGGTCGTGAGAGCTTTTGAAGGGACCAGAAGGTCGGTTTTGGGTCCATAACATTGCCGCTCCAGGTCGGGCCAGAAATGTTTGATACTGTGTTCTACATCATGGACATACATCCAGCTTACAGTTGTTTACTTGGGCGACCATGGATACATTCTGCAGGGGCTGTGACATCCACGCTGCATCAGAAGCTTAAATTCATGGTTGGTGACAATGTTGTTACTATTTGCGGAGAGGAGGACATTCTGGTTAGTCATCTTTCGTCATTCAAGTACGTCGAAGTGGATGGGGAGATTCACGAGACGCCATGGCAAACCTTTGAAGGGTTGCAGATCAAAGAAAAGTCTCATGTCCCCAGCAAAGGGCCAGAGGTGGCCATGTCTTCATACAAAGACGCTCAGGCAGTGGTTTAGGCTGGAGAAACCAAAGGATGGGGCCAAGTCTTGAAAATTCCTGTCAAGATGGACAAGTTTGGGTTGGGGTATCGCCCGATGTCGTCATCTTCCACATCAGGCGTGCCAAAGTTTAAAGGGCCAGTGGTGATCACAACAAGTGGGGTCCGTTATAAAACGATTAATGCTGTTTCCGATGCCGAAAACGGAGATAGTGACTGCGATATGGATTCGTGGATCAAGCCCAGCGTGCCAGGACAGAGCCTATGCAACTGGTCTATCCAGGAACTTGACCAAGTGACTACAAAACAATAATGATTTGTTTTCTCGATTATTGTATATTCCTGTGTCCTACCCGGCGCATAGTGATTTTGTTTTCAGGGCTACCTGCTTATGTGTGTGCTTTGTTTAATCATTAAATAAAGGCATTTTTTCTCATGCAAATTTTGTGATCCTTGTTTTTCCTGTTTTGTTTTAACAATAAAATGCAACATGGTTATGTGTTTTGTTTGCATTATTTGAAGCATTTAACCATTCTCATTGCAGGATTCATATTTCAGACGACACCGATCACGAACTTCCTATGACTCGCTTCGACTTCGAGCACCTGATATTTCAAGCAGAGGAAGAGATTGTTGAGGATGATGACTTATCAGAAGAGCTGACTCGACTTTTGAAACAAGAAGAGAGAATCATTCTGCCTCATCAGGAGGAAATTGAAATTATCAATGTGGGGTCCGAAGAGGTTGTCAGGAATATCCGAATAGGGGCTGCACTGCAAAGTGATATCAAGCAAAGTTTGATCGACATGCTTCGAGAGTATAGTGATATCTTTGCTTGGTGTTACGAAGACATGCCTGGTTTGGATACTAATATGGTGGTTCACCATTTGCCATTGCGTGAGGAATGTCCGCCGGTTAAGCAAAAACTCAGAAGAACTAGACCATATATGGCCGTGAAAATCAAAGAGGATGTTCAGAAACAGTGGGACGCCAGTTTTCTGGTTGTTACAACTTATCCCTCATGGGTTGCCAATATAGTACCTGTACCAAAGAAATATGGTAAGGTGCGGATGTGCGTGGACTATCCAGATTTGAATAGGGCGAGCTCAAAAGACGACTTTCCACTTCCTCATATTGATGTGTTGGTCGACAACACCGCTCAATTCTCCGTGTTTTCCTTTATGGACGACTTTTCGGGCTATAATCAGATAAAGATGGCGCCGGAAGATATGAAGAAAACAACTTTTATTACCCTATGGGGAACGTTCTGCTACAAAGTGATGCCCTTTGGTTTGAAGAACGCCGGGGCAACATATCAGCGAGCTATGACAACACTCTTTCATGACATGATGCATAAAGAGATCGAAGTCTATGTTGACGATATGATTGCCAAATCCTAGACGGAGGAAGAGCATCTGTTCAATCTTATGAAATTGTTCAAGAGGCTTAGGAAATTCAGGCTAAGGCTGAATCCTAACAAGTGCACCTTCGGGGTGAGATCTGGTAAGCTATTGGGGTTTATTGTTAGCGAAAAAGGAATTGAGGTTGATCCTGCTAAGATAAAAGCAATACAAGAAATGCCAACGCCGAAAACAGAAAAAGGGGTTCGTGGTTTTTTAGGGAGATTGAATTACATTGCTCGGTTCATATCTCACCTAACGGCCACGTGCGGGCCATAATTCAAGTTATTGGAAAAAGATCAGGCTGTAACCTGGAATGAAGATTGTCAAAAGGCGTTTGAAAAAATAAAAGAATGTTTACAGGAACCTCCAATATTGATACCCCTAGTAGCCGAGAGACCATTAATTATGTATTTGACGGTTCTTGAGAAAAGCATGGGTTGTGTTCTCGGTCAACATGACGAGACTGGACGTAAAGAGCATGCGATTTATTACTTGAGTAAAAAGTTCACAGATTGTGAGTCCCATTACTCAATGCTCAAAAAGACGTGTTGTGCACTAGCCTGGGCTGCCAAACGTTTGAGGCAATACATGCTAAATCATACAACCATGCTGATTTCGAAGATGGATCCAATCAAATACGTGTTTGAAAAGCAAGCACTTTCCGGAAGGATTGCCCGATGGCAGATGGTACTGACAGAATACGATATTCAGTATGTTTCTCAAAAGGCTATTAAATGTAGTGTTCTGTCAGAGTACCTAGCTGAGCAGCCAATTGATGATTACCAGCCGATGTGGTTTGATTTTCCGGACGAGGATATCATGTACTTAAAAATGAAGGATTGTGAAGAGTCGTTGCCTAATGAAGGTCCAGAGTTGGGTTCCAAATGACAATTGATATTTGACGGTGCCGTTAATTCATATGGAAGTGGAATGGGGACAATCATTATTACTCCCCATGGGTCGCACATCCCATTCACTGCCAGATTGACCTTTCCAGTTACCAACAATGAGGCCGAATATGAAGCATGCATTATGGGTCTCGAAGAAGCTATTGATCTGAGAATTAAAAATCTTGATGTGTACGGGGACTCTGCTCTAGTTGTGAACCAGATCAAGGGAGAATGGGAAACTCGTCAGCCCAATCTGATACCTTATATGAATTATGCAAGGAAGTTGTTACCTTTCTTTGACAAGGTGGAATTGCACCACGTACCACGGGCAGAAAATTAGATGGCAGACGCTCTCGCGACGTTGTCTTCAATGTATAAAGTTAACTTCTGGAATGAGGCTCCCAGGATAGTTATCTCTCGCCTTGATAGGCCCGCTTTCATATTCGCCATTGAGGAAGCTTCCGATGGTAAACCGTGGTATTATGATATCAAGAATTTCTTGAAGAACCAAGATTATCCAGCTGGGACATCTAGTCGTGATCAGAAGACTCTTAGGAGATTGGCTAGCAACTTCTATTTGAATCCAGATGGTGTTTTGTACAAGAGAAACCATGACATGGTGTTGTTGCGGTGTGTGGACGAGAAAGAGGCTAAGTTGCTCATGGAAGAGATCCACGAGGGTACATTTGGCACACATGCCGGCGGACATGCAATGACCAGAAAGATATTACGAGCAGGGTATTATTGGATGACGATGGAAACGGATTGTTTCAAGTTTGCAAAGAGGTGTCATAAATGCCAGATTTATGCGGACAAGATTCATGTGCCTCCGAGCCCTCTGAACGTTATGTCATCACCTTGGCCTTTTTCCATGTGGGGAATCGATATGATTGGGAAAATTGAGCCCACCGCATCCAACGGACATCGTTTTATCTTGGTAGCTATTGATTACTTCACCAAATGGGTTGAAGCAGCATCGTATGTGTCGCTACCGCGAAAATAAGGTGCCGGCAAAACAGAAGAGTCGTCACCTTTCGTTATTTGTCTGTAGTTTGTACAACACTAGAGACTATGACCTGGGAACGAATGCGTCGCATATCGTCCAAAGGACGTATACTAAACATTCTAGACGATTGAGAGGAGGCCGCTCAATTATCATTACCCAAGTAGCTTAAGGCTCGTAACGCGCTTATACTAGCTTGCCTTTATTACGTTTTTTACTGTTGTTTCAAGATGAGAAGAGAGAGGGACAACTACGGGGAGACTATCAACTCCTAATGTTGTCATGCCAAGGATTCATCCTATGGTTGAAGTTTGAAACAGGGAACTCCTAGAAGTTATCATGCATAGGTTTCAACCTAAAGTTCTAATCATCACTACCTTATCAAAGGAAGTGAGATTCCTAGGGGATCATGTCAATGATAAACAGAAACAGATAAAGCATCAGCTTAAACAGTAAATAGTAAACGACTATAAGATGCATGCAATGTGTTGCGGTGGAAATAGGATCACAAACTATTAATTAGTTTGAATCGCAATTCAATTCACAACCGCTCTTTGATTTATCCGAAGGAAAAGGTCAAAAGAGGGAAAACCTATTTTTGCATCGTAAACACAATGCGGGGAAAGATCTAGGGTTCGGGGGTTGGTTAAATTTAGGGAAGGTATTAGCACCCTAAACTTCTGTAGTACTCTACAGGAACCTTTTGTTCAAATGTTTACTATTTGCTTTATTTATTTGCTTAAGGTATATGTACAAAGGATTAAAAGTGAGAAAAGAGACCTAAGGGGTTAGTTCTAAGTTTACTCGGCAAGACATCGCATCTTGTGCCTACGTATCCTTACGGGAGTGGAATCAGAGTAATCGTAGTTCCCCTCAATAGGGAGGTTAGAAACTTCTTGACTGTGGTCAAGGTCTCAAGGGGAATAAACGCATCTTAAGGACACGCTTACGTGGAGTGTAGAAACTCCAAATCTCTACGTTGAAATGTTGAGTGGTAATTAGGGTTAAATTAGGGATTCCACGGCGAGAAACCCTAAAATGAGCGCGGCGGCTCTTTGACCTAATGCTAGGGGTAAAATTGTAATTTTGCCTGCGGCGAGGCATTTGTGAAAATTAGGGTTTGTGAGGTTGTAAGGGTTTGAAGTTGAGGACTATTGACACGGCGGTCAAACGGCTAGACCTAATTCCTTCGGAGGAGTGAAATTAATTATAAAGATGCGATGAAATTAAATATACATACAACGGCAGAAAATAAAGTGCGGAAAGATAAATGCGACAATTGTCTCGCACAATTACATCCCATAAGCAGTTACAATTATAATAGCTAAATATAAAACCGAAAATAAGTTTCAAATTGAACATAATAGCTGCAAGAAACAAAACAAACAAAAATGTCAGTATGTGGAGTTAGACGAAAACGAAATCAAAATTGAACGAGAAACAAACCGTATGAATTTTGGAGGACTTTTATGGTCTTTTTAACCAAGGATTTAAAAGAGAGATTAATTTTAATTAAAAGAGTTTTGAGTTTTTAAAAAAAATTTATTAATAAAAAAGTGAAAGTTTGGTTAATTATTCTAAAAAAGGAGTTTTAGTGATAATATTTTGAAAAAAAGATTTAATCATTAAAAAAAACAATTGGTTTAATTTAAAAAATCTTAATGTTAGTTAAAAAACACGTTTTACTTTAAAGTTATAAAAAAGTTTTATTATTTGAAAAAAACATTTGATTATTTTATTTAAAAAGAGTTTTAATTAATTTGAAAAAGGTTTTTGGTTATAAAAAAGAAAGGGGCTTCTTGATTTTTTTTTAAAAAGATAAACAAAATAAAATAACAAATGGAAAAACAATAAATAAAAAAAAAAGGTTGGGCCGGTCATCACTCTTCTTCTCTCTGCTCTCTGAGTTTGCGTGTGTTCCTCTCCTTCTTGTTTGCCTCTCACGGATGTTATCTTCTTCTTCTTTTGCATGGCCGCCGATTTGTCTTCTTCATCTCTTTTTCCTGAAAAACATGAAAAGCAACACAAAAATTGTAATTATATTTTTTGATCCTTACGGAATGATGATGGCCGATGATGCTTTGTCCTGAGGCTAGAGGATTTTTGACGGGGTTTGCTTGGATTTTTACGAAAAAGTTTTTTTTTCTTCTTGTTATGATTTTCGTCCCCTTTATACTTGTTTTTTTAAATCTTTTTTAATCTCAGATTTAATTTGAATAGATTTTTATGATGATTTCAGATTTGATTCAATGATGGTGATGCTGATTTTCTTATGATGATGATATGATCTGATTGATTTGATCTGGAATTCATTGGGATTGGATTTGATTAAAAAATTGTTGGGATTTAAATTTAAAAGTTAGCAAAGAAAATAAGAGTTTCAAGTTAAATAAAAATTAGAGTTTTAAGTTTAAAAAAACTGAGTTAGAATTTTAAAATAAAAAAAATATTTGAATGTTGGTTTTAAAAAATGTTAGAATTATTTTAAAAACTGTTAGAATTTAATTTTAAAAGGAATTTAGATCTTAATTTAAAAAAAAGGATAGATTTAATTTATAAAAAAAAAGGTTAGATTTAATTTTTAAAATAGTTAGAAAAAAAAGATTTAATTTTAAAAAGAAGTTAGAGAAAAAAAGATTTAATTTTAAAAAGAAGTTAGAGAAAAAAAAGATTTAATTTTTAAAAAGAGTTAGAAAAAAAGATTTAACTTTAAAAAAAGTTAGAAAAAAGATTTAACTTTAAAAGGTAGAAAAAAAAGGATTTAACTTTTAAAATAGTTAGAAAAAAGATTTGATTTTTTTAAAAAAAATAGAAAAAAAGATTTAACTTTAAAAGGTAGAAAAAAAGGATTTAACTTTTAAAAAAAGATTTGATTTTTTTTAAAAAAAATAGAAAAAAAGATTTAACTTTAAAAAAGTTAGAAAAAAAAGATTTAGCTTTAAAAGAGTTAGAAAAAAAGTTTTAATTTTAAAAAGTTAGAAAAAGATTTAACTTTAAAGAGTTAGAAAAAAAAGTTTTAATTTTAAAAAGTTAGAAAAAGATTTAACTTTAAAGAGTTAGAAAAAAAAGTTTTAATTTTAAAAAGTTAGAAAAAGATTTAACTTTAAAGAGTTAGAAAAAAAAGTTTTAATTTTAAAAAGTTAGAAAAAGATTTAACTTTAAAGAGGAGTTAGAAAAAAGATTTAAAAAAAGTTAGAAAAAAGATTTAATTTTAAAAAGAAGTTAGATTTTTATTTTAAAAAAGGTATTAGAATTTGATAAAAAAATGTGTTAGAAATTAATTTAAAAAAGGTTATAAAAAAAATTTACTCTTAAAGAAAAGAAAAAAAAAAAAAAAGTTAAATTTTAATCTAAATCCTAAAAGTTAGTAAGAAGAGCTTAAAATGATTTAAATAAATAAACTAAATAAAAAAAAGTTAATAAAAAACATTAGTAAAGTTATAAAAAAAATTTAATTAAATTATTATTAGTTAGAAAAATAAGATTTAAAAAAAAAGGTTAATTTATTAAGTTAATAAGAATTTAGAATAAAAATAAAAAAGAAAGGGTAAAATTTGGGGTATTACAGTTGCCCCTATTTAAATAACTACACCGGATGATTTGAGTGGCGGAGACTCGAGGAATCATGGTGGAGGGATTTAAATATAGATAACCGAAAATTTTGCCCTTATATGCGACGATATGCAATGCTATGGACAAAACTGGAACGACTTAATGCAGATGATGCCATGACTATGACATGATGCGTATGCTGGAATAATGAATGCGAAAATGCTGACGAAACATGACGACACCGAGACAGACGCCACGAGAAGAAACACACTGGGGAAAATGACGCGCTGAGACACAGTACATCACTGGGGAATTCTAAAAATGATAGTCAACTGGTGCGAATGACCAATTGTCACTTTTAGAAAAGGAAAGAGATCCTCGAATGGAGATGGTACCTATGAGACGGCCTCCACTGGGGAATCTAAAAATAAAACTGGATCACGTACGATTGTAAGATCGATTACAGAATGCTGGAGCATTGAGCAAGGAATAACATCCAAGCTTCTGTAAACTACCCCTCGTGACAGGATCAAACGGACTTTTCGGAACTCCGTAGCAAATATACAGGGTAAAGACCGACTGTATGCCAAAATAAATGGACTTTGATGGGAATTGCCCTGATAAGCTTCTCGAGGGAGAACTGTCACTTGGAAGGGACTTATGTGCCAAAATGGATAAGCACTCAAATAAAGAGGCTGCTGCTTATCTGATAAATAAATCTTCTCGCATTTAAGGTCGGCGCCTGGAATACGATTCTGATTCTCTCTTACTGAAGGATAAATAAACTTCTTCATGTTTCAAGATCGTGCTCTCCTGAACATGAAAAGGGTAAACTGAACTTCCTCATACTTCAGAATCGTGCTCTCCTGAATATGATTTGGCTCTTTCGGGTAAATGAAATTCTTCATACTTCAGAATCGTGCTCTCCTGAATATGAAAAGGGTGAACTGAACTTCCTCATACTTCAGAATCGTGCTCTCCTGAATATGAAAAGGGCTGACTGAACTTTCTCATACTTCAGAATCGTGCTCTCCTGAATATGAAACTGGATGACTGAATTTCTTCATACCTCAGAATCGTGCTCTCCTGAATATGAAACTGGATAATCGAACTTCCTCATAACTCAGAATCGTGCTCTCCTGAATATGATTCGGCTCCTTAAAATTTCTTCATTTTTCAGAATCGTGCTCTCCTGAAAAACGGCCAACTGAACTTTCTCATAACTCAGAATCGTGCTCTCCTGAATATGATTCCGCTCCTTCTTTTACTAAAGGATAAATGAACTTCTTCATAACTCAGAATCGTGCTCTCCTGAATATGAAACTGCTCAAACCTCCCCGTAACTCAAGATCGTGCTCTCCTGAATACGATTTGGTTCAAACCTCAAGACGGCAGGTAAATGGAAGCCCAACTGCTCCATGGAGATGGCCATTTGCTGCGAGTCATAACGAGGATAGGATCGACTTCTTAGGTGAGAAATGTCGTATGCTGATGCTGTAAAATGTAAAGTGTAAAGGGTTGTACTGATATATTTTCCGGCGCGAACTGGCGTGTATCTGTAAAGGATTGTAGTTGAAGATATTGCAAAATAAATGCACGTCCGGGTACAATGATAAACTTCTCGGGCGAGAACAGTCGAACATCTGTCATGGTATGGTGAAAATCTTTAGATGGTGCAAAATAAATGCACGTCCGGTTGGGCTTGACTACCGACAAGACTGAGATTCAATCTAGGATCGAGCTAGAAAGAAGACTGGTAATCAAAACTCCATCGAGGGAATGATCTCGGAGGGTAAATATCTTATCCTGGTGAGGAAAGATAGCTGAAGTAACCGTCATCCACGAGGATCGAGCTCCGTGGGGAAACTGGAAACGCATATGTATTTTATGCTTAGGGCTGACAATCTATTTGGAGAGAATGGACAGACCCAGTTACTCGGTGGTAACAACCAAATGATGGTGAAACACAATGAACCTATGAATGCTAATGCATATGTTAATGCATATGTTAATATGAATGTATGTTGATGTCTATGTATGTTAGATGTTATGAAATGAGTATGTAATGAGTATGTAATGAATATGTAATGAATATGTAATGAAATAGGCATGTGATGCTTATGCCCCTGCGTAGGCCGACGAAACAGACTAGAGACAAGACGAGAGACGAAATAAACATCTCGACGGAGATACCCTGCGTTCTCTGCAACCAATACGTCAATCATGGGTAAGAAAGATCAATGGTAGAATCAAATCTGGTTTTAAAGTTCTGAATTCTCTGGGGAGAAGGTAATCTGCTTGGGTGTACAGTATCACATCTTCACATGGGGAGAAGAAAACCTGAGGAACACTTTTAAGTTACCCCAAGAAGAAGTTGTCAGCTTATAGTCTCTCTGGGGACTATCACTGGGCGATGGTTTGAAAGTGTTTCTGCAATAATGATATTTCCGGGGAATGAAGAGATCCTGTCGGAATTTCCACTAGTCAAAGTAATTTATTACATTTCAAACTTGTTTTGTTTTTTTGAAAAACAGTTTTGGAAAATCTACAATGCACCTTTCATTTTCAAATTTTTAAGAATAAACGCATTTTGCATAACAATAGAAAATAAAGAGCAATGCACCAAGGAATGTAAGTAACGAGATGGTATCTTTTATTAAAGGGTGGCTGCTTGCTGAAGGCATAGCTCCACAGATGGTTATGTTTAAAATTGGCAACATGGGAAAAAGTTACATCGAATTCAATGACACCTACTGACACTAATAACTAAGACTAATCCAGAATCCTGCTTTGGGGCAAGGATGAAAGAACTGAAACATGGCTCTCACGCGGAAAGTGTGTTCGAGATAATCAGTGTCTTCTGATGCAATGAAATGCCTTTGTCCCTAACTTTTGCCTGGACCGCCCTTTCGGGTTTTCAATCCACCGGGACGCTCTTTTTTGCCTAAGCCGCCCTTTCGGGTTTTCAACTTAGCGAGCTTTTTATTATTATTATTTTTTTTCAACCCTTACTTTTGCCTAAGTCGCCTTTTGCAGGTTTTCGACTTAGCGGGTTTTTAGGCATAATATTTTCGGACTGCATCAGAATTCACGGGATGTGCTAGTTCTTCACCGTCCATTGTCGTAAGTATTAGAGACCCTCCGGAGAAAACGGTCTTTACAACAAACGGGCCTTCATAATTGGGCATCCACTTTCCACGCATATCTTTGTGTACTGGCAAGATCTTTTTGAGTACGAGCTCTCCTTGACGGAACTCACGGATACGAATCTTCCTATCAAACGCTCTTTTCATCCGTTTCTGATATAATTGCCCATGGCACATGGCTGTCAAGCGCTTCTCGTCAATGAGATTCAACTGATCCAATCTGTCTTGAACCCACTCAGCTTCCTCAAGTTCAGCCTCCATTAACACTCTTAGCGAAGGTATCTCTACTTCGATGGGGAGCACGACGTCCATTCCATACACCAATGAGAAAGGTGTTGCCCCTGTCGAAGTTCTTACTGAGGTTCTGTATCCATGCAAAGCAAACGGTAACATCTCATGCCAATCTTTGTAAGTCACAACCATCTTTTGCAGGATCTTCTTGATATTCTTATTCGCAGCTTCAACGGCCCCATTCATCTTAGGACGGTACGGAGAAGAATTGTGGTGAGTGATCTTGAAATTGTCACACAGCTCTTTCATAGTCTTATTATTCAGATTGGTGCCATTGTCAGTTATTATCCGGCTTGGGACTCCATAGCGGCAGATGATCTCTTTCCTGATGAATCGGGCAACTACTTGCTTGGTCATGTTGGCGTAGGAGGCAGCCTCTACCCACTTGGTGAAATAATCAATGGCAACAAGGATAAAACGATGACCGTTAGAAGCCTTCGGCTCGATTGCCCCAATCATGTCAATGCCCCACATAGAGAACGGCCATGGTGAAGACAACACATTCAGCGGTGACGGAGGTACATGCATTTTATCAGCATAAATTTGGCACTTATGGCATTTTCTAGCGTATTGGATGCAGTCGGCTTCCATCGTTAACCAGTAATACCCAGCTCTTAACATCTTCTTGGACATAGCATAACCATTGGCATGGGTTCCGAAGGTCCCCTCATGAATTTCCTGTAGTAACATGTCCGCTTCCCGTTTATCAACACATCTGAGCAGGACCATGTCGTGATTTCTCTTGTACAACACACCATTACTGATAAAGAATTTGGACGCCAATCTTCTCAACGTCTTTTTGTCCAGACCAGTAGCACCATCGGGATACTCCTGCTTGGCGAGGTAGTTCTTGATATCATGAAACCAAGGCTTTTCATCCACCTCAACTTCTTCGACCATCTGACAATAAGCGGGCTCAACCTTGCGCTCAATATGGATAAGAGGTGCTTCATTAACAAACTTAACTTTCCACATGGATGCTAACATGGCTAATGCGTCAGCTACGTGATTCTCGGATCTAGGAACATGCTCGAACTCTATCTCGTCGAAATACTTGATCAGCTCAATAATATAGTCTTTATAAGGGATTAACTTCTCATTCTTCGTTTCCCATTTGCCCTGTACTTGGTAAATAACCAAGGCTGAGTCACCACTTACTTTAAGAAGTTTGATTCGGAGGTGAATTGCTGCTTCGAGGCCGAGGATACACGCTTCATACTCTGCGACGTTATTAGTACACTCAAAGTCCAACCTTGCTGTAAATGGAGTGAATCCACCCTTTGGGTTCATCAAAACGGCGCCTATACCATGCCCATTGAAATTCGAGGAACCATCAAACATCATCTTCCACCAAAGACCTGGTTCTGGACCTTCGCTCGGATCTGGCTCTTCACAATCTCTTTTAATCAACAGGATATCCTCATCGGGAAAATCGAACTTAAGAGGTTCATAATCTTCAACTGGCTGATCTGCAAGGTAATCAGATAAGATACTACCCTTAATCGCCTTCTGGGATACATACTGGATGTCATATTCGGATAACAACATGTGCCAACGGGCTAGCCTCCCGGTTTGAGCAGGTTTTTCAAAAATATACTTGATCGGATCCATTTTAGAAATCAATAACGTGGTATGACAGACCATATACTGCCGAAGGCGCTTAGCGGCCCATGCCAATGCACAACAAGTTTTCTCTAATGGTGAGTATCTGTTTTCGCAATCGGTAAACTTCTTGCTCAGGTAATAAATCGCATGTTCCTTTTTCCCAGTCTCATCATGTTGCCCAAGCACACAACCCATAGACTTCTCGAGGACAGTAAGGTACATAAACAACGGTCTTCCAGGTACGGGCGGGATCAGAATAGGGGGATCTTGCAAATAACCCTTAATCTTCTCGAACGCTTTCTGACAATCAGGGTTCCACTCAACTGTCTACCCCTTGCAAAGCAACTTGAATATCGGCTCACAAGTAGCGGTCATATTAAAGATAAACCTGGAAATGTAATTCAGACGTCCCAGAAAACCCCTAACTTGCGTCTCGGTTCGCGAAGCCGGCATATCTTGAATGGCTCGGACTTTGTCAGGATCCACCTCAATCCCTCGCTGGCTAACAATGAAACCAAGCAATTTTCCGGATCTGACACCGAAGGTACATTTTGCAGGATTCAATTTCAACTGGTATTTCCTGAGTCGTTCAAACAACTTCACCAAATGGTCTAAATGCTCCTCTTCACTCTGAGATTTGGCTATCATATCGTCCACATACACCTCAATTTCTTTGTGCATCATATCATGAAAAAGAGTGGTCATAGCACGTTGGTAAGTTGCCCCTGCATTCTTTAAACCGAAAGGCATGACTTTGTAGCAGAAGGTTCCCCAAGGAGTAATGAAAGTAGTTTTCTCTCGATCATCGGGATCCATCTTGATCTGATTATAGCCAGAGAAACCATCCATAAATGAAAACAACGCAAAACTGGCTGTATTGTCTACAAGTGTATCAATATGTGGCAGTGGGAAGTCGTCCTTTGGACTTGCTTTGTTCAGATCCCTGTAGTCTACACACATCCTAACCTTACCGTCCTTCTTGGGCACTGGCACAATGTTGGCAACCCAATCTGGATACTTCGCGACTGCCAAGAAACCTGCATCCAACTGCTTTTTAACCTCATCTCGAATCTTCAAAGCCATGTCGGGTCTCGTTCTTCGAAGCTTTTGTTTGATAGGCGGACAATCTGGCTTAAGCGGCAACTTGTGAACAACAATATCCGTGTCTAGGCCTGGCATATCTTGATACGACCACGCGAACACATCAATATACTCTTTTAACAACTCAATCAACCTCGGCCTAATCTCCGTCCCAAGCATTGCACCAATCTTGACCTCTTTCTTGCTCTCATCTGTACCGAGATTAATTAAGTCCACCTGCTCTTTATGCGGTTGAAGCTCTGTGTACTCGTACTCAATCAATCTTGTCAGTTCCGCAGGTACTTCAAAATCTTCTTCACCCTCGTCTTCAGCTTGATTGATGGGTGCATCCCAGTCAGGAGTGTCAGTAAGGTCATTGGATCCAACAAGGTTTACGATATCTCTGCATGATGGAAGGCTTACTTAATTAAAATGCTCGCAGATATGTAAGAATGAAATGCTGTTTTTTTTTTTTTTTTTTTTTATTATTATTTTTTTTTTGAAAAAAGGTTGCCAATTTCATTTTTAAAGGTGAAAACGAAAAACGCAAATGAACCAAAGTGGAATTGAACAAAATGCTTTTATTAATATCTTTTTAGAAATGAAAGGTGGCCCGACAAAACAACCCTATAGCCTTGGGCAGAGCTACAGATTTTTATTTGAAAATGTAAATGAAACTTTTTTTTTTTAAAAAACAATTACTTTGACAAGGGAAAGATAACAGGGATCTCTACGGCCTCCCAGTTGTTCAAAACTGCATCACCCTTAAACACCAGGTTGCTCAGCTCTTCATTTTCTTCACAGTCGCTGATGGCATTGACTTGGAAACCTCCGCTGACAAATACTTCTTGGATAACCTTCGGACGCCCTTCGACAGTTGTGGCAGCTCCAATCTGAGTTGGTTTGTAACCCAACCCAGAGCGATCAGTCTTGGTCTTGACGTCAATTACCTCTCCCCAACCTTCGGGAATGCCCCTGTCAATTGTTGCTTTGGTACTCTTCAGAGATGCAAAAGATGGATTACCCTGACCCACTGTCTCTTCGACCTCCAGCAGAACAGCATTGGCGATCTCAAGTGCTTGAAAGGAAATGTCTAAAGCATTCTCGTCAGCCTCGATGTAACGGAAAGAGGACAGGTTGCTGACCATCAGATCCTCCTCACCGTGTATAATAACCAACTTTCCATCGATCACGAACTTCATCTTTTGATGTAACGTTGAGGTCACTGCCCCAGCGGCATGAATCCACGGCCTTCCGAGTAAACAACTGTAGTTGGGATTAATGTCCATGACTTGAAACGTGATATTAAAAATTTTCGGACCAATCAGGATAGGAAGCTCAACCTCCCCCATTACCGACCGGCGAGAGCCATCGAAAGCCTTGACAACCAAAGGAGTAGGTTTCAACACAGTCTCTTTACAAGCCAACTTATCGAGAATCCTCTTGGGTAGAACATTCAGAGAAGAGCCGGTGTCCACTAGCACTCTCGCTAAATTGTCCTCTTGACATTTTATCGATATATGTAAAGCACGATTATGGTTCGGACCCTCTTTCGGTAACTCTTCATTGCTGAAACTGAGGGTGTTACAGGCGGTCAAATTGGCAATCACACTATCAAACCGACTGGTGCTAATATCTTGATCCACATGTGCTTGAGTCAAAACCTTCTGCAAGGCCATCCTATGAGCGGGTGAATTCATTAATAGAGATAGAATTGAGATCTTGGAAGGAGTCTGATGAAGTTGATCGATAACTTTATAGTCACTTTTCTTGATGATCCTCAAAAATTCGGCATCTTCATTATTCGTAACGGCTCCCTTACCTTTGTCTTTGGCAGGCACTGGGATATTAGTCGTTTCCTTAGGTGGATCCTCATTAGAATGGGGAGTGTACACACGGCCACTGCGAGTCATCCTGCTTACCTCTGCGATATTGGTCACAGTATCCTTACCCTCTTCATTTGGAATAACCTTCCCAGACTCCTTGTCAATCATAGTCACGTCATATTTCCAAGGCACAACTTTAGGATCACTGAAAGGAAACGGACTCGGTCTTCGAATAACTATAGGCTTAGGCTGATTCACTTCAGGGATATACGACCTCGGCATATCGAACACGAGATTGGCGGAGCCTGCCCCTGATAGATTAAACACTGGTACCTTACCCTTTGTTTCAGGCTGATGGAAGACAGGCTCAACTACAGCGACCTCATCTTTCTTGACTTGGCTTGTCACTTGTAAAACACCCTCATTAATCAGCCTCTGAACATCATTCTGAACCAACACACAACCCTTAGTACTGGCTTCACAACTTACACATGCAACGTGGGAAGTATCTACCAAACCAGCTTCAAACAGTTTCGAATGGAACATCTTGAGAGGAGTCTTAATCTGTCCAACGTCAAGGGCATAACCTTCCCCCGAATCAACACTAACGGCATTGACACTCTCATGGTTAGGAAAAGGGTTCTTCTTAACATTCGGTTGAGGATCTTCAAATGACAAAATCTTCTTTTCCAATAACTCCCTGACAATATTTTTGAGAGCATAACAATTCTCCAGATCATGACCAGGCGCACCCTCATGAAATAAACAATGAGCGGCGGCGTTGTAATTGGCGGGTAGAGGATTAGGAGGCGGACCCAAAGCCCGAGTAGTGATGAGACCCTGCTTGACCAAAGAGGGATACAACTCGGTAAAAGTCATCGGGATCGGCGGACAAGGTTTATACGTTCTTCTGTTCGGAATATTCTGGCGAGGAGCCGGACTCTTTGGCTGTTGAGGAGCAGGAGTATTGGGTGCCTGTAGGTAGTTGACAGGAGGCGGATAAACAGGAGGTTGTTGCATAGGTTGATACATGGGAACCTGTTGATTGAAAGAAGGTGTAATAGCTGCCACATAGGGTTGTTGAGCATATTGGACTGGGTACCCTTGAGGTTGAGCATAACCTTGCGGATGCCGATAAAAGCGTTCCCTTGGTCTACCAGAGGATATAGCATTAGTCTCACTCTCCTTCTTTTTCTGGGAGCTATACGGAGGTTTCTTCGGCTGATCCTTAGAAGCGCCATGATTATTTGTCATTTTACCACTCTTCATACCCAATTCAATCTTGACACCCACAGCAACGATGTCGGAGAAATTTGAAGTCACACTACCCACCATTCTCTCGTAAAATTCTGGACGGACTGTGTCGACAAACCAATCAGCTAACTCTTTCTCGGTCAAAGGAGGTTCTACCTGCGAAGCAGTCTCTCTCCACCTTTGAGCATACTCTTTGAATGACTCAGAATTCTTTTGTGACATACTCAGCAACTGTCTTCGGTCAGGAGCCAGATCCATATTGTACTTGTAGTGTTTGATGAAAGCGTCAGATAAATCCTGGAAACTCTTAACGCGAGACTGGTCCAGAGTTAAATACCACTTGGAGGAAGCACCCTTCAAACTGTCTTGGAAGCAATGAATCATCAGTTTATCATTCTCAACATGGGCAGCCATTTTGCGATAATACATGATCAAATGGCTCTTAGGACAGGTGGCACCTTCATAGCGATCGAAGCCCGGAGTTTTGAACTTCGGGGGAATAACCAAACCCGAAACCAAACAAACATCCCTTGCAGCGGTCCCAAAAATTTGATCACCCTCTACCTTTTTCAATCTCTGGACGATGGTGTTTACTTCCTCACGAAGCTTATCATGTTTCTCATAACCCTCAACATTCTCATCAAGATTATCAAAAGCTGTCTCATTGAAGTACGGTTGCGCACGAGTGTGTACAACAGGTGGTGCAAAGATAGGAGCCCCCTTAGAAACTTCAGAAAACAAGGGCACGGCTTGCTGAACAGGTTGATTAATCGGAACAGTGGCTTGGGGAGGCACAAAGCCCGGAGCGAGACCATAAGGTGGGTCCCTTGCTACGGTCACACTTGGTGGAGGGTCCACAGTAACGCCGGTAATCTCAGAAACAACAGTGGGCTGGGTATCCATCTTAGCATTCATGACATGTAACAATTCCATCATACGCCCCATACCCCCTCGAAGGTCTTCGAGTTCATTGCTAAGGCGATCAATCTCTTTTGCCTGATCCTCCATTCTTTTCCGAGTTTGAGCTCTGGTGTTGTATTGGTGCCGAGAACTCAGGGTGACGAAACTGGAAGGTGAGAGAACCGAGTGTGAGAAATCGGGAGACACATGTAATGCAAGAGTATGATGCTAAAATGTGAATGTAAATGAAGATTTCATGGAATTCAAAACATTTACGAATGTCGTGGGGTACCAAAGAAATCTTTTTCTTGTTTTTTCATTCTATTTTTTTTATTTATGGTATCCCGCAATATCCATAAATGATGTTTGAACTTCATGAAATACAATGCGATGAGATGCTTTATGGATGCAATGCATGAAAACACACAAAGTCTTAGGTTAAAGGCTTGCATGAGGTTCAAAGGCAAGTACCCTCCCCTGAAGTTAGATGGTTCATCCTGTCCTACAAAAGTAACCAGGTTCTAAGGGATCTCAATATCATTGATCTTTCACAAGGATGGTTGTTCAGAAGGCAACTTACTTGCCAACCAAAACCCTCCAAGTTTAAGATCTCAATGAGCGTAGTATCGAGTGTCAACCAACTTTAGTCTGCACCAAAGCCGGTTACCTCACTACTTTCTAAAGGCCAAGATGAGTTAACTAGGGTTCTAAAAGTCAGTTAGTGCGTTGACAACATATGGCAGCCTCAATATTATCCTCAACTTGACTTAAGGAATATAAGCACCAACCAAGAAGTCGCACTAACTATGGCCACCAGATCAACCGTATCGATATACGTCGTACAGTTTCCTTGGTCTATTGCCATTTACCTAAGGTACACTAGATCCGGGTGTAGGACTTATCTCACAGCACAAGGAACAGTCCCACAATCAAAGCACAAATATATACATGCAAATGAATAATAACACAGATAGTAATAAATATGAACAAGTTAGGGATAACCCTCAAAAGTTAAAGGAGTCCCCAGTGAAGTCGCCATTTTCTGTTGCGGTGGAAATAGGATCACAAACTATTAATTAGTTTGAATCGCAATTCAATTCACAACCGCTCTTTGATTTATCCGAAGGAAAAGGTCAAAAGAGGGAAAACCTATTTTTGCATCGTAAACACAATGCGGGGAAAGATCTAGGGTTCGGGGGTTGGTTAAATTTAGGGAAGGTATTAGCACCCTAAACTTCTGTAGTACTCTACAGGAACCTTTTGTTCAAATGTTTACTATTTGCTTTATTTATTTGCTTAAGGTATATGTACAAAGGATTAAAAGTGAGAAAAGAGACCTAAGGGGTTAGTTCTAAGTTTACTCGGCAAGACATCGCATCTTGTGCCTACGTATCCTTACGGGAGTGGAATCAGAGTAATCGTAGTTCCCCTCAATAGGGAGGTTAGAAACTTCTTGACTGTGGTCAAGGTCTCAAGGGGAATAAACGCATCTTAAGGACACGCTTACGTGGAGTGTAGAAACTCCAAATCTCTACGTTGAAATGTTGAGTGGTAATTAGGGTTAAATTAGGGATTCCACGGCGAGAAACCCTAAAATGAGCGCGGCGGCTCTTTGACCTAATGCTAGGGGTAAAATTGTAATTTTGCCTGCGGCGAGGCATTTGTGAAAATTAGGGTTTGTGAGGTTGTAAGGGTTTGAAGTTGAGGACTATTGACACGGCGGTCAAACGGCTAGACCTAATTCCTTCGGAGGAGTGAAATTAATTATAAAGATGCGATGAAATTAAATATACATACAACGGCAGAAAATAAAGTGCGGAAAGATAAATGCGACAATTGTCTCGCACAATTACATCCCATAAGCAGTTACAATTATAATAGCTAAATATAAAACCGAAAATAAGTTTCAAATTGAACATAATAGCTGCAAGAAACAAAACAAACAAAAATGTCAGTATGTGGAGTTAGACGAAAACGAAATCAAAATTGAACGAGAAACAAACCGTATGAATTTTGGAGGACTTTTATGGTCTTTTTAACCAAGGATTTAAAAGAGAGATTAATTTTAATTAAAAGAGTTTTGAGTTTTTAAAAAAAATTTATTAATAAAAAAGTGAAAGTTTGGTTAATTATTCTAAAAAAGGAGTTTTAGTGATAATATTTTGAAAAAAAGATTTAATCATTAAAAAAAACAATTGGTTTAATTTAAAAAATCTTAATGTTAGTTAAAAAACACGTTTTACTTTAAAGTTAAAAAAAAGTTTTATTATTTGAAAAAAACATTTGATTATTTTATTTAAAAAGAGTTTTAATTAATTTGAAAAAGGTTTTTGGTTATAAAAAAGAAAGGGGCTTCTTGATTTTTTTTTAAAAAGATAAACAAAATAAAATAACAAATGGAAAAACAATAAATAAAAAAAAAAGGTTGGGCCGGTCATCACTCTTCTTCTCTCTGCTCTCTGAGTTTGCGTGTGTTCCTCTCCTTCTTGTTTGCCTCTCACGGATGTTATCTTCTTCTTCTTTTGCATGGCCGCCGATTTGTCTTCTTCATCTCTTTTTCCTGAAAAACATGAAAAGCAACACAAAAATTGTAATTATATTTTTTGATCCTTACGGAATGATGATGGCCGATGATGCTTTGTCCTGAGGCTAGAGGATTTTTGACGGGGTTTGCTTGGATTTTTACGAAAAAGTTTTTTTTTCTTCTTGTTATGATTTTCGTCCCCTTTATACTTGTTTTTTTAAATCTTTTTTAATCTCAGATTTAATTTGAATAGATTTTTATGATGATTTCAGATTTGATTCAATGATGGTGATGCTGATTTTCTTATGATGATGATATGATCTGATTGATTTGATCTGGAATTCATTGGGATTGGATTTGATTAAAAAATTGTTGGGATTTAAATTTAAAAGTTAGCAAAGAAAATAAGAGTTTCAAGTTAAATAAAAATTAGAGTTTTAAGTTTAAAAAAACTGAGTTAGAATTTTAAAATAAAAAAAATATTTGAATGTTGGTTTTAAAAAATGTTAGAATTATTTTAAAAACTGTTAGAATTTAATTTTAAAAGGAATTTAGATCTTAATTTAAAAAAAAGGATAGATTTAATTTATAAAAAAAAAGGTTAGATTTAATTTTTAAAATAGTTAGAAAAAAAAGATTTAATTTTAAAAAGAAGTTAGAGAAAAAAAGATTTAATTTTAAAAAGAAGTTAGAGAAAAAAAAGATTTAATTTTTAAAAAGAGTTAGAAAAAAAGATTTAACTTTAAAAAAAGTTAGAAAAAAGATTTAACTTTAAAAGGTAGAAAAAAAAGGATTTAACTTTTAAAATAGTTAGAAAAAAGATTTGATTTTTTAAAAAAAAATAGAAAAAAAGATTTAACTTTAAAAGGTAGAAAAAAAGGATTTAACTTTTAAAAAAAGATTTGATTTTTTTAAAAAAAAATAGAAAAAAAGATTTAACTTTAAAAAAGTTAGAAAAAAAAGATTTAGCTTTAAAAGAGTTAGAAAAAAAGTTTTAATTTTAAAAAGTTAGAAAAAGATTTAACTTTAAAGAGTTAGAAAAAAAAGTTTTAATTTTAAAAAGTTAGAAAAAGATTTAACTTTAAAGAGTTAGAAAAAAAAGTTTTAATTTTAAAAAGTTAGAAAAAGATTTAACTTTAAAGAGTTAGAAAAAAAAGTTTTAATTTTAAAAAGTTAGAAAAAGATTTAACTTTAAAGAGGAGTTAGAAAAAAGATTTAAAAAAAGTTAGAAAAAAGATTTAATTTTAAAAAGAAGTTAGATTTTTATTTTAAAAAAGGTATTAGAATTTGATAAAAAAATGTGTTAGAAATTAATTTAAAAAAGGTTATAAAAAAAATTTACTCTTAAAGAAAAGAAAAAAAAAAAAAAGTTAAATTTTAATCTAAATCCTAAAAGTTAGTAAGAAGAGCTTAAAATGATTTAAATAAATAAACTAAATAAAAAAAAGTTAATAAAAAACATTAGTAAAGTTATAAAAAAAATTTAATTAAATTATTATTAGTTAAAAAAATAAGATTTAAAAAAAAAGGTTAATTTATTAAGTTAATAAGAATTTAGAATAAAAATAAAAAAGAAAGGGTAAAATTTGGGGTATTACACAATGCAAGTGAGGGAGGAAATGTTTGTGGGGCATCAGCCTCCACAAGATCGTCTCGACCTCAAGCCAAGTATGAATAACTGCAATCATGAAGGAAAAATAAAATGCCATCAAGCAAATCACAAACCACATAGGCAAGGGAGCAGAGCTCTACCGAATACCCGCAAGCAAAGCCATACAGTAAAAGTACAAGCAGAGGGAGCAACTCAACCTCTAGTGCAATCATGCTCCTAGCTTAACACAATCTAAACATGAACTTATTCTAATGCATCAAGCAAATCACACAAGTCACATCAATACAGTTGCACAGAAAGCAAACAGACAGGAAAGAAAGCAGATCAACAACTTCTACAGCTTCACAGTAAAGCAATCCTTTGACAGCAGTTCAGTCTTCAGTATGGAACTGTTCTTCAAGGCTTTCATCTTCAATAGGAAGTATCAACTTGCTCCTTCAAGCTTTCAATGCATCAAACACAAGTATCAACTTGTTCTTCATCTTCTTCAGGCTTCAACTCTTTCTTCAATCTCAATTTGATCTCCTTCACACAAGTGTCAACTTGTTCTTCTTGATCTTCAAGCTTCAGCTCTAATGGCAGTCTTCAAACAAAGGGGAAGTGCAACCTCTAGCCTCTTCAATCTTCTAGCAAGGAAATGCATCCTCTAGCAAGGGAGAAAGATTCATCCAACAAGAGCAAGATGGGATAGGGAGAAGCAAAGTGAAGACCAAAGGTCACCTCTAAGCACTCCACCACCAAAGAAAGGAACCCTAAAAGGTTCTACCAACTTGTGAAGAGCCACACATCCTACCAAAGGAGGCATGAGGCCTTCTCAAGGGGACCTTACTTCATAGGGAGGAATGGAAGTGATCAACACCTTCCATGTTTCATGAAGGAAGAAAATCTATTCTAAGGAATCTCCCTAAAAACCCTAATCCTTAACCCTAAACAAACTACACCAAAGGGAGAGCAATCTTCAAGTCCAAGCTCCACCATGCATTCCACAGCAGCCCGCACAAGTCTTCATCATCATCCAAGAGCAAGAGAAGCAAAACCCTAGTCTAAGGGAACTAATGAAGTCATTCTAGTTGAGTTAGCAAGTTAGGATCACCTAAAACCTAGTATTAGAGTTAATTCTAACTAAAATACTAAAATCAATTATAAAATCCTGCAAAAATAACTATGGGAACCTATGTCAATCATGACTCTACCATGTTAATTCCAGAGATCAAATCCTCATTTAAACCTTAAAAGGGAGCACCTAAAGTTTCAACCTAAAAACAACACCTAATTTCATCACAAAAATGTGAGAAAAATACTATGGGATCATACATGTCTAAGCTAATCACAAACAAAAAATAAAGCAAAAACTCATCACCAAATGATCAAACTAAAATCATCAAATAGAGGTATCAACCATGGTAATTTTATTATCAAATAAAATGTAAAAAATGCATATAAAATGAAAATGCATGGTTTTCCTAATATTTTTATTCAATAAAATTCTAGATTCAATCATGAATCAGGGGGAAAAAACCTGGAATTAATTGACCTATTTTTCTATTTTTAATGAATTATTATCAAACTAATATGAAATGAAGAAAATAAAAGAAAAATAATTGAAATTAACAAAAGATGTGTTGCAAATAGCAATTATAATCAGTTCAAATCCTTGGGTTGGGCCAGATGGGAGGTGTGAATATCAATCCAGTCACTAAGCCCAGGCGCTTCCAATTAATGAAACGGTGCATATCAATGGAGGGGTCAAGGTCTGACTTTCAAAACCAATTGTGGTCGTGCGTTGTTCTTACTGAGTCAAAATCCAAGACTAATCCAACGCTTGCAGTGCATCGTCCCCAATTTGAATTCAGATGGAGTGAGAGTTCAGACGGTGGCCTGAGCAGTGGCGCCACCGTCTTCTCCGGTGAGGTCAAATACACAGGTCTTCAAACATTACAAAATTATACATCATTTTGTCCAGTTTTCAATGCTGATAACGAATCCAACCTTAGAATCATCTAATTCCTTCTCTAACTCAAAACACGATAGCATGTTCAGAATTTCTCAAAATCTTGAATCTCACCATTCTCCAAATTAAAGGCATGAATCCAATCCTCATCTCATGGTGATCAATTTCCCCTATTAATCTTGATTATCTATCCAAGAATCTCTAGAATTCAGCCTCAACAGAAATTGGTCATCATCCTAACTTGTCTCTATTCCACGAATTAATCATCTCAAATCCATCTACACATTGTAAGGATCCTAACCACCTATAGATTTCTATCTATCTCCTCCTAAATTATGCATAGGAGTGAAAAATACCAACCTGAGTTCAGAGGTGTAACAAAAGAGGTTCTTGATCACTTCAACCTTCAAGATGATGCAGATACACTCCAAAACTCCTTCTAAAGCCAATGCAACCTTCAATTTCCCTTGATTTGGCCTGGAACTCGGAACTCGATTTCTACTTGCAGCTCTGAATTTTCAATGGCTCTCTCTGCTACCATCTTCAAACTATTCAAAAAAATGGCTGAACACACTCAACACCTTATATAGAACTCATTAGAATCATCCAAAACCTTCTCAAAGCTTCAGAATGAGATTTTGGATTTTTAAATTCTCACCAAAATCTCTTCCACACCAGTCACGATATGCATTCTGTTTTGGCTTCAAAATGCTTGCTTTGCACTCCTCATGAGATATTGGATCTGAATGGTGGTGATTCATTCCTTGTTTCCATCCAATGGCTCATGTTTGATATATTACTTCATCATGAAGAAACAAAGAAAAAGGGCATGATATTGGACTCAAATCAAAATTCTAATATTGCCAAAGTTTCTAGAATGCATTTTCCATTCAAAAAAATGATATTATTTTGCTTCATTTGCACACAAAATGATTTATTTGAATTTTTGGTCATTTATGCCTTTTTAATCCTTCCTTTTTCACAATTTCTTGAACCAAGTCTCTCCTTGAGCCATTTCAATGCCTCCTTGATGCATGGTCAAGGTTAAAATCTCATTTTTAGCAACTTTCAAGTTGCACAAAATTTCATTTGAGATGTCTAAGTTGGTGAAAATGATCCATAACAAAAAATGACCCATAATTACAACTTCCCAAAATACCCTTGACTTGTCAAAGCCATAACTTGAGTTCTACAAATCCTATCAAGGACTTCTAGTACTCTCTAGAAAGCTAAGAGAAAAAGGAATAACATTCATGTTGACCAAAAGTTCATAGGAATCATCCTTCTAGGGCATACGTTTCATGAAAGTTGGGTAACTTTCAAGCTCCAAATTCACATGCCTCAGATGACTTGTAACTTGTCTGGCTCATAACGTGAGTTCTATAAATCCTATCAAGGACTTATAGTACTCGAATTAAAGCTAAGACCATGCCCTACAACAATCATGTTGGGGTCAAGATGAGATGACAATCATATCTTGAGCTAAATTGCCTTGAAGTCATGGGTCAAACTAGGGGATTTTACACTGTCAAGTCTTAGAAACCCTAGCTTGAAACTTCTCAAACTCTTCAATCATGATGAGTTGACCTTAGAATCATCATTAGAACATCTCAATGTATAAATCCATGATCACATGGCTCTTGAACCTTGTTCAAATCATCAGTTGACTTAGGGTTGACCCAGTCAAACCCTAATTGCACCACTCATGGCTGAGTCTTCTTAATCTTGCACAATGACCTGTCTAAGCCTCAAAGTGATCTTCAACACTTCTCATGAGCTCTCTCAAGACCTCAAGTATAACTCATGGCTTCAGAATCATCTGATGATCTTCCCATAACTCTCAAGTTAGGAGACACACACTCTTGGTTTCGACCACTCTCTATGAGGATCTTTTAACTTCTCTAACAAGGATATCAACCCTTAAACCCTTGAATAATCTTCTTAGCTAGCTTCATAGTCTTGCCTAAATCTTAATTGGTAATCATACCTCTTGATCTCCTGCATACATGTCAATGAAATGCAAATGATAATGCTAATGTGAATGAAATGAAACACAAGCTAGGTAAAGAAAAGTTGGGCAAATTTTGGGGTGCAACAGTATGCTAATGTTACCAAGCAGGTGGTAGCCAGATTTATCAAGAAGGATATTATCTGCAGATATGGAATCCCGGAGCGGATTATCACTGACAACGGTTCGAATTTGAATAACAAGATGATGAAAGAATTGTGCCAGAATTTCAAGATTGAACATCACAACTCTTCTCCTTATCGGCCCAAGACGAATGGTGCTGTTGAAGCGGCCAATAAAAATATAAATAAGATCGTTCAGAAGATGGTTGTGACCTACAAGGACTGGCATGAGATGTTGCCGTTTGCTTTGCACGGTTATCGTACGACGGTACGCACATCAACCGGGGAAACTCCTTTTTCACTGGTATATGGTATGGAGGCTGTCCTACCATTGGAGGTTGAGATTCCTTCTTTGAGGGTTTTGCGCGATATCCAATTTGATGAGGCGGAATGGGTAAAAGATAGACTGAATCAGCTCAGTTTGATGGATGAGAAGATATTGGCTTCTCTAGCATATGGTCGGTTGTATCAAAGCCGGATGAAGAAAGCTTATGATAAGAAGGTGTACCCTCGAAGCTTTCAGACGGGCGATCTTGTGCTGAAAAAGATTCTCCCACCACAATCAGATCATAGGGGCAAATGGACTCCCAACTATGAAGGTCCATATGTCGTTAGAAAGGTTTTCTCTAGAGGAGCCTTATTGTTGTCCACCATGGATGGTGAGGATTTTACATCCCCTATGAACTCGGACGCAGTTAAAAAATACTTTGCTTAAAGAGACCCGCTGGACAAAAAAAGAGAGTCCAGGCAAAAATGGGGCATCCTGACGAACCATAAAAAAGGGAATAAAAGGTTCGGGCAAAAGTTAGGGATAAAATTGAAAAAAGATGTACACCCGCGAAGTTGAAAACCTGAAAAAGGCAACTTCGGCAAAAAAGGGTATCCTGGTGAATTGAAAACCCGCACAGGGCGATTCCCGCAAAAGTTAGGGATTTAAAAAAGCAAATGACGATAGTCCGAGTTTGATACTGCGTTGCTTAGTGGATTGGGAGTACCTGAGGGTCGTATATCCAAAACAATCTCTTCCGAAGGTCGAGTATAGGGAAAGCATCAGAGTCAGGCGAGTCATAGGAGGATCAGCTCATGGTGTTCGTCTGTACCATGTTGCCAACATGTATATAAATTTTCGTTGTACTTCTATGATATTTGTATTTGCTTGTGCGTAACTTCCTCTTTTCAGGAGTTGCATCCAGTGTACAAAATTTTGCCTATTTACAGGCCCGTTGTCAATAAAGAATGTTATTCAGTATTTAATGCTTGTTCTTTACTGTTTTGTTTGTGAAAAACGTTGATGTTTTTGATGAACTTCCATGTACATAAACTTGCTGGCCCTTGCCAATAATTGCTAAAAGTTCGAATTGACTGAAAGAATGTCACAGATATTAACCGGGATAGATATTGTTGTGTAGATTTGTTCTGTCTCGTTTGTGTTTTGCAGGGTTCTCACCTTTGAAGCAAACAGTTAGGGAATTTGTGTTTCCCCAGCCAGAGTCCTGTGACATAGTGATTGTAACACTCCTCAGCAGATGGAAGTCACATCTTATCCTAGATAGAGTTGAGATGGCACTTATCTCTACTGGATGTGGGGTTGTCCTCCCCAAAAGAGTATCCCCAGAAAGCTGCCAAGAGAGTATCCTCAATGGGTCTTGATGTCCCCAACAGAAGGTGCATTCCCAGCAATGAGTATGTACTCAATCAATCCCCAGCATGGGTAACTCCCGCAGAATATAACCAAGTCGTCTTTAGTTCAGAAGGATTATCCCCGCGCAGGACTATTTTTTTTCCTTCTACCCAACAGGTTGTCATTCTTTCGTCAGGATGATCATCCTTAGCAGAGTTTGTAACTCCGAGTTTGTGAGTTATTCCCAACAGGGTTTGTTTTCTTCCTTCCAGTGGAAGTTGTTCTCACCGTTCCAACATTTATTTTTCTGGAATAATTCTGTGATGTCTGCTCTCTTCCCGACAGAGTTGACTTGGCTCCCGGCATTTATTTTGCTGGAATACTTTGTGATACCCGTTTATCCCCAGCGGATTTGGTCTTTGTCTTCAACATTTATTTTGCTGAAGCGCCTCTTGGCATTTTTGCATTGTGCATATATCATCATATTTGCATCTACCCAAACGCGTAGCATTTTCATGCCATATGGAGCATTACGCTATTGTCAAACATACGCATTTTGAAACATAAGCCAGGTTGATTACCTCTTTGTTTTCAGGTGTTATTCCCTGCAGAGGAGTCGGATTCTTGCTCGGAAGGATTTCTAGATATTAAAATTCTCGACGTGAGATAGGTGATGATAACGTTCGTCCCATCGCATGTTCCCCTAACAGAGTTTCTTGGTTAAGTTTCTTTTTTTCCCCAGCGGAATTTTTCCCAGGTTGCTGTTACGTCAGCATTAAAAGATTTCATGGCTTAAACTTTTGGAGTTATCACTAGTGGTTTCCCCGGTGAAGTTTTTCCCCACAAAGTTGTTTGGTTAGGTTTTTCGTATTCCCCAGCAAAGTGTTCTTCAGACTGCCGTACAACAGTTTTGAAAATCTCAATTGTTACCTGTGTTGACAGTGATTGTTATCCGTGTTGACGGAATCGTTACCTGTGTTGACAGTGATCGTTATCCGTGTTGACGGAGTTGTTACCTGTGTTAACAGTGATCGTTATCCGTGTTGACGGAGTTGTTACCTGTGTTGACAGTGATTGTTATTCGTGTTGACGGAGTCGTTACCTGTGTTGACAGTGATCGTTATCCGTGTTGACGGAATTGTTACCTGTGTTGACAGTGATTGATATCCGTGTTGACGGAATTGTTACCTGTGTTGACAGTGATTGTTATCCGTGTTGACGGAATTGTTACCTGTGTTGACAATGATTTCTATCCTTGTTGACATAATTGTTACCTGTGTTGACAGTGATTGTTATCCGTGTTGACGAAATTGTTACATGTGTTGACAGTGATTGCTATCCGTATTGACGGAATTGTTACCTGTGTTGATATTGATTGTTATCCGTGTTGACGAAGTTGTTACCTGTGTTGACAGTGGCTGTTATCCGTGTTGACAGAGTGGTTACCTGTGATTGACAGAGATTGTTATTCATCTTGACGAATTTAGTCTAGGTTTGGACGGAGTTGTACCCTTGGTGATGGAGTCTCTCCTCGTGTTGACGAATTTAGTCCAGTTGTGGACGGAGTTGTTTCTTGCAAAGTTAATTCGATGCCTGTGGCGTCACACAGGGGGTTTATGTTGAAATCAAAAGTTTATCAGATGATTGATCAGTTGTTGCTGTAATAACTGGGTTCAATGTAACAAATGTTGTTCCCCGAGCAATTTTCGCAGCTTATTTCTATGGTTGGCAAATTTCCGGGTTTCTAAGTATTCAACCGTCTTCTACCTTGATTGTTTGAAAGCCGTTCGCTCTTCACCCAGCCGGGTCGAAGCCGTTTGAATAGGGGCAGTTGTTGCACCCCAAAATTTGCCCAACCTCTTTCCTTACTTGGTTTATGTTTCATTGCATTAACATTTGCATAGTTGTATCATTTGCATATCATCATATCATTCATATAGAAGGGGATCAAGTGTGATTCTTATCATGATGAGCCTAGCTAGAGGTCGTATTCAAGCTGGAGAAGTTATCAAGGTCATCAAGAGGTGGTTTGGGTGCCTAAGAGTTTATATTCTTGCATGTGGATTTGCTCCTAAGTTGAGGATCAATTGAAGACCACCAGAGGGATGTGAAGTGTTTAATATGAGTAGAGGATGTGTATGGAGCTCCTAGAATTCCTAGAGGGCCATGGGGGAGCTCAATCAAGTCATTGTGTCAAATGCAAGAGCCACAGTTGAAGTGTAAGAAATTAGGGTTTCATCTGGGTCAATCCTAGGTTAACTGTGCAAGTGAAGAGTATCAAAGCCTACTTTTAGGTCATGGAGTCCATGAGATGATATGCTGAGACATTTGTGGTGTTGTGCCAAGATCAAGCCAAGAAGAGTCAAGAGTGTGGGAAGTTGCTAAATTAGGGTTTCAGTGTAAAATCCACTATTTAGTGCCTAACTTCAACACCACATAAGTCAAGATGAAAGTTTCAAATGGATCTTTGGCCATAATGAAACTTGTAGAGAATCTCAATACCTTTAATTTGAGTACTAGAAGTCCTAAAGGGGATTTATAGAACTTAAGTTATGGTCCAGATAAGTTACAGGTCCTCAGATGCCTCTGAAATTTGTCTGTGAAAATCATCTGACTTCAATGCTATTTTTGACCTAGAAGGATGTTTCACCTGAACTTTTGGCCAAGATGAAAGTTGTTCCTCATGATCTTAGCTTTCTAAATTGTATTAGAAGTCTTCCATCTGATTTGTAGAACTCAAGTTATGGGGTTTACAAGTTAGGGGTATTTTGGGAAAGTGAGATTATAGGCCATTTTCAATCATAGGTCAAAATCTCCAACTTGCACTTGTCAAATTGAGTTTTGTTCAACATGGAACTTGTTCAAAATGTGGTTTTTAGACTAACCAAGAAATCGTGATGAATTGATTTGACTCATATCAAGATTTGGTTTGAAATGGCTTAAAAAGGAGGATTTTAAAAGGATTCAAAGTTGAAAAATTCAAATTAATGGTTAAGTGACCAAAACATGTCAAGTAAATACTCGTTTTGAATGGAAATCTCATTTCAAACACAATGACATTGGCAGATTTTTGAGTTGAGGCAGATTTTCATGAGTTACAATGTTGTTACTTCACAAGCAAGTAACATAACCAAATCACCTACCAAGGCATTTCAAGCAGTCCTTTTGGTCCCATTGCATTACAAGGCATTGTGAAATTGATTAGAAGCTTCTAGAGCAAGGTACACTGCCAAATTCACGACTGTCATGTGCAACTTTTGAAGGAAAATCAGAAAATTGAAACTACTGGTTTGGGCTTGAATTGGACTCCTAAAGCCCATGGACACACTCTATGTAAGCCTTTCATTGATTTCATGATGAGGTTGGAGCTCATTTCATGGTGGAATTAGAGATAGAAGTTGGAATTGAAAGGGAGCAAGTTGAAATCGTGATTTCATTTCCAAGCCAATTCAGATCAAATTGAAGCTTATAACATCTATCTCTTGCATCACTGATCGTTTCTGGAGAGTTTTGAAGCAAGAATCAAGCTCTAGCTACCTCTGTTAGTGGATCTAGATCAGGTATGTACTTTCTAATTTTCCATGGATTCTAGCATGAGTTAGTTAGAAATGAACATGTGGTTTGGATCTAGTTGAAACATAGATCGTTTCTGGACAAAATTCTGAGCAATTAGAGACAATTTAGGTTGAGGTGCAATTTCTGTTTGGACACGGTTTAGCTTGATCTTAAGGATTTAACATGATTTGGATAGATCAGGTTAATCTAGGAAGTGTTAGGATCATTTCTATGCAATTAAATTATGATTTGATGATGATCAATGTTGAAATGTCATTTGAACTTTGAATCGGATTTCAAAACCTAGCCTGATCTAGAGAAATTGGAGATGATATTTGAGATCCTCGTCAAATTCTGAGTGAGATGATGTTAAGTTTGTTGAGTTTTGGCTACCTGTGAACACCTGCTCACCGGAGAAGACAACCAGAGGTCTTCTCCGGCCACCGTCCAGGCTTTCCCTCCGTTTTTGATTTAAATTGGGACGATGACTGTGAGGCGTTAGATTAGGTCTTCAGACTTGACCTTGTATGCATAACCAGTGGCCACGATTGCTCCTCAGAGGCTGACTTTGACTTCATTTGAAACGCATCGTTTCAATAATGCGATGGCATGTTGTAGAGCGCTAGATCCCTTGACTTGGTCTCTTAATCCAACAGTCCACGTTTTATTCTGGCTTTTGTTTTATCTTATTTCATTTTTAATTCATTTTGATTTTATTTTAATTCATCTTGTTTCTAAAAATCATAGAAAATTCATTATTGGTCATAAAAATATTTTAAAAATATGTCCATGCTCCTCTTTCAATTTGTGATTTTCTAGGATCAATAAATTGCATTTTCATGCATTTTTCAATTTAATTTGCATTTTACTTTTTTATGTTATTTCTTTTATTTTGCATAATTGCCTATCTGTTTTGTTGATTTTGGTTTGATAATTTGGTTTGGTTTCTGAATTTGATTTTTGAGTATGTTGTAGGTTAGATGTGCATGCTCCCTTAGGATTTTTATTAGATTTTTTGAATAATTGTAGGTTCTGTTTTAGGTGAGATGTTTAGAGCCTTCCCAACTTATGGTTTATCTTGACACATTTTAACTTAGGATTTATTTAGTGAACCTAGAAGTTGATTTAGGCTTTGATATTTGAACCCTAGAATGTTAAAACATGCATGTTCCCTTAGGAAATTTCTTAGTTTTTTACAACTTAGTTTTCTATTTTAGATGTATTTCACAAGTAGGTGTTGCCTTTGGTGTCCTTCTTTGGTGCCTTGCCTTGTTTGATCTTGTTGGTGGCTTTGGAGCTTGAAGAGCTTGTTTTCCTTTTTTGGAGGAGGTGTTGGACATCTTGTAGCTGATGTGGATTGGCTTGTGGAGCTTAACTTAGAGCTTTCTTTCTCTTTTAGGAGCTTTTTAGAAGCTTATAGGATCAGGGTTTTAGGAAGAGCCATTAGAACTAGTTCCTTTGCTTTCATCAAAAATAAAATGCATTGTTTGCTTCTATCCTCATCCTATGATGCAAAGTCCTCTTAAGGAAGCCCCATCTCTCCTTTGGAGGGATAAATGGCATGCCTTAATGAGTAGAACTTTTGAGGATGCACTTTTTCTCTAATGTTGGTTCCTGATGAATTCCTTTGGTCTTCATCAGGCTTTCTAGCATTATAATTTGATCTCAATGATGATTTCTCTTCTTGTGGAGCTTGCTAGAGTTTGAAGATGAAGAATTGAAGAAGCTTGAAGATAGAAGCTAACTTGAAGATGAAGATTCTTTGCTTTCAACTTTGTTGTCAATTAAATTTTGCTGACAAGAGCTGCTGTTAAAGGTTGAAGTTGCTGTCTGTAGAAGGTTGTTGCTGCTGCTTGGGCTGCTTTCTTTGTTTTTTATTTTATTTTGTAGTGTTGTCTGTTTGATTGTGCTGCTTACCTTTAGGTTTGAGGTAGAGCTTGTGTCCCCTTTCCTGTTGTTTTCTTAGGTTTGAGGTGGAGCTTGTCTCCCCTTGCCTGTTGTTTTCTTAGGTTTGAGGTTGAGCAGGACTCCCTTGCCTCGCTTGTACTGTTGCATAGCATGCATTTTACTGTTTATTGTTTATTGCTTGCTTTCTTTTGTTGTTTTCCCCTAGGATCTCTGATTTCCTCTGTGCAAGAGGTAATTATGACAGACATTAGATTTCTAAACTATGCATGATAACCGTAGGTAGATTCCCTTTCAGCCATAGTTTTAGGGCGTCTTTCTCTTCTCATCTTAAAACAATTCAAAAATACAGTAATAAGATTAATTGAAGTCGTACGTTACAAGCCTTAAGCTATCTGGGAAAAGGTTGGTGGAGGGTCTCTCTCCAGTAATCTGGATGTTTAGTGTGGTACCCTTTGGGTGACATACGAAGCATTCACTCCTGGGTCATAGTCTCTAGTGCGACGAAGATTGCGAACATCTTAAAAAATAGTTCTTTCGTAAAAAATTCAAACAAACATTCAAACTCTATTTTTGTCCTCTTGGACAGTTAATCTGGAAAACCCTTTCATAAGGAAATAAAAAACTGTCAGACAAACTTGTATCTTCCGTAGCCCGAACTACGTTTGCTCTGATCTTTCATGCCGTATGAAAGTACGTAGGAACGAGATGCGATATCTCGGCGAGCAACCTTCCCCCCTTCTCCCGTAGTTAGGCGAACTACATTGACTCTGATTTCTCGTTTTAGACGGGAATACGTAGGCATAGAATTGTTGTGTTCTACCGAGTCACTTTTCATTTTCTTTTCTTTTCAGGCCAGACCTTTAGAGTAGATAGATAAACACACCCTTAGATAGAAAACAATTGTGGATCCCTTCGAGTACGACGGACGTGAGGGGTGTTAATACCTTCCCCTTGCGTAACCGACTCCCGAATCCAGGACTTGGTTGCGATGACCATTCCTTTCCCTCTTTGCGTTAGGTTTTCTCTGAGCGTTTCCTTTCCCTCTTTTGGGATAAATAATGCATAGTGGCGACTCTTCTGTCATGGCCAGCGCCGATTTTCGCAGTAGCGACAATATCTCCTTCTCTGAGCCAGGTACTGAAGCTCGAGGCAAAGCACCTGTGATTAAGCCTGGCCAATTTGAAACACCAGATGTTGAAGATCTCTCTAAGCCGATGGACGAAGTTATGAAGATCATCTGCAAGAATGATTATGATATTATTGAATAATTGAGGCATACTCCCTCCAAATTTTTTATGTTGTCTCTACTACTGTGCTCTGAAGCACATGCTAGGGCTTTGGTGAAGTTTCTAAAGTTTGCTCATGTACCACATGAGATCTCTGTGGACCAGTTTGAGAATTGTGTTGTTAATCTGATGACTGATAACGACTTAGGCTTTTCTGATGCTGATTTAACTCCCGCTAAGAGAAACCATAACAGAACTCTGCATATCTCCATTGAGTGTAGGGGCACTATTTTGTCTCATGTGCTAGTGGACAATGGTTCCTCGTTGAATATGTTACCAAAGGCTGTTCTCAATAAGCTCAACTCTAAAGATGTTGTACTAAGACCTAGCAATATGGTGGTAAGGGCCTTTGATGGTTCAAGAAGAATGGTTCATGGAGAAGTCAACCTCCCTATGAAAGTAGGATCTCAAGTTTTTGATTCCACTTTCTATGTGATGGATATCCTCCCTACTTATTCTTGCTTGCTTGGGCGCCCTGGATACATGGGGCAGGTGTTTTGACCTCTACTTTACACTAGAAGTTGAAGTATCCATCGAAGGGTAAGATTGTCACTGTCTATGGTGAAGAGGAGTATATGGTCAGTAACGTGAATAATTTTAGGTATGTAGAAATGGAGGGTGAATTTGTTGAAACTCCTTGCCAGACCTTTGAAGTGGTTCTTCAGAATGTTCCTGCTGTTATGAAAGTTCTTGTTGTTACCCGAAAACCTCCAACCATGGCCTCTCTGAAGGATTCTAGAGCTATAGTTGAAGAAGGTGGTATTAATATCTAGGGCTAGCTTCCAGACATCCCTTACAAGTCTGACAAGTTTGGTTTGGGTTTTACTGCAGAGGCTCAGAAGGCTGTTCGTCGTGCTCATGTTGTTCGTATTACCAATCAAGGAATCTAGAGAGATAATGTCAATGTTGTGGAAGACTTTAATAAAGACTGCAACCTGAACGATTGGATATTTCCCACCGTTGGAAATGAACTCAACAATCGGAAAGCTGAAGATTTCATTCCTATCTCCTTTACTCAAGAATCCTCTTCCACTCCGGATCCTATTGATAACAGTTCTGCTATTGCTAATTATGACTTCGAAAATCTGATATACCACGCCGAGGATGGAAATGAGGAAGATTGTGAAGTGCCTGCTGAACTTGCTAGGCTGCTACGGCAAGAAGAGAAAGTTATACAACCGCATGTTGAACCAATTGAAGTTGTGAATCTAGGAACTGAGGAAGACAAAAAAGAGGTCAAGATAGGAGCTAAATTAGAAGACAGTGCTATGAACAGGTTAGTTCAAATGCTACGCGATTATGTGGAGATCTTTGCTTGGTCTTATGAAGATATGCCAGGGCCGGTTACAGATATTGTGGTTCACCGTCTACTGATGAAGGAAGATTGTCGCCCAATAAAGCAGAAAGTTCGTCATATGTGCCCAGATATGTAAGAAAAGATTAAAGCTGAAGTAATGAAACAATTCGAGGCAGGATTCTAGTTGTCACTTCTTATCCCCAATGGGTTGCTAATGTGGTACCAGTACCGAAGAAGGATGGAAAAGTTCGTATGTGCATGTATTACAGGGATCTAAACAAAGCCATCCCTAAAGATGATTCTCTGCTTCCACATATTGATGTTCTGGTAGACAACACTGCTCAACATAAGGTATTCTCTTTTATGGATGGTTTCTCTAGTTACAATCAGATTAAGATGGCACCCGAAGATATGGAGAAGACTACATTTGTCACACAATGGGGCACCTTTTGTTACAAGGTGATGCCATTTGGTTTGAAGAATGTCGGGGCAACTTATCAGCGTTCTATGGTAGCCTTGTTCCATGATATGATTCATCCTGAAATAGAGGTATATGTTGATGACATGATAGCCAGGTCCCAGACTGAAGAAGAATATCTTGACCACCTGCACAAGTTATTTGAGAGGTTGAAGAAATACAAGTTGATATTGAATCCAAACAAATGTACCTTTGGAGTTAGATATGGTAAACTCTTGGGTTTCATTCTTAGTGGTAAAGGTATTGAAGTTGACGCCGCGAAGGTAAAAGCTATACAAGATATGCCCGCTCCCCGTACTGAGAAGGAAGTCAGAGGTTTCTTGGGATGCCTGAACTACATTGCAAGATTTATTTTCCAATTAACTGCTACATGTGAACCAATCTTCAAGTTGCTGAAGAAAGATCAAGTAATGGAATGGAACGACGAATGGCAGATAGCTTTTGATGAGATTAAGAAGTATCTCCAAGAACCTCCGATTCTGATGCCACCAGTTGAAGGAAGACCCTTGATTATGTACTTAACAGTGCTAGACAATTCAATGGGGTGTGTTTTAGGCCAGCATGACAAGTCTGGTCGAAAAGAGCAAGCAATATACTACTTTAGCAAAAAGTTTACCGATTGTGAAACAAGATACTCATCGCTCGAGAAAACTTGATGTGCTTTGGCATGGGCTGCTTGCCGTCTAAGACAGTATATGTTGACTCATACCACTTTATTGATTTCAAAGATGGATCATATCAAGTACATATTTGAGAAACCTGTCCTCTCCGGACGAATAGCAAGATGGAAAATGATTTTGACAGAATACGACATCCAGTATACCACTCAGAAAGCAATTAAAGGAAGTGTGGTAGCTGATCATTTGGCTCATCAACCAGTGGGTGACTATCATACTATGAATTTTGAGTTTCCAGACGAAGATATTATGCTTGTTGCTAAAGAACCTAGACAGTATGACGAACCCAAATAGGAATCCCGATGGACTATGGTTTTTGACGGAGCTTCTAATGCACTTGGTAATGGCGTTGGTGTTGTGATTATCTCTCCTGAAGGTTGTTATACACCGTTTACTGCTAGACTTTGTTTTCGTTGTACAAATAATATGGCTGAGTATGAAGCATGAATCATGGGTATCAAGGATGCCATTGAGATGAAGATCCAGTTCTTAAGTGTATATGAGGATTCAGCCCTGGTAATTAGTCAGGTCAAAGGAGAATGGGACACAAAACATCAAAATCTCATCCCTTACAAAGACCATGCGTTGTCTTTGATTCCATATTTTGAAGAGATTACTTTTGAACATATTCCACGGGACAAGAATCAATTGGCAGATGCATTAGCTACCATGGCATCTATGTTTGAGATCAGGGGGGATGATGAAGCTCCTAGAGTTACTATTGTTCAATTTTCTGAACCTGTATACTGTTATGAGGTTGATACTGAGGGAGTAGAAGAAAAGCCTTGGTTCCACGAAGTAAAAAGATATCTCGAAGCTCAAGAATATCTTGAAGGGGCATCTATAAATGACAAGAAATTTCTAAGGAGGTTCTCTGCCAAGTTCTTCGTGAGTAATGGGATTTTGTACAAGCGCAATCACGATTCGAATTTGCTCCGTTGTGTGGACAAGAAGGAAGCAAGGGAGATTATGGAAGACATGCATGATGGGAAATTTGGTACTCATTCTAATGGGTATATGATGGCAAAGAACATTCTGAGAGCAGGTTACTACTGGTCTACCATGGAAGTTGATTGTCATCTACATTCCAAGACTTGTCATAAATTCCAAATATATGCTGATAAAGTACATGTACCTCCAGTTCCATTGAATGTTCTAACTGCTCCTTGGCCTTTTGCAATGTGGGGCATTGATATTATTGGTGAGATCAAACTTACAGCTTCCAATGGACATCGTTTCATTCTTTTTGCTATTGATTACTTTACGAAATGGGTAGAGGCGACTTCGTTCGCTTCTGTTACCAAGAATGTTGTGGCACGGTTTATCAAGCATAATCTTATATGCAGATATGGCATCCCCGAAAGGATTATCACAGACAATGGTACTAATCTGAACAATACTATGATTACTGAACTTTGCACGCGGTTCAAGATCAAACATCACAATTCTTTTCCATATCGACCAAAGATGAATGGCGCAGTGGAAGCCGCCAACAAGAATATTAAGAAGATTTTGCAAAAGATGACAGTGACATACAAAGATTGGCACGAGATGTTACCATTTTCTCTTCATGGTTACCCTACCACAGTATGCACTTCAACTGGGTCAACCCCGTTCTCTCTTGTTTATGGTATGGAAGCAGTTTTACCTGTTGAGGTTCAGATTCCTTCCTTGAGAGTTATGAGAGATGCAGACTTAGAGGAAGATGAATGGATTCAGACTCGACTTGACCAGAAAATTTTGGTTGATGAGAAGAGGCTTGCAGCAGTTTGTCATGGTCAGATGTATCAGAAGCGTATGATCAAAGCCTTTAATAAGAAAGTTAAACATCTGGTCTACCAGGATGGAGATTTGGTAATCAAGCGTATCATATTACCACAGGGTGATCCTAGGGGAAAATAGACTCTCACTTATGAAGGTCCATTTGTAGTCAAGAGGGTGTTTTCTGGAGGTGCCATGATACTTGCCACCATGGATGGTGAAGATTTCCCGCAACCCGTGAACGCGGACATAGTCAAAAAATACTACGCATAAAAAAAGGGACCCGCTAGGTTGACTGGCCTAGGCCAATATAAAGGCTCGGGCAAAAATTAGGGATATATATATATATATAATTGTACTCCCGGCAAGTCGAAAACTTAGAAAGGCGGCTTGGGCAAAAAAGGGTATCCCGGTGGATTGAAAATCCGAAAGGGCGATCCAGGCAAAAGTTAGGGATTAAAGCGTACGACTATGTCTTGTTGGATCACCCATGTAACCTTAACTAGTTATACTACCAATGTCAAGTTCAAACGATGTAGATCAGTCCAGTTGTTTTTTCTCCAACAGCAAAGAGATGAGATGCTTGAAGATAATAGCAATAGCAGATTTGAAACTTGATAGGATCATTTACACATAGTTGTTTCCCTTGTACTCTTTTCAAATTTTCTATGACGAACTCCTCTTACTAGGATTTCTATCTCATTGTTCAAAAACTTTCCTGTTTATAGGCCATTTTTCAAAATTAATACAATTCAATTTTCTTTTCCCGTTTTACTTAAGCTTAAATGTCCATTAATTATATTGAATGAATATATGCTTTTGAATATGATTGATGTTTACCAAAAAATAAAATACATATGAAATTACAATAACAACATTTACGAAGGACTATCAGAGGTAAGAATCTCCAGTAAAGTTCATATCCAGCAGATCTTCGCAGGGTCATCCCCACAGAGTAATCTTCACGGATTTATTTTAACAAAGCATTACAAATAATCTCTTGTACTTCCATTTCTACAAAATCCCAGACAGATTCCTCTTAAATATGGTGTCCCCGGAAGAGTTAATACATGGTCAGATAATACATCGGAGGTATATCCATCTCTTTTATCCCTAGTCAACATATTCAGGAATCTATTCTCCCAATAAAATTACAACGAACATAAATCGAAAAGGGTCCTAAATACTACATGCTGAAACAAGATGGGAACGATGTCTCCATATTCTTCAACAACGAATCGAGATTTATTTTCCCCAGCTGGCAGTTGCCACATGAAGCTATTGACAAGCTTCAACTACATAATTCATACATACATCATTTCATATCAGCATACAACATTGTCATTTATGATAAGAATATCGTCTTGCAAAGCGTATATACATCATGACATTGCATAGAACTAACCTTGTTTTTCAGGTTAATACCCCAGCAGACAAACGTCATCAACAACTTATTCTCGGGTTGCTTTAAACTCCCGGGACAATATCTTCGACTGCTTTATCCTCCAGGAACATATATAACAATATCTTGGATTGCTTTATCCTCCAGGACCACATCGAATAACATCTTGGGCTGCTACATCCCTCGAGAGTACATCAATCTATGTTTTGGACTGCTTTATCCTCCAAATGATATATCTGAAGAACATTTTACCCTGAATGGCATCGTTAAGCCCATTCAAGCAATACAACCAACCAACAGCACTACTTCGCGCACCGGCGAGTTAAATTTTTTGGGTTTTAGTGTTCAATCCTCTTCAACCTTCAAGTCACAAAAGGCAGACATGCCAATCTAACTCCTCAGGTTTTAGAAAATTGAACAGGAGCAGCTGTTGTACCCTAAAATTTACCCTCCCATATTCAAGACAATGTGTCCCAAGAGGTTACTTAATAGTCATAAGATTTGCAATTGGTCAAAGGGATTGAAGGTTTCTTTAAAGCCTCCTCCTGAACAGTGGATCTTAGAACTAGGGTTTTGAGTCTCCCTGAGAAAAATGGACTTCTAAAATTTAAAATGGACTTCATAACATCCCACATACTTCAAAGAATCCCCGTGTCAAATTTCAGAGCTTTCCTCACAAGTTTGGCCAGTCAGATGCTCAAATACTTGAAAATTAGTTAACTTGGTCAAAAAGTCAACTGAGGACAACTATGGTCAACTCAAAGTCAAACTTTAAGATTTTTGGTCGACATCAAGATTACGAGGTGAAATTTATCATTTGATCAAGGGTCGATCATGATTCATCAGGGAACCTCAGATCATCAAGAATTGGAAGTTGCTAAATTAGGGTTTTGTGTGGGAAAAGTCAACTAAACTTTGACCAGCCATAACTTTCACATGTTTCATCAAAAATTTCCCATCCAAAGCTCAGTTTGAAGGAAGTTTAATTCTCTACAACTTTGTTTCTCACAAGCCAAGCATAAGAATACTTCATTTGTAAGATATGAGCCAAGACATTATAGGTCCTTTTAAAAGTCAACTTTTTCCAAAGCTCATAATTTAAAAATGGTAAAAAAAATATGGACATGGGACCAAAAAGGGTTGATTAGAGAATACCCTAAGATTTCTAAAAAGTCTTAGAACATCTTCATATCATTAAAATTGAGGAAGTTATGCATTGTCAAAGTTGGTAATTTTTCAAAGGGTGTATGAAGTAAAAAGGGCTATAACTCCAATTCTTTCCAAATGGGCCCATAAGATTGCAACCTAAACTTGAAGATAAAGTCATTCACGACCCAATGATCATATTTTCTGATTTTTATCATTTATTTTATATTTAATTTTGATTTTTATCATTTAAAATCATTTTTAATTAAAATAAATTATAAAAAATCAAAGATTTGATTTAAGATTTATTTTGGGATCAAATATATGGTATGCAAAGTGATTGAAGTCATCCAAATTCGTTTAAGACCAATATGGTATGATTTAATTTGATTTTTTTTTTTACAATTATGATAATTGGCTCATTCATCTTCAAGCAACCCATAAAACTCCAACCAAGACTCAATTGTTTACCCTAATTTACACTACTTTATATACACAACAAAGTCAGAATAAAAAAAGGAAAAGAGAAAAAAATTTGGAAGGCATAAGAACCTTAGAAAAATCTTAAAACAGCTTTGCAATAAAATTCAATCAGCTTTACAAGTCCATTCACATTCCTCAAGATCCTAGGAATCTATCCCACAAAGACTTGAAGGTTGAGACCTCACGAAGTGCATCCCATGAACATGCCGCCTCTCATTCTTTTTTTTTTCTTCTAAACTTTGATTTCATTGCATTTTATCATATTTTCTATTCATAATGATCTTCATAATTATGTTTAGGTTTGTTTTGATCATTTGTTTGCAAGATATGATGCAGGTTTCAAGAAGTGCCATGGTTAAGGCATAAGCTTTTCAAGATTCGAAACTCTTCCTACGGACATTTTCAGGCCTTCCCCCATTCATTTTTAGTGAATTTCTTCCTTTTTTTTTTAATGTTTTATAGTTATTATTATTAAAACATTATTATTAATTTAATTAACCATTAATCTTTACTAACTGCTCACTAATTATTTTTCTTAAAATAAATTTTATAATATAATTTTATATTTTTTGTCTCTCACATAACTTTTTTTTTAATTTATTAATTAAAATTGTAAATGAATATAACTAGGTTTAGATTAATTTAAAAACACTAATTTTTTACTAACTCTAATTAGACCCTCATTTTCTAAACTTGATCTTTTTTTAAAAAAATAATTAATTACCTAACTTAATTTATTTTTATTGCTTTATTTATATTATTTAGAGGATTGTATAGAATTTTCCTTATGTAATTTATTTTTTCCCACCGATTATTCTGTAATTGCCCCGAAGCCGTGTAATAGTTTAGGACTTTATTTCTTGTTTTTTTTATTATTTCCGTAAATATTTAATTGCTTGGTTAGTAATCTAGGGCGTGAAACGATCTAATTGAATAAATTGGACTTAGAGAATCAATAATAAAAGAAATATCTGAAAATAATCACTCACACACGTAAGTCGATATTTCCACGATCGCCATCTACACCTCCTAGGGTTACCCCTCTTAGTTACCTTAATATGGTCCCTGCAAACAGATAAATCATCAAGTCTCTTTAAAGTTAAAAGGATCATAGTCTCTTCGAAGTTTCCTACGGAATAAATGATCGTGTCCCTCGATGACCCTACAAAAATGATGATAGTCCCTTCGAATTACTAAGATACCCCTACATGTTGCCTTCTTTGACCATACGAAGACCCTACGGCCGTCCCTTAACATCCAAGGTAAAGACTACTTACTCACTAATAGTAAGGACAATCTTACCCATAAAGGAAATAAATAACAAGAAAGACCTTACAAACTTAGGGTAGGTAGCACTTAAATACTTGCTCACTTTTTTCAAAAAAACATTCTTTACACCCCACTTTCAAAATATTTCCAAACTCAAGGCTTTGTATACATCCATACGAGGATCACTACAAAGAACTTCTGAAAATATTTTCTAAACATACACTTCACATTACTTTTCAAACAAACAAGTGAGCTAAGTAACTAAGAGCCCATGGATAACCATGGATATAAAGGGTGATAACACCTTTCCTTTATATAACCTACCCCCCGAACTCAAAATCTTTTCAAAAAGGTCTTTCCTGTTCTTTTATAGCCTTTCCTATTGGATAAAATAAAAGTCGGTAGCGACTCTTGCTATCCGCACATGTTTTTGTCAAACAAAAACACCAAGTCAGTTCTCCCACCATGTTACACACACATATACAGATGTTCACATATTCACACATATAAATAGGAAAACAAAAAAGGGCCTAGGTTTGAAGATCACGAGCATGGAGCCATGGTCTACCCATCCCAACAATTGTGTAATAAGGGTTCTTGCATCTGTAGAACAGGGTTCTAAAAATTTCCTAGAGTCATCGATAAATCTTTTGGATATTATCAGCGTTCATGACTACATATGCGGGCTAATAATATTCTCAAGATAAACTTGTCTGAGTGTAGTATCATATGACAATCACCACAGGTGTACACCTAGATTATCATTGCACTACATCCTAAAAATGGCTTAGAGGGGTGAAAGGTAACTAAAGGCCTTCAGCTTCACGGACTCCCAAGTCGGAAGAACTGATGCCAATATGACTACTCGCATCAGACACCAGTAATCCCAAACAGGCCTCCATTGAGCGTGGTTATCATATGCTAGAAATGTTAGAACTAATCCCAACAGCTAACTCTTGATTATACCATAATCCTACCGTAGGTGTACCCTCAAGTCTGGGTTAAGACTTATCTCACCACTCAAGGAAACAACCCTGCATACAAAAAATCCAGGCATAACACACACACACACGCGCGCACACACACACACACACACACACACACGCGCACACACACACACACACACACACACACACACACACACACACACACACACACACAGATATATATATATATATATATATATATATATATATATATATATATATATATATATATATATATATATATATATATATATATATATATATATATATATATATATATATATATATATGCACATAGGTATTTACAAATATACAGGTGTACAAGCAAGCAAACATATAAAATAACACAAATACAAATAAGGTGGGCTAAACCATCTTCGGGGATGTTCCCCAGTGAAGTCGCCACTGGTGCTGCTGTGAGAATCAAATATCAAGCTACTAATTAACTTGAATCACAAATCATTGAAGTTCACCACCGAGATTTGATTTATCCAAAGGAAAGGGTAAATATTAAAGAAAACCTTAAGTGCATTACGTAACAATGAAGCTAAGACTTTATGGGGTTCGGGGGTTGGTTATACCTAGGGAAGGTATTAGCATCCTAAGTATCTGCAGTATTCTATAGGAACCTCTTATTAGTATTTGTGTTATGCTAAATTTTGCTTGCTAAGGGAAGTGTGCTAAGGTAAAGACCTAAGGTATATATAAAGTGTGCTCGCCAAGATATCACATCTCGTGCCTACGTATCCTGACTAGGATGGAATCAGAGCATTCGTAGTTCACCTAACTAGGGTCAAAGAACTCTTGACTATGGTCAAGGTTCCGAAAGGAATAAGTATTCATAACAATGATACTTACATAGAGTTAAAAAACTCTCTATATCTAAGTTGAAATACTAAACAGGGGGATGACTTTAACAAAATTCAAAAGGAGGAGGTGAGTACACATAACAATGGTACACACATAGAGTTAACAAACTCTAGACTTAAGCTCTAAGTTATAGGACTCCTAACAAGGTATGCTAAGGTATTGACTTAACAAAGCCAAATGGATATAGCTTCTAACTTAAGGCTAGGTTGAAGGACCTAATAACTCTAACAAAGTTAAGGGAAGGAGAGAAAAATGAGCTATCTATGACATTAAGTCAATAGAGATACTTTCCTTTGGACTAAGGAATAAAAAGGCAACTCTTTAGGATGAGAGCTAACAAGATACATCACTTGGGGAAAACATAACAAAGTTAGGAGGTATCGAAAACAAGGTGATATTCAAGTACACTTTTCAAGCATATATTCATTCAAGTATGATGAAAACATATGATCATGGTAACAACCAAGAAGATAAGGGCAAGTATGTGACAATGTCAAGCAAAATATTGTTAAAGATAGCATATGACAAGGTAAAAACCAAGCATTCATTCAAAGAAGTTTAGAATCAAATCAAATGGTTACAACCAAAGGTAGTTTCAAACATGGATGTTACAACATCTAAATAATCATGAAACAAGGTTCTCACCAGACTAAATATCATAGATGACAATTTGAAGTACAAGCAATCATGCATAAGTCAAAACATTACTTATCATGGCAAATTTGAAAACTCAAGATCAACATGCATAAATCATGACAATGTTTAAAGCATGGATACAAGCCAAATAAAGTAGAGGTAACAACCAAACATTCTTGAACAAGAATGAGACATGTATGACAACAACATGTGGGTAGACATATAAATATTCAAGGGATAACATGTGAACTTACAAATCAAGATTATATCATATAAGTCAAGTGGAAATAATACTTGAAAACATCATGGATATGAGATGAAAATGTTTAAACAAGTAGGTAACATCTAACATGTAAATTGGGGTTCAATCATGGCTTCGAGGAAAGAGAAAACATCACAAGGTTCTCTAATACAAACATGTATCCTAAGATTATAATCTAAGGCACAAAAGCATTTAAGAAACATTTCAATATGATATGACAAGCATAAAACACATGCATACATCAATATTTACACAAACATGGAGGAAGATTGCATGTTGAGAGCAAGGTAACTACCAAAGCTTCAATGGCATGAACAAATGAAGATTTCAACACACATTTACATGTAAACAACATTTAAACAAGCATGAAATCAAGGTCAATCAAAGAGGTACAATGTTACAACATCATACAAGTTTTACACAATATGCAATGAGGTTTAAACCAAACAAACTCAAAAGGAAACCATAGGGAAGAATCAATGAAAACAACAAGGTTCTTAAGAGAAACCGTAAAAAGTATTAAACTTTGAATACACACAAAGATAAGAAAAATATATTTTTTGAACATTTCTTGACATAGATGAAAAATACACATCATCATGAACATAATGGAAAACGAGTGGGGTCAAAATGATAAAAAACAAGGAAGTTATGATCAAATCAAATTGCATAAGAAACCATAAAAGACAAGTATTAAAAAAAGCTAATGCACACCATAGGGTTTGAACCCATGCCAAGGAGGTTCTAACCCAAAACCAAGACCATCTGAGTTGCGCGTGCGTTATGAATAAGGAAAGCATGCATGTAATAATATAGCAAGCACAATAAATAATTCTGAAAAATAACAAAATACGAAAAGGGTTGATCAGCAAGATCAACCCAGGAAAGGCAAGGCGAATAGGGAAAGGAAAGGCAAGGTTCTACCACTAGGGTGGCTATTACATCTAGTTAATATATGCATCTAATTGTTTTTATTTTAAAACATCTTCACATGTCCAAATCAACACCCAGTCATATTCATCTCCTTCCTCGCTCTCTCATTTTCTTTCTTTCTCGTGCCCTAGAAAAAACACATCATGGCCAGACCTTCCATCTTATGTATCTCTCTCATTTTTCCACCAAATCAAAATATGTAGAAAATGAAATCACAATATTTTTCACAAGGAACAATAATATAACACTAGTTTGACATAAAACTCAATGTATAAAGCATAATACCCTCCACAATAGTGCAGCACCAAAAATTTTATCATGTTACAACATGAAGTATTCAAACCAAACAAAGTAAGCGTTCATTCAGAATCACAAAATACCAAACATACTACAATCTAATCAGTGCATGAATATGAGAGTTTCGAAGGTCAGAATTTCTTACCTCTTAGAGAAAGTCCAAGGCTTCTTTTTAGCTATTGTAGATACAATATAATAATCTCCTCAGCTTCCTTAAGTCCTTTGGAACATGTTAGAATGGCTGGATCAGTTGGAAATAAACTTGTGCAAATGTCACGATCCTTCTTGCAACAATGGAGGTTGAAGATGGCCCGCTGTGTTTGATGTATTACAGAGCCACTTCAATGGATTGAATGAAGTTTATGTATGGTTTAGAGATGGTTTATGGTGTTTATTTGGGAAATGCACGAGTAGAATGTGTTTGGCCAGAGGTTTAGCAAAGTTGGGGTGTTTTTGCAAGAACTTTTAGTTGCAAGAACGCAAGAGTGTTTTTTGAGGTTTCTGGGATTTTTTTTAATTTATCTTTTGCAATGAGGAGTGACATTCTATTTATAGAGGAAGTGGGAAGTTCGAGAAGCTTTCAGAATCCACCTTTTTACAAACCATCCACTTGCACTTTCAAAAGGCTTGTGATGGTGATATTTGCTTAGTTTAAGGGCTCAAGTACAAAGCAATTGAGCTTGGAGCATGCCTTTGAAGACTAGATTGTACTGGTGAGGGTTGAGGGAGTGGATCAATGTATAATTTGTGAAAGAGCCATGCTTTACCAAAATGGCAATGAACACTTTATTCCATAAGTGGAATAATCTCTTGGTTTAAGCCTTAAAACTTTGTGTAATCCTTTGTAGTTTCGTTTGGCACTCTAATTAAGAAGGATATTGCAAGTAGACACTCCAAATCATCAAGATTTCCAGAAAAAACTTGGTTTTGCATCATGTCATGCCAAGTTGAAGCTTTGGAATTCATGTTTATGGGCCTCAACATCAGGTCTTCGAAAATCTTTACTCGCTTAACGAATTTGGGAGTTCTTGTACTTTTAAGAAAGCTCCAACTGTGCTGTACAACTTTCATGTTTTGTTTTTTTCTTGATTCCTGAAGGTTCTTGATGAAAACTAGCCTTGAAGTGGACTGAATATTGAAGGAACAAACTTGCCTTGAAAAATTCTAAGTGTCTTAAGATTCTTTCAAAATTTGAAACCTTATAACTCAAAATCTAGGCATTTTTGGACATGGACTTAGAGAGACAAAGTTGTAGCATTTTGTGAGATCTTTAATTTGATAATTGGAACTCATTAAATGGATGCGTGGTTTGAAATTCATGGCTTCTCAAAATGGACCTCCAAATTAGGGGTTTTTCCATACTTAGAAAATTTTCAAATAGCCAAGTTTACCGCTTTTGTAAGAAACCTCAAAAATCTTGATTTTACATGATCAAACTCGATGATGAAACATTTATTGATGGAAATTAACTTGATAGCTTCAATTTGGAACAAGAATCCTAAAAGTCAAAGTGTTGACTTTTGTTAGATGAAACTTGTATTAGATGAATTCAATTGTGTGATCTTCAATGAACTTGCATCTTTGAACTTTTCAAACATTACGACTAGGCTCCAAGGATGTATATGAACATGTTGAATCATGTCCCAAGGCTTGGTATCATTCTTAGATCAAAATCAGGGCACAATTGACTTTTCCTTGATGAAACCCTAATTTAGGGTTAGCTGAAGTTAGACTTTAACGATCTTGCAATGACATCAATTAACACTCGATTCTTGTTGAATATAGGCCTCTTGAGTGTATAGAAACTTGATTTGATGATGATTAATCCAAAACATTGATTGATTAAGCAATAATCCTCTTTATTCCAAAGGTGCAAGACCCTAATTCATATGGAACTCACACAAGAGCAAACTTGAAATAAAGTTAGGGTTAGCAAATATGCTTGATGCTCCTAGAATGGTGATGGAATTTAGGGGTCAAAATTTGGGTTATGACAGGCCCCTTTCTCCGTATAGACCATGATCATGCCTAAGAACCTCGTCAATGTAGCAGCTTCCTCGGCCAGTAGGACCCTTTTACGCGGACGATTAAGCTCCTAGAGTGCCGAAGATTCCACCCGATGGAGGGCCAGGGAGGAACCCTCTATGAAGCTCCTGTTGTGGAAGCATGGGGGAAGATCACACTTATTCTTCTCCCCCTTGCTAGTCAGATCAAGGAGATCTTCTATCTGGGGGCGCTTGAGTCTCAAAGTCATAGGTAGCGAGGAAGTTTGGATGATAGTCGCGACTAAGGAAGAGGTCCTCGACCCCGTTGGAGGCTGGACTTCCTGCTCCCCAAGGATACTTTTTCCAACCTTTTTCCCTAGCTTGAGCTTGTCTGCCGCGCTTTTCACCAAGCATTGCCGAGCAGAAGACATTTTTCCTACAAAACAATGGACGCATATTAGTAAACATAAAACGACAATGCGGGACGAGCTAAGAAGAAATATGATTACCCAAAAGTTCTAGAGCCTTCTCGCGTGTGACTGATTTGAGGAGCTCCTTAGTGTTAATGCATCAAGCCTCTACCTTAGGCCCCCCGTCATCTTCATACATGATGTCCCTGCCCCTGGTCACGCACTAGGTCGGGTGGAAACCATTAACAAAAGCCACCAGCTTGTTATAGCTGGCCAGATCATCTTCCTCCAGCATGACGCCCCGTGAAGTGATCCTTGTTCCAGGTGAAACAAAATCTCAATGCATGGCGCCCCGTCATCTCCCAATTTTCATATATAGAAATCTCAAAGAGGAACGAAGAGTCCTTGGCCCTCTCTGACACAGGCTCCACAATATAATGCATTTCCTTGAATGTCTTACTGGACTACAAAAAGGCCTTAAAGAGTTTCCTCTCTTACTTCAGGGAAAGCCATCCGAACTGCCTTCACACGACCTGGCGTTAGAGGTGGAAGACAGTGAAGAAAAAATGGAGAGTGGCTCCGACCTTCAATTACTCGCACGTAATCTCGAATGCTCCGATGAAAGAATCGAGTTCGGATGGAGCTGAGAAAGTGCCAAGTCTAGATGAACAAAGACTGCCACTTGGAAATCTGTGAATGGAAGCTTCAACCCAATCTTCTTAAAAACGTACTCATACACGAGAAAGAGCTCGACATTGTAAGTCGAGCATATCCGGTCATCTTCCTCGGGAAAGTGGACCCTCCAGTCTTCTTCCTTCCCCACCGTCGTGAAGGCATTCTGAGTATGGAACGCGAAGAGGGAAGCATGCTCCCGAGGTTCAGCACCAATCCACTCTTCCTCGGGGCTCCCAGGGGGGTTTCGTTAGAACTGTTGTTACCCAAAGAACTCTCCTCAGACAGCTCATGCTCGAGCATAAATCATCTTCGAGATTGTGAGACATCCCCTTTACATGAAAAGCAAAGGAAAAAAGTGAATTTGTCGGCAAAATCAAATCCACCCTTCCACCGCTTGTCAAGTGAAAGGGTGCGTAAAGGCCCAAGGGCAACGTCCTCGGCCTAGACCCTTACTCAAACACCACAACGAAGTTACGAGGATACTCTCCGTGGAAATCCCTTGAACCCTAATGGGGAGATCCTCCCGGACAGTTTACCTAGAAATTCCTTTGAAGACCTACCAAAAAACTCAAGAGTACACCAAAAACTTCATAAGCTCCACCGGTGACAAACTCATATGTTATCACAATGTTGCCTAAACCAACACAAAAACCTAAACTCCTAACACACTGATGACAGTGCCGGTGGCATAAAATTGCTCAACCACCGCCAAACACCAACATCCACCGGAATTAACCTACTCTACCCAATTTTTTGTCTTAACCTCATGCAAATCTAAGCAAAATAAGATTAAAACTTGCGTAAAACATAGAAGTATCAGAAACTTACATGGTCGAAGAGAAAATATTTATGGTTGGTGAAGGTTGCTCGGTGCGTGCGGCTGTGTTACAACATTGGACAACAAAACCGAAGACAACAACAAAAGAAGAGAGAGAAGAAAAATATAAAAAGGAATGCTTCCTCCCTTTTTTATAGACGAGAACCTACGATGTAGGGGCATCATTACAAACCTAGAGTAACCATTATTACGCATTAAATACGGCACGTGGCTCAATGCAAGCGTGAAACTCGATCCTTTAAGGCCCATCAACCGTTAGGCTCCCCGCTCGCCGAACACACGAGAACAAGTTTCAGGTTCCAGGCACATGCATCCTCGAGCACCCTGAAACGACCCCGCCTTAATAATAAGCGTCGACCACGCTCACTCCTCCTCGGGATCACAGGCTGATCTTAAGTTATGACTCCTATGCTCAGGAGCAACAACTTAGAGGGCTCTTGTTCCAGACTGGCCCAATGACTAAGCATGGCCCAATCCACTTCTGCACCCAAAATGACCCAATAGCCTAAGCCTTTCCAGTTCAGGGTAATGGAAAGCATTTTCCGTTCTGCCCCTCAACCGAGGAGGGCTGACCAACTGACCCCCAAGATCAGTTGTCCTTCATTACATCTCTACCCATCTGTCGCACCTCGAAAATTCATTCGAACATACGACCCTCGCGCGAAAGGCGCGGAAATGCGATTCGACAGAGTCGCCACCGAACTTTATTTTTCCCGAATAAACAGGAGAGGAAAATATCGAGAAAACCTCTTAAAAACGAAAGGATAGGAACAGGGTTGTCGCAACCATGTTCCGGGTTCGGGAGTCGGTTACGTGAGGGGAAGGTACTAGCACCGCTCACGTCCGTCGTACTCGACGGGAACCTCTTAAGGTAAATGTGGGGAGTGTTGTCTAGGTTTACTTGTTTTACTTCTCGTTGATAAAGGTATAATTGGTAGGTTAAAAGGTTAAAGACGCAAAGGAGAGATGGGTGGTTAGAGGATAGGGTGCTCGCCAAGGATTGGGGCCCTTGTGCCTACGTATGCTCATTCAGACGAGAATGAGAAATCAGAGCGTCGTAGTTCGACGGACGTGAGGGGTGCTAGTACCTTCCCCTCACGTAATCGACTCCCGAACCCGGAACATGGTTGCGACAACCCTGTTCCTATCCTTTCGTTTTTAAGAGGTTTTCTCGATATTTTCCTCTCCTGTTTATTCGGGAAAAATAAAGTTCGGTGGCGACTCTGTCGAATCGCATTTCCGCGCCTTTCGCGAGGGTCGTATGTTCGAATGAATTTTCGAGGTGCGACAGGTGGCGACCCTGTTGGGGATGTCACATCCTAGCTAGTTGTAGCTTTAATGTTTACGGCGAATTGCGGCGTCTTTGCAATCTGCACAGAAACTAACCATCGGCTTTGCTGCCATTCGTAAGATTGCTCTGCTTCAATTCAAATATAAAACAGAATATCCATTTGACTTATATAACATGGGAGAGTGCTAATAGCAGATTAATATCAGTACCATATATAAGCAAAAACGATCACACTTGCTCACGGAGAAAAAAAACATCATAGTAATTTCATACATTCACCGCATCATTAAAAATATTGACAGAAACCGAAAATAAAAACCAGAACTTTATCCCGACACTTAAGTAACATAACTGAGACAATCAAAAATCATAAGTAATAAATCAATCATCAAATACGCAAAGATATTACAAACAACGATCAAATAGAAACATTATTTCAAAAAGGATACACCAACCGACACGCATACTATTGAGTTGGTGTTGTAAGAGGTCGTCGCGGCTGTGGATGGCGAGTTGGCATTGGAGCAAAAAACGGATCCTTCTATGCAATATGTGCTCTGAAATGTTGAGTTTTTGACACCACTTGAATACGAGACAAGTTGTTACTTTCGGTTGTTCCGAATCAAGCCGCAAGTTTGTTGCAGATTCATCATTTTGAGCAGTTACAAAATCATTGCCGTCAAATTTGTATGAAGCGCGACCACTACTTGTGGTGGAATTCAGCGACATCGTGACGAAAACTAAGGATTCACAACCTGTAAAAAAAACACCAAAATCTAAATCATAACTTCAACAACACATTTCGCTTTTTATCGGCAAACTACGACGGCAAAACGCAGATGAGCTCGAAGGTTTGAGTCACTTTCGAGTTGAATCTTTGGATGAGGTTTTTTGGGATGAAAATGAGGTTTTAGTTGGATTATTTGCTGCAAACGAAGGTGAAATTGAAGAGGTTTCACGGTGTTTAATCGGCGGAGAATGGTGGGTTATTTGTGAACGGAAAATATGTGTGGTTGAGCAGAGAGATGAACATATTGGGCGAGGATTAAGTAATGGCGGAGGTTATAGATGAGAGAGGACGACGATGGTGGGTTGTCGACGGAGAAAGGAGAAGGAATGGGGTTTTAGGTTTTGATGATTGTTTGAGGAGGGTGGATGGAGATGGTGTGAGAAGCCCGCGATGGCGGCTAGGGTTTGAGAAGAAGGAGGGTAGGGTTTTTTCGGAGGCTCATTTTGGGAGTGAACAGTAGCCTCCTCACCCTCTTAGGTTTTCTCCCTTTTAAAGAACCAAACACTCCCTTATGAACTTCTGAATGGGCTGCCGGCAAATGGGCCATCTCTCTATTATAACGTATCCTCAAACCTTTTTTTAAATTTTTTTTAAATTTTTTTTATTTTTCTTGTTAATTAAATAATAGTAAAAGCAAATAACTATAAATATAAACTAATATTAACATATTTAATTAATACATAAAAATTAACAATAATCATTAAATAAATTTTAACAATAACAATTTAAATAAATAAAAAAAACAAACTAAAGTTTATAAAAACGAAAAAAAAATAATTACTAAAAGAAATATTATTAGTAACATTTAAAAAAAGAAAAGTTTTAAGAAAATAATATTCAAAAAAAATGTTCTTAGGCCACGTGTCACACTTTAATTGATCAAAAAGATAAAGTTCTGAAAAATCAACCAATTGCGAGCGGGCACTGTAAAACATGAAAGAATAATAAAAAACAAAAATATTTAAAAAGGGGTAGGACAAACTTAGGGTATGACACCATCACGCATAGTTAGACCATCCAGGAATGGCCACAACACTTTTTCCCGTGACCACGCCCCTGCTCAAAGCAATGGCTAGTTCCGAGCATATCTTTCAGTCTCTATGGCTAGTTCTGAGAATATCTTCCAGTCTCTACGGCTAGTTTATGAAAGTTACCTAATTTTGAGGAACGTTTATCTCGAATCAAAAATAAGGATTAATGCCCAGGTGCTGGGGGCATTACAAAAACCCTCACCTTTGAGAGGGTCAGGTATCCAATAATCATCCTAAGAAACACTTACTTTGTACTTACCTTCTCATCTCCGGATTATTACTTTAGCATTGAAGTGATTTGCAGGTACACCCCATTCCTCCTTGATATCTAGCATCGCAGGCGAAGTCTCTGGCCCACTTCAGGTTCTGATCAACCGTCGAGATCACTTTCTAATGTAGGTCTTGATCTACTTATATAGCATAATTGTTGGATCCTAATTTCGACGCCTGAATAGAGTTAAAAATAACAAATAGAGTTTCCTGGGGAAATTAATTACTTCGACTAAAACTATGTTTTATGGAATGAGAGTCGAAGACGGATTTTTCGTCAGGAGGTTCTATGTTATGGACTTAAAGACATTCCTCAGTAGTTGGAAGACCCAATTCAATAGAAGCATTGTTTAGGAGCATTTCGACGAGTTCGTTTGAATTCAAATAAAAGAGGGAAAGTCCGTTTTTTGAGAAAGACACGTGGAGCGTCCTTGTGGTTCGAAGGAATGCGCATCGACACTTGTCTTGATTTCACTTGTTAGTCGTTAATGGAGGTTATGTTTGATGGTTATAAATAGTAGGTCTTAGTGTTAAGATGGGGTGTTCAATTGTGTACAAAATATTCATCTACTCTAAGTATCCGTGTGATTGAGAGAAACGAGTTGTGAGAATGTACGTTGACTAAACACCAGTTTTTATTTCAATCCAATTTAACACTTCTTTTATTTAAGAGTTTACTCTTCTCTATGAAAGTTCTTATCCTTGTTATTTATCCTCATTTTACTTTCTTTTGCCGTTACTTAAATTCATTCATACTTGAAACAATTTGCCTTACCATGGAACTCGTCGAAGTGTTCATCGTTTTCATACACTTCATTTAAAAGACCGATTAGCACATGTCCTAGGATTTGTGTGGTCGATCCTGCAAGTAACATAGATCTTTTTCAATTTGTTAGACCAACGGTTGTTCACCAATTTTCATGGCGAACAATAATACTATAGAATTTTCTCCTTGGATATTAGCTTTAATTTCGTCCAGAATTAATGCAGATTATGTTGTATCTTATCTGTTTCATAAATCTCTCCAACAAGAAATAATTTGTTACAATTTAAATTCAAATATAAATCTTCATTTAAATTATAATTTAAATCTTCATTTAAATATGAGTTTATCTTCATTTAGCTGTCAAAAATTTCACCTAATCATATTGCTAAACTAATTAGCAATATAACCTAATCTAGTCTTTTACCAGAAAATCTTCCAAAACGTAGTAGCATTGTCCTATTGCGCGGGGTCTAGATGTCATACCAACATGTTGTGACATTGTGTCTAGTGTGTGTCCCTTCTGCAACTCCGGTATCATTCATCACAAATGTCATACAAAATAATGCTCTAGAATCAATTAGACATACATTCAGTCATTCACAACTTAATCATACATGGCACTCAGTCAGCTTATAGTTAATAGAATACAATCCTACCAACTAACAATTATTAGCATGCAATCATCCACATTATTAGAAAGTCAATTGGTAACCCAGTTCGGTGCAACATCACCTATATTTGGGGGCATCCAAGCTAGGAAAGAAATCCACTATGATAGCATTAGTTCAAAGCTAAACTCACCCGTTTACAACTTCTCGCCTAATCACTACCTTGTGCTCTTTCTACCTAGAAATTTCCATCTAGATATGAGATCCCCCTCTCACTCCTAACAAGGAGTAATAATCCCAATGACCATGCCACGAGAAACCAAAAAGATAGATGTAACCTCTTTTTACTGTAATACTCGATCAAGACTCTTGACCAAGAAAAATACTTGGTTTTGCTTCACAGCTTCAACCAAGAACAATACTCAACTCCATTACTTAAAAGCTTTAGAGTGAGAACAACATACAATAAACAATACGTCTACTACAATGCATCAAACCAATACAAAGGGTGACTTACAAAGTCACACACAAGAGACTCTCAAAACCTAAGTTTCTAAAACTTCCCCTAGTTTTTACAAAAGTGAAAGCCTCCCGGTACATTAGGTTTAGGTCTTATTTAAATAACCTTCATACCTACTATACTTGGGCTTCTTGAGGCGCAATTCATCGGGAATTAGCTTGTAACACGCTTTACTCGTTTGCCTTGATTGTATTTTGATGCTTTAAACTCTTGTCAAAAGAAATAATTCTCGATCCAACATCTAGCCATTTTCCACCTTGTAAGTCGACTGCTTTCTAAGCATCACCATCAACCTCCTGGGCTTCCTTACAGTGAGACCTATTTGATCAATTATTTCAAGTTGGTCATTTAGAAGACTAGCCCACTTTGCTAGTGTACACAATTAAAACTCAATTCAATTACTTGTATCTTGTGACCTTAAAACTCTTGAACCATACCACATCCCATTACCTCTTATGAGTCAAACGCTTTCGCCTCGCCATCGAGCTTATCTTATACCAATAGAACCTCCCTTCCATTAGTTCAAACCTTAATCATTTTGCACACAAATTCAAACCTCGATCAACAATCAAGTATTTTCCTCAAATCAAATCAATATACTTAACCATGCTTAAAAACAACTTCAATAAGAGATGAAAAGGGAGTTCGAAAGCAGTCTTCAATTCCTCTCCTCAATTGTTTGGGCCCGAGGAGCCTTTCTTAAGTTTGAAGAATTGTCTTCTCTAAAAGCTTTATAATCCGATTCTACATCAAAATATTTTATCATAAACTAAATTAAACCTATTTTCTCAATACTAAGATGAAAAATAAGAGAGAGTCAAGCCTTTGACTCGCTGCCCCCGATTACTTGGGCCTGAGGAGTCTTTCTGAAGCTTCGAGTAATCTTCATTCGTTTAATTTTACTCTTAATTATATCAAAATTCTTTCGGAATTAAGGTTGAAAAAGAGAGAGAGTCGAGTATTCGATTCATTCTCCCGATCACTTGGGCCTGAGGAGCCTTTCTTATGCTTCAAGTAATTGTCATCCAAATAAAAAATTCAACATGTCAAACTCTATTTTCTCTCCCCCGTATGATTGAAACTCCTGAAAACCCTAATTCTTCGCCCCCGTGTGATCCACAACTCATACACCTTTCCCAAAGAACATTGTTTAGTCTCTTCTTCCACGCTTATAAGCTAGTTCTTCATCCTCTCCTAGCGAGCAGACAAGCCAATATTTAGCAGTTAGAATGTGACCTAAACCCTCGTTTACTAAAAAACACAAACCAACCAGCCATAGTTTGTTGAACTATGATTGCTCAGACTTCCTCATTGCACAGTGAGGGTACGTAGGCATAGGATTGTGAGATCCTAGCGAGCTACATTTTCTTTTTCTATTCAAACCTTTTCCCATACTCCCACAAACTTTGATGCTCTGACTTTCCCATTGCATGAGGGTGTACGTAATCACAAAGGCCTCAATCCTTAGCGAGCAGCCTATATAAAAACCATCCATTTTCCCTTAGAAGATAACAAATGAACCTAGCTAACTTTTCTCGAATCGGATCAAGAATTTCCTGTTGAGTACAACGAACGTAGAGGGTGTTAATACCTCCCCTCTTATGCAATTGACTCTCGAACCTATAATTTGGTCGCATGACCATGTTCTTATCTCTTTAAAGGTTTCATCAATATTTTCCTATTCCTTCTTTAGAATGAATAAAGTTCAGCGGCGACTCTGTTCGAACATTTTTTCCGCATCCATCGTGAGGATCGTATTTTTCGAGGTATGGCAGATGGTAACTCTACTAGGGAAGTTGCATTGCCCTATGCAAGAGACAATCAAGCCTAGCATCACTCGATTCGCGAGAGTTAGATCCGCCTGTTTGTTTATCTTTTCCTATTGCTTGCTTGTTGGATTATTTATTAATTGATTGCTTGCTTATATTTATCGTACCCTATATTTGTTTCTTATGACACCATTGGGGTTCTTTTATTATTGGTGCTTTGTGAGATGGCTCTATACCCGAGTCTGAGAAAAACATAAGATTAGGATGGTTGTTGTGTAGTGGAATCCCACGAGGAGCCTTTCTCGTTGGGAGAATATAAAAACCCAGCTTAGAGTTGATTCCCTTGGGAATGTTATTGTTGTGGTGAGCCTTTGCCATGACGATAATGTTTTCAAGCTTGAATCTACAACTCTAAGGACCTGTTAACGATTTCCCATGGTGGTTGGTAGTGTTAACTCGCAAGGGCCACTCTTTTTGGGTTGATACGAACACCCCAATCAGATGAGATCCCTTGAACATATCGTTATCTTGACAATGATATTTTCAACCTCAATCTATGACTATGAGATACGTTTTAGAAACCTTGGACTCGATGATTGTGTAGTAGAGACTCACGAGGAGCGTTTCTCGTGGAACGACGCGAAAACCTCACCTAGAAGAGATCATTTCGAGGGTGTTATTGTCGGATGAGTCTTTGACGTGGTAATAATATCTTTGAAAAGATCTATGACTCTAGGAACCTATCCGTTTTAGAGCCTACCCGTGGGGTTCCTTTAATAAGAGATATCCATTATTTAGCCGTTGTTCTATCTAACCTGAGAACACGATGAACCTATGATCTTGAGCATTGCATTGCATTTGCATATGATTGAATTTGCATTCATTAGCATTTCAAATATGTTTCCAAAACCAAAAACTCATCCATCCTTTGTCCATAATCTACAGTTGATTTCTTGACACCCATATCAGACTTGAAGCAACTTTTCGAAGAATCATCAATGCAGAAGAGTAGAACTAATTTGCATTAAGAGTAGATGTTGACTTGATGAAGAACTAGTTGGACCAACTCGTGGAAGCTATGTTAGCCTTGGAAAAGAGAGAGAACAACTTTCAACGACCTATATTCACCGAGAACGTCATTCCATCTCAAGTGAACAGTCTTGCTCAAGCTCAGCCTGTTTGAATTCCTGTTGAGAACCAGATTATACAGGAATGTCATTCTATTTGAGATGAAAATGCCTCATCTCATGATGTTGTTGAGTATCGTAGCTTTGCATTCACTGTGCCAAATTCCCAAGGGACAAGCCTGGCAGTGAATAATGAACGACCTTAAGATGTTGAGATTATAGAAAGATATAATGTGTTGGAGGAGAAGCTTAAACACATAAAGAGGCGTAATGCTTTCTATTTGAATGCTTTGAACATGTGTTTGGTACCCGGACTTGTAATACCTCCAAAGTTCAAGATGCAAAGTTTTCAGAGGTACAAAGGAGATAGCTGCCCAAAGCAACATTTGGTGATGTTTTGCAGAAAGATGATGTCCTATGCTCACAATTATAAACTTTGATTCATTGTTTCCAGGACAATCTAAGTGGGGCATCATTGAGTTGGTACATGCAGTTAGAAAGTAGCCACATCTAGTCGTGGTTGGACCTAGCCAACGCCTTTGTGACGAAATACCACTATAATCTTGATGTGGCTCCCAACCGCATATAGTTGCAAGGCTTACCTCAAGAGGAGAACGAATCCTTTAGAGGGTATGCTCAGAGATGGAGAGAAGTAGCTGCTCGCGTTCAACCACCACTCTTAGATAAAGAATAGGTGTATTTGTTTATAGATTTTTTGCAAGACCCATACCTAGGAAATATGATGGGAAATGGGACATCATACTTCTCTGATTTGGTATCAATTGAAGAACGCATCAAGAGAAGGCTCAAGAGTGGAAAGGTCCAAGACACCTCAAGCGTCCAAGCTAGTGAGAGTGAATCCATTTTCGTTTCTCAAGAGTAAGAGAAGGATGAAATCAATGCAATCTGGAAAACTCCACAACCTCCATCACCGGTACCTTATCCTTAATACCCAAGCATCTCATTTATTCAAAGTCAACAATCGAATGGGTTTTCGTTTGTGATTCCATTACCTCCACATAGTCAATATCCTCCTTTCAATAGAGGTCTAACTCACCAACAAAGGATTACACAATAGCATGCTCCGCAACGACAATGCTACTAGACTCAAAGACCAAAAAAGAATTTTCATCCATTACCAATGCCATACAATCACACACTGCCACGTTTGACCAGTAGTGGACTGATAGTGCCGAAGGACTTGGATCTTGTGATTCTTCCATACCCACCAGGATTTGATGCTAATGCACGATGTGACTACCATGCTGGTGCACTGGGGCTAAAGTTCCAAAAACAAGGTCCAAGATTTGATTAATTCCAAGCTAATCTCGTTTACGCCTAAAGATCTTTAAATCAACATCAATCCTTCATCTGGTCAGGCATGTCCGTCATTCCTTGTTATGGAAGAAGCTGTTGATAGTAGGTGTGAAGAAGGCTATTATATTGGTTGTGATGAACAAGAATGCTAGCCTAACAGTAACTCAAAAGAGAAAATCCCAGTTGTCGCAACTGCGAAAAACACTCGGCGGAAAATAGAAGAGTCACCACCTTTCGTTATTTATCCCATAGAGAGGGAAAGGAAACGATCGGAAAAACCTGATGTAAAAAGGAAAGACAAGGTCATCGCAACCAATCCTGGATTCGGGAGTCGGTTACGCAAGGGGAAGGTATTAACACCCCTCACGTTCGTCGTACTCGACGGGATCCATGCTTGTTATCTATCTAAGGGTGTGTTTAAACTATCTACGCTATAGGCTTGCGGGACAAAAAGAAAAGAAAAGGAGACTCGATAGAGCATCGCCGCTCTGTGCCTACGTATTCCCTCATGCAATGGGAAAGTCAGAGTCAACGTAGTTCAGCTAACTACGGGAGAAGGGGGGAAGGTTGCTCGTCAAGACATCACGTCTTGTGCCTACGTACTTTCAACAGGTATGAGAGATCAGAGCAAACATAGTTCGGGTTGACACGAAACCACAGGTTGATTAAGTGTTTTAACCGTGTAGGGTTAAACGTCCATTCCAGCAGTTAGGGACAAAGCTTGTTTGCGGTATAACTGAAGCTTAACAATACTCTTTTCTGAAAAAATATTTTCCAATTAATCCCGAAGGAAAAAGGTTTGAATTTTGTTTTGTGTTTTTTAGTGAAGTGAATTAATTCGGTTTGTGATTCACGTTGCACTAAAGATTATGACATGGAGGAGAATGCGTCGTATATCGCCCCCAAACGGGACGTATACTAAACACCCTAGATAAGCGAGAGGAGACCCCTCACTAGTCATTCCCATGTAGCTTAAGGCTTGTAGCGCGCAATGCTTATCGCATTTATTAATGGATTAGAATTGTGTCGAGATGAGAAGAGAGACGCGCAGAAGGTCTAAGGGAAACTCGGCCCTAACGTTGTCATGCAAAGTGGTCCTAATGTTTGGATGAAAAGGGGGAACATCTACCCTAATTCTAGCATGCTTGGATTGAACACCTAATGTCTCTCCTACTCCCGTCCTAAACGGAGGGACTAGGAATCCTATGGGGATCATGGCAAAAAGCACAAGAAGAACAAAGGAAGGATCAATCACAAGTAGAAAATGCATACACGAAGAAAACATGCAAAGAGGGAGGACCAAAGTGCGGGGCAGCAGCCGCCACAAGCACATCTCAACCCCTTTGGAGCAAACAAAGATGCAAAACACAAGATGAAATGCACATGCAAAGATGCAAGCAATCATGAAACATGTAAATGCAAAAAAGAAAATGAGCGGATTAGATGTAACGGGAGAAGACAATCTGTCGCTACTGCGAAAATCGGCGCCGGCTGAACAGAAGAGTCGCCACCGTGCGTTATTTATCCCACGGGAGGGAAAGGAAACGCTCAGAGTAAACCTCGCACAACACGGGAAAGGTATGGTCGTCGCAACCAAAACCTGGATTCGGGAGTCGGTTACGCAAGGGGAAGGTATTAGCACCCCTCACGTCCGTCGTACTCGACGGGATCCACGCTTGTTTTCGGGTATGGATTGTTATTCTATCTACTCTAAAGGTCTGGGGTTAAAAGAAAAGAAAATGAAAATAACAAAAAAATGACTCGGCAAAGTATCGCACTTTATGCCTACGTATTCCCGTCTGGAACGAGAAATCAGAGTCAACGTAGTTCGCCTACCTACGGGAAAGGAGGGGAAGGTTGCTCGCTAGGATATCGCATCCTATGCCTACGTACTTCCACACAGCATGGAAGATCAGAGCAAACGTAGTTCGGGCCACGTACGACACAAGTCTGTCCTTGATTGATTTTATTCCTTCTGAAAAAGGTTTTTTTTTATTAACAGTCCCGGCGGACAAAAATGACGTTTTGATGAGTTCACGTTCTTTTACGAAAGAAGTGTCTTTTATCGTGTTTAAAATCTTTATGGTGTTTTTCTGTTTGTTTTAAGATAGAAAGAGACAGAACTCTAACCTACGGTTGCGAAAGGAAACAAACTAACCTAATGTTATCATGCATGGGTTAAGACCTAGTGTCTATCATGCTCCTCTCTTGCACAGAGAGAAACAGAGATCCTACGGGATAGGCAGAAACAGAAACAATACCATATATACAGTAAAACTGTAAAATGCATGGATGCAACAGTACAAGCGAGGCAAGGGAGTCCCACTCAACCTCGAACCTAGAAAACAATAGGCAAAAGTGAACAGACTTCACTTTCAACCCAACAGGGTAACCAGCAAACAATACAGTCCAGGAAAACCAATCAATACATCAGAAATGAAATACAACAGCAAAAGAAACAGCCACAGCAGCTCTGACTCAACATCTGACTTCAAGTAATCTCCATTCAGCTACAGGCTTCAACAAGTATTAATCTCCATCTTCATGACCTTCAGGCAAGGGCTTTGATCATCTGTCTTCTCTCTGCAATAGCTTTTCTTCAAGTTCAAACCTCCAGGATGAGGGATTAGTCACAAGAGTGGATTGGGTGTTAAACAATCAGTTGACTACCAAGGGTGGTGAACAGACTGCTTCCAACACAAGAGACATTTTCTCTCAAGAGTTCTATCTCATAGACACTATCACCAAGCCTTCCAAAGGAAGGGGGTGAGTGTCTTAGAGAGACTCTGAATCACAGAGAAGAATGGATGCAGACAAGGCAATCCATGTTTGAGAAACAAACTTTCTAATCTAGAGCTCTGCCTAGCTCCTAAACCCTAGTTTCCTCTGCAGCTGCTAGCAATAACCTCCTATTCAACTCTGGCAGTTGATCTTCAATCTCTGGCTCTCTAATGGTCTTCATCTCCTCAAGTCTTCAGCTCTCCTAAGTCCCCAGACAATCCCAATACCCAAATAATCAAGCAATAATCCCCAGAGGGCACACCACACCAGTCAATCAGATATACACAAAGTATTAATAGCAGTAGGGGAGTCCTGACTTTTCTCTAAGGGATCTAATAACTACCCATAGCCCCTATAGTCCCATAACTAATCTAGTTAAACCCTAAGTCCTAAGGGAAATGAATTGATTCTCCTAAGTCATCACCTAAAACCCTAGTTTGTTCATGTTGTTCAAGCCTACACTAAACACCTAAAATTAATTTCTAAAAAAGGGAACTAAATTGAATCTACAAGTTCAATGTCTAATCTAAACAACCTAAAAAGAATGAACAAAAAATATGAAAGCATCTAGTAGAACAAAAATTAACAAAATCATGCATGAAATGAAGCTATTCAAAATGCTATTTATTTAGAAAATATGGGAAAAATATCAAATAAAAATAAAATGCAATTTTTATTTTTTTATAATTTTCTAGACATTCTAATGAAAATGTTAAAAAAAGAATGAGTTAAAAATAATATTTTTTCATTTAGTTATGATTTTTAGAAGATTAATGAAATATGAAGAAAATTAAAAAATAAAAATACAAGAGAAGGAGGGAGGGGGTGAGAATAGAAATGGATTCACGTGCAATTCACAGTGGGCTCAGGTCACGGGGGTGTGGGTAGCGATCAAAGCACTAAGCCCGCCCGTTTCATTAAATGAAACGGTGCGTTTTGGCTTCTACATCTCTCCCTCCAAATTTCAGTACGAATGAGAGCCACACGATCTTGGTCTTGGGTCAATGGTCTAACACGCAATGGACAGCCACGATTGCTTCTTCTTCCTCATTGTGTTCATGAAGCTAGGGTTTCCACCATGGATACACATGCACGTATACACTTCAAGCTCTATGTTCTCTCTCCACAGTCCATGGATCAACACGATATAAACATGAAAAACGCTCCAATTTTCTTCCTCTACAAGACTATGGTGGTAGTTTGTTTTGAAACTCAACATAACTCTCAACCCGATAGCAATAAGCTCTGGCCACCATGAAAATACTCTGGTATGCATCATCAAGATTCTCACTCAAACCTGTACTAATCTACTCTATGCCTAATGGTGATTATTCTAATCTATCAAACTAACATTATAATGCACTCTACTACAAGTTCTAAGTCCAAAAAGTTTTGAGCACCTGTTAACAATTATCACTAAACAGCACCAAACTCATCCTAATCGTTCTACTAACAACCTAGATCACATCTAAACTAATAAAACCATGTAACTCTAACTAAATTAAGCAAGCTAGAGCAATTTGCACCTTGAGCAAGTTCTTGTGGATGATGATGAATCTTGTGAATCCAAGCCTTTGGATGCTTCAATCTGGATCTATTCTTGCAGCAAGTGATTTTGTATGCACTATCTCGATGGATCTTGCACTGTATCTTGATCTTCACATGAAATTGCAAATTGTGTATGGTTGATGGAAGCACACGAAATTGAGCAAATTACACTATGTTCTTGGCTGAATCCTATGGCATGATGATGAATCAGTATGATGAAATCAAAAATTGGTGATGATTGGTGAAGAAATTGGTGAATTGAAATGAATTTGCAAATTGGAGGATGAGAGAAAAATGAGAGAATTTGGTGGAGTTTTTGCACAAATGAGGATTCAACCCTTGCTCAATTCTGATTTCATGAATATATAATGCTCAAATGAACCTTCTAGAACCATCTTGCAACTTCCCTTGCATTCGAAATTGAATCCATTTTGGTTATGTTTCTTCAAATGCAAGTAACCATAAATAACTTTTCTTTTTCCTTCTAAACTCAAAAAAGTGCTTGAACCATTGTCTTTGAAATGTCTTTTGGACCCAAAATCATATATTGGAAGTCCCCATTTGCATTTATAAATCTCTCAAACCATTTTTCACTTTGACTTTATTTAAGTTATAAGCCATTTTAGTTCAAATTTGACCAATCATGCAACTTCATGTTATGAGCTTTTCCAACAATTTGTGACCTTCTTTCTAGACTCAAAATGTCATTTGGAGCAAGTTTGATGTTGTAAGTTTTTCCATTTGAGGCCTCCTTGTATGAGTTTTGGACATAGGTTAAAATGACCTGTAATTCACAAATGACCAAAATACCCTTTGCTTGCCAAGACCATAAGTTGAGTTCCACACATCATATGAAGGCATGCCACACCATTCTAGAAAGCTAAGACAATGAGGAACAATTCCTATGTTGACCAGAAATTCATTTGAAATCTCCTTGAGGGGTAAAACTAGCTTGGAAGTCAAGTCACTTTCACAGACAAAATTTCAGATACCTCAGATGACCTGTAACTTGCAAGGACCATAACTTGAGTTCTACAAATCTCCTTGATGTATTCCACCACTCAAATTAGAGGTCTTGAGATCCTCTACAAGTTTCATGTTGGCCAAGGATCCATTTGAAGCTAGCATTTTGACTTATCTTGCTTGGAAATTTGACCTAAACTAGGGGATTTTACACAGAAACCCTAATTTAGAAGCTCCTCTTCTCCTTGATTTCTCTTGAATTCTTCTTGGCATATCTCCATATCCTTCTTTATATGTCCAATGATGAACCCCACATCTCTCCACTAGACTTGAATGCCCCTTAAATCAGTCAATTGACCTAGGGTTGACCTAGGGTTGACCTAGATGAAACCCTAGTTGACTGCCTTCAGCTATAGCTCTTGTGCTCTCATCAATGACTTGTATCCTTCTTTAAATGACTTTCTAAGTCTCTCATAATGTCTAGATACTCTCCATGCCTTCACCTCACAGCTCACAACCCTCTTGTTGACCCTCAGATACCCTCAGCTAGGAGATGGACTCAAGGCTTGATCTGCTGAACTCTTTGCTTTCAAATTCTTTCCTGATGACTTGAATGAGATTGAATTGGGATAATAACCTCTTGATAGGCTTCTAGAGATGAGAATAATGATTGGTCCCCCTGTTGTATGACTTTCTATGCTTATGCTATGCAGATGATTAGACTATGCACATGACTCTATATGCAAATGCTAATGATATTGAAACATAAACCAAGTGAAGAAAGGTTGGGCAAATTTTAGGGTGCAACAGCTGCCCCTATTCAAGCGACTTGGACCCGGTTGGGTGAAGAGCCCAGAGCCTTCAGACATTCGCGGTACGAGACTGTTGAATACTAAGAACCCGGAAATTTGCCAACCGCAGAAATAAACTGCGCTCCTGCTTGGGGAACGACATTCATCAGCTGAATTTAACTGTTACAGTAACCCACTGATCTCGTGCGACCGTGCCGGGGATTGTCTTCATCGTTCTGAAGAGGATTCTGTCATAACAGATTGCTTGCTTGTCCAAGTTAGGACTCTGTCTGTCATCAATACGAAGAAATCTCAACTAGAACTGGTCCACGTTAGGATTCCACTTGCTGTTAACCCAGAAAAATCTCGGCAACTCCGCTGGGGATAATTCGTCTGCACTTCCATAAACTGAATCGTCCACGTTAGGAATAAAACTCTTCCACGTTAGGAGTAACACCTGTCCACGTTAGGAATCATTTCTTCTGTATCTGTCCACGTCAGGACTAACCCTTTCATCTTTCCACGTCAGGAAGCAATCTTCTTTCCACATAAGGAGAACTATATCAATCTGTCCACGTAAGGACTCCAATACCACTTGACATGTCCGCGTCAGGACTCCAATCTTTCCACGTAAGGAATTCAACTTTGGTTCTGAACCTGTCCACATCAGGACTCAACTTTCCACGTAAGGAGTACATCATTCTTCCACGTCGGGAATCAACTTTTCTTGAATCTGTCCACGTAAGGACCCCAATTTTTCCACGTAAGGAATAAATCTTCTTTTGAGTCTGTCCACATCAGAACTAACCCCTTCCATGTCAGGAATACACTCTTTCTTTCCACGTCAGGAATACAAGCCTCTTTCCACGTAAGGAATGCTATTCGTTTTCCATGCAAGGAAACATAACTTTTCCACATAAGGCAACCAATTCCTTCCGATTTGTCCGCGTCAGGACTACACTTTTCCACGTAAGGAATGCCATCTTAATCTGTCCACGTAAGGACTCCACTCTTTCCACGTTAGGAATCACCTCTTTCCACGTAAGGAATCCTCTTCTGATATGTCCGCGTAAGGACTACATCGTCCACGTTAGGACCCACTTCTCCACGTTAGGAATAATAATTTCTTTGATTTGTCCACGTAAGGACTTACACGCTTGTCTGATCTGTCCACGTCAGGGCACCAACACAAAGAGTAATCACTTTTGTCAACGTCATGACCTCCCATTCCACTAATTTCGAGAACCCGAATCTGCCCACGTTAGGACTAACACACCTCACCAATCCGGGGAAATAAACCTGTCCATGTTAGGACGCCCACTTCTGAAGAAATCCCGTCAATATAGGAATAAATTGTCCACGTCAGGACTTAGTTCTCCAATGATCCTCACCCACAAACTCCTCAGCACCAACGTGACAGCGACTTTGAGGCGGACTCTACTGGGGATGTCTGGAAACCAAACTATCGGACGCCTGCTCTGATAACCGGCGGTGGCCTCTGAAATTCTGATTCATGGAACCCCTGATGACAAAAGAGAAACTTATCCTGATAACTCTGTGGGGAATACTGCCAAAACTGACATTATCCTTGGATGTCTCATGCCGAGATCTTGAATGTTTGGTAGTTCATTTGAGCAAGAGTTCTCTCCACCTGAACTGCTAGAGTACAGAAACTGCTTCAGCAAAATAAATGCTGAAGATAATGCCGACTCCGCCGGGGATAGCCAGATGCTACAGAATTATTCCAGCAAAATAAATGCTGGAAGGGTGAAGTCAACCCTGCTGGGAAATTGGGAACTCAAACCGAGCACCCTGTTGAGGTAACCCCCTGCTGGGGAAAATAACCTTGCTGGGGAATAGCAGATGTGCATAGTATGATCGGACTTTCTGCTGGAACGTGAACTGATATTACACAGTATCTCTGACAAAATAAATGACAGGAACCACCATCAACTCTGCTTGGGAGAGTCTTAATCTTCGAGTTCCACTGGAAGGAATGAAAACACTTGCAAAGAGAATTCCGCTGGGGATGGGATGATTCTCTTGGGGTGAAATCCACCGACTCCGCTGGGAGAGAGTGCATGACCCTGGGGGGAAAGATGAACCTGTCTGAACACAGCCTTACAATCTTGGAATCGTCAATTCCCTTTGCACATGCTACGACTAGCTGGAGAGTTCGATCCTTCTTCAGGAAGAACCTGCATGACCTGCGTGAAGACTGAGTCTTTCGTTATCGCGATCTTTTGATTGTATTCCTCATAGGGCTATGAAACCTGCAACAACACAAACAAGGCAAGACAAGCCTATGCAACCAAATCTATTCAGGTTAGTGACATCCTTTTCGGTTAATTCAAAGCTTTAGCAATTGTCGGCAAGGGCCAGTGATGCTATACACGTGCTAGTTTCAGTAAACTTAGGCGATTTATCATGCACAAAACAGTAAAGAATCAGTATCAAGTACTGAATAACATATTTTCATTGATTGGGCCCCTGAATGGGCGGAGTTTTTTTGTACACGGGATGTAACTCCTGAAAAGAGGAAGCTACGCAAAGCAAATATACAAGTATGCAAGTATGCACAAGAAGCATGAATATTGACAACTTCAATTTGTACACATGTCGGCAACGGGATGCAGATGAACACTACAAACTGATCCTCCCATGACTCGCCCGACTCTAATGCTTTCCCGGTATCCCCACTTCTGAAGAGATTGTATCCGATAACAGGCTCCTCAAATATATTCTCCCGCATTGATGCTCATTGAATTCGGACCGCAGTCATTTGCTTTTCAAATCCCTAACTTTTGCGTGAACCGCCCTTTACGGGTTTTCAGTTCACCGGGATACCCTTTTTTGCCGAAGCCGCCCAGTGTAGGTTTTCAACTTCGCGGGTGTACATTTTTTCAATTTTATCCCTAACTTTTGCCCGAACCTTTCATTCTGTTTTTGGTTCGCCAGGATGCCCCATTTTTGCCTAGACTCTCTTTTTCTGTCCAGCGGGTCTATTTTAAGCAAAGTATTTTTTAACTGCGTCTGAATTCACAGGTGACACAAAGTCTTCTCCGTCCATGGTGGACAACAACAACGCTCCTCCTGAGAAGACCTTACTGACAACGTATGGCCCTTCGTAGTTGGGGGTCCACTTGCCCCTGTGATCTGCTTGCGGCGGGAGAATCCTTTTCAGCACAAGGTCGCCCGTCTGAAAGCTTCGCGGCTGTATCTTCTTGTCGTACGCTTTCTTCATTCGGCTCTGGTACAAACGACCGTATGCTAGGGAAGCTAGCCTCTTCTCGTCCATTAAGCTCAATTGGTTCAATCTATTCGTTACCCATTCTGCCTCGTCCAGCTGAACGTCTCGCAATACCCTCAGAGAAGGGATCTCAACTTCCAATGGTAATACCGCTTCCATTCCGTATACCAACGAGAACGGAGTTGCCCCGGTTGATGTGCGTACCGTCGTACGATAACTGTGCAAAGCAAAAGGTAGCATTTCATGCCAATCCTTATAGGTCACCACCATTTTCTGAACAATTTTCTTGATATTCTTATTGGCCGCCTCAACAGCGCCATTCATCTTGGGTCGGTAAGGAGAGGAGTTGTGATGTTCGATCTTGAAATTCTGACAGAGCTCCTTCATCATTTTGTTGTTCAGATTTGAACCATTATCCGTGATTATCCGCTCGGGGATCCCATATCGGCAAATGATATCTCTTTTGATGAATCTGGCCACCACTTGCTTCGTTACATTTGCGTAAGACGCCGCTTCCACCCACTTGGTGAAATAATCGATTGCTACTAGGATGAACCGATGCCCGTTAGAAGCCGTCGGCTCGATCTTCCCAATCATATCGATTCCCCACATCGAGAATGGCCATGGAGATGACATCACATTTAGAGGACTCGGAGGCACGTGTATCTTGTCAGCATAGATTTGGCACTTGTGGCACTTCCTCGCGAACTTGAAACAATCAGTTTCCATCGTCAGCCAAAAGTAACCTGCCCTCAGCAGCTTTCTCGTCATAGCATGCCCACCAGCATGCGTACCAAAGGTACCTTCGTGAATTTCCTCCATGAGAAGCTTTGCCTCTTTATCGTCTACACAACGCAACAGCACCAAATCGTGATTCCATCTGTATAAGACGCCATCCGGATTCAAGTAGAAATTACCCGCTAATCTCCTGAGAGTCTTCTGATCTTGACTGGATGCCCCAGTCGGATACTCTTTATTCTTCAGGAAATTAAGGATATCAAAATACCACGGTTTGTCGTCAGATGCTTCATCAATAGCAAATACATAAGCTGGCCTGTCAAGCCGAGAGATAATGATTCGGGGAGCTTCGTTCCAGAAGTTGACCTTGTACATGGAAGACAAAGTGGCCAGGGCGTCAGCCATTTGATTCTCTGCCCTCGGTACATGATGCAATTCAACCTTGTCAAAGAAAGGCAACAATCTCCTTGCATAATTCATGTAATGTATCAAATTAGGCTGCCGTGTCTCCCATTCCCCTTTTATCTGATTCACTACCAGAGCTGAGTCTCCGTATACATCTAGATGCTTGATTCGCAAATCAATGGCTTCTTCAAGCCCCATTATACAAGCTTCGTATTCGGCCTCATTGTTGGTGACAGCAAAGGTCAATCGGGCAGTAAACGGGATGTGCGACCCGTGTGGCGTCGTGATGATTGCCCCTATTCCGCTACCGTAAGCATTCACGGCTCCGTCAAATATCATCTTCCATTTGGACCCCAACTCTGGTCCCTCGTCTGGCAACGGTTCTTCACAATCTTTCATCTTTAGGTACATGATATCCTCGTCAGGAAAATCAAACCTCATCGATTGGTACTCTTCAATAGGCTGCTCCGCCAGATACTCAGACAGCACACTCCCCTTTATAGCCTTTTGCGAGACGTATTGAATATCATATTCAGTCAAGACCATCTGCCAACGGGCAATTCTACCCGACAACGCTTGCTTTTCGAATACATATTTGATAGGATCCATCTTCGAGATGAGCATGGTTGTATGATTCAGCATGTACTGCCTCAAACGCTTGGCGGCCCAGGCTAGCGCGCAACAAGTTTTCTCCAGCATTGAGTATCGAGATTCACAGTCTGTAAATTTCTTACTCAGGTAATAGATCGCATGCTCTTTCCTCCCCGTCTCGTCGTGTTGACCGAGAACACAACCCATGCTTCCCTCAAGAACCGTCAAATACATGATCAAGGGTCTCCCTGCCACTGGGGGTATCAAAATAGGAGGCTCCTGCAGATACTTCTTTATTTTATCGAACGCCTTTTGACAATTTTCGTTCCACGTTACAGCTTGATCTTTCTTTAGCAACTTGAATAATGGTTCACACGTAGCAGTTAGGTGAGATATGAACCGAGCGATGTAGTTCAACCTCCCTAAAAACCCGCGCACCTCTTTCTCTGTTTTAGGCGTCGGCATTTCTTGAATCGCTTTTATTTTAGCAGGATCGACCTCTATTCCTCTTTCGCTTACGATAAACCCCAGCAGTTTACCCGATCTCACCCCGAAGGTGCATTTATTAGGGTTCAGCCTCAGCCTGAACTTCCTAAGTCTTTTAAACAACTTCAGCAGATTCACCAGATGCTCTTCCTCCGTCTGGGATTTGGCAATCATATCGTCAACATAAACTTCGATCTCTTTATGCATCATGTCATGGAAAAGAGTCGTCATCGCACGCTGATATGTTGCCCCAGCATTTTTCAAACCAAAGGGCATCACTTTGTAACAAAATGTTCCCCAAGGCGTTATGAAGGTAGTCTTCTCCATATCCTCTGGCGCCATTTTAATTTGATTGTAGCCTGAAAAGCCATCCATGAAGGAGAATACGGAGTACTGAGCAGTATTATCAACTAACACGTCAATGTGAGGAAGTGGAAAATCATCTTTTGGGATTGCTTTGTTCAAATCTCGATAATCCACACACATCCGAACCTTGCCATCTTTCTTTGGCACTGGTACGATGTTGGCAACCCATGAAGGATACTTCGTCACAGCCAGAAACCCAGCGTCCCACTGTTTCTGAACCTCCTCTTTGATCTTCATTGCCATATCTGGTCGAGTTCTGTGAAGCTTTTGTTTGACCGGCGGGCAATCTTCTTTCAGTGGCAGGCGATGCACGACCATATCTGTATCGAGCCCGGGCATATCCTCATACGACCAAGCGAATACATCACTATACTCTTGGAGCATTTCAACCAGTCTCCACTTGATATCTTCCTGCAGCACGGCTCCGATACGAATGTTTTTCTCAACCCCTTCCGACCCCAAATTGATAATTTCGATGACCTCGTCGTGAGGCAGAATGGCTCTTTCCTCTTGCTTTACTAACCAAGACAGTTCTTCAGGAACGTCGCTATCTTCGACAACCTCTTCTTCAGCCTGAAACACCGGGTGCTCAAAGTCGGGACGAGTCATAGGTGGTTCAAGGATGTCATCTGAAAATGTTATCCTGCAAAAGGAATGGTTAAGTGCTTCAAAATGCGTATAAAGCGAATAACCACGTTGCCATTTTATTGAAAAATATAAAACAAGAAGGACAGAGATTACAGTATTTGCACATGAAAAACGCCATTTATTTAATGATTAACGCGCAATGTTTATAACAACACAACCCTAAGCAAATTCTGATGCCCCGGGCAAGACATCAGATCATTCAACAATTAATAAAGCAAAGCATTACTGTTTAAAAGTCACAGGAACAAGCTCCTGAATAGACCAGTTGCACAGTCCCTGTCCTGGCGTGCTTGGCTGAATCCAGGCATCCATATCACAGTCGCTGTCTCCTTCATCAGACTCTGAAGCAGCATTGACAGTTTCATGACATACTCCACTGGCAGAGATGGTAATCGGCTTTCTGAAACGGGGGGCTCTCACGGAAGGAGTTGATGTCGACGGTTGGTACCCCAGTCCGAACCGGTCCATCTTCACAGGAATGTCCAGCACTTTGCCCCAGCCCTTGGCTTCTCCTGCTTTCACTAGAGCTTGAGCTTCCTTATACGATGAGACAGCTATCTCTGGCACTTTGCTCGGCCCGGGACCTTTGTCCTTGATGCGCAAACCTTCGAATGCCTGGCATGGTGTCTCGTGGATCTCCCCGTCGACTTCCACATATTTAAACGACGATAGATGGCTGACCAGGATGTCTTCTTCTCCGCACACGGTGACTACGCTGTCTCCGACCATATATTTTAACTTCTGATGCAGGGTGGACGTGACTGCCCCTGCTCCATGAATCCAGGGTCTTCCAAGCAAGCAGCTGTATGCAGGCTGTATATCCATGATATAAAACTCAGTTGCAAACACTTCCGGCCCCACTTGCAGAGGCAAAGTGATTGATCCAAAGACTGTTCTCCGCGTGCCGTCAAATGCTCTGACTACCAAATCACTGGGTGTACACAAAATTCCCCGAACATCCAGCTTCATCATCGCCTTCTTGGGCAACACATTCAAAGATGATCCGGTGTCAACCAATACGTGCGACATTACTGATCCTCTACACTCAACAGATACGTGTAATGCCATATTGTGATCTCTCCCTTTCGGAGTCAAGTCAAAATCGGTAAAGCCCAAGCTGTGGCCTGCATTCACATGTGCCAATACTCCTTCTAGCTGATTTACGGAGACGTCTTGGGGTACGAAAGAAGTGTCCAGGACTTTCAGCAAAGCGTTTCTGTGAGCTTCCGAACACAACAGCAGTGACAGGATAGATATTTTGGACGGTGTCTGCTGCAGATGCTCCACAATCTTATAATCACTTTTTCGAATTAAGCGCATGAACTCTTCTACATCCTTCGATGCTGCTTCTTTTTCACTTGCTTGTACCGGAACATTTTCAACCACTTTCCCTTTTCCTTTCGCTAGTCTTTCAGCCTCCACTTCAGGAGATATAAAGATCCTGCCACTCCTCGTCATGCCTCCTGAACCAACAACATTATCCACAAGCTCCGCTGGCCGCTTGTTAACATCAATTTTTATCCCGTCACAATATACTTCCAACCCATATGACCATGGGACTGCTTTCGTGTTCTCGTACGGGATTGGCCCGACCTTAGTTATGGTGATCGGTGGTCGCTGAGCTGGTGCTGCAATAGTGATCGTCTTCCGAGGAATCGTTACCGTGGCCACATCACTCCGATTATCCACTACTGCCCCTGCAGGCTCGTCAGTTGCCGCTCGATCAAACTGCAATATGCCCTCATCAATTAAAGCCTGAATGCCTTTCTTCAAATCCTCACACCCCCCAGCTAGGGTCCAACAGTCTAAGCAGTACTCGTTACATCCTGGGTAGACACCTCCTTGTAACAGTCGGTTCTTTATCTTGCTCAGCGGCGTCTTCAAATCCTCGACATTCATAATCAGATTCAACCCTTCCTCAGCCAGAACTGCGTTCGCCCCATGATTAGGCATGGGTTTCTGGACTATATTCGGACCTGCCGTTCCGAAGTTGATAGTCTTGTTGTCCAAAAGATCCTGCACAACGTGCTTAAAAGCATGGCAACCTTCTATATCGTGACCCGGGGCTCCAGAATGAAACTCGCAGTGTCTGTTTGCATCGTAACCAAACGGGGGAGCTCCCGTTATTGGTGCCAGAGTTCTTTTCTCTACCAGATTCAATCCCAACAATGTCTGCAACAAATCGGCATATGTTGAGGGAGGCTTCTCAAACACTCTTCTCGGTTTACTACCCTGGAATCTTCGTTGAACCTGCTGTGCCCCCTGCTGAGGCTGCTGCTGCTGTGGCAATGGCTGTTGCTGAACCGGTTGTTGTTGCTGGAGTGGTTGTTGTTGATATGGGATAGTAACACTCGCCACCTGCTGCGGCTGACGATATTGACCTCGTCCCCTGCCTCGGCCCCGGCCTCGGCCTCCAAATACTGCGCTTGCCTCGCCCTGACGGCGTCCACCATAAGCTTTCCTATTACTGCCAGATGCAGTTGATTCCTCGACTTGGAACTTTCCTTGCTTAATGTTACGTTCAATCTTTTCTCCCATTAGAATCAGGTCTGAAAAACTGGCCAGAGACGTATGAAACAGCATATCATGAAACAGCCCTGTGAATGTGCCGACAAACATGTCATTCATTTCCTTATCTTCTACAGGAGGACGGACCCTGGCAGCCATATCGCGCCACCTTTGTGCGTACTCTTTAAAGCTCTCCCCCTTCTTCTGCGAAAGCCCGGCCAACTGGACCCGATTGGGTGCCAGGTCGCTGTTATACTTGTAATGGGCTACAAATGCCTCTGCTAATTGCTTCCATGTCTTGATATCAGTTGGCTCCAACCCCATGTACCACTCTAGGGAAGGGCCCGATAGACTATCCTGAAAGAAATGCATTAGCATTCTTTCATCAGTTGAGTATGCAGACATCTTTCTGTAATAAGCTCGTACATGCACTTTCGGACATGTGTCTCCTTTATACTTATCGAACGCAGGAGCTTTGAATTTAATTGGCACCCTCAAACCAGGTACCAGACCCATGGTTGCCATGTCCAATCCTACAGCACTTTGATTTAAGACTCCCTTCATCTGCTCTTCCAGCATTCTAATCTTTTGGGAATCATCCATCGGCCCTTCAAAACCTCCTCCGGAGAAGGCGTCCTCCTGCTGATCTTCTTGCCACATACCGTTTCCAGCCCCATACCCATCATATCCATTATTACGTCCAGCTCTGATCTGATTCATCCCCGGACCTCGGCCTCTGTTGCCGTACCCTTGAACACCTCCAGCAGGACCAAAAGCCATAAATCCAGTACCGTTTCCGTTTCCAAAGCCTCCGTAACCCTGATTGACCATACCATAACCATCTTGCCCAAAGCCTTGAGCATTAAAGCCATACTTCCCAGTGCTATCGAATCCCTGATCGTTGAACCCGAATCCAGTATTGGCAAAGCCATTGCCTCCTAGATTATCTCCCAAATTGACATCACCCAGCCCAGCATTATGGACAGCAGTCTCATTCCCAACTCCGACGTTACCATTCACAGCAGCGGTAGCGTTGTTGACATTAGCAGCAGGTGTATTGATTACAGGCGGAGCCACTGGCGTGGGAGTACCGTCTCCATGAGCAGTATCGACCCGTACAGACTGATGATCTTCATTACCATGACCAGCGCTTCGGGCCAACAGAGGCTAGACCATGGCCTGAAAATTCTCCTGCCCTTTCGCTATAGCTTCCATGGTCTGCATGAAGAGGGCGAGCTTCTCGCGCACATCTTGCATCTCGTTCTGCATTTGGTCCATGATTTTTCGACAATTGGAGCGGGTAGAATATCGGTGCGGATGTTGATCTGCAATCCTGTTAAGTACCTGATACAGAGCAGGAAATAAGACAACATCCAAAGATTACCTGTAATGCAATATGAATATGAATGCAATGCAATGTGTGTCAGTGCCTTAGGGAAGTTCATTCCCCCAGTTCTAGTGCGAAGGTGCCGGTGCAGTGATAGTGTTGACAATAGGAATATCGGAGCTGAATCATAGAAAGCCTCATATATTGCAGGGAGGATCAATAAGCCCAGGGTTCAATGTCACTGAGAGTACAAAGAAGGCATGACCTCAACCAACAATCCTGGTGATGGTCAGCACTATGCGAATAAAGCATACAAGTTACTACATGAAATGATCAAATCCTCCCAAAAGTCTGGTACTCTTCTATCAACTTCTTGGTCTCCGGATGGCTTGGTTGATCAAGCAGCCCTTCAACAAGCTGGTTTCTCCTCTTAAGGACACGGCGTACGTCTTCAGCAGTTTCTTCCCATGTTGCTTCTCCGAAGCAATCTTCTAACTTTCGCTTCTGAGACACTGCTTCATCTCTGGATTTGATTGCCTTGTTCAGTGCATGCTGGACACTATACCGGGTTATCACTTCTTCCTCACACTTCTTAATGCTAGATCTCAACTTCTCCTCGAGGTCGGAAATTTGCTGCTTTAGCTTATCTTCCCTCTTCTTGTTGTTAGTGAGTGTAGCATTCCAAGTCTTATTGCAAGAAGATATCTCTCGGTGAGCGATGTCAAGCGCCTTCTTCTTGGATTCAAGCATGTCATGGGAGCTTCTGAACTCTTGCCCCAGACGTTCGCGCTTCTTCTTTTCTTCAGTCAACTCAGCCCCTAACCTGTTTAACAGCTCGATCTGTTGTTGGAAAGCATATACGACCTTGTTTTTCTCACTGCGTACTTGAGCTAGCTCTTGCTCTAACCCTTCGTTGATCTTCATCAAGGCTTCTTTTTCTCTCACAATTTGCTCGTACGCCTCCCTAGAAACAGTAGTTGGCTCTTCTGCCGGAATAAGAACGAGGATTGGTGCGTCTGGAAATGGCATCTTCAACTGACTTGCTCTTTCCTGGATCCAAACCCTGTAAGGTGCATAGGCCCGGCAATCGTTCTTACCTAACAGTGGTTTCCCTTTGCGGTTAATACGCATCCAGGCATGCTGCAGCTTGGCTAGTAACTCCCCCTTCAAATCCCCTGTGAAGTACAGAGATTCCTGTACTTCTTCCTCCTGAGGTGGATTCTTCAGTGCATATCCGAACTGGCGAATGATTAGAGAAGGGTTGTAATTGATACACCCTTTTCTCCCTATCAGCGGCACATTAGGGTACCCAGAACAACTGAAGATGAGCTCAGATCCCAACAGGTCTCGATCAAACCACTCCATATCTTCCGACGATAGCCTCATCAGGCGCTCTGGCCAACCAGCTGGGACTGTAGTCTCTGCAACAGATCTCCTCTTAGGAAGGTGACTCTCAAACCACCTACTCAACAAGGGTACACACAGATGAACATTCTTCCCTCTTCCCTTCTCATTCTTGTAATGCAGTGAGTGGTAGAGATCTCCGAGTAAGGTAGGTACAGGATTACCAGCGGCAAACAAGTAGAAAGCATCAAAGTCCACAAAATCCGGTATATTGGGGAACAGTACTATGCCATAAATGCACAAGGCCAACACAGCATTGAAAGCAACCCAGCATCCGCTCTTGGCATACTCTTGGGCTTTACCAACTAAGAATTGGAGTGAGAAGCCTGGAACTCCACGGGAAACAGTAGTCAATAGTTCAGAAGCATCAATATGCAAGGCCTTTGCCAAATCCTCCGGCTTGGGCTTGGCGTCAGAATGGATGAATGGAACTTGGTTCTGCACGGGCAGCTCAACATACTCAGCGTATTCCTCGAGGGTTGGTCCCATAATAAAGTCGGAGAACGTAAAACACCTCAAAGCAGGGTCATAGAATTGCATCAAAGCATACAACCCATCTAACTCTACCTCTGTAGGTTTGCACACCAATCTCAGTAATCTACCATAGCTCATCCGGAAGCTCCTACGAACACCCTCATCAGCAAGAGAGATCAACCCCAGTAAAGGAACAATATCAGGAGTAGGCAATTTGTAAGCAACCGTTCTCCTTAAGCTAGTCATGATCAAACACTCAGAAGTCTGGGCACTAGAACTAGGGAAATGCAAATGCACCTGCAGCACAGACACACGTTAGTGAAATGCAAATGGTAATGGATATGCAGTGATGCAATGCAAGTAACATGCAACAGGGACCAAAGCTGTAGCTGAATAGCCTGAACCCAATCAAGAAAGGTCTCAGATAGACCATCCAGAAGTCATCAAACCCTGGTCTCTGATATACCTCAAACAAAGCTCCAATATTGGTCTCTGATAGACCCCATAATCATAACCTGAATGGTCTCTGGCAGACCTCAGATCATATCCCCCACTGGTCTCTGACAGACCTCAGAACACATCTCCAAATAGTCTCTGACAGACCTTGGAACACACCAACTGGTCTCTGACAGACCTTAGAACCCTCCATAAATATCCAAGATCCTGATCAACAAACCGGTGGTCTGAAGGTCTAGTTACCTGCATAACCCTGAATCCCCTCACAGGTGGGTGGCCCTATAACTGGCACAAGGTACGGCATCCTATGCGGTCGTCGGCGTCACAGACTTTCAGGGTTGATGATACGATTCCCAGAAGGAGTGGCATCATCAATTCCTGAAGAGGCCTCACTTAGCCAACTTCCAAATGATCGGTCCCCAGAGTCGACAATCCAACTAACCAGCAACCCACGCCAACCAAAGGAAGGGGCAGGAGGCCAACTAGAGGAACCTCGTATGAGTGTAGATTTCATGGGACACCAAAGCAAGCAAAGCAAGCGGGCGCCCACTAATTTCTACTCTAATTCTAGGTGCACTCAAGCCCAGGTCCGGCTTCTCACTCAATATCAGAACACCCATCACACCCCAGATACAGCAATAATAATCAATATATAAAGCTGAAAATACAAGGTTAGAAGCGTTAGGATTGACTCTCTCAAGGGACGTTGGATCCCAAATGCATAAGAACCATCGCAGTCCTTAGCAGCCAGGGGACGTTGGATTCCCAGCAGAGTCGCCAGCTGTCGCTACTGCGAAAATCGGCGCCGGCTGAACAGAAGAGTCTCCACCGTGCGTTATTTATCCCACGGGAGGGAAAGGAAACGCTCAGAGTAAACCTCGCACAACACGGGAAAGGTATGGTCGTCGCAACCAAAACCTGGATTCGGGAGTCGGTTACGCAAGGGGAAGGTATTAGCACCCCTCACGTCCGTCGTACTCGACGGGATCCACGCTTGTTTTCGGGTATGGATTGTTATTCTATCTACTCTAAAGGTCTGGGGTTAAAAGAAAAGAAAATGAAAATAACAAAAAAATGACTCGGCAAAGTATCGCACTTTATGCCTACGTATTCCCGTCTGGAACGAGAAATCAGAGTCAACGTAGTTCGCCTACCTACGGGAAAGGAGGGGAAGGTTGCTCGCTAGGATATCGCATCCTATGCCTACGTACTTCCACACAGCATGGAAGATCAGAGCAAACGTAGTTCGGGCCACGTACGACACAAGTCTGTCCTTGATTGATTTTATTCCTTCTGAAAAAGGTTTTTTTTATTAACAGTCCCGGCGGACAAAAATGACGTTTTGATGAGTTCACGTTCTTTTACGAAAGAAGTGTCTTTTATCGTGTTTAAAATCTTTATGGTGTTTTTCTGTTTGTTTTAAGATAGAAAGAGACAGAACTCTAACCTACGGTTGCGAAAGGAAACAAACTAACCTAATGTTATCATGCATGGGTTAAGACCTAGTGTCTATCATGCTCCTCTCTTGCACAGAGAGAAACAGAGATCCTACGGGATAGGCAGAAACAGAAACAATACCATATATACAGTAAAACAGTAAAATGCATGGATGCAACAGTACAAGCGAGGCAAGGGAGTCCCACTCAACCTCGAACCTAGAAAACAATAGGCAAAAGTGAACAGACTTCACTTTCAACCCAACAGGGTAACCAGCAAACAATACAGTCCAGGAAAACCAATCAATACATCAGAAATGAAATACAACAGCAAAAGAAACAGCCACAGCAGCTCTGACTCAACATCTGACTTCAAGTAATCTCCATTCAGCTACAGGCTTCAACAAGTATTAATCTCCATCTTCATGACCTTCAGGCAAGGGCTTTGATCATCTGTCTTCTCTCTGCAATAGCTTTTCTTCAAGTTCAAACCTCCAGGATGAGGGATTAGTCACAAGAGTGGATTGGGTGTTAAACAATCAGTTGACTACCAAGGGTGGTGAACAGACTGCTTCCAACACAAGAGACATTTTCTCTCAAGAGTTCTATCTCATAGACACTATCACCAAGCCTTCCAAAGGAAGGGGGTGAGTGTCTTAGAGAGACTCTGAATCACAGAGAAGAATGGATGCAGACAAGGCAATCCATGTTTGAGAAACAAACTTTCTAATCTAGAGCTCTGCCTAGCTCCTAAACCCTAGTTTCCTCTGCAGCTGCTAGCAATAACCTCCTATTCAACTCTGGCAGTTGATCTTCAATCTCTGGCTCTCCAATGGTCTTCATCTCCTCAAGTCTTCAGCTCTCCTAAGTCCCCAGACAATCCCAATACCCAAATAATCAAGCAATAATCCCCAGAGGGCACACCACACCAGTCAATCAGATATACACAGAGTATTAATAGCAGTAGGGGAGTCCTGACTTTTCTCTAAGGGATCTAATAACTACCCATAGCCCCTATAGTCCCATAACTAATCTAGTTAAACCCTAAGTCCTAAGGGAAATGAATTGATTCTCCTAAGTCATCACCTAAAACCCTAGTTTGTTCATGTTGTTCAAGCCTACACTAAACACCTAAAATTAATTTCTAAAAAAGGGAACTAAATTGAATCTACAAGTTCAATGTCTAATCTAAACAACCTAAAAAGAATGAACAAAAAATATGAAAGCATCTAGTAGAACAAAAATTAACAAAATCATGCATGAAATGAAGCTATTCAAAATGCTATTTATTTAGAAAATATGGGAAAAATATCAAATAAAAATAAAATGCAATTTTTATTTTTTTATAATTTTCTAGACATTCTAATGAAAATGTTAAAAAAAGAATGAGTTAAAAATAATATTTTTTCATTTAGTTATGATTTTTAGAAGATTAATGAAATATGAAGAAAATTAAAAAATAAAAATACAAGAGAAGGAGGGAGGGGGTGAGAATAGAAATGGATTCACGTGCAATTCACAGTGGGCTCAGGTCACGGGGGTGTGGGTAGCGATCAAAGCACTAAGCCCGCCCGTTTCATTAAATGAAACGGTGCGTTTTGGCTTCTACATCTCTCCCTCCAAATTTCAGTACGAATGAGAGCCACACGATCTTGGTCTTGGGTCAATGGTCTAACACGCAATGGACAGCCACGATTGCTTCTTCTTCCTCCTTGTGTTCATGAAGCTAGGGTTTCCACCATGGATACACATGCACGTATACACTTCAAGCTCTATGTTCTCTCTCCACAGTCCATGGATCAACACGATATAAACATGAAAAACGCTCCAATTTTCTTCCTCTACAAGACTATGGTGGTAGTTTGTTTTGAAACTCAACATAACTCTCAACCCGATAGCAATAAGCTCTGGCCACCATGAAAATACTCTGGTATGCATCATCAAGATTCTCACTCAAACCTGTACTAATCTACTCTATGCCTAATGGTGATTATTCTAATCTATCAAACTAACATTATAATGCACTCTACTACAAGTTCTAAGTCCAAAAAGTTTTGAGCACCTGTTAACAATTATCACTAAACAGCACCAAACTCATCCTAATCGTTCTACTAACAACCTAGATCACATCTAAACTAATAAAACCATGTAACTCTAACTAAATTAAGCAAGCTAGAGCAATTTGCACCTTGAGCAAGTTCTTGTGGATGATGATGAATCTTGTGAATCCAAGCCTTTGGATGCTTCAATCTGGATCTATTCTTGCAGCAAGTGATTCTGTATGCACTATCTCGATGGATCTTGCACTGTATCTTGATCTTCACATGAAATTGCAAATTGTGTATGGTTGATGGAAGCACACGAAATTGAGCAAATTACACTATGTTCTTGGCTGAATCCTATGGCATGATGATGAATCAGTATGATGAAATCAAAAATTGGTGATGATTGGTGAAGAAATTGGTGAATTGAAATGAATTTGCAAATTGGAGGATGAGAGAAAAATGAGAGAATTTGGTGGAGTTTTTGCACAAATGAGGATTCAACCCTTGCTCAATTCTGATTTCATGAATATATAATGCTCAAATGAACCTTCTAGAACCATCTTGCAACTTCCCTTGCATTCCAAATTGAATCCATTTTGGTTATGTTTCTTCAAATGCAAGTAACCATAAATAACTTTTCTTTTTCCTTCTAAACTCAAAAAAGTGCTTGAACCATTGTCTTTGAAATGTCTTTTGGACCCAAAATCATATATTGGAAGTCCCCATTTGCATTTATAAATCTCTCAAACCATTTTTCACTTTGACTTTATTTAAGTTATAAGCCATTTTAGTTCAAATTTGACCAATCATGCAACTTCATGTTATGAGCTTTTCCAACAATTTGTGACCTTCTTTCTAGACTCAAAATGTCATTTGGAGCAAGTTTGATGTTGTAAGTTTTTCCATTTGAGGCCTCCTTGTATGAGTTTTGGACATAGGTTAAAATGACCTGTAATTCACAAATGACCAAAATACCCTTTGCTTGCCAAGACCATAAGTTGAGTTCCACACATCATATGAAGGCATGCCACACCATTCTAGAAAGCTAAGACAATGAGGAACAATTCCTATGTTGACCAGAAATTCATTTGAAATCTCCTTGAGGGGTAAAACTAGCTTGGAAGTCAAGTCACTTTCACAGACAAAATTTCAGATACCTCAGATGACCTGTAACTTGCAAGGACCATAACTTGAGTTCTATAAATCTCCTTGATGTCTTCCACCACTCAAATTAGAGGTCTTGAGATCCTCTACAAGTTTCATGTTGGCCAAGGATCCATTTGAAGCTAGCATTTTGACTTATCTTGCTTGGAAATTTGACCTAAACTAGGGGATTTTACACAGAAACCCTAATTTAGAAGCTCCTCTTCTCCTTGATTTCTCTTGAATTCTTCTTGGCATATCTCCATATCCTTCTTTATATGTCCAATGATGAACCACACATCTCTCCACTAGACTTGAATGCCCCTTAAATCAGTCAATTGACCTAGGGTTGACCTAGGGTTGACCCAGATGAAACCCTAGTTGACTGCCTTCAGCTATAGCTCTTGTGCTCTCATCAATGACTTGTCTCCTTCTTTAAATGACTTTCTAAGTCTCTCATAATGTCTAGATACTCTCCATGCCTTCACCTCACAGCTCACAACCCTCTTGTTGACCCTCAGATACCCTCAGCTAGGAGATGGACTCAAGGCTTGATCTGCTGAACTCTTTGCTTTCAAATTCTTTCCTGATGACTTGAATGAGATTGAATTTGGATAATAACCTCTTGATAGGCTTCTAGAGATGAGAATAATGATTGGTCCCCCTGTTGTATGACTTGCTATGCTTATGCTATGCAGATGATTAGACTATGCACATGACTCTATATGCAAATGCTAATGATATTGAAACATAAACCAAGTGAAGAAAGGTTGGGCAAATTTTAGGGTGCAACACAATCCTCTACAACCGTCAACCATCAACCATCGAAGAAAATGGGAGGAAAAGAAGTGTGGGGCAGCAACTACCACAAGCACATCTCGACCATAACTCTTCCCTCAAGCAAGCAAGGATGAACATCACATTGAACAACATATACAAATATGCATTCAAGTGGAAATCGAACAAAGCGAGTCCACAAAAGTCATGATCCAACGATCAAGAACAGCGACATATATACCAAACATCACACTCCTAATACATCACACTGGTCTATGATGATTCGAAGTGGAACGGTATGCAAAAACACCTTGAAAAACAGCAAAACAGGCCCACTGTTACAGTGTTAAGCGGTTAACCTCTGGGGTTAATCGGTTAACACCTTAAAAAGATTGGAAAATCAGGAATTTTGAACAGGTTAATCGGTTAACCATATGCGTCAACCGATTAACATTGTTAACGTTTGAAAAAAAAAATTTAAAGTTTGAAATGGTTAATCGCTTAACCATATGTGTTAACTGATTAACACTGTAACGGAGGCCAAAAACAACAACAGAAAAGCACTTCCAGCATAAAAACAACTTATCCATGGATCCAAAAGATAAACTTAACACTTAAGCACGAAATTAACAACAGAAAAGAGAGATCCAACAGCATGGATACACAATTACACAGCAATATCACAATCCGAACGGATCGAAATCAACCAAAATTCAATCGAATATGAAGATTAACATGATGAGCTCAAAAATTAAATCGGATCGAGAATTCTAACCTTCAAAGCAGAGATTTGCTTCGGTAAGTGTTGATCAACTAAATTTGAGCAGATCCAAACAAGACTATCCGGAAAACTTCAAGATCCACAATAATTCTTGCAAGAGGAATGAAGATCAAACATTTTAAAGCCAAATTACTCCAAATAAGCACTTCAAACTCAAGCTCCAAAATCAGATCTCAATTTGCACGAAAATTGATTATGAAAATTAATCCAATGATGATGATAAATGGAGGTTTATGTTCAAGCATCCATTGATTTCAATAAAAAATCAATGAATCTAAATGATGAAGAGCTTTGAGTGAGGGTTTTGGGAAATGGAGAAGTTGAGAGAATTTGAGAGAATTGAGAGAATTCTGAAAAATGAATGTGAGAAATGAAAATTGGATGGTTTGGTTTGGAGTAAATCACTTAAGTACTCTCTTGGTTTGGATCCAAAGCTAGGTTTGGGGATTTGGATTGGAAATCAAGGTTTGGAGGGAAATCTGAATTTTAAAGAGGTTCTAGATCCTTCCCACATGCAAAATTTGAATTTCCAAAGGCCAAAAATGAACCCCAAATGAAAATTGCTTAAAATCTCACGTGCAAGGCAAAATCTGCTTTGGTTAACCGGTTAACCATATAGGTTAATCGATTAACACCTCTGAAACTTTGAATCTAGGCTAGTTTTGAATTGGTTAACCAGTTAACCATATGCGTTAACCGATTAACACCTTTGAATTTTGAATTTGGCGCCTTTTGGAGGGAAAACTGCCCATTTTCCCGTTTCTTGCCGTTTTGAGCTCTGTTTAGCTTCTGAACCTCACTTTTGAACGTTATCACTGTGAAAATGCTTGACATGAACCTGAGTGCTGCTTTCTAAACTATTATTCTCCTGCAAAATAAAATAAAATTGGTCGCCTGTTTGCCTTTGCAAAATAAATGCCCGAGCCTCTGATGCTCGTTGTACGTTGTTCGGTCTTTCGCGCCGAAATGAACTTGAGCCACAGGAATACCTCGATCCCATGCCTCGAGAACAAATGCCATGATATGCAAAAATGCAAAATGCAAAGAAACAAAAGCCCGTTACGGTTAAAACGTAAGGCAAATTTTAGGGTACCACAGCGGCCCCTATTCAATCAACTTGAGCTTGAAGGGATGAGAGCTTCGTGGCGCTTGCGCGAAAATTAGGTGCCGGCACAAAAGAAGAGTCTCCACCTTTCGTTATTTATCCCTTAGAGCAGGAAAGGAAACGATCGGAAAAACCTGACGAATAAGGGTAAGACAAAGTCATCGCAACCGTTGTCTGGATTCGGGAGTCGGTTACGCAAGGGGAAGGTATTAGCACCTCTCACGTCCGTCGTACTCGACGGGATCCTCGCTTGTTGTGTTTACTTGGACGGGTTGGTTTTATTCTATCTACCTATCAAGGCTGGCTGAAAAAGAAAAGAAAAATGACTCGGCAAAGCGTCGCACTTTATGCCTACGTATTCTCATCAGAGAATGAGAAATCAGAGTCAACGTAGTTCGGCCTACGAAGGGTTATGGGGGAAGGTAGCTCGCCAAGACATCGCCATCTTGTGCCTACGTACTCTCAACAGGCATGAGAGATCAGAGCTCACGTAGTTCGGGAAACTACGGTTTATTTCCTGTCTTTTACGAAAGAAGTGTTTTTTATTGTATTTGCGATTTCAACCGCACTAGAGACTATGACCTGAGAGTGAATGCGTCGCATGTCACCCAAAGGGTACCATACTAAACATCCAGACTGCGGAAAAGAAACTCTCCCATAATCCTTTCTCAGATAGCTTAAGGCTCGTAACGTACGAAAGAAATCATTCATGATTACTGTATCTTAAACTGTTTTGAGATGAGAAGAGAACAAGCCCAACTAGGAGGGAGACTATCAAGTCCTACTGTTAACATGCCATGGATTCATCCTATGGTTAAGGTTTGAACAGGGAACTCCTAGATGTTGTCATGCATAGGTTTCAACCTAAAAGTCTATCATCAAATCCTTATCAAAGGAAATGAGAGTCCTAAGGGATCATGTCAATGATACACCAAAACAGACAAAGCATCAGCTTAACAGTAAAATGCATGCAATGCAAGTGAGGGAGGAAATGTGTGTGGGGCTTCAGCCTCCACAAGCTCATCTCAACCTCAAGCCAGAATGGATAACAGTAATCATACTGAAATATAAGACAACATGCTATCAAGCAATAACAGTAAACTGCAATTATACAGATAAAATGAAATGAAATGCCATCAGGCAAACAAACCACATGGGCAAGGGAGTTGGGCTCTACCGAATACCCGCAAGTAAAGCTACACAGTAACAATACAAGCAGAGGGAGCAACTCAACCTCTAGTGCAATCATGCTCCTAGATTCTACTTATTCTAGATATGAACTTATTCTAATGCATCAAGCAAGTCAAACAAAACACATCAATACAAAAAAGAAAAAGAAGAAAACAGATCAACTTCTCTCTCACTCCAAGCTTCAGCTTTTCCAACAGCAACTCAGTCTTCAGACTTCAATCACTTGACAAATATCAACTGCTTTTCCAGGTTTCAACCCTACAACATAAGTTTCAACTTATCTTCTCCCTTAAGCTTCAGCTTCCTGATCAGCTCCACCTTCAGGCTTCACTATCAATCATGAATATCAACTAGGCTCCTTCAGGATCTTCAAGCTTCAGCTGGAATGGCACTACTCAAGGATTTATCCTCTTCAATATTCTTCAATGAAGTCTTCATCTTCAAACTCAAGCTCAACATCTCTCAAGACAATCAAACTAGAGAAAATCACTTATTGGATAAGCTGGGGGATATTGAACTGCTTATTGACCACCAAAGGTGACCTTTAAGGGCTCAACATCAAAGGAATGGTTCCCTCAAAAGTTCTACTTCCTAGGTACATCACTTATCCCTCCAAAGGAGAGAGGTGTATACCATGGAAGGACATTGAATCATAGGGAGGAATGGAGCTGAATGATACCATCCGTGTTTGAGAAAGAAGTTATCTAAGTCTAAACTCTTCCTAATCCCTAACCCTAAAACAATAACAAAAGAAAAAGATCAACCTCTCAAGATCCTCAATGCATCTTCAAGTCTTATACTGTGCTCCTCAATTCTTCTTAGAACAATACCAAGCTCCTCAAGCCCACAAAGCAAAGCAAACAAACATATAATGCCCTAAAGGCAACACAAACAATCAACCAATACAAAAATCAACTAAAAATAGCATACTATTATATTAAATCCTAATAGAATTTCTAAGGGATCCTACATACCTACCCTTAAGACCCATATATGCCCCATAGTCTAAATTGTCCTAAAAACCCAAAATCTAAAGTTATTATGGACCTATGTTGAAGTTTAACCTAATTCTACACAACCTAATAGCATCTAATCAAAACTATCCTAAAAATCATCCCAAAAATATGGGATAAATCCAGGGGGAAGCTAAACATATATCTAACTATTCTAAAAAGATTGACCTAAAAATACTAAGGGAGCTACCTAAACTAAATTCTACAAACCCATTGATCAATATAAAAGCATTAAAAAGCAATTAAAGAAGAAAATATGCAAAAAAATATTAAAATGCATGAAATGAAAAATGTTTTTATTTTATATTTTTCTTGACAAAAATATGAGATAGGGGAAAAAACTCCCATTAAAAAAATTGTTTTTTCCATTTAATATGAATTTTCTAATATGAAATAAAATGGAGAAAAAATAATATGAGTATGAAACATGGGGTGCAGTCAACAACAATATGTAGTTCAAATTGCGCTTGGGCCCAGACATGGGGGGTGGCAATAACAAAGCGCTTAAGCCCAATTAAAATCAGAAAAAACAATTAAAAATATAAAGGAAATAAAAAAGGCGCGGTGCAAATAGTGATCCGTTTCAGTTTAAAATACAATTGGGCCACGAATGGGGGTTCAGATAGCAATTGATCACACTAAGCCCAGAACCACCCTTTTAATGAAACGCAGCATTTCATAGGGTTTCTAATTTCCCTCCAAACGCGAGATTGAATGTGAGCCTTTGGATCCATTTCTCAGTCAAGGTCAGCGCATGCATCCAATGGCTGTGAGGTCTTCTTCTTCCTTGGACCTAGGGTTTGCAGAAACCTCCATTAAAACAGAACCATGGAGCTTCATCTTCCTCCATACTAACTCCCTCATTTCTCCATGGATTCTTGAAATTTAAAACCCTAACATGCCCAGAATTCCATGCTGAACACGATCCCAATCTCAAAATCAATTAAAACCTCCTAAAACATAAAACACGATCCAAGATCCAAATTATGCTCAGAAATCAATCTTGACAATTCTTGAAACTAATGGTCCTAGTATCATCCTCATTCTTCCCTGATCATTTCTTGATGTTAAACTGAGCTCATCACTCAATATCCAAAGATATACGAGGCCAAACAGAAATCTTGGTCATAACAAAACCATCACCAATTGCCTTCAAACTTTCCAAAAACGATCTCCTAATTGTCTCTAACCAATCTAAACTAATAATTTAACCTAACCATGCCTAAATCAAGGTGTAGGAAAGAAATTGCAAACCTGGTTAAATTGAGTGAACAGAGGTAGTAATCCACCACTTCAAGGCTTGAATCTCTCCAAATTCCTTCACTGAGTGATGTTCTTGCTTCTGTTTGCAAAAAGAATGGCTGAAATTGCTTGATTCTTGAAACTCGATTTTGAAATGCAACCTTGAAACTTGGATCACCAACTCCTCAATTCTCCATGGAAATGCTCTTGATTCAATCTGCACAGCTTCAATGTGGTATATGGAATGTGTTTGTGTGAAAAAAATGAAAGGAAATGAAAGGGAATGAAGAAATTGGATTTGACTTGTAATGGAAGAAACTGGATTTCACTCTCTCTTCTATGCAGCAATTCTCATCAAGCTTGCCTCTGAGCAAGTTGTAAACATCTTTTAGAGTGGTTTAGGAACCTCTAGAACCATCTAGAACAATCCAATGAGAAATTCATCTTTTTATGTCATGGCATTTTGAATTCAATTCTCTCCACATGCTATCTCATGCCATAGCCCTTGTAATCTTTGTAACCAACTTGAATTTATCCCCACATGATATTTTGGATGAGTTACAATGCTTAAACACCTTCTGCGTTGAGTTTTGCCTTGTTTTGGTTTGGTACCTTAAGATGCAAGCAATCCAATTCCAAAGCAGCCCTATGATGCAAGCCTCAAATCAAAATTGTGGCTTAACCATTGTTCTTATAATGTCATTTGGAGTCAAAATGACCTATTACATGACATGGTTTGGACTTATAACTTGTGATTTCCATTTTTCAAATTCACTTTAATTAACTTATGCCTCATTTTTAGGCCATTTTTATCACTTTTTGATATGAGCCTTTTCAACATATAATTACCTCCCTAATAGCCTTAAAACATCATTCTAAGCAAGTTTGATGTTGAATATTTTTCCATTTGAAGCTTGGAAGTAGGAGATATGGCCTTATGCTTGAAATGACCTATAACTTCCAAATGACCAAAATGCCCTTGGCTTGTCAAAGCCATAAGTTGAGTTCTACAAATTCTATCAAGGACTTCTAGTACTCTCTAGAAAGCTAAGAAGATGCTATTCAACATTCATGTTGACCAAGAATCCATAGGAATCATCCTACTAGGGCAAAAATTGTCTGCAAGTTGGATGACTTTCAACGACCCAGATTCACATACCTCAGATGACCTGTAATTTGTCAAAACCATAACTTGAGCTCTACAAATCCTATCAAGGACTTCTACTACTCAAATTAAAACTAAGAACAAGTTCTACAACATTCGTGTTGTGGGGAAGATGATATGACAAACACATCTTGAGCTACATTGCCTTGAAGATAGGGATCAAACTAGGGGATTTTACACTGTCAATCCTTAGAAACCCTAGCTTAAAACTTCTCAAACTCTTCAATCATGATGAGTTGGTCTAGGAATCATGCTCATAGAATCTCAATGCCTCATTCCATGATCACATGGCTCTTGGATTAGGTCTCAACCCTCTCCAAATCATCAGTTGACCCAGTCAAACCCTAATTCCACCATTCATGGCTGAATCTTCTGAATTCTTGTACAATGACCTCTCTAGGCTTCATGATAGCTTTCAAGACATATCATGAGCTTTCTCAAAGCTTCAATTCCATCCTCATAGTCTCAGAATCATCTGAGGAGCTCCCACAACTCTCAAGTTATGAGACACACAACCTTGGTTTCAACCAAGCTCTCTGAGGATCTCTTGAGTTCTCTGACAAGGGTATCAACCTTTGAACCTTTGAATAACCTTCTTGGCTAGCTTCAAAGTATCATATAACTCTTGATGGGTAAATAAGTGTTGGTCAAATTTTGGGGTGCAACACTTCGACTTTCAAAAAATTAAAGCAAAAGACGATACCAAAGAACCCGGAAATTTGCCACCCGCAGAAATAGACTGCAAACTCTGATTGGGGATAGAAACCTTTGGAAGTAGCTGTATCTAATATACTCTGCTGAGGAAGAGAGAAACATAACCAAGCAACTCTGGCAGGGAAACAAGAGAAATTTAAACAAATAACTCTGTGGGGAAATTCATTACAAAATGAACACGTCCATCACAAATTGTGCCATGGTCTGGATACCATATCGGCAGCAAGGGTAACACTTCAAATTTTCGAAACCTGGATATTCAAAAAACAGAATGAATTAACGAAATTTGCCGGAGTCTAAATACTGAACGTAATGACCGGAGTCTGAATACTCGACGAATAAAGGAACCAGAGCCTTGATGCTGAAGTAATAACCGGAGTCTGGGTACTCAACGGACGAAATAACCAACAAGATTTACCGGAGCCTAAACGCTCAACGAAATAACCGGAGTCTGGATACTCAATGTAATGACCGGAGTCTGAATACTCAATGTAATAACCAGAGTCTGAATAATCAACGAACGAGGTGAATCAATACACGAATTGCCGGATTCTGGGTACTCAAAGAGCGAACCGGAGCCTGAATGCTCAGCAAAAATGACCGAAGTATGGGTACTCAACGGATAGAGGGATTCACAAATCAGAAAACGACCGGAGTCTGAACACTTAACGAACAAAAACCGGAGCCTAGATGCTCGATGTGACAACCAAAATTGGCTACTTCACTGGGGATTTACCGGAGCCTGGATACTCGACGGAAGTCGGCCGGAGCCTGATTACTCAATGGAGAAAGCAATACAACCCGAATTGGAAATTCACCAGAGTCTGAATACTCGACGGAGAAGCCGGAGCCTGAATACTCCACGAAAATTGACCGGAGCCTGAACGCTCACCGAAATAACCAGAGCCTGATTTCTCGATGAAATAACCGGAGCCTGAACACTCTACGAAGAAACCGGAGCCTGGACGCTCAACGAAGATGGACCCGGGCTTGGACGCTCGACTAAAAAACCGGATCCTGATTGCTCAACAATGATTGACCGGAGCATGAATGTTCAACTAAAAAACCGGAGCCTGATTGCTCAACAAAGATTGACCGGAGCCTGAATGCTCAACGAATGAAGAAACATTCATTATGGTCTGAATACCACCTAAGTTTGCATAACTATCACCCATCAACATCCGATGACACCGCTGGGGGAAACAACACAAGCCGAGGTATGGATACCACACGGGCTGACGGGAGCAGCCATGGTCTAGATACCATGTTAGTTTAAAATATACCATCTCAAATTGCCGGCGTCTGAAGATTGCACAGATAAAATGAATCAACGAAATCTGCCGGAGCCTGGATACTAGACGACACAGGAACATACTTCTGCAATCGGAGTTTTGTCGGAGTCTGGATACTCGACGACATTGACCGGAATCTGAATACTCAACGGACAACGAACACATGTATGACATTACCATGGTATGAATACCACCCATGTCCTTACCGGAGTCTGGGCACTCGACGAAAAGAGAAAAATATCACCAACTAGGGACTGACCGGAGTCTGGGTACTTGACGGACAAAGCCATACATCGCAAACACTCATCATGACTACCAAATGAGTCCCAAAACAACATAATCAGATGAAATCCGATGATACTACTGGGGAATAATGTAAGCCGGGGTCTGGATACCATGCGCACTAACCAAAAGCATGGTCGGGATACCAAGGGCAAAAACGGTCAATTCTCCGGGGAATACACCTGAAACACAGAGATAACAACCTGACTTATGTTTCACATACGTATGTTTGAAAATGGCGTAATGCTCCATACGAAATGGAAATGCTACGCATTTGGGAGGATGCCAATGCAAAAATGCAAATGCAAAAGAACCAATCCAGCAAAAGAAATGCTAGGGAGAAAAGATACCCACTCTGTTAGGGACAAAACAACCCTGCCGGGGAGAGTTGGCACATGCCAGCAAAACTGGACTTACTGGGAAAACAAGCCCTGGGCGGCCTCCCCGAACAACATCCACTCTGTTGGGGATCAAATCATATCCTGTCGAGGAAAACGCCATAGATGGCTCTCCAGAATTCAACTCTTCTGGGGAATCGAAAAGCTTGGCTGGGACACAAGCAATCTTTTGTTTAAATCAAACTCCTCCTGCTGAGGAAACCGTCCCTGCGGGAGAGATACGACCAACTGCCAAGACGAACTTTACTCTGCTCGGGGAATGAGCCCTGACTGGCATTCCCGAAAACTCCATCCTGCTTGGGGAGAAAATCCACTCTGCTTGGGATTATATCAAGTATCAACCTGTCTTGCCGAGGAATATCAGATACTCCTACTAGGAATTCCATTTTGCTGGGGAAATCCCACACTCATGTTCCACCATATACTCTGTCGAGGGAATCAACACTGCACCCTGCTAGAGAAAAATCCTGAATACCGACTCTGTTGGGAAAGGGCGTCACCGACGTTGCCTCCGCTGGAGAAGAAAACCGGTTTACAAACCAACCTACCGTTGAGGGAATCACTTCTATCTTGCTCTGCTGGGAACAAACTCCACCCTGCTGGGGACTCACTTTCTCAGGAAGACAAAGCTTTGCTCTGCTGGAGATACAACATTTCAAACTTAATGACCGGACTCTGCCGGGGAGAGGACACAACTATGCCGGAGAGAGGAGACGGCCACTTCTTTGGGGAAGCAAAATATCTGCTATGGGGAAACAAACATCTTCGTCGGTCATGCCTGACTGCATTTAACCTGTTGAAAGTAACCGGCCGACAATAACTGCCATTTGTTGCGTCTTTGAACTGCTGAGGATAAGGGAATCTCACTCGGCTGAGATAACCCTGTTGACCTGCAACAAAGAAAAACACCAGAAATGTTCTATATGTGAAATGGTTACCTCAGTTACCATCCATGATACTTGCCGATCAAGCAAAGTCAGCGTTTTCCTTATGCTCTGTACAACCTCTCGCTTTTACCAGCAATGTTTACCAAAATAACAGACATTTCGCAAACAAAACAGTAAAATGGACAAGGAAAAGAAAGCTCTTTGACTGAAGTGAATACTTTATTGATGGAAGGCCTGTAAATAGGAGAATTACAATTCAGATGCAATTCCTGAAAAGAGGTAATTGCTCAAAAACAAATAAAATACAAATGTCGACAATGGGGAAACAAACAACCACCATGTGTCGATTCGGCTATGACCTGCATGTCTTCGATGTTCCCCACGTTTTGTCTTCTGAGAAGACTAACTGGACTGATTCCTTTCCTTCGGGATAACTACTCACAAGCTTACAGATCGAACGCAGACCGTGATCATTTTCTTTTTAAATCCCTAATTTTTTCCTGGATCGCCCTTTCGGGTTTTCAATCCACCGGGATACCCATTTTTGCCAAAGTTGCCTTTTCAGGTTTTCAACTTTGCGGGTTCATTCTTTTTTCATTTATCCCTAATTTTTGCCCGAACCTTTTATTTTTATGGTTCGCCGGGATGCCCCATTTTTTCCTGGACTTTTCTTTTTGTGTCTAGCGTGTCTCTTTTAAGAAAAGTATTTTTTAACCATATCCGCGTTCACAGGGGACGAAAAATCTTCACCATCCATGGTAGATAGCAATAAGGCTCCGCCAGAGAAAACCTTTCTTACCACATACGTACCTTCATAGTTAGAAGTCTATTTTCCCCTGTGATTTGTCTGAGGAGGCAGAATCCTTTTCAACACCAAATTACCCATCTAGAAGCACCGAAGACGCACTTTCTGATTAAAGCCTTTCTTCATCCTACTCTGGTACACCCGACCATGAGCAATAGACTCCAATCTCTTCTCGTCAATCAAGCACAGCTGATTCAACCTAGTTTGCACCCATTCAGCTTCGTCTAACTTTACATCCGAAAAAACTCTTAAAGAAGGAATCTCAACTTTTAATGGCAGGACCGCTTCCGTACCATACACTAGTGAGAAAGGAGTTTCCCCGGTTAAGGTACGCACCAAAGTACGATAACCGTGAAGAGCAAAAGGCAATATCTCATACCAGTCTTTGTAAGTCACTACCATCTTCTGCATAATCTTCTTGATATTTTTATTCGCTGCGTCAACAGCACCATTCATCTTTCGACGATATGGAGAAGAATTGTGATGTTCAATCTTGAAACTGTGACACAGTTCCTTCATCATTTTGTTATTCAAATTTGAACCATTATCAGTAATGATTCTTTCAGGAATACCATAACGGAAAATGATGTCCTTCTTTATAAATCGGGCGACCACCTGCTTCGTAACATTGGCAAAGGGCGCTGCTTCTACCCACTATGTAAAGTAATCAATCGCGACCAGAATGAAGCGATGTCCATTAGAAGAAGTCGGCTCAATCTTTCCAATCACATCGATTCCCCACATGGAAAAAAGCCAAGGAGACGTCAACACATTTAGAGGAGCTGGTGGCACGTGTACCTTGTCAGAATAAATCTGACATTTATGGCATTTTCAGGCGTATTTGAAGCAAACAGATTCCATAGTCATCCAATAATACCCAGATCTCAACAATTTTCTAGCCATTGCATGTCCATTGGCATGGGTGCCAAAAGAACCCTCATGGACTTCCTTCATCAACAGGTTTGCTTCAAGCTCATCAACACAACACAGCAAGACCATGTCAAAATTTCTCTTGTAGAGCACATCGTCCTTGTTCAGATAAAAATTACCGTCTAACCTCCTCAGAGTCTTCTTATCTTTACTAGATGCCCTAGACGGGTACTTCTGAGTCTTGAGAAAATGTTTGATATCAAAATACCAAGGCTTTCCATCGGATGCTTTCTCAATGGCAAACACAAAAGCAGGTCTATCAAGACACATGATGGTGATAGCAGGAGTTTCATTCTAGAAATTCACTTTGTACATCGAAGATAGCATGGCCAAGGAATCCGCCATCTGATTCCCAGCCCTCGGCATATGATGGAATTCAACTCTATTGAAGAAAGGAAGTAGTCTCCTTGCATAATCTCTATAAGGCACCAGGTTGGCCTGACGAGTTTCCCACTCTCCTTTGATTTGGTTAACGACTAACGCTGAGTCACCGTATACACCCAGATTCTTAATCCTCATATCAACGGCCTCTTCTAAGCCCATAATGCAAGCTTCATACTCGGCTTCATTATTGGTGCATGTGAATGTCAATCGGGCGGTGAACGGTATATGAGAACCGTGGGGAGTAGTAATGATAGCCCCGATTCCGCTACCATATGAATTAACTGCTCCGTCGAAAACCAATTTCCACAGAGATTCTCTCTCAGGACCCTCGTCAGGTAAAGGCTCATCACAGTCTTTCATCCTTAGAAACATGAAGTCTTCATTTGGGAAGTCAAACTTCATCGGTTGATAATCCTCAATCGGCTGTTCCGCAAGATATTCCGACAGAACGCTTCCCTTAATGGCTTTCGGGGAGACATACTGAATATCATACTCTGTTAACACCATTTGCCATCGAGAAATCCTTCCGGAGAGTGCTTGTTTTTCAAATACATATTTGATTGGATCCATCTTCGAAATCAATAGGGTTGTGTGGTTTAACATGTACTGTCTCAAAAGCTTAACGGCCCAAGCGAGTGCACAACATGTTTTTTCCAGTATCGAGTACCTAGACTCACAATTGGTGAATTTTTTACTCAGGTAGTAGATGGCATGCTCTTTTCTACCTGACTCGTCCTGTTGACCGAGCACACATCCCATTGAATTCTCCAAAACCGTGAGATACATGATCAGTGGTCTCCCTGCAACTGGAGGCATGAGTATTGGAGGTTCCTGCAGATATTCTTTTATTCTTTCGAATGCTTTCTGGCAATTTTCATTCCACCTGTCCGTTTGATCTTTTCTCAACAATTTGAATATTGGTTCACAAGTGGCTGTAAGATGAGATATAAACCTTGCAATATAGTTTAATCTCCCCAGGAAACCACGAACCTCTTTTTCCTTTCTCGGCTCAAGCATTTCTTGTATAGCTTTTATTTTGGCAGGATCTACCTTAATACCCTTTTCACTGATAATGAAACCCAATAACTTTCCAGATCTCACCCCGAAGGTGCATTTGTTAGGATTCAGCCTCAGCTTGAACTTTCTCAACCTTTCGAACAATTTCAGAAGATCGACTAGATGTCCCTCCTCCGTCTGCGACTTTACAATCATGTCATCAACATAGACTTCCACCTCATGATGAATCATATCATGAAACAAAGTGACCATCGCCCGTTGATAACTTGCCCCAACATTTTTCAATCCAAAGGGCATCACCTTATAGCAAAATGACCCCCATGGTGTGATGAAAGTAGTTTTCTCCATGTCCTTTGGGGCCATTTCGATTTGGTTATACCCAGAGAAGCCATCCATGAACGAAAACACATAATACTGAGCGGTGTTATCAACCAACACATTAATATGGGGGAGCGGGAAATCGTCTTCTGGGCTCACTTTATTCAGATCTCGATAATTGATGCACATCCTAACCTTTCCATCCTTCTTAGGCACATGAACAATATTAGTGACCCACAGAGGGTAATTCGTGACAGCAAGAAACCCAACATTCAATTGTTTCTGAACTTCTTCTTTGATCTTGACTGCCATGTGTCGCTTTCGCGAAAATAAGGTGCCGGCATGACAGAAGAGTCGCCACCTTTCGTTGTTTATCCCTCAGAGCGGGAAAGGAAACGATCGGAAAAACCTGACGAATAAGGGGAAGGTATTAGCACCCCTTATTCGTCAGTTACGCAAGGGGAAGGTATTAGCACCCCTCATGTCCGTCGTACTCGACGGGATCCTCGCTTGTTAGTTTACTTGGACGGGTTGGTTTTATTCTATCTACCTATCAAGGCTGGCTGAAAAAGAGGAGAAAAATGACTCGGCAAAGCGTCGCGCTTTATGCCTACGTATTCTCATCAAAGAATGAGAAATCATAGTCAACGTAGTTCGGCCTACGAAGGGTTATGGGGGAAGGTAGCTCGCCAAGACTTCGCCATCTTGTGCCTACGTACTCTCAACAGGCATGAGAGATCAGAGCTCACGTAGTTCGGGAAACTACGGTTTATTTCCTGTTTTAACGAAAGAAGTGTTTTTTATTGTTTGCGATTTCAACCGCACTAGAGACTATGACCTGAGAGTGAATGCGTCGCATGTCACCCAAAGGGTACCATACTAAACATCCAGACTATGGAAAAGAAACTCTCCCACAATCCTTTCTCAGATAGCTTAAGGCTCGTAACGTACGAAAGAAATCATTCATGATTACTGTATCTTAAATTTTTTTTGAGATGAGAAGAGAACAGGCCCAACTAGGAGGGAGACTATCAAATCCTACTGTTAACATGCCATGGATTCATCCTATGGTTGAGGTTTGAACAGGGAACTCCTAGATGTTGTCATGCATAGGTTTCAACCTAATAGTCTATCATCAAATCCTTATCAAAGGAAATGAGAGTCCTAAGGGATCATGTCAATGATACACCAAAACAGACAAAGCATCAACTTAACAGTAAAATGCATGCAATGCAAGTGAGGGAGGAAATATGTGTGGGGCTTCAGCCTCCACAAGCTCATCTCAACCTCAAGCCAGTCATGAAATAACAACAATCATACTGAAATATAAACAACATGCTATCAAGCAATAAACAGTAAACTGCAATCATACAGATAAAATGAAATGAAATGCCATCAGGCAAACAAACCACATGGGCAAGGGAGCTGGGCTCTACCGAATACCCGCAAGCAAAGCCACGCAATAACAATACAAGCAGAGGGAGAAACTCAACCTCTAATGCAATCATGCTCCTAGATTCTACCTATTCTAGATGAACTTATCCTAATGCAACAGACAAGTCAAGCAAAACACACAATACAGAAAAGAAAACAGAAGAAAGCCTCAGCTCCTCCAGCAGCAACTCAGTCTTCAGACTTCATTCACTTGACAAACATCAGTTTGCTCTTCCAGGTTTCAACCCTACAACATGAGTTTCAACTCATCTTCTCCCCTTAAGCTTCAGCTTCTTGATCAGCTCCACCTTCAGGCTTCACCATCTTCAGGGATCTTCAAGTATCAACTTGATCTTCATGCTCTTCAAGCTTCAGCTAGAATGGCAGTCTTCAAGGATTCATCCTCTATAATAATCTTCAATGAAGTCTTCATCTTCATGCTCAAGCTCTGACATCTCTCAAGAATAATCAAAACCAGAGAAAATCACTTACTGAATAAGCTGGGGGATATTGAATTGCTTATTTGATCACCAAAGGTGACCTATAAGGGTTCAATATCAAGGGACTGGTTCCCTCAAAAGTTCTACCTCCTAGGTATAGCACTTATCCCTCTAAAGGAGATAGGTGTATACCAGGGAAGGACTTTGAATCATAGGGAGGAATGGAGGTGAATGATACCATCCATGTTTGAGAAAGAAATTATCTACATCTAAGCTCTCCCTAATCCTAACCCTAAAACAAAACAAAAAGAAGAAAAACAAGCTCTCAAGCTCTTCCAAGCCTCTTCAAGTCTTCAACCATGCTCCACAATGAGATACCAAGCTCCTCAAACCAAAGGAAAACTCCAAAGCAAAATAAACTACACAAACATACCCTAAAGGCAACACAAACAATCATTCAATTCAAAAATCAACCAAAAATAGCATACTATTCTATTAAATCCTAATATAAATGCTCGGGGATCTAAATAACTACCCCTAAGTCCCATATACTCCCCATAGACTAAATTGCCCTACAAAACCCTAAATCCAAAGTTGTTATTGCCCTATGTTGGAGTTTTAAACTAATTCTACACTACCTAGAACTACCTAATCAAAACTACCCTAAAAATTGTTACAAAAATATGGCATTAATTCAGGGGGAACCTAAAACATTCATCTAATTATCCTAAAAAGATTGAATTAAAAATCCTAAGGGAACTACCCTAATTAAATTCTACAAGATCAACATATCAACTAAAAGAATTAAAAAAAAGCAATTAAAAGTATAAATGTGCAAAAAATATAAAAATGAAATAAAATGGCTATTTTATGGTTTTATATTTTTCTAGACAGAAAATGGAAAATGGAAAAAAAAGTCCCATTAAAAAATATTCATTTTTCATTTTAATATGAATTTTTAAAGATTAAGGAAATTTGGAGAAAAAATTAAATGGAAATGATGAGGTGGGTGCAAGAAGTACTAATATCCAGTTATTATGATTTGGGCCCAGCATATGGGGGGTGCAAATAGCGAGGCGCGCCTGGCCCATTGGAATTTAGAAAATCAAAATAAAATGAAAAGAAAAGATTAACAACGCGGTGCAAATAGCATGTAATTATAGTGTAAAACGGAACTGGGCCTGCATGGGGGGTGGGAATAACAAATGAGCACAAAGCCCAACGGGTACATTAAGTGAAACGCCGCGTTTCACTTGGTGGAAGATTTCCCTCCATTTTGTTATTGAATCCTGGCCGTTAGATGGTTTTTTGGTCAGGTGGTCTGCGCACGATCCAACGGCGATTCCATCGTCTTCTTCCTTTGGACAACTAGGGTTTCAGAATTCATGAGAATACGAGCTCCATGCATCATTCTTCCATCCTCTCATTCTCCCTCATCTCTCCACCAAATTACACGATTTAAGAACCAATCTTGGCCTATTTTTCACGTAGATTCCAACTGTGCCATTGGTTTGTATTGAAACACCATAAATCACGCAAACCGAATAGTGTAACTCCATAGATTCAAAATTTCATCAGTTTTTGACCTTCGCCAAACTCAACATTCTTTATATAGAAATGATCCTTATGTCATACTCATCAAAACCATCCACATATATTGCATTATCATCCATTAAAACACTCATTCTAGCTCCATCAAGAATTAACCACCATGAATGAAACCTCACCAATTGGTCTTAAACTCATCCAAATGAACCACTTAATTGTCTCTAATGGTTTTACAATAAAAATTCGTCCTAGCCATGCCTAGAATAGGGTGTAGGAAAATTTTTGCATACCTTGCTCTTGGATATGGTAGGTGCAGAAATTCTCCAAATCAGGCCTTGTAGATCCTCAAGAACAGTCCTTAGGTGATGAATACTCCTCTGCTCGCACAAGATTTGATGGAAATGGCTTGTATCTCAAGATCCAATGCCTTTTGCTCCCTTGCAATTTCACTTGGAACTCCTTCAATTCTTCATCAATGGAACCTCAAGCTAGCATGAACACACTCAGGGATGTTTGTGTAGATGATTTGTGAAGAAAAATGGAAAGGTAATGAAGAGAAAAATGAAGATTCAATGTGATTTGCAAAATGGAGTTTTTGGATTCAATCTCTATTCTCTACCACCATTAACATCAACTATCACCAACCTCTCACCAATGCAATTCATACTCAATATATAGACTGATTTAGAAAGGTCTAGAACCATCTAGATCAATCTAGTAAGAACTTAAACTTTCATGACATGGTAACTTGCATTTCCATTCTCACTACATGATATATCATGAAAAAAACCCTTGTAACTTGGGTAAATAACTTGATTTTCTCCTTACATGAGAATTAGGGTAAGATACTATGCTTAAACACCTTGTTTATTAAGCTTTTCCTTGTTTTGGTTTGGTACCCCATTATGCAAGCAACCAAATTACAAAGCAACCCTAAGATTCAAGCCTCAAATCAAAATTGTGGCTGAACCATTGTTCTAAAAATGTCCTTTGGAGTAAAAATGACCTATCATATGACATGGTTTGGATTTAGAACTTGGATTTTATGATTTTCCATTTCACTTGAATTAACTTATACCTCATTTTTAGGCCATTTTTATCACTTTTTGATATGAGCTTTTCCAACATCTCATAACCACCCTAATAGCCTTAAAACATCATTCTAAGCAACTTTGATGTTGAAGATTTTTCCATTTGAAGCTTGGAAGTAGGAGATATGGCCATATGCTTGAAATGACCTATAACTTCCAAATGACCAAAATGCCCTTGGCTTGTCAAAGCCATAAGTTGAGTTCTACAAATCCTATCAAGGACTCCTAGTACTCTCTAGAAAGCTAAGAAGATTATATTCAACATTCATGTTGACCAAGAGACCATAGGAATCATCCTACTAGGGCAAACGTTGTCTACAAGTTGGGTGACTTTCAAGAACCCAGATTCACATACCTCAGATGACCTGTAATTTGTCAAAACCATAACTTGAGATCTGCAAATCCTATCAAGGACTTCTACCACTCAAATTAAATCTAAGGACAAGATCTACAACATTCTTGTTATGGGGAAGATGAGATAACAATCACATCTTGAGCTAAAACTGCCTGGAAGATAGGGATCAAACTAGGGGATTTTACACTGTCAATCCTTAGAAACCCTAGCTTGAAACTTCTCAAACTCCTCAATCATGATGAGTTGGTCTAGGAATAATCCTTATAGTATCTCAATACATCATTCCATAATCACATGGCTCTTGGATTAGGTCTCAACCTTCTCCAAATCTTCAGTTGACCTAGGGTTGACCCAGTCAAACCCTAATTCTACCATTCATGGCTGAATGTTCTGAATTCTTGCATAATGACCTCTCTGGGCTTCATGATGGCTTTCAAGACATCTCATAGGCTTTCTCAAATCTTCAATTTCATCCTCATAGTCTCAGAATCGTCTGAGGAGCACCCACAACTCTCAAGTTATGAGACACACAGCCTTGGTTTCAACCAATTCCTCTGAGGACCTCTTGAACTTTCTTATAAAGGTATCAACCTTTAAAAACCTGATGGGTAAATAAATGTTGCTCAAATTTTAGGGTGCAACAGATGCCCCTATTCAAATGGCTTGAACCTGACTGGGTGAGGAGCGAACGACTCTCAGCCAATCAAGGTGCGAGACGGTTGAATACCGGTAAACCCGGAAATTTGCCAACTGCACGAGCACACGATACTCTGCGGGGAACAAACCTCCGAAAAACTGGAATAGTAGCTGCACGACAACTAGTTGGAGAAATACTGATCTGACATCGCCGTCAGATATTCACATTAAATCCTGCTGATATTGTCATCAGACAACCAAACTCCCAACATCGCCGCTGGAAGACTAGAGAAACTGACACCGCCGTCGAAAAAAATACCCAACATCGCCGCTGGAGAACCAAAGAATATGCCATCACCGTCGGACAACCAACATACCCAACATTGCTGCTGGAATCAAACAAATATCTGAGAAACACCCAACATCGCCGCCGGAGAACTAAATCACCTGACATCGCCATCAGAATCAAACAGATATCCAACATCGCCGCTGGAAAACCAAAGAATCTGACATCGCCGTCAGACGCAAAATACCCAACATCGCCGTTGGAGACAAACATCCAACATCGCCGCTGGAAACAAACATAACTCTGAGAGGCACTCGACATCGCCGTCAAACAACCATAATCTCTGCTGGGGAGCTAAAGAGTCTGACATCGCCGTCAAAACTAATCTCCTGACATCGCCGCTAGAAATAAATATCCAACATCGCCGCTGGAAAAATACCTTCTGACCTCGCCGTCAAAAATCAGCCAACATCGCCGCTGGAAACAAACATAATCTGACCTCGCCGTCAAAAATCACCCAACATCGCCGCTGGAAACAAACATAATCTGACCTCGCCGTCAAAAATCACCCAACATCGCCGCTGGAAACAAACATAATCTGACCTCGCCGTCAAGAATCACCCAACATCGCCGCTGGAAACAAACATAATCTGACCTCGCCGTCAAAAATCATCCAACATCGCCGCTGGAAACAAACATAATCTGACCTCGCCGTCAAAAATCATCCAACATCGCCGCTGGTAACAAACATAATCTGACCTCGCCGTCAAAAATCATCAAACATCGCCGCTGGAAACAAACATAATCTGACCTCGCCGTCAGAATGAAGAAACTTCATTGGGGCATTGGTCACACGGTAACTGGTAACACATAGTCGATCCTGCCATCAGGCATTCAAAGAAAACTGTCGGGCATCAGCCGGACTTCAACCATCAGGTTGATAAGACTTCAATCATGGAGTCTTCAAGGGAGATTTCAACTTCGCCATCGGAAACCTGCTGGGGATGATGCTTCACCGCTGGGGAATCTAGAGAATTATCAAGCAACTCCGTTCCGGGGGGTCCCGAAATCATTCTGGATGAATCAACTCTACTGAGGACTTCAAGAATCATATTGAACAAATAACTCTGCCTAGGGACCTTCAAGAATCATCTTGAACCGAGAGCCATTCTGAGCAAACATTTTGTTGGGGAATTACAGGAATCATCCTGGGCAACTCTTGTCGGGGACAAACAAATCATGGCTTGAACAGCTTCCAAGGATTCAGCTCTCTTGGGGCCTCAGGAATCATCCTGGGCGATTTTAGCTGGGGACTCTTAGTATCAACTTGAGCAACCAACTCTAGAGACTGCACTGAGATCTTAAGAATCATCTTAAGCAAACGGCCCTGCTGAGGGATTAAAGGATCATCTTGAACTGAAGACCTCGCTGGGGATCTCAAGAATCATCTTTAACACGCGACTTCGTGGATTACACCGGGGTCTTAAGAATCATCTTAAGCAAACGACTTCGTTGGGGAGAATGTCAGGAATCATCCTGAGCAACTGATCCTTCGGCGGAACACCTGTAAAACAAGAACGGTAATAACCTAGATCATGTTTATTATGCATATGCTTCGGCGCCATGTTCCAGACGGTGGACATGCTATGCGTTTACGACAAATGCTATGCAATCATGCACAATGATGCTATCCCGTCAGCAAAATAAATGTCGAGGGGAAAATCCTCATGTCAAGGGGGAAGAACTACTCAGATGGAGGAATCATCCTGCTGATGAGAACGTGGACACGCCAATATCAATTGGACTCCGCCTAGGGAAATGATCTCCAGTTGACTGCTGCAGGGGAAACAACTTCGGTTGATTACTGCAGGGAACGAAGCTTTACGAGAACCTGGACTTGCTGAGAGAAAGCGATATCAATCGCGAGAATAAACTGCGTGGCCGTCTCGGCTACTCTTCTGGGGATAACAACTATGTGGGGAAACAACTTCAGCTGCTCAACACTCCACTGGGGAAACAACTAAACATGGTCTGATCAATTTCCAAGGATTCGGCTCTCTTGGGAATCTGCAAACTCGGCTGGGGAAGGAGAAATCATTCTGCTTCGCTGGAGAGTACGACTCTGGGGGAAATACAGCATCAGCTGTTCAACGCTCTGCTAGGGAAAACCACCCATGGGCCCAACTGCTCCCAAGGATTCGGCTCTCTTGGGGGTCTGCGGACTCAGCCCGGGAGAGAGAAATCATTCTACTTCACTGGAGAGTATGACTCCGATGAGGAATTTCAATTCCGCTGGGGAAGAAGGAATCGACCGTCTTCGGGGGGAGAGTACGACTCTGCAGGGGAATACATCATCAGCTGTTCCAACATTCTACTGGGGGAGAGGGAATCATCCAACTTCGGGAGAGAATACGGCTCTGGTGGGGAATCTCAATTCCGCTGGAGACTTCAGTCTGGAACCATCAATTGCTGCATACTTCAGCGTACGAACAATTTCCTACGAAACCTGCACTTGTGACCCGGTGCTGGGGGAGACACCTGCTTCGGCGACTTTACTAGGGAAAACACGAGCTTCGGCACCCGAACATTTCTATGAAACCTGCACTTGTGACCCGGTGCTGGGGGAGACACCCTGCTTCGACGCGTGACTCAACTGATGAGGTGACGTTCCTTCAGGACACGTCTGCTTGGGGAGAGAGAATTATCTCTGCATGGGGAGACATAACAGTGCTCACGAACTTGCGTTCAGACTCCGGCGGGGAGAGGCCACTGAACTCTGCTGGTGAAGGAGGACTCGTCCTGCTTCGGGGATGCGCACGACGCACTGTCTGGAGTATGCTACACCTGTAACAACACAAACAAACAGACAAGATACCCTTCTCAAAGGGACCTATCCAGGTTATTATCTCGTGACAATATTCAGGTAATTAATTGTTTCAACAATCAATGGGCCTAGGCCAGTAAGTTTATGTATGCGCATTTTATTAAAAACATCGGCGTTTTCTTTCGCAAACAAAACAGATAAATGCTAAACAGGCAAACAGAATTGCTGAATAATATGCATTTTATTGATGATGAACCCCTGAATGGGTAAAAATGTTTTACAACAGAGGCAAGCTCCTGGAATGCGGAAGCCGCGCAAAAATAAACATAAATATACATCAGTATATACAAATGTCGGCAACGAGGCGTAGACGAACACCATGAGTTAATCCCTCTAAGACCCACTCGACTTCGATACTTCTCCGACGCTTCAGCTTCGGAAGAGATTGATTCAGATAAACGGCCCTCATGTCCTCCAAACCACTAAACAATGAAAGTCCACATGCGGAACGCAACCATTTGCTTATTTAAATCACTAACTTTTGCGTGAACCGCCCTTTACGGGTTTTCAGTTCACCGGGATACCCTTTTTTGCCGAAGCCGCCCAGTGTAGGTTTTCGACTTCGCGGGTGTACATTTTTTCAATTATATCCCTAATTTTTTCCCGAACCTTTTATTCTGTTTTTGGTTCGCCGGGATGCCCCTTTTTTGCCTTGACTCTTTCTTTTTTGTCCAGCGGGTCACTTTCAAGCAAAGTATTTTTTAACTGCGTCCGCGTTCACCGGGGATGCAAAATCTTCACCATCCATCGTGGATAACAATAAAGCTCCTCCCAAGAAGGCCTTGCTGACGACGTACGGCCCTTCGTAATTCGGAGTCCACTTGCCCCGGTGATCGGAGTGTGGCGGAAGAAACTTCTTCAGGACGAGATCACTCGTCTGAAAGCTTCTAGGATGCACCTTCTTATCATGAGCTTTCTTCATTCGGCTTTGGTACAGACGACCAAACGCAATCGATGCTAACCTCTTCTCGTCCATCAGGCTGAGTTGGTTCAAACGATTCGTAATCCATTCTGCCTCGTCGAGTTTCACATCAACCAAAACTCGCAAAGAAGGGATCTCCACTTCCAACGGTAGGACAGCTTCCATACCGTACACCAAGGAGAAAGGAGTTGCCCTGGTCGACATACGTACCGTCGTACGATAACCGTGCAATGCAAATGGCAGCATCTCGTGCCAATCTTTGTACGTCACCACCATCTTCTGAACAATCTTCTTTATGTTCTTGTTGGCCGCTTCGACGGCGCCATTCATCTTCGGCCGGTAAGGAGATGAGTTGTGATGTTCGATCTTGAAGCTCTGGCACAACTCCTTCATCATCTTGTTATTCAAATTCGAACCATTATCAGTAATGATCCGCTCGGGAACTCCGTAATGACAGATGATGTCCCTCTTTATGAATTTAGCCACGACCTGCTTGGTCACATTAGCGTACGAGGCTTCTTCCACCCACTTGGTGAAGTAGTCGATAGCTACCAGAATGAAGCGATGACCGTTGGATGCAGTGGGCTCGATCTTGCCTATCATGTCGATGCCCCACATGGAAAACGGCCAAGGGGAGGACATGACATTCAACGGGCACGGCGGCACATGAACTTTATCAGCATAAATCTGGCATTTATGACATCTCTTCGCGAATCTGAAGCAATCCGACCCTATAGTCAGCCAGTAATATCCTGCTCTCAGGATCTTTCTCGTCATGGCATGCCCGCTGGCGTGCGTACCAAATGTGCCTTCATGGACTTCTTCCATGAGCATACTCGCCTCTTTCTCATCTACACATCTGAATAGCACGAGATCGTGGTTTCTCTTATACAACACTCCATCAGGATTGAGATAAAAGTTTCCAGACAGCCTCCTCAGAGTCTTCTTATCCTGGGTTGATGCACCCGCAGGATATTCCTTAGTCATGAGGAAAGTCTGGATGTCATGGAACCATGGTTTGCCGTCGGCGGCATCCTCGATTGCAAAGACAAATGCCGGTCTATCAAGACGCGAAAGCACAATTCTTGGAGCCTCATTCCAAAAATTGACTTTATACATTGAAGCCAACGTGGTTAAGGCATCAGCCATCTGATTTTCAGCCCTGGGTACATGATGAAGTTCCACTCGATCGAAGAACGGAAGCAGCCTCCTAGCATAATTCATGTACGACACCAAATTCGATTAACGAGTCTCCCAATCCCCTTTAATTTGGTTGATTACAAGCGCTGAGTCACCATATACGTCTAGATTCTTGATTCTCAAATCAATTGCCTCTTCTAGACCCATAATACATGCTTCATACTCCGCCTCATTGTTGGTAACTGGAAACGTCAGTCTCGCAGTAAACGGGATGTGGGCTCCGTGGGGAGTCGTGATGATAGCCCCGATGCCACTTCCATAGGAAATAACCGCTCCATCGAATATCAACTTCCACTGAGATTTCCTATCAGGCCCCTCGCCGGGCAACGGCTCATCGCAGTCCTTCGCTTTGAGAAACATAATATCCTCGTCAGGGAATTCAAACTTCATCGGCTGGTAGTCCTCGATTGGCTGCTCGGCAAGGTAATCAGACAATACGCTCCCCTTGATGGCCTTCTGGGACACGTACTGAATATCATATTCCGTTAACACCATTTGCCATCTGGAAATCCTGCCCGAAAGAGCCTGCTTCTTGAAGACGTACTTGATTGGATCCATCTTCGAAATTAGCATGGTGGTGTGATTGAGCATGTACTGTCGTAGACGTTTGGCCGCCCAAGCTAGTGCACAACACGTCTTCTCCAGCATCGAGTATCGAGATTCACACTCAGTGAACTTTTTACTCAAATAGTAAATGGCATGCTCTTTTCTGCCCGTCTCGTCGTGCTGACCGAGAACACACCCCATACTATTCTCCAGAACCGTCAGGTACATGATTAATGGCCGTCCAGCCACTGGGGGTATCAAGATTGGAGGTTCTTGAAGATACTGCTTTATCTTATCGAATGCCTTCTGGCAATCCTCATTCCAAGTAATCGCCTGATCTTTCTTTAAGAGCTTGAACATCGGTTCACAAGTGGTCGTGAGCTGAGAGATAAACCTTGCAATGTAGTTTATTCGGCCCAAGAAACCACGAACTTCTTTTTCTGTTTTCGGCGCTGGCATTTCTTGAATGGCTTTTATTTTCGCAGGATCAACTTCGATACCTCGTTCACTAACGATAAACCCCAACAACTTTCCGGACCGCACTCCGAAAGTGCACTTGTTAGGATTCAGCCTCAGCCTGAATTTCCTAAGCCTCTCAAAAAGCTTCAATAAGTTGACCAGATGTTCTTCCTCCGTTTGGGACTTTGCAATCATGTCATCAACATAGACCTCGATCTCATGATGAATCATATCATGAAACAAGGTTACCATTGCTCGCTGATAAGTAGCCCCTGCGTTCTTCAAACCGAAGGGCATTACCTTATAGCAAAATGTTCCCCAGGGGGTGATAAATGTTGTTTTCTCCATGTCCTCCGGTGCCATCTTGATTTGATTGTAACCGGAGAAGCCATCCATGAACGAAAACACGGAGAACTGGGCTGTGTTGTCGACCAACACATCGATATGAGGCAACGGGAAATCATCTTTAGGGCTCGCCCTATTCAAATCCCGATAATCGACGCACATGCGTACCTTACCGTCCTTCTTCGGTACAGGCACTATGTTGGCAACCCACGGAGGGTAAGTGGTGACGGCTAAAAATCCTGCGTCCAACTGCTTCTGGACTTCTTCTTTGATTTTTACAGCCATATCTGGTCTTGTCCTCCTAAGCTTCTGCTTGACAGGAGGGCAATCTTCTCGCAACGGCAAGCGGTGGACCACGATATCTGTGTCAAGTCCGGGCATATCTTCGTATGACCAAGTAAAGACGTCACTATACTCTCGAAGCATCTCGACCAATCTCTGCTTGACATCACTCTGCAGCGCAGCCCCTACTCTGACATTTCTTACGAGCTCTTTAGAACCCAGATTTACAATCTCAATATCCTCCTCATGAGGCAGAATAACCTTTACCTCTTGCTTCAACAAGCGGGCCAACTCTTCCAGAAGGTCTTCGTCTTCATCAATCTCATCCTCGACTTGATAGATTGGGCAATCGAAGTCGTACTGAGCCGTAGAAGGTCCAGAGTCGATGTCATTTGTTATGTGGATCCTGCAATAACAAGGGTTAAGTTTAAAACAAGAATATGCAGGTTAGCACAAACCCCGTTGCCATTTTACTATTTTTCAAAACAAATATAAAACAGGAATAACAGAGAACACAATATTTGAGTACGAAGAAAACGCCTTTGATTTATTAACAAAATGCATGTACATAATCCAATAAGGCCCTGACAATAAAACCACTATGCCCCGGGTAGGACATAGGGTTGTACAATGATTGTAAAAAGTAAATCATTACTCTTCACTTGTCAGCTGGATAATTTCCTTAATGGTCCAATTGTTGAGGCGCTCGCCCGACTTGCTTGGCTTAATCCAAGTGTCAAGATCACAATCGCTATCTGTCGCTTGCGCGAAAATAAGGTGCCGGCATGACAGAAGAGTCGCCACCTTTCGTTATTTATCCCTCGGAGCGGGAAAGGAAACGATCGGAAAAACCTAACGAATAAGGGTAAGACAAGGTCATCGCAAGCATTGTCTGGGTTCGGGAGTCGGTTACGCAAGGGGAAGGTATTAGCACCCCTCACGTCCGTCGTACTCGACGGGATCCACGCTTGTTTGTTTACTTGGACGGGTTGGTTATAATCTATCTACCTATCAAGGTTGGCTGAAAAAAGAAAAGAAAAGTGACTCGGCAAAGCGTCGCACTTTATGCCTACGTATTCTCATCAGAGAATGAGAAATCAGAGTCAACGTAGTTCGGCCTATGAAGGGTTATGGGGGAAAGGTTGCTCGCTAGGATATCGCATCCTATGCCTACGTACTTCCACACAGCATGGAAGATCAGAGCAAACGTAGTTCGGGAAACTACGGTTTATTTCCTGTCTTGAAAGAAGTGTTTTTTATTGTGTTTGTGATTTCAACCGCACTAGAGACTATGACCTGAGAGTGAATGCGTCGCATGTCACCCAAAGGGTACCATACTAAACATCCAGACTGTGGAAAAGAAACTCTCCCACGATCCTTTCTCAGATAGCTTAAGGCTCGTAATGTACGAAAGAAATCATTCATGATTACTGTATCTTAAACTGTTTTGAGATGAGAAGAGAACAGGCCCAACTAGGAGGGAGACTATCAAGTCCTACAGTTATCATGCCATGGATTCATCCTATGGTGGAGGTTTGAACAGGGAACTCCTAGAAGTTGTCATGCATAGGTTTCAACCTAAAAGTCTATCATCAAGTCCTTATCAAAGGAAATGAGAGTCCTAAGGGATCATGTCAATGATACACCAAAACAGACAAAGCATCAGCTTAACAGTAAAATGCATGCAATGCAAGTGAGGGAGGAAATGTGTGTGGGGCTTCGGCCTCCACAAGCTCATCTCAACCTCATGTCAGTCATGAAATAACAGTAATCATACTGAAAAATAAACAACATGCTATCAAGCAATAAACAGATAAAAGAAATGAAGTGCCATCAGGCAAACAAACCACATGCTTGAGAAAGAAATTATCTGCATCTAAGCTCTCCCTAATCCTAACCCTAAAAACAAAACCCTAATCAGATCTAAGCAAAGCCCTAAAGCAAAACCCTACATAAGAGAAATCAATCCCAGTCTTCAAGCTTCAAAACAATCTTACCAAAGAAAGGGAGCTAAGTAGGAAGACTCATAGTGCCCTCCTCAGGAAAGCACTAGGAGGCTTATACTCAGGAATCATATCCTATGTGGCTCAACAATTGTGATCAGTTTACGTTCCTCCTCAGGAGAAACTAAACTCGCATGAAGGCTCCGACATCATTGGATACTTACGAAAACCTATATGAACTAGGGGAACTAAGTGAACAGACCCATAGGACCTTCCTCAGGAAAGTACTAGGGGGCTTCCACTTAGGAATCGTATCCCATGTGGCTCAACAACTGTGATCAGTTTACATTCCTCCTCTGGAGAAACTAAACTCACATGAAGGCTCCAACATCATTGGATACTTAGGAAATCCTATATGAACTAAGGGAACTAAGTGAACAGACCCATAGGACCTTCCTCAGGAAAGTACTAGGAGGCTTCCACTTAGGAATCGTATCCCATGTGGCTCAACAACTGTGATCAGTTTACATTCCTCCTCAGGAGAAACTAAACTCACATGAAGGCTCCAACATCATTGGATACTTGAGAAAGAGGTGAGAAGAAAGAATGAAAGACATCCATAGTGCCTTCCTCAGGAAAGTACCATGGATTTCCCTCAAACTTCAGGATCTCAAACCTCACAAACAGAGAACAAGCTCCAACCTCTGAGTCTTGATCTACAATCTTCTCCTTCATCATTCTCCTTCAACAAGATCTTCAAAGAAAACCAAACCCCACAACAATTCCCAAAGATAAACCCCAGAGACAGACAAATATCACACAGACAGTCAACACAATCAGTCAACTTCAGAAAATACCTAAAAATATAAAGACCAAGGGGAAAAATTCTAACAATCATTTACAAGGGTCTATAACACCTACCCATACTAGCCCAATAGTCCCATACCCAAAAATCAAGTCAAAACTCCTAAAAGAAAATGAATTATTTCACCTATGCATTCTTAAACCCTAATTTGGTACCCTAATTCTAACCTAATTAAACTAATCAAATTTTAATCTAAAAATCATGAATTAAATCCTATGAGAACTAAGGCTCAATATCTAATCACACTAAAAAGAATGACTCAAAAAGATTAAGGGAAGGTCCTAAAATAAATTCTACAAAATGAAGTATATACCTAAATCCACTAAAAAGCTATTTAAAGGAATAATATTCTAAAAATATAAAACTAAAAATAAAATGGAATTTTTATTTTTATTAATTTCTTACACAAAATTATGAGTCTATAGAAAAAACAAGAATTGAAAAATATTAATTTTCCTATTTTATATGATTTATTGAAAATGCTAAAAATACTAAAAGAAATTAAATCAAAAGAAAATGAATTAAAGGGGAGGGGGTGTAACAATGAATTCGCCCAATTGGTTTTCTATGATGGGCCCAGGAAGGGGGGTGCGCCTAACATGGCGCGCCTGGGCCCAATGCTATCAGAAATTGAAATTAAAAAATAAAAGAAAAAGATTAAAGCTGCGGTGTGAATAGAAACGAATTCTAGCTAAAAATTGGTTTGGGCCGCTGGTGGGGGTGTGAGTAGCAGAGGTTCGCTGAGCCCATGGTTCCTCATTTAGCTAAACGCCGCGTTTAGATTTTAGGGTTTCCCTCCGCTTTTAAGTTCAAATCGTGGCCGCTGGATTAGATTAAAAAGTCAAGAATCTGAGATGATCTAACGGTGAGGAGATCATCTTCTCCAACACACCACCTAGGGTTTCAGTTTGCAGAATCCATGCACACTATTTCTCCTCCTTCGTGCTCTCTCATATGGCCATGAAAAGCCACGATCCAAAGACCAAAATTGCTCCATTTTCTTCCAAGATTGCAATCGTACCATTGGTTTCATCTAAAACCTCGTGTATCCTCCAAACAGAATGCATCAAAGTTAGGGTTCCACCATATTTCTCTGGTATCGATCTTGATGAATCTCAAATCTAATGGTATAATCCTGATCTACACATTACCCTAACCATTCTAAACCATACCATGCGTGCTAACACTCACTGAACAGCTTATTCTTGATCCTCCAAGAATCAACACCCTGCCATGAAACCTCATAAGAAGCTCTCTAACTCTCAGAAAATCATCATCTAACCTAACTTGTTCATTCTACACCTAGAAACCTAATGGAAAGCGCATAAATAACGAGATATGGGGAAGCATACCAACCTGTCAAGTTGTAATGGTGGAGGTGTGTAGAGATGGTTTCAGAGCTTGCTATCTCTTCCAAACACTCCTCTAATGGTGTAGAGGTTTCTGTTTGCAATGGCTTTGAAGGAGAAGGCTTGTAGAGATGAATTCGAGTCTTGCTTGCACTTGAAGAAAACTTTGAATTCCACTATATCCCTCACTCTTCACCAATGAATTCACCAACCTTTTTCTTCATTGTGATCCACTTGATATATAATGATCAATGGAAGAATCTAGAACCTCCTAGAAAGAACTAGAAAGTCATGGAATTTCTCCTTTGGTGACATCTTGGATATCTCATATCTCATGCATTAAGACCTTAATTTTGTGCCAAAATCTCCCCTTGTGAGATATTGAAATGGAATGTGTAAAAAAAACCAGCTCAACCTTGCCTTATGTGAAGTTTTCCAAAGGTTCCTTATTGTGCAAGTAACAACATTACAAAGTAACCCCCATTTTTAGACTTCAAATCAAAAATGTATTTGAACAATTGTTTTTAAAATGATGTTTGGATTCAAAATTACATATTGGATGACCTATTTTGGATTCATAGATCTCCCAAACCAATTTCTAACTTGGATCCATTTAAGTTATAAGCCATTTTTAGGTCATTTTCACCCATTCTTGTCAATCCTTGCTAAAAGCTTTTACAACAACTCATGACCACTTTTCTAGGCTTAAAATTCCATTTTGAACAACTTTGATGTTTTGAGTTTTTTCATTTGAGGCTTGGAAATAGGAGATATGGCCTTTGCTTAAAATGACCTATAACTTCCAAATGACCAAAATACCCCTGTCTTGTACAAACCATAAGTTGAGTTCTACAAATCCTATCAAGGACTTCTAGTACTCTCTAGAAAGCTAAGAAGACACTCTTCAACATTCATGTTGACCAAGAGATCATAGGAATCATCCTACTAGGGAAAACGTTGTCTGCAAGTTGGGTGACTTTCAAGGACCCAGATTCACACACCTCAGATGACCTGTAATTTGTCAAAACCATTGCTTGAGCTCTGCAAATCCTATCAAGGAATTCTACCACTCAAATTAAATCTAAGAACAAGATCTACAACATTCATGTTGTGGGGAAGATGAGATAACAATCACATCTTGAGCTAAAACTGCCTGGAAGATAGGGATCAAACTAGGGTTTTTTCACTGCCCATCCTTAGAAACCCTGGCTTAAAACTTCTCAAACTCCTCAATCATGATGAGTTGGTCTAGGAATCATCCTTATAACATCTCCATACATCATTCCATGATCTCATGGCTCTTGGATTAGGTCTCAGCCTTCTCCAAATCTTCAGCTGACCTAGGATTGACCCAGTCAAAACCCTAATTCTACCATTCATGGTTGAATCTTTTGAATTCTTGCATAATGACCTCTCTGGGCTTCATGATGACTTTCAAGACATCTCATAAGCTATCTCAAAGCATCCAGTTCATTCTCAAAGTCTCAGAATCATCTGAGGAGCTCCCACAACTGTCAAGCTATGAAGCACACAACCTTGGTTTCAACCAATTCCTCTGAGGATCTCTTGAACTTTCTGATGAAGGTATCAACCTTCAAACACTTGATGGGTGAATAAATGTTGGTCAAATTTTGGGGTGCAACACTATCCCGACTGTCCTCAGACGCCGCGTTGATGCTTTCGAAGATCACTCCGCCACTGGTAAATAGGATCGGCCCCTTACCACGAGACGAACTGCCAGACGAAGAAGATGAAGCTTTAGCTTCAGGAGAATATCCTAATCCAAACTTATCCTGCTTGATCGGTATCTCCAAAATATGCCCCCAGCCTGGGGTGGAACCGGCTTCGACGACGGCTCGAGCTTCTTTGAATGAGGAGAGATTCATCTCTTGCTTCTCTGTGACGACAGGAGCTACCTCTTTCACCTTGACGGCTTCAAATGCTTGGCAGAGAGTTTCATGGATTTCGCCATCCATTTCAACATACTTAAAGGATGACAAATGGCTCACCATTATGTCCTCCTCACCACACACGGTTACTATGCTTCCCCCGACAGCATATTTGAGCTTTTGATGCAACGTGGAGGTCACGGCACCAGCAGCATGGATCCATGGCCGACCTAAGAGGCAACTATAGGCAGGCATGATGTCCATGATATAAAAAACCGTATCAAACTTTTCCGGACCAACTTGAATCGGCAGGGTCAACTCTCCGAAAACGTGGCGCTTAGTTTCGTCAAATGCTTTCACCACCAGATCACTGGGCGTGCAAAGCAATCCACGAGTGTCCAACTTCATTAATGCATTCTTCAGAAGCACATTAAGCGACGAACCCGTGTCCACCAGGACATGCGACATGATAGTGCCTCTGCACTCTATCGAGATGTGCAAGGCGCTGTTGTGATCTCTCCCTTTAGGCGTCAGCTCTAAATCTGTGAAACCTAGCCCATTGCCAGCATTAACATGGGCTACCACCTGTTCTAGTTGATTCACTGATATCTCGTGCGGTACGTAGGCAGCATTCAATACCTTCAGTAGCGCGTTGTGATGCGCTTCAGAACACAACAACAAGTTGAGAATAGAAATCTTCGAAGGCGTCTGATGAAGGTGGTTTACAATCTTGTAGTCGCTCTTCTTGATTAACCGCATGAACTCCTCGGCATCTTTGACCAGCAAATCCTTCTCTACCCCACACGGGACCTCTTCGACGGCTTTGCCTTTACCCTTATCAGCAGCATCAGCTCTGACCACTTTCTCTGCCACAACCTCTGTCGGTGCAAACACTCTTCCGCTTCGAGTAATACCACTGATTCCTGCGAGATTATGCACAATCGACCCATACGGCTCCAGCTCTAGCTTTTGACCGTTGCAATAGACTTCGGCGCCATAATGCCACGGAACGGCGTTAGTGCTCTCGAATGGGATCGGCCCAGCTTTGGTAATAGTGATTGTGGGCAGTCGGGGCGCAGAAATAGTTATTGGTCGGCGAGGAATGGTGATGGTGGCGACTTCATCGGCCTGCTTTAACATAACCTCCCCTGATACACCTTCAGCCCTCCGGCTGAACTGCAAAATACCCTCAGTCATCAGACTTTGGATACCTTCTACCAGCTGCTCACACCCATCAGAATGTGTAGCACAATCCATGCATAACTCTCCGCATCCTGGAAAGAACCCCTTCTTCAACAACTTATCTTTGACAAAACTAAGCGGCGTCTTGAGGTCTTTGACATCCGTCAACAGATCTGCACTCTCTTCTTCGATAATGGCGTTCACTCCGCCTCCCCTATGATTCGGCATAGGGTTTTTGGTGACATTGGGCACATTGTCGGAGAAGTTGATAATCTTGGCATCTACTAGGTCCTGCACCTTGTGCTTAAAGGCTTTGCAGTTCTCGATTGTATGGCCTGGTGCCCCTGTATGGAAATCACAAGTGGCATTTGCGTCGTACCCTGGTGGCGGTGCCCCTGTCAAGGGAGCCATCGTTCTCTTCTGAACCAACTGAAGCTGAAGCAAAGTCTGCAAGAGTTGCGCATACGACATGGGCGGTGCCTCGAAGTGACGATTTGTCAAAGGTGCCCGATTCTGGTACTTTCTATATCCCTGCTGATTCGGTTGCTGTTGCTGCTGCTGCGGAGCTGCTGGGATATTTATACTGGCTATCTGCTGCTGAGGGCCCTTGCCCTTTCTCCGAGCGTTGGTCACAGCGCTCGCATCCCCTTCTCGACGTTTACCAGCATAAGGTTTCTTTCCACCTCCTCCAGCTGAGGATGATTCACCTTGAATTTTCCCGATCTTGATACCATTCTCGACGTGCTCGCCCATGGTAATGAGAGCTGAGAACGTCCCAGACATACCGCTGACTAGCTTTTCATAGTAGGTTCCTGGGAGGGTAGCAACAAACATCTGCACGAGCTCGCGCTCAACCATCGGCGGTTGAACCCGAGCAGCCAACTCACGCCACCGCTGGGCGTACTCCTTAAATCCTTCATTATTTCTCTGCGAAAGGTTCTGGAGCTGGACTCGGTTTGGGGCCAAGTCGCTATTGTAATGATAGTGGAGGACAAACGCTTCAGCGAGATCTTTCCATGTGCACACGGTAGTGGGCTCCAAACCCATGTACCACTCGAGGGATGGTCCAGAAAGACTATCTTGGAAGAAGTGCATCAGCAACTTCTCATCGTCGGAATAGGCAGACATCTTTCTATAGTACGATCGCAGGTGGACACGAGGGCAAGTAGTACCCTTATACTTCTCAAAGACAGGCACCTTGAACTTAGGAGGTGTAACACCCCACTTCCCAAAATCATCTAAATTAATAAACATTATAAATAAACAAAATCAGAATTCCAATTCTCCCAAGTGGGATATCACATAAAAACAACGTTTCCTTATAAAAAGGTTTTTCTCCAAATACAGCGGAATGTTAAATAATAAAATTCAATAAAAGTTTGATACATTCACAGGGAAATAAAATATAAGTTCAACATAAAACAAATAAAAACGCCCAAGTCCCGTGCTACGTATCAGAGCATCCTAGACTCGACAATCACACCAATATCCAAGCTAGCTAAGCACCTGGATTATCTGTACTTCCGAAGAAGCACAAACCACAACAACAACAAAGGGGTGAGAAAACATGATCAAAAATATAATGGTAATGTAATACATGTAAATAAGGTAGTACAACACACCAACACACCAATATTCACCCCAACAACACAATATAACGAACCTACTGTTCAAATTACAATATAACGTATTATAATGCATTTATGCAACTCACACCATGCATGCGGTACCGAATCATTGGTTCATTCAATCGAACCCACCATTCTCCCCAAAGGAGTACAGGTGAATCACTTACGCTCCATCTGAGACATGATTCAACCCCACCATTCTCCACAAAGGAGTACGGACAGATCACTTACGCTCCATCCGAGACATGATCCATCCCACCAAGACACCATGATATGCACACACCAATGCATAACTATTATGTGCAGGCACACTAAGTGCACACGATCCACCTGATCGTATCATTATACATCACATATATATGCATAGATATAACATGCACCAACACCATATAAATCAATCAGTTAGTAAACAAGTTCATATTCTATCACCATGATACAAACACATCCCACTACTCGGGGATACACGATCCTACTGATCACTACATACATATACATCAACTAATTGTCCACCAGTCATATTACGGGAAACACGCACTATCACCAAGTACACAAGTTAGTTCCCACACTCATCATTCTTACAGTGCATCAAGGTCAAAGGGATCACACAAGCCCAAGTTCAAGGCCAAAACATCACAAAAATCACATTCTGGTTCTGCTACGTTCGCTGGCATTCGCCAGGCGAACCTGCTGGCGAAGCCCTCATTTCACTATCGTGCACTCGCCAGGCGAACCTTCATTCGCCAGGCGAACCTTCGCTAGCCACATTCGCCAGGCGAAGTTCCTACCCTTTAGGTCTGGGACTTAATTCTGAATTATTCGCTGCCACTCGCCTCAGCTCGCCAGGCGAACACTCGCCTCCCTTCGCCAGGCGAAGCTTCGCCAACACTCGCCAGGCGAAGCCTAGCGAATGCTGCGATTTACCAATTTTTCTGACAGTTCTGCAGATTGCTATCTAGGCCAATTAACTCTAATCTCCTATCCCAATTCACACCTTAACATCAGTACCAACATTACACGTAATTCAGCCTAAATGATTCCTAATCCCAATCCCAAAATCATCACTTAGGCACTTTATTGATACATCAAAATCCCTACAGAATTTCCCTACAAACCGTAAAATCACCTATATGCCAAATTGGCCAAAAACAACAATTCATCAACGTTTAATATCCAACCATCAACAATCAACAACAATCACCACATATAATACAGAAAATCATATATCGATCAATCTCCTACGGGGTTAAGGACTCCCCACTACCCTATACATGTATATACCATTCCCAATCAAATTTCTCCCCCTTACCTTGTTAATCGGTTGATCGATGAAAGAACCCTCCAAGGTTTGGCCAATTCTGATTTTCCCCCGTTCCTTCGTTCTTCGCTCCCTTTTCCGTTCTTCTCACTTCTCTCCTTTTTATCGTTCTTTTTCCACTTTCTCTAACTTCTCACAATGTATCGTAAAACTACTAACCCCTCACATTCTCTATTTTAATTCTCTAATCCCAATAATAATAATAACTTAATAATAATAATAATAACTTAATAAAATAATAATAATAATAATAATATTATTATCTCACCAAAATAATAATAATATTAATAACAATAGTAACTATAATAAATATAATAATAATAATAATAATATTCCCACCAATATTAATATTATACACTATATTATTATATTTCACCAAAACACCACCAATAATCCTCCCACATTAGGGACACCCACCAAACATCACCAAATACATCCCCACCAAAGGGCACACCAACACATAATATTTAAAATAATAATAAAATGACTAAATAATTAAAATGGGTGTTACAACTCTCCCCCACTTTAATTATTTTCGTCCTCGAAAATTACCTGATGGAAATAGCTTCGGATACGCTTCTCGCATCCTGCTTTCCAACTCCCAGGTCACACTGCCTCCTGCAGCACCTCCCCAAGCTACCTTCACCAAAGGTATCTCTTTCCCTCGGAGCTGTTTCATCTTACGGTCCTCGATCCTCAACGGCATCGTCTCAACAGTAAGATTCTCCCGAACCTGAACATCATCTCTCTGAATAACATGAGATGGATCAGAAACATACTTTCGCAATTGCGACACATGAAACACATCATGTAAGTTTGACAACTCAGGCGGCAACGCCACCCTATAAACCACATCACCAATTCTCTGTAAAATCTCATAGGGTCCAATGAACTTAGGATCCATCTTCTTGGACTTCAATGCACGACCCACACCAGTCATCGGATTAACTCTTAGGAATACGTGATCACCTACACAGAATTCCAACTCTTTCCTCCGATTATCATGATAGCTTTTCTGCCTACTCTGAGACACTTTCAATTTCTCACGAATCATTTGAATTGTCTCAGTAGTCTGCTGTACAATTTCTGGCCCAAGCACCATATTCTCACCAGTTTCATACCAACACAGAGGAGTCCTACACCTCCTCCCATACAAAGCTTCAAACGGTGCCATTCCAATACTCGAATGGTAACTGTTATTGTACGTGAACTCAATCAATGGTAATTGAGTATCCCACGTACCACCCTTTTCTAACACACAAGCTCTCAACAAATCTTCAAGCGACTGAATAGTCCTCTCCGACTGACCATCAGTTTGCGGATGATAAGCTGAACTCAATTTCAACTTAGTTCCCAAAGCTTCCTGCAAGCTCTTCCAAAATTCCGAAGTAAACCGTGGATCTCTATCCGACACAATACTGGACGGAACACCATGCAACTTCACAATTACCCGAATGTAAATATCCGCCAGCTTCGTTAACGGAAAACTAATATTGAGCGGCACAAAGTGTGCAGACTTCGTCAATCGATCCACAATCACCCATATAGCATCAAAACCTCTCGCCGTATTCGGCAAACCTGTCACAAAATCCATGGTAATGCAATCCCATTTCCAAACCGGAATCTCTAATGGTTGCATAAATCCAGAAGGTCTCTGGTGTTCCACCTTCGACTTCTGACACGTCAAACAGGCATACACAAATTGAGCTATGTCTCTTTTCATACCAGACCACCAAAATAATTTCTTCAAATCATGATACATTTTCGTAGCTCCCGGATGAATACTCAGGCTACTACGATGTCCTTCGCTCAAAATTGACTTTTTCAATTCTTCATCATCTGATACACAAATCCTGCCTCTAAATCTCAACACACATGTACTATCCAATTTAAAGTCACTATCGGAGTCACTCCCTACTCCAGGCATCAAATCTACCAATTTCACATCCAACTTCTGATTTTCTCTAATCATATCAAAGAAGTCATTATTTACCTGCAACATACCCAACATTACACTATCTGCAGTAGTCTCACAAACCATGCTCAAATCTCTAAACTGTTCAATTAACTCAATTTCTTTCACCATCAGAGCTGCCATATGAATTGCTTTCCTACTCAAAGCATCTGCCACTACATTGGCCTTTCTGGATGATAACTCAAACTGAAGTCATACTCCTTCAAGAATTCCAACCATCTTCTCTGCCTCATATTCAGCTCTTTCTGATAAAACAGGTATCTCAGACTCTTATGATCACTAAACACTTCAAATCTTGAACCATATAAATAGTGTCTCCAAATTTTCAACACAAAAACAACCGCAGCTAATTCAAGATCATGAGTCGGATAATTTCGCTCATGCACTCTCAATTGCCGCGATGCATATGCTACTACTTTACCATTCTGCATCAGAACCCCGCCTAATCCCATCTTAGACGCATCACAGTACACCATAAACGGTTCACTCGGAGTCGGTAACACTAACACCGGTGCCGTAGTCAATCTCTTTTTCAACTCTTCAAAACTTTCTTCACAAGCAGCATCCCATACAAAAACTTGGTTCTTTCTCGTCAACTGAGTTAATGGCAACGCCAAATTAGAGAACCCTTCAATAAACCTGCGGTAATAACCGGCTAACCCCAAAAAGCTTCTAATCTCTGTCGCTGTCTTCGGCGGTTCCCACTGCAATACTGCACTTACTTTTGACGGATCCACCGCTATTCCATCTTCAGATATTACATGCCCCAAGAAACTTACTTTCTTCAACCAAAAGTCACACTTTGACAGTTTAGCAAATAATTTATTTTCCTTCAACACTTGCAAGGCAATTCTCAGATGTCCTGCATGCTCTTCATCAGATTTAGAATAAATTAATATAACATCAATAAACACTACAATGAACTGATCCAAGTAAGAATGGAAAATTCTATTCATATACTCCATAAATACTCCCGGTGCATTAGTCACTCCAAACGGCATTACAGCATATTCGTAATGTCCATATCGAGTCCTAAAGGCAGTCTTCTGAATATCACCTTCTTTTACTCTCATCTGATGTTAACCCGATCTTAAGTCGATCTTACTAAATACACGAGCTCCCACCAGCTGGTCCATCAAATCATAAATCCTAGGTAGAGGATACTTATTCTTAATAGTCACTTTATTCAATTGACGGTAATCGATGCACAGACGCATACTACCATCCTTCTTCTTCACCAACAACACTGGAGCTCCCCACGGCGATACACTTGGTCTAATAAACTTTCTATCCAACAATTCTCCAATCTGAGACTTCAACTCAGCCAATTCCACTGCAGACATCCTGTACGGAGCCATAGAAATAGGTCTCGTACCAGGAACAAGATCAATACCAAATTCTACTTCTCGCGTCGGAGGCAATTCCGTAATGTCGTCAGGAAACACTTCTGGAAATTCATTCACCACTGCTAATTCCTCCATTGGCACTTTGTTATCCATCGATAAAGTTGCAAATAAAGCAAACACTCTAGTTTCATCTTCCAACAAGGCCCTCAATTCTTTATTAGACAAAGAACTTGCCACAACTTCCTCTTCAGGGGTCAGGAACAACAATTCCTTCCGAAAACAATCGATGTAGACTCGGTTGAACTCTAACTAGTTCATACCCAGAATAACATCCAACTTACCAAGTGGTAGACAAATCAGATCCACTCCAAATTCTCTACCGAAAATAGTCAGCGGACACTTCAGGCATACCAAAGAAGTAGTCACTGAACCTATAGAGGGTGTCTCAATAGTCATCTGTATCTCCAGAGTGGATGGCACCAAACCTATCCTCTCCACACAATCTACAGAAATAAACGAGTGCGTTGCACCCGTATCAATAATAGCAATCAAAGGAATATTATTGATAATACAAGTACCTCTGATCACACGCTCATCACTGGCAGCTTGAGTTCCTGCCAAGGCAAACACTTTTCCACCAGCCAGAGACGTTTGAAGCTTCTTCGGCTTCTCACAATGTGTACTGATATGACCCTTCTCACCACAGTTATAACAGGTCGGCATAGTTGCTCTGCAATCAGCTATCACATGACCTGGTTTCCCACACTTAAAACATTTCTTGGCCTCATTAGGACAATCATTAGCACGGTGTCCCATACCACCGCACCGAAAACATTTCCCTTCAGCAGATGCTCTCCCATCTCTAGGCTTCTTATCAACAACAACTTTACGTTTTCCCTTATCAGCAGCAACACTATAAGGAGTACCACTAAACCTCTGCTTACCCTTACAGTCATTAACAGCTTTGTAGTGCGCAATCCTTGCTCGGTTATCATTATCATAGATTCTGCTCCTGCATACCAGCTCAAGATAGCTCCTGATCTTCTGACAAGCAATCCCCAACTTAATCTCTGGACGCGGTCCATTCTCAAACTTTAAGCACTTAGAGGTCATTGCCCCTTCCACATTATAGTGGGGACAATACTGCACCAGCTCCTCAAACATGGCAGCATATTCTGCTACAGTCATGCTACCCTGTTTCAGCTCTAAGAATTCAATTTCCTTAGCGCTTCAGATATCTTCCGGGAAATACTTCTCCAGAAAACCTTTCCGAACCACCTCCCAAGTAATGGTAGTTCCAGCAGCTTCCAACCTTTGGCGACTATTGTCCCACCAGGCTTCAGCTTCACCCTCCAGCATGTGAGTACCAAACCTCACCTTTTGTTCATCGCTACATTCCATAGTCCTGAAGATCTTTTCAATTGCCTTCAGCCACTTCTGAGCAACTTCAGGGTCCAGAATTCCTCCTTCAAATGTTGGCGGCTTGTTGCTCCGAAACTGCTCCAAACTCCTGAATTGGGCATCTGCAGTTTGATTCTGATTAGCAACCGCCTGCGCCATTGCTTGCATAGCAGCAGCCAATGCAGCATCGTTCCTTCCTGCCATACTGCTCAAAATAACAACACCAGCTTTTAAAGATATTCAACTCCATCCATAAGGACAGACTCAACTCGACTCAACAACACTGGCCGGACGGACCGACCTGCTCTGATACCAATTGTAACACCCCACTTCCCAAAATCATCTAAATTAATAAACATTATAAATAAACAAAATCAGAGTTCCAATTCTCCCAAGTGGGATATCACATAAAAACAACGTTTCCTTATAAAAAGGTTTTTCTCCAAATACAGCGGAATGTTAAATAATAAAATTCAATAAAAGTTTGATACGTTCACAGGGAAATAAAATATAAGTTCAACATAAAACAAATAAAAACGCCCAAGTCTCGTGCTACGTATCAGAGCATCCTAGACTCGACAATCACACCAATATCCAAGCTAGCTAAGCACCTGGATTATCTGTACTTCCGAAGAAGCACAGACCACAACAACAACAAAGGGGTGAGAAAACATGATCAAAAATATAATGGTAATGTAATACATGTAAATAAGGTAGTACAACACACCAACACACCAATATTCACCCCAACAACATAATATAACAAACCTACTGTTCAAATTACAATATAACGTATTATAATGCATTTATGCAACTCACACCATGCATGCGGTACCGACTCATTGGTTCATTCAATCGAACCCACCATTCTCCACAAAGGAGTACAGGTGAATCACTTACGCTCCATCCGAGACATGATTCAACCCCACCATTCTCCACAAAGGAGTACGGGTGAATCACTTACGCTCCATCCGAGACATGATTCAACCCCACTATTCTCCACAAAGGAGTACGGACAGATCACTTACGCTCCATCCGAGACATGATCCATCCCACCAAGACACCATGATATGCACACACCAATGCATAACTATTATGTGCAGACACACTAAGTGCACACGATCCACCTGATCGTATCATTATACATCACATATATATGCATAGATATAACATGCACCAACACCATATAAATCAATCAGTTAGTAAACAAGTTCATATTCTATCACCAAGATACAAACACATCCCACTACTCGAGGATACACGATCCTACTGATCACTACATACATATACATCAACTAATTGTCCACCAGTCATATTACGGGAAACACGCACTATCACCAAGTACACAAGTTAGTTCCCACACTCATCATTCTTACAGTGCATCAAGGCCAAAGGGATCACACAAGCCCAAGCTCAAGGCCAAAACATCACAAAAATCACATTTTGGTTCTGCTACGTTCGCTGGCATTCGCCAGGCGAACCTGCTGGCAAAGCCCTCATTTCACTATCGTGCACTCACCAGGCGAACCTTCATTCGCCAGGCGAACCTTCGCTAGCCACATTCGCCAGGCGAAGTTCCTACCCTTTAGGCCTGGGACTTAATTCTGAATTATTCGCTGCCACTCGCCTCAGCTCGCCAGGCGAACACTCGCCTCCCTTCGCCAACACTCGCCAGGCGAAGCCCGGCGAATGCTGCGATTTACCAATTTTTCTGACAGTTCTACAGATTGCTATCTAGGCCAATTAACTCTAATCTCCTATCCCAATTCACACCTTAACATCAGTACCAACATTACACGTAATTCAGCCTAAATGATTCCTAATCCCAATCCCAAAATCATCACTTAGGCACTTTATTGATACATCAAAATCCCTACAGAATTTCCCTACAAACCGTAAAATCACCTATATGCCAAAAATTGGCCAAAAACAACAATTCATCAACGTTTAATATCCAACCATCAACAATCAACAACAATCACCACATATAATACAGAAAATCATATATCGATCAATCTCCTACGGGGTTAAGGACTCCCCACTACCCTATACATGTATATACCATTCCCAATCAAATTTCTCCCCCCTTACCTTGTTAATCGGTTGATCAATGAAAGAACCCTCCAAGGTTTGGCCAATTCTGATTTTCCCCCGTTCCTTCGTTCTTCGCTCCCTTTTCCGTTCTTCTCACTTCTCTCCTTTTTATCGTTCTTTTTCCACTTTCTCTAACTTCTCACAATGTATCGTAAAACTACTAACCCCTCACATTCTCTATTTTAATTCTCTAATCCCAATAATAATAATAACTTAATAATAATAATAATAACTTAATAAAATAATAATAATAATAATAATAATAATAATATTATCTCACCAAAATAATAATAATATTAATAACAATAGTAACTATAATAAATATAAAAATAATAATAATAATATTCCCACCAATATTAATATTATACACTATATTATTATATTTCACCAAAACACCACCAATAATCCTCCCACATTAGGGACACCCACCAAACATCACCAAATACACCCCCACCAAAGGGCACACCAACACATAATATTTAAAATAATAATAAAATGACTAAATAATTAAAATGGGTGTTACAAGAAGTACCTTGAAATCAGCAATTAACCCCAGCTTGGACATATCAACGCCCAACGCATTCTGATTCTTAATGTCTCTCATTTTATCTTGCAGTGCTTTGAACCTGAGCCGAGCTTCAGCATTCAACTCCGCTTCTGCACCTCTTTGAGAAAATACATCATCCTGATGATCCTCAAGCCACGGTTGAGGCACCAACAAATTCCCGACGCCAGCATTGCCGTTGACCGGCCCGATGTTGACATTAGCTCCCAGACTACCATTGTCGATGCCCGCCGCATTGAGTCCGATATTGGCCATCACATTGCCATTAGCACTGCCGTTGCCCCCGGCAACAGGAACAACATTCTGCGGAGTATCCACTGGTGGAGGAGTAGGCACAACCCCGCCATGAAGTATGTCGTTACTATCAACCCTGGAGATCAAAGGTTGAACCAAAGTCCGGAGCTGGTCCTGACCATTAGCGACTACCTGCATCAGTTCCATAAAATGATCCATCCGTTCACGGAGCTCTTGGACATCTGACTGCACTTGATCCATGATCCTTGTCTGATTAGCTCGAGTTGAATAACGGTGAATGAGTCTCTGATCAATCCTGGAATCCCCGGGAACAGTCTGAGACCTGTGAACCTGAAAAAAACCTGCAAACACTAAAGGTTAGGAAAAACAACAAAATGTACGCCATGCAAATGCTTCATGCAGATGCATGCGTGTGTCTGTGTGCTTGGGAGACTTCCCCCGATCCTAGTGCCTTGGTGCCAGTGCTGATAATAATAATAATAATAAGAAGAAGTCTGAGCCCAATCATGGAAACATCAATCTCATATATATAAGGAAAGGCCTATCAAGGCAGTACATAGCATCAGCGAGTACAAAACAAATCAACGGCGTGACCTCATCCAACAAGCCTGGTGATGGTCAGCATACAGCAAAGATCAAAACAAAAGGAATACAACTAGTCAAGTACGGCCACGGGCGCGATACTCTGCTAATAACTCCTTTGTCTCTGGATGATCTGGTGAAGTGAGCAACCCCTCGACGAGTAGTTCCATCTGCACAATAGTATGCTGAAGTCCCTGAACTGAACTTTCCCATGCTCCTTCGCCGAAGCAATCTTCTAGTTTCCTCTTTTTTGACTCAAACTTCAGCTTGCACTCCTTCAGGTTGGCAATGGCTTTGTTGAGTTGGCCTTCGGCGGCGTACCTGCGGGCGGTTTCTTCATCAAACCTTCGCTCACTGTCCTTCACCTCGGCTTCCAGCTTAGAGATCTGCAGCATCAGCTTATCATCTCGCTCCTTCCCGGTGGCCAGGGAAGTCTTCCAGTGCTGGTCGAACTTAGATATCCTCCGGTATGCCTCGTCCAAATGCTGCTTCTTCGTAGCTAATACGTCATTAACAGCCCTGAAGTCTTGACCCAAGCGTTCACGATCAGCTATCTGCTTTGCCAAGTCTGTACCCAGTTGGTTCACCAACTCTGTCTGCTTTTTGAAAGCATGCACGACCTCGTTCCTTTCACTTCGAAGCTGAGCTAACTCCTTCTCCAGTTCTGTGTTCGCCCGCTTTAATTCATCCCGCTCAGCTAATACCTGGTTATTCTGATGAATGGACACAGTAATAGGCTCTTCGATTGGTGGAGGACTCTCTGGTCTGGCATGAGGAAATGGCATCCCTATAGCGTTGGCCCTGGCTCTGATCCAAGCTGAATAAGGAGGGTAGGCTTGACTGTTGCTCTTTCCCAACAAAGGCTTTCCTCTCTTACTGATACTGTTCCACGCACGCTGAAGCTTGGACAACAAATCCCCTTCTAAAGTACCCGTGAGGTACAGAGATTCCTATTCCTCTTCCTCCTTCGGCGGAGTCCTCAAAGCATACGCGAATTGTCGAACCAGCAACGACGGATTGTAGTTTATGCAACCCTTCCTACCTATCAGAGGTACATTAGGAAACCCACTACAACTGAAGATCACCTCAGTACCTAACCTGTCTCTGTCGAACCAGTCGATATCTTCTGCAGACAAACTCATTAGACGCTCAGGCCACTCAGTTGTGGCTGCAGACAAGGCAAAAGGACCCCTCTTGGGCAGATGGCTATCAAGCCATTTGTACAGCAAAGGTACGCAGCATGAGACATTCTTCCCTCTCCGGTTTTCATTCTTGTAGTGGACTGAGTGATAGACATCTCCGATCAAAGTAGGGACTGGGTTCCCTGAGGCAAAGATGTGAAACGCATCAAAGTCTACAAAATCAAGCATGTTGGGGAACATGATAATGCCATATATGCACAAAGCGAGGATGGCATTGAACGCGTCCCAACATCTGTCCTTAGCACACTGCTGAGCCTTAGCTACCAGAAACTGCAAGGAAAACCCAGGAACCTTGTTCCAACTAGTCACTACTAACTCTGAGGCGTCCAAATGAAGTGAAGAAACTAAACCAGCCAGATCAGGCTCAGCATCCATATGGACAAAAGGCATCTGCTTTTTGATAGGCACACCCAGCAAATCAGCATACTCTTCCAGCGTCGGCGCGAGAACAAAGTCCTGAAAAGTGAAACATCTCAGTGGAGGGTCATAGAATTGCAACAGAGCATGCAACCCGTTCAACTCGAACGTAGAAGGCTTGCAAACCAGACTGAGCAACCGGCCATAAGACTTTCTGAATTCATCCTTCACAGAATCACCTGCTAGAGCTATCAAACCAATTAACTTCGACACATCAGGGGTCGAGAACTTGTAGGCAACGGTCTTCCTGAGAGAGGCCATAACAATACAATAGGAGGCAAGAAATCCCGGATCGGGGAAACGGTACCTGCAACACAGACACACGTTAATGAAATGCAAATGTCGTGCAAACTAATGCAAAAATGCAGTCATGCAATAACATATCCAGGTAACTGCTGTTGTGGAGACTCTATATCAACAATCACTGATGAGAAGAAAACCCCAGTGTAAGACCACTGATCTGATCTGCTAAGAACAACCATCTGATAGGACCACATACACAGGATCATAATTCTGCTCTGTCGAGAACAAATGTCTGATAATAAGGACCTCGGATGTATGATCAAGAAATATCTGCTGATGAAGTCTTCAGACCCCAAATTAAAAATCTGCCCTATCAAGAACAAATATACAGCTGCTGATGAGATCTTCAGACCCCGCTCAAAAATCTGCTCTATCAAGAACAAACAACATCTGCTGATGAGATCTTCAGACCCCACTCAAAATCTGCTCTATTAAGAACAAACAACTGATGACAATACTCTGATCAAAACCTGCTCTATCAAGAACAGACATACACCCGATGATAAGATCCTCTGATCAAATCCTGCTCTATCAAGAACAGACATACTGCAACTGAGAACCCTGGTACACCCATAACTGATTCACTGTCAAGAAAACCAGGTAGTCTGAAGGTCAAAGTTTCCTGCAATAAACCCAATCCCTCTCACAGGTATGGACCTAAACTGACTCAAGGTACGACATCCTATGCGTTCATCAGCGTCACAGACTTTCAAGAGGGGTGATACGATACCCAGAAGGTGTGGCATCACCAGCTCATGAAGAGGCCTCACTTAGCTGAATCACAAATGATCGGTCCCCAGAGTCGACAATCCACCAAACCAACAACCGTCTCAACCCAAAGGGTTGAAAGTGAAGCCAACCGGATGAACCTCGTTTGAGCATGGATTTCATGAGACACTAGTGCCTGCAAAGCAAGCACGCGCCCACTAATTTCCACTCTAAGTCTATAGTGCACTCAAGCCTGGGTCTGGCTTCTCACTCATCAGAACTCCCATCACACAACAGCACAAATAATCATATTATACTGAAAATAAAATGCGGGAAATAAAGTGCGAGAAGTAAAAAAATGTGATAAATAAACGCAACCCAACAAGTAATCACACAAACGGTAGGATTGACTCTCGCAGGGAACCGTTGGAGTCCCCAGCAGAGTCGCCAGCTGTCGCTTTCGCGAAAATAAGGTGTCGGCATGACAGAAGAGTCTCCACCTTTCGTTGTTTATCCCTCAGAGCGGGAAAGGAAACGATCGGAAAAACCTGACGAATAAGGGTAAGACAAGGTCATCGCAACCATTGTCTGGGTTCGGGAGTCGGTTACGCAAGGGGAAGGTATTAGCACCCCTCACGTCCGTCGTACTCGACGGGATCCTCGCTTGTTAGTTTACTTGGACGGGTTGGTTTTATTCTATCTACTATCAAGGCTAGATGAAAAAGAGGAGAAAAATGACTCGGCAAAGCGTCGCGCTTTATGCCTACGTATTCTCATCAGAGAATGAGAAATCAGAGTCAACGTAGTTCGGCCTACGAAGGGTTATGAGGGAAGGTAGCTCGCCAAGACTTCGCCATCTTGTGCCTACGTACTCTCAACAGGCATGAGAGATCAGAGCTCACGTAGTTCGGGAAACTACGGTTTATTTCCTGTTTTTACGAAAGAAGTGTTTTTTATTGTTTGCGATTTCAACCGCACTAGAGACTATGACCTGAGAGTGAATGCGTCGCATGTCACCCAAAGGGTACCATACTAAACATCCAGACTATGGAAAAGAAACTCTCCCACAATCCTTTCTCAGATAGCTTAAGGCTCGTAACGTACGAAAGAAATCATTCATGATTACTGTATCTTAAAAAAAATTTGAGATGAGAAGAGAACAGGCCCAACTAGGAGGGAGACTATCAAGTCCTACTGTTAACATGCCATGGATTCATCCTATGGTTAAGGTTTGAACAGCGAACTCCTAGATGTTGTCATGCATAGGTTTCAACCTAATAGTCTATCATTAAATCCTTATCAAAGGAAATGAGAGTCCTAAGGGATCATGTCAATGATACACCAAAACAGACAAAGCATCAGCTTAACAGTAAAATGCATGCAATGCAAGTGAGGGAGGAAATGTGTGTGGGGCTTCAGCCTCCACAAGCTCATCTCAACCTCAAGCCAGTCATGAAATAACAGCAATCATACTGAAATATAAACAACATGCTATCAAGCAATAAACAGTAAACTGCAATCATACAGATAAAATGAAATGAAATGCCATCAGGCAAACAAACCACATGGGCAAGGGAGCTGGGCTCTACCGAATACCCGCAGGCAAAGCCACGCAATAACAATACAAGCAGAGGGAGCAACTCAACCTCTAATGCAATCATGCTCCTAGATTCTACCTATTCTAGATGAACTTATCCTAATGCAACAGACAAGTCAAGCAAAACACACAATACAGAAAAGAAAACAGAAGAAAGCCTCAGCTCCTCCAGCAGCAACTCAGTCTTCAGACTTCATTCACTTGACAAACATCAGTTTGCTCTTCCAGGTTTCAACCCTACAACATGAGTTTCAACTCATCTTCTCCCCTTAAGCTTCAGCTTCTTGATCAGCTCTACCTTCAGGCTTCACCATCTTCAGGGATCTTCAAGTATCAACTTGATCTTCATGCTCTTCAAGCTTCAGCTAGAATGGCAGTTTTCAAGGATTCATCCTCTTCAATAATCTTCAATGAAGTCTTCATCTTCATGCTCAAGGTCTGACATCTCTCAAGAATAATCAAAACCAGAGAAAATCACTTACTGAATAAGCTGGAGGATATTGAACTGCTTATTTGATCACCAAAGGTGACCTATAAGGGTTCAATATCAAGGGACTGGTTCCCTCAAAAGTTCTACCTCCTAGGTATAGCACTTATCCCTCCAAAGGAGAGAGGTGTATACCAGGGAAGGACTTTGAATCATAGGGAGGAATGGAGGTGAATGATACCATCCATGTTTGAGAAAGAAATTATCTACATCTAAGCTCTCCCTAATCCTAACCCTAAAACAAAACAAAAAGAAGAAGAACAAGCTCTCAAGCTCTTCCAAGCCTCTTCAAGTCTTCAACCATGCTCCACAATGAGATACCAAGCTCCTCAAACCAAAGGAAAACTCCAAAGCAAAATAAACTACACAAACATACCCTAAAGGCAACACAAACAATCATTCAATTCAAAAATCAACCAAAAATAGCATACTATTCTATTAAATCCTAATATAAATGCTAGGGGATCTACATAACTACCCCTAAGTCCCATATACTCCCCATAGACTAAATTGCCCTACAAAACCCTAAATCTAAAGTTGTTATTGCCCTATGTTGGAGTTTTAAACTAATTCTACACTACCTAGAACTAGCTAATCAAAACTACCGTAAAAATTGTTACAAAAATATGGCATTAATTCAGGGGGAACCTAAAACATTCATCTAATTATCCTAAAAAGATTGAATTAAAAATCCTAAGGGAACTACCCTAATTAAATTCTACAAGATCAACATATCAACTAAAAGAATTAAAAAAAAGCAATTAAAAGTATAAATGTGCAAAAAATATAAAAATGAAATAAAATGGCTATTTTATGGTTTTATATTTTTCTAGACAGAAAATGGAAAATGGGAAAAAAAAGTCCCATTAAAAAATATTCATTTTTCATTTTAATATGATTTTTTAAAGATTAAGGAAATTTGGAGAAAAAATTAAATGGAAATGATGAGGTGGGTGCAAGAAGTACTAATATCCAGTTATTATGATTTGGGCCCAGCATATGGGGGGTGCGAATAGCGAGGCGCGCCTGGCCCATTGGAATTCAGAAAATCAAAATAAAATGAAAAGAAAAGATTAACAACGCGGTGCAAATAGCATGTAATTATAGTGTAAAACGGAACTGGGCCTGCATGGGGGGTGGGAATAACAAATGAGCACAAAGCCCAACAGGTACATTAAGTGAAACGCCGCGTTTCACTTGGTGGAAGATTTCCCTCCATTTCGTTATTGAATCCTGGCCGTTAGATGGTTTTTTGGTCAAGTGGTCTGCGCACGATCCAACGACGATTCCATCGTCTTCTTCCTTTGGACAACTAGGGTTTCAGAATCCATGAGAATACAAGCTCCATGCATCATTCTTCCATCCTCTCGTTCTCCCTCATCTCTCCACCAAATTACACGATTTAAGAACCAATCTTGGCCTATTTTTCACGTAGATTCCAACTGTGCCATTGGTTTGTATTGAAACACCATAAATCATGCAAACCGAATAGTGTAACTCCATAGATTCAAAATTTCATCAGTTTTTGACCTTCGCCAAACTCAACACTCTTTATATAGAAATGATCCTTATGTCATACTCATCAAAACCAGCCACATATATTGCATTATCATCCATTAAAACACTCATTCTAGCTCCATCAAGAATTAACCACCATGAATGAAACCTCACCAATTGGTCTTAAACTCATCCAAATGAACCACCTAATTGTCTCTAATGGTTTTACAATAAAAATTCGTCCTAGCCATGCCTAGAATAGGGTGTAGGAACAATTTTGCATACCTTGCTCTTGGATATGGTAGGTGCAGAAATTCTCCAAATCAAGCCTTGTAGATCCTCAAGAACAGTCCTTAAGTGATGAATACTCTTCTGCTCGCACAAGATTTGATGGAAATGGCTTGTATCTCAAGATCCAATGCCTTTTGCTCCCTTGCAATTTCACATGGAACTCCTTCAATTCTTCATCAATGGAACCTCAAGCTAGCATGAACACACTCAGGGATGTTTGTGTAGATGATTTATGAAGAAAAATGGAAAGGTAATGAAGAGAAAAATGAAGATTCAATGTGATTGGCAAAATGGAGTTTTTGGATTCAATCTCTATTCTCTACCACCATTAACATCAACTATCACCAACCTCTCACCAATGTAATTCATACTCAATATATAGACTGATTTAGAAAGGTCTAGAACCATCTAGATCAATCTAGTAAGAACTTAAAGTTTCATGACATGGTAACTTGCATTTCCATTCTCACTACATGATATATCATGACAAAAACCCTCGTAACTTGGGTAAATAACTTGATTTTCTCCTTACATGATAATTAGGGTAAGATACTATGCTTAAACACCTTGTTTATTAAGCTTTTCCTTGTTTTGGTTTGGTACCCCATTATGCAAGCAACCAAATTACAAAGCAACCCTAAGATTCAAGCCTCAAATCAAAATTGTGGCTGAACCATTGTTCTCAAAATGTCCTTTGGAGTCAAAATGACCTATCATATGACATGGTTTGGATTTAGAACTTGGATTTTATGATTTTCCATTTCACTTGAATTAACTTATACCTCATTTTTAGGCCATTTTTATCACTTTTTGATATGAGCCTTTCCAACATCTCATGACCACCCTAATAGCCTTAAAACATCATTCTAAGTAACTTTGATGTTGAAGATTTTTCCATTTGAAGCTTGGAAGTAGGAGATATGGCCATATGCTTGAAATGACCTATAACTTCTAAATGACCAAAATGCCCTTGGCTTGTCAAAGCCATAAGTTGAGTTCTACAAATCCTATCAAGGACTCCTAGTACTCTATAGAAAGCTAAGAAGATTATCTTCAACATTCATGTTGACCAAGAGACCATAGGAATCATCCTACTAGGGCAAAAGTTGTCTGCAATTTGGGTGACTTTCAAGGACCTAAATTCACATACCTCAGATGACCTGTAATTTGTCAAAATCATAACTTGAGCTCTGCAAATCCTATCAAGGACTTCTACAACTTAAATTAAAACTAAGGACAATCTCTACAACATTAATGTTGTGGGGAAGATGAGATAACAATCACATCTTGATCTAAAACTGCCTGGAAGATAGGGATCAAACTAGGGGATTTTACACTGTCAATCCTTAGAAACCCTAGCTTGAAACTTCTCAAACTCCTCAATCATGATGAGTTGGTCTAGGAATAATCCTTATAGTATCTCAATACATCATTCCATTATCACATGGCTCTTGGATTAGGTCTCAACCTTCTCCAAATCTTCAGTTGACCTAGGGTTGACCCAGTCAAACCCTAATTCTACCATTCATGGCTGAATCTTCTGAATTCTTGCATAATGACCTCTCTGGGCTTCATGATGGCTTTCAAGACATATCGTAGGCTTTCTCAAATCTTCAAGTTCATCCTCATAGTCTCAGAATCATCTGAGGAGCACCCACAACTCTCAAGTTATGAGACACACAGCCTTGGTTTCAACCAATTCCTCTGAGGACCTCTTGAACTTTCTTATAAAGGTATCAACCTTTAAACACTTGATGGGTAAATAAATGTTGGTCAAATTTTAGGGTGCAACACCATGTCAGGCCTTGTCCATCTCAACTTCTGCTTGACTGGCGAGCATTCTTCTCTGAGAGGTAATCGGTTTACCACAATATTTGTATCCATCCCAGACATGTCTTGGTAATACCAAGCGAAGATATCTCTATACTCACGGAGCATTTCAACCAATCTTCTCTTGACACTATCTTCCAATTCAGCCCCTACTTTAACCTCTTTCTTATCATCCTCGGTGCCTAGATTAATAATCTCAATGTCCTCCTGATGAGGTATAATGACCATTTCCTCCTGCTTGAGAAGCCTGGCTAACTCTTCGGGTAGTTCACAGTCTTCGTCAGTCTCATCTTCAGCTTGATAAATGGGATTACCAAAGTCATACGAAGTCATAACTGAACCTAAATCAATGGCATCTGATAGAAAAGACCTGCATGAGGATGTTATGTTTATTATGCGATGCAACAGACAAAACACATTGCCATTTTTCTGTCAAGTATAAATGCAAAACCAAAACAAGAAAAACAGGGATCACAAAATTTAAATGCGAAACGTCTTTTATTTAATGATAAATTGCAAATAACAAGAAGGCCCAACAAATGGGTCACTACGTCTTCGGCAGAATGCAGGACTGAACATAATTAAAACAATGAACATTACTCTGCAGCAGTAACATGAATGACTTCTTCGGTAGTCCAGTTGCACAGCTTCTGTTCGGGAGTACATGGACGAATCCAGGCATCCATATCGTAGTCACTGTCCCCTTCATCGTCTTCAATGACATTGATCCTGTCAAATATCACACCACTGCTGGTGAGCTGCACCGGTCCCCTGTATCTCGGAATTTGAGAAGAACTGGAAGGTTTGTATCCTAGGCCGAACTTGTCCTGCTTGACAGGAACATCAAGAACTTGGCCCCACTTCTGAGACGAGCCGGATTTTACAATAGCATGGGCTTCCTTGAGAGATGACATCGAAACCTCTGGGCCCTTGGCTTCTACAGGAGACTTCCCCTGAATCTGAACTGTTTCAAATGCCTGGCAGAGCGTTTCGTGGATCTCACCATCCACTTCCACGTATTTTAAGGACAACAGATGGCTAACAATAATGTCCTCTTCACCGCACACAGTGACTATCTTCCCTTCCACCATATATTTCACCTTTTGATGCAACTTTGAGGTAACTGCCCCAGCAGCATGTATCCAAGGTCGGCCAAGCAAATAATTGCATGTCGGCTGGATATCCATAATATAGAAAATTGCATCAAAGATCTCTGGCCCTATCTGAATAGGCAGCGTGATTTCTCCAAACACTGATCTCTTAGATCCATCGAAAGCCCTCACGACCAAATCACTTGGCGTGCACAACAAACCTTGAATGTCCAACTTCATTAATGCCTTCTTCGGAAGCACATTGAGGGATGGTCTTGTATCCACCAAGACAAGTGACATTAGAGATCCTCTACACTTCAAAGATATATGCAGAGTACGGTTAGGGTTCCTCCGGGCAGGAGTCAGATCCAAATCAGTAAAGCCGAGACAATTACCGGCATTCACATGAGCTACTACCCCCTTCAACTAATTAACAGAAATCTCTTGGGGTACATATGCTGCATTCAAAACTTTCAGTAAAGCGTTGCGATGCGCCTCAGAACTCATCAACAATGACAGGATAAAAAATTTCGAAGGAGTCTGATTCAAGTGATCCACAATTTTATAGTCACTCTTCCGAATTAATCTCATAAATTCCTCCGCATCCTTTGAAAGATCATCAGTAACAACCTGGGGTTGGACATTTTCTTCAAATACAGCCTTACGCTTACCCTTGTCATTCTTATCAGCAATAATCTACGGTGGAGAGAAGACCCTACCACTTCTGGTAATACCTCCGGCCCCCACTATATTCTCAACCGACAAACTTCCGCTTGCCGATTCTGTCCATTCTTGCTTTTGCCCGTTAAAGAACACCTCTCCCCCATGATTCCATGGGATAGCTCTAGTGCTCTCGTACGGCATGGGTCCTGGTACAGTAATGGTAATTGGAGCTTGCCTAGCAGGCGCTGAAATATTGATAGTCTGGTATGGAATGGAAATAGTGGCAACTTCGTTTTCGTCATTACTCACTTCATGCTCGAAATCTTCCTTCACGACTTTATCAAATTGCAAACAACCCTCATCAATCATTCTATGAATACTCTTCTTCAAAAGATCACAACCCTCCGGCTGCGCTTCACACTCTGAGCAGTCAGTAGAATAACCAGGAAATACCCCCTTCTTCAACAAAAAAGCCTTCGCAAAACCCAGTGGAGTCTTCAAATCTTCAACATCAGTTATCAGATTCAACTTCTCCCTATCAATAATGGCATTGGCTCCTACCACCCCATGATCAGGCATCAGGTTCTGAGTCACATTAGGCCTCTCATTGGTGAAATTGATAGCTTTGGAATCAAGCAAATCCTGTACTTTATGCTTGAAAGCTTTACAATGGTCAATATCATGGCTTGGGGCGCCAGAGTGCAACTCGCAATGAGCATTTGCATCGTAGCCAGGAGGCGGTGTACCCGTGAGAGGAGCCAAGGTCCTCTTTTGAACCAATTGTAACTGTAGCAACCGTTGTAACAATTGAAAATATGGTATAGGAGGATTCGTGAACTTTCTGTCAGGCATTCTGTGCCTAGCAGCATAAGGTCACAGAGCGTTGACTTGTTGCGGAGCTGCAGTCGGGATATCTACTATAGCAACTTGTTGATGCTGACGAGACTGAACTCTACCTTTACCCTTGTGAGAAATAGTGTTCGTGTCCCCTTCCCTCCTCTTAGGATTCGCTGAATATGGTTTCTTCGTTCCTCCCGAAGAGGATCCACCACCATTTGAAATCTTCCCAGACTTAATCCCACTTTGAATTCGCTCACCAGCAATTACCAAATCAAAAAACCCTGCAGACATGCAGCCTATCATCTTCTCAAAGTACACACCAGGTAGCGAGGCCATGAACAGGTCAATCAACTCCCTTTCAACCATAGGGGGTTGTACCCTTGCTGCTAAATCCCGCCACCTCTAGGCGTATTCCTTGAAGCTCTCAGTACTCTTCTAAGACAAGCTCTGCAATTATACCCTGTTTGGTGTCAGATTACTATTATATTGATAATGACGTACACAAGCCTCGGCTAATTCTTTCCAGCTACGAATATGGGTTCTCTCAAGCCCCATATACCATTCCAAAGAAGCCCCTGCCAGACTATCCTGGAAGAAATGCATTAGCAGCTTTTCATCACTAGAATAAGCAGTCATTGTCCTGAAGTACGCCCGAATATGTACTCTGGGACAAGTCGTCCCTTTGTACTTATCAAAATCGGGCACCTTGAATTTAGGAGGAATCTGAACCCCAGGAACCAAACCAAGATCAGACATATCCAGGCCCAAAGAGTTCTGATTCTCAAATGATTTCATTTTCTCCTCAATCAGTTTAAACCTTCGGTCAGTTTCAGTTGGTAAACCACCCTCCATATCTCGCATGGAGAACACAACATCCTGATTATCTTCCCAATGAGGCCCAGCAACCCCGTGAACAGCGCACACACTGCCATTACCAGCAATATTATCACTCACCCGCAGCTCCTCCGCTCGAAGGTACGACAACAATAGGAATACCCTGAGGAATATATCCACCAATCAGAGGATGAACAACACCAGCTCCTTCGTGCAAAACACCTTCTTCATCAACCCGTGCTATCAACGGCTGGACTAAAGTTCTTAACTATTCCTGTGCACTAGCAATATTCTACATTAGTTCCATGAATTAGGCCATGCGAGCCCTGACCTTCTACAATTCTTCCTGAACCTGATCCATCACCTTCTGCTGATTCCCTCGAGTAGAATACCTGTGGAAACTGAACTCCTCAATCCTGAACTGAAGAAAACCAAGCATAAATAAAAATACAAGGCCACCAAGAACAACCTGTGATGCAAATGAGAATGTAAGATGCAGAGTGCCAACATGTCTATGTATGCACAAGGAGATCTTCCCCCTTGATTCCGGTTTCAATAAGCAAGAGCAACAGAGATGGATAAGAACACCGCCATAAATCTCCTCACCTATCATGTAAAGCTGAAACAATACAACCAGATGAGAAAATATCCGCATACAAAGAGGTATTAATCTCATCCAACATCTCTAGTGATGATCAAGGTACAAAAGCAAAGGAAAATATAAAAGATAAAACTCCTAGTAGCCATGATCTCTACGCCACTCCTGAGACTCCTCAAGCATCTCCTTTGTGTCGGGATGGTCTAACCTCTCCATCAACTCTCGGATAAGGACATCCCTCCTGCGTATCACATCCCAGAGATAATGACAATGGTCCTCCCACGCATCTTCTCCAAAGGCATCCTCAAGCCTGGGTTTCTTCACCTCTGCCTGAATCTTGAACTCTTCAAGTGCTGACAAAGTCTCTTGGTATTTCTACTTGATCTTACTTCTGTGGAACGTTTCTAGCAATACCTCTCTCTCCTTAGCCTTGAATTGCGCCTTCAGCTTATCGACCTGAACACGAAGCTGGTCCTCCCTATTCTTGTTATCAGTCAAGGTAGCATTCCACTGCTCATTGAATTTGGATATCTTCAGATAGGATCTATCTAAATCCTCCTTCTTACTCTTCAGAACATCACAAGTGCTTTTCAGATCAAGGTCGACTTGCTTCCGTGCTTGTACCTGATCAGCAAGTTCTTCCTTCAACTTAGTAAGCAGTTATGCATTTGTCTTGGCCAAATACACAGCTTCACCCTTATCATGCTTTAGCTGACTGATTTCCTGCTTCAACTCTTCATTCTCTTTGTGCAGCTCTTCCTTCTTTGCCCAAAGCTTGGTATATCTCATGATATCAACGGTTGTAGGCGGCTTAATGACTAAGGGGTAAAATGGTGCTTCAACAGGAAACGACAACAATACCTCTTCAACCCTCTTCTGAATCCAATCGAACTATTGATCATAGGCTCTACAATCTCCTTTTCCTAAAGAAAGCTTTCCCTTCTTGTGAACTTTACCCCAAGCGTCCACGAATCGGTCTGAGATACAAGGATCAACTACACCTGTGAAGTAGAGAGATTCCTGAACTTCCTCTTCTTTCGGAGGTCCTTTCAAAGCATAACCGAATTGTCTCACAGCAAGAGAAGGATTATAATTGATACCGCCTTTCCTCCCTATCAAGGGCACATTAGGAAAGCTACCACAACTAAAGATAAGCTCATAACCCAGCAAGTCTCGATTGAACTAGACGATATTCTTCTCCGTTAAACCCATAAGCCTCTTCGACCATTCAGATGAGTTCACGGAATCCACAAAAGCTCTAGAGCGAGGAAAGTGATCAACAAACCACTTATGCAACAATGGTGCGCAACAAGAAACCATCTTTCCTCTTCTTTTCTCGTTCTTGTAATGCATCGAATGGTACAAGTCTCCTAGAAGAGTAGGTACGAGGTTCTTGGAAGCGAAGACATGAAAAGCATCAAAATCCACAAAGTCCGGTACATTAGGAAACAACACAATGCCATAGACACACAGAGCCAAGACAGCACTAAAAACCACCCAACAACCCTTTTCAGCATACTCTCGGGCTTTGTCGACCAGGAAGGGTAAAGTAAAGCCGTAAACTCCGTTTTTTCTAATAACATGATCTGCCAAGTCAGAGGCGCTCAAATAAAGAGCGGCGAACAACTTCTCAAGATTAGGTTCTTCCTCGGAGCTGAAGAAAGGTACTTTGTTCAGAATTGGAACATCCAAGATATAAGAAAACTCCTCCAAAGGCGGAACCAACACATAGTCCGGAAACGTGAAGCATCTCAGTGGAGGATCATAAAACTGCAACAGGGTATGGACAACTCCATGCTCATAACTCGTGAGCTTATGGACAAACCTCAGAATTCCACCATACTGTTCTTTGAAAGCTGCAAGAACACCAGGATCGGCCAGGGAAATCAGACCAAATAAAGGTCCCAACTCAGGTGCCGGAAACTTGTACACAACAATCCTCTTTCTGCTAACTTCCATCTCTGAAGAAGACCAGTACCAGAATCAAGGGAAAGACGAAAACTTGTAACACACATAAACATGCAATGTTAAATGCATAATGGTTATGCAAATGCACACATGGGATCAAGATATCCAATGCTCAAATTCACTACTGTGTCGTTGACTGAATTCAACCAGAGCTCCGCTCTAATCAGAACACTGAGATAACACACTGGATGGAGCACTCAGGATCAAAACTCTGCACTAACAAGAAAAATCAGGGTTGGTTGAAGGCCAAGTTTCCTGCAAAAACCCATCCCTCTCACATGTGGGTTCTAGTCTTGAAAGGTATGACATCCTATGCGGGTGGTCAACGTCACAGACTTTCGAGAAACGATGATACGTTCACCATTTCTGGTTTGGCATCATAGTCTAACGAAGCGGCCTCACTTAGCTGACTCCCCAAATGAATGGTCTCTAGAGTCGACAGTCTCTCTAAGTCAATATTCCCTCAACTGCACCAAGCGTGCAGGATAGAATATTTCCAAAGAAAAACCTCGTCTGAATGTGAATTTCACGCGAGCTATTGCGCAGCCAAACGCCACACAAGCTCCCTCTAATCTCCACTCTAATCCTATATGTATACTCAAGCCCAGGTCCGACTTATCTCTCAGTGGAATAACCCAACCCACAGCACAGCAGCAACAAGAATGCAATGCAATAATATGCAATAGGTATGTACATAAAGCAAAAAACTGCACAAAAATAAACACCCAAAGACGCATAAGACAAGCGCTAGGAGTGACTCACATGCGGAACCAGAGATTCTGGGTTTTAATCCCTAGCAGAGTCGCCAGCTGTCGCAACTGCGAAAAACACCTGGCGGAAAACAGAAGAGTTGCCACCTTTCGTTATTTATCCCACAGAGAGAGAAAGGAAACAATTGGAAAAACCTGACGAAAAAGGGAAAGACAAGGTCATCGCAACCATGTCTTGGATTCGGGAGTCGGTTACGCAAGGGGAAGGTATTAGCACCCCTCACGTCCGTCGTACTCGATGGGATCCATGCTTGTTGTCTATCTAAGGGTGTGTTTAAACTATCTACGTTATAGGCTTGCGGGACAAAAAGAAAAGAAAAGGAGACTCGACAGAGCATCGCCGCTCTGTGCCTACGTATTCCCTCGTGCAATGGGATAGTCAGAGTCAACGTAGTTCGGCTAACTACGGGAGAAAGGGGGGAAGGTTGCTCGCCAAGACATCGCGTCTTGTGCCTACGTACTCTTAACAGGTATGAGAGATCAGAGCAAACATAGTTCAGGCTGACACGAAACCACAGTTTGATTAAGTGTTTTAACCGAGTAGAGTTAAATGTCTGTTCCAGTAGTTAGGGACAAATCTTGTTTGCGGTAGAACTGAAGCTTAACAACACTCTTTTCTGAAAAAATATTTTCCGATTAATCCCGAAGGAAAAAGGTTTGAATTTTGTTTTGTGTTTTTTAGTGAAGTGAATTAATTCGGTTTGTGATTCACGTTGCACTAAAGACTATGACATGGAGGCGAATGCATCGTATATTGCCCCCAAACGGGACGTATACTAAACACCCCAGATAAGTGAGAGGAGACCCCTCACTCATCATTCCCCATGCAGCTTAAGACTCGTAGCGCGCAATGCTTATCGCATTTATTAATGGATTAGAATTGTTTTGAGATGAGAAGAGAGACACACGGAAGGTCTAAGGGAAACTCGGCCCTAACGTTGTCATGCAAAGTGGTCCTAAAGTTTGGATGAAAAGGGGGAACATCTACCCTAATGTTAGCATGCTTGGATTAAACACCTAAAGTCTCTCCTACTCCCGTCCTAAATGGAGGGACTAGGAATCCTATGGGGATCATGGCAAAAAGCACAAGAAGAACAAAGGAAGGATCAATCACAAGTAGAAAATGCATACACGAAGAAAACATGCAAAGAGGGAGGAACAAAGTGCGGGGCAGCAGCCGCCACAAGCACATCTCAACCCCTTTGGAGCAAACAAAGATGCAAAAAACAAGCTGAAATTCACATTCAAAGATGCAAGCAATCATGAAAATGCAAATGCAAAAAGGAAAATGAGCGGATGAAATGTAACGGGAGAAGACAATCCTCTACAACCGTCGACCATCAACCATCGAAAAAAATAGGAGGAAAAGAAGTGTGGGGCAGCAACTGCCACAAGCGCATCTCGACCATAGCTCTTTGCTCAAGCAAGCAAGGATGAACATCACATTGAACAACATATACAAATATGCATTCAAGTGGAAATCGAACAAAGTGAGTCGACAAAAGTCATGATCAAATGATCAAGAATAGCAACATATATACGAAACATCACACTCCTAATACATCACACTGGTCTATGATGATTCGAAGTGGAACGGTATGAAAAAACACCTTGAAAAACAACAAAACAGGCCCACTGTTACAGTGTTAATCGGTTAACCCCTAGGGTTAATCGGTTAACACCTTAAAAAGTTTGTAAAATCTGGAATTTTGAACAGGTTAATCGGTTAACCATATGCGTTAACCGATTAACATTGATAACGTTTGAAAAAAAATTGAAAGTTTGAAATGGTTAATCGGTTAAACAAATGTGTTAACCGATTAACACTGTAACAGAGGCCAAAAACAGCAACAGAAAAGCACTTCCAGCACAAAAACAGCTTATCCAAGGATCCAAAAGATCAACTTATCACTTAAGCACAAAATTAACAACAGAAAACAGAGATCCAACAAAATGGATACATAATTACACAACAATATCACAATCCAAACGGATCGAAAATCAACCAAAATTCAATCGAATATGAAGATTAACATGATGAGCTCAAAAATTAAATCGGATCGAGAATTCCAACCTTCGAAGCGGAGATTTTCTTTGGTAAGTGTTGATCAACTGAATTTGAGCAGATCCAAACAAGATTATCTGGAAAACTTCAAGATCCACAATACTTCTTGCAAGAGGAATGAAGATCAAACACTTTTAAGCTAAATTACTCCGAATATGCACTTCCAACTCAAGCTCCAAAATCAGATCTCAATTTGCACGAAAATTGATTATGAAAATTGATCCAATGATGACGATAAATGGAGGTTTATGCTCAAGAATCCATTGATTTTAATGATAAATCAATGAATCCAAATGATGAAAAGCTTTGAGTGAGGGTTTTGGGAAATGGAGAAGTTGAGAGAATTTGAGAGAATTGAGAGAATTGAGAGAATTATGAAAAATGAATGTGAGAAATGAAAATTGGATGGTTTGGTTTGGAGTAAATCACTTAAGTACTCTCTTGGTTTGGATCCAAAGCTAGGTTTGGGAATTTGGATTGGAAATCAAGGTTTGGAATAAGGAGTGGGAATTTGGAGGGAAATCTGAATTTTAAAGAGGTTCTAGATCCTTCCCACATGAAAAATTTGAATTTCCAAAGGCCAAAAATGAACCCCAAATGAAAATTGCTTGAAATCTCACGTGCAAGGAAAAATCTGCTTTGGTTAACCGGTTAACCATATAGGTTAATCGGTTAACACCTCTAAAACTTTGAATCTGGGCTAGTTTTGCATTAGCTAACCGGTTAACCATATGCGTTAACCGATTAACACCTTTGAATTTTGAATTTGGCACCTTTTGGAGGGAAAAATGCTCGTTTGCCCGTTTCTTACCATTTTGAGTTTTATTTAGCTTCTGAACCTCATTTTTGAACGTTATCACTGTGAAAATGCTTGACATGAGCCCGAGTGCTGCTTTCTGAACTGTTGTTCTCCTGCAAAATAAAATAAAATCGGCCGCCTGACCGCTGGGAAAATAAATGCCCGAGCCTCTGATGCTCGCTATACGCTGTTCAGTCTTTCGCGCCGAAATGAACTTGAGCCACAAGAATACCTCGATCCCATGCCTCGAGAACAAATGCCATGATATGAAAAAATGAAAAATGCAAAGAAACAAAAGCCAGCTACGGTTAAAACGAAAGGAAAATTTTGGGGTACAACACTAGTTCCTCAATGCTGGAATTTTTAGATCATGTCGTTTCTATTTCTAGTTTCTTTTCTGTTCAGTGTTATTTGCTTTTAGACATTGTTGTTTATTAATAGTATTGCTAATGTAATGATCATGCATTTTTTAAACAAGTCCATTCGTATTCACTCATCTTTTCTCATTTTTTGCAAAAATCATAAATAATTTCCACTGCACTTCCTTTATCGTATTGTTGTTTAGTAGAGATTGGAGGGAGGATGATAAAATTAAAATACCCATAAGTGCTGATAGCATGCTTTTGGATAAAATCTCGCTGATAATGTGCATGCATTGGTTCCAATCCCCAAAACACTAGAGAAATAAGGAGTTAATCCCTTGTTATCCACTTCGAGACTAGAAGTAGGAGTTTCCTTTGGATTTTCAAACCCTTACACTTAACTTGGGGCAGGGTAGTGTTTAGTTAAACTGATTACGCACTCGAATCACAAGACAAACATCCAAAAGACATGAAAGTTGTGTATCCATATCCATGACTTGGTAGTCACAATCCTCCAACAAAATTTAAAAAATCTATAAATCAAAAGCCTGCTAAGTGGAACCCCTAAAGAGGTGACTTAGGCAAAAATTTGGGCAATCCTGGTGGACCAAAAGCGTCAAAAGAGCGGTCCAGGAAAAAGTTAGGGATCAAAATAAAAATCAAAAGGGGTCCTCAAATTTTCAAGCATAGCAAAATAAGATTCAGTGGCCACCATATCGAAAATCAAGAGGTGACTAACATCAAAAGCAAAATAATGTGACTGCCATTTCAAGAAAGTCTTGAATCATCATCTTCACCCATACACCGTCTAACTCTTTTGGAAGAAGAATGTGTGTGTTGAATTGACTAAATGTAGGACTGAAGAATATCAAGAAGAAATGGCGGGTACAAATCAAAGTTTGAGCCTTATATCCTTTGTTGCAATGATCGTGAACCATACCACGTTACAACCCTCAAAAGACCTAATTGAGGCGGGGTTTATTCTGAAAACATACTACAACAAGGTTGCGTAAACTGACTCCTACATATTTTCTAATCATTTGTATTAGTGTCATATTCTTGCTATATCTTTCACACCAACTAAATAAGCACTACATTTGGACTAACGATCCAACTCATCACACACTGTCACATAAGGATTCTTCAAAACATGCATGAATGTCATTAAACTTTCCATTTCTGAATGAACAATTCTAACTGTAAATTAGTACTTGGCACTATAGAGATTCCAACCAGGAGCAATCAAAAAGGAAATTGAACATTCAATGGTGCTAACCCGAATCAAGACTACCTTATAACCTTGTGAATCTGAGGCAAGTCCTTCAAAGCGATACTCATTCAATCTGGGGCGAGTCCTTCTGAGGTTCAAATAGGGACAGACCACTGCAAAATCTAGAGTCTTGGGAAAATCATCTCAGACTATGTCATGGCCTAAACCTTTTCAAGTAAAAATCATCCAAATACCCTGCAAATTGGGGCAGACTAGTTGGACATGGGACATTTCCCTCCATGATTTTAAGTTGTTCAAGTTGACTATGTTAGACACTAGTAACTTTTGAGTCACTACACAATCAACATGCATTGGTTAAGTCACTACACAATCAACAAGTGTTAAAATCCTTAGAGCAGAGAAAAAGCATACTCAACATGCATTGGTTAAGTCACTACACAATCAACATGCATTGGTTAAGTCGCTACACAATCGACATGCATTGGTTACGTTGTTGCGCTATACCATCATATGCAAACCATCATGGCATATCAACTTGAAGTCGAGGTTCTTACAGGAACAAGTACATAACCTCTACAAAAGATCAAACTTGGAGCACCAGAAGCACCCATATTTGTCCTCTAATTATGGCAATGTCAGATACCATGTGTCGGAGAATCAAATCATTTCACCTCCTGAAGTCCAACCCTGCTTGGCACCTATCAAAACCAATTTCCTTGCTTGCATTCACATATGCATCATATATAATTAACATGTACCACATGCATACATAACATAATCATTTCTTTCAACCCTCGAGTTGACATCTTATTATAAATCTTGACCCCCAAGTCATTATTATCTTTATTTTCTCAACACCCAAGTTGATATAGTCTTTATTTTCTCGACCACCGAGTCGATATAATCTTTATTTTCTCGACCTCTGAGTTGATATAGTCTTTATTTTCTTGACCCCCGAGTCAATATTGTGCTTTTTTTCTCAACAATCGAGTTAATAGTTATCTTGATGTTACTCCAACCCCCGAGTTGACTTATTGTTCTGATTTATTCTCGACCCCTGAGTCGATAGTATATTTTATTTTCTCAACCCGATAGTTGATATATCAGTACACCCAATTAGCCTTTTCATCTTGCTTCATCCAATCCTCAACAATTTTTCATTGAAAACCATAAATAAAGCCTAACCAATATCCAATTACCCAATTGCATTCTCGCACGCATTGTATATCAATCATTTGCATTCCCATATGCATCTTAAAAGTTCCCCAGCAGTTGCATATTAGTATGCATATTCATGCATCGCGCAATGCATGACATTTCTGTCCCCAACGGCATAGCGTAACAGAATCCAGGATCAGTTTGTAAACATCTTGGTCAGTCCTCCTTCGATGTCGACAGTATTTCTCTGAAAAGATTTGATACCCCGCAGGTGTTCATGGAATTATATTCCCCAGCAAGTCAACCATGCAGTTGATAATTATAATCCCCAACAGTTGTGCTCTTATTAGCTCCACAAGCAAAGGATATCTTAAAAAGTTTCTTGAAGGCTTTTCCCCTGCAGAACTTGGATAGTACATGTCCTCCAATAGGAGTCTTGCTCAATTATTTTCCCCTGCATTTGTCGAGATACTGCTTTGGTATCATCAGAGAACCTTAGTGGATAAGGTACTGCTTCGACAACTCAAAGAAATTCATATTTGCTCAAGATACAGTTTTAGCATCATAAAAAAAACTAAATGGATAAGGCACTGCTTCGACAACTCGAAGAATCTCCTATTTTATCGAGATACTGCTTTGGTATCATCGGAAAACCTTAATGGATAAGGCACTGCTTCACCACCCGAAGAATCTCATTTGTTCAGAGATACTACTTTGGTATCATCGAAGAACCTTATTGGATAAGGTACTGCTTCGACCACTCGAAGAATCTCATTTGTTTAGAGATACTACTTTTGTATCATCGAAGAACCTTAAAGGATAAGGTACTGCTTCGACCACCCGAAGAATCTCATTTGTTTAGAGATACTGCTTTGGTATCATCGAAGAACCTTAACGAATAAGGTACTGCTTTGACCACCTGAAGAATCACAATTTTTGTTCAAGTATACTACTTTAGTATCATCGAAGAACCTTAATGGATATGGTACTGCTTCGACTACTCGAAGAATCTCATGTTTTATCGAGATGTTGCTTTGGTATCATCGAAGAACCTCTAAAGATGAAGGAATGTGATGAGCCTTTGCATGAAGAGGGTCCCGATATTGGGTCTCAGTGGAAGTTGGTTTTCAACGGTTCTATTAATTCATATGGCAATGGAATCGGGGCAATCATTGCAACTCCTCACGGTTCACAAATACCGTTCACTGCCCAATTAACGTTTGCTTGCACCAATAATGAAGCTAAATATGAAGCGTGTATTATTGGTTTATAAGATTCCATTGATCTGAGGATCAAGAATATTGATGTGTATGGCGATTCAGCATTAGTTCTTAATCAGATTAAAGGAGAGTAGGAAACTCGTCATGCCAACTTGGTGCCATACAAGAACTATGCAAGGAGGCTGCTACCTTTGTTCAACATACTTTAGTTTCATCATGTACCTAGGGTTGAAAATCAGATGGATGACACCTTGGCAATGTTATCATCAATGTATAAAGTGAATTTCTGGAATGAAGCTCCAACAATCACCATCATGTGTCTTGACAGACCTGCCTTCGTATTTGTCGTTGAAAGAGTGTTAGATGGAAAGCCCTGGTATTTTGACATCAGAATTTTTCTTAAGACTCAAGAGTATCCACCTGTGGAATCAAGAAAAGATAAGAAGACTTTGAGGTGGATTTCAAGCAACTTCTAATTGAACAAGGATAATGTGTTGTATAGAAGAAACTTTGACATGGTCTTGCTATGTTGTGTTGATGAAGACGAAGTAGGCTTGTTAATGGAAGAGGTGCACAAGGGTTCCTTTGGTACCCACGCCAATGGATATGCAATGGCCAGAAAGTTGTTAAGAGCTGGGTATTATTGGATAACTATGGAATCTGATTGTTTCAAATACGCCAAGAAACACCATAAATGCCAGATTTATGCTAACAAGGTGCATGTTCCACCTAACCCTCTGAACATGTTGACATCTCCTTGGCCCTTTGCAATGTGGGGCATTAATATGATTGAAAAGATAGAGCCTACTGCTTCCAATGGGCATCTCTTTATTCTAGTTGCCACAGATTACTTTACGAAGTGGGTAGAGGCAACTTCCTTTGCTAATGTCACAAGACAGGTGGTTGCTCAATTCATAAAGAAAGACATCATCTGCCATTATGGAATGCCACAGCGAATCATTACTGATAATGGTTCAAATTTGAACAACAGGATGATGAAGGAATTATGCCAGAGTTTCAAGATTGAACACCATAATTCTTCTCCATATAGGCCGAAGATGAATGGTGTTATTGAGGCAGCAAACAAGAACATCAAGAAAATTATGCAGAAGATGATGGTGACCTATAAGGACTGACATGAGATGTTACCCTTTTCTCTACATGGTTATCATACTTCGGTACATACATCAACAAGGGAAACTCCTTTCTCACTAGTGTATGGTATGGAAGTCGTTCTACCATTGGAAGTTGAGATTCATTCTCCGAGAGTATTGGCTAATGTGAAGCTTGACGAAGTTGAATGGGTGCAAGCCATTGCTCATTATAGCTAAGTCTTATTGATGAAAAGAGATTTCCATCCATTGCTCATGGCCGGTTGTACCAGAGTAGAATGAAGGAGGCCTTTGATCAGAAAGTGCATCATCGGTGCTTCCAGAAAGGTGACCTGGTTTTGAAAATGATCCTTCCTCTTCAGACAGATCACAGGGGAAGACTTTACGTCCCCTGTAAATGTAGATGTAGTCAAAAAATACATTGCTTAAAATAGACCCGTTGGAAAGAAAATAGAAAAATCCAGGAAAAATTGGAGCATCCCGGCGAACCATAAAATGAAAAGTTTCAGGAAAAAATTAGGGATAAAAAAGAAAAAGAATAAACCTGCAAAGTTGAAAACCTAAAAAGGAAACTTTGGCAAAAATGGGTATCCAAGTGGATTGAAAACCCGCAAGGACGATCCAGGAAAAGCAAATGACTGCGACCTTGGTTCGATTTGTGAATTCATTTTGATATACCAAAATGCCAAAGGATAAGAATCAGTTCAGTTAGTCTTTTCAGAAGGTTGAGCATTAGTGAACATTGAAGGCATACGAGCTATAGCTGAACCGACACATGGTGGTTATTTGTTTCCACATTGCCGACATTTATATATTTCTTATTGTACCCTTTGCGTAATTACCTCTTTTCTGGAATTGCATCCATTTAAATTAATAAAGTATTATTCACTAAAAACGCTTTTGTTTTTGTTTTTACTTGTAGTGCTTTATTTGCGAAACATTACATATGTAAACATTGGGGCTTTACAGAGCATATTAAAAATAATGAATTTTCTTGAACGATAAGTGTCATAAGTGGTAACCGAGGTGGTCATTTTGAATTTATAGAACACCCTGTTGTGTGTTTTTTATTTTTATGATGACATGATTTTCTCCCCAGTAGAGTTCTCTCCCCGATAGAGATATTTGAAGTTCTAACAATATCAACAACACATGGTGAATCATTCCTCCCCTAGTAGGAATTCAGAAGGTTGTGTTCCCCAACCAGAGTTGATTTGCACTCCCCAGTGAGTGTTCAGAAGTTGATTACATCAAACAGAGTGTTTATATGCAACCATGCATTTATTCAGCAGAAGACTCGTTATCTTTTTACAACAGAGATTTTTATCTCCCCACAGAGTCCTGTTGTCAGATCAGAAGTATTTTCACCATCAACGACGTACACTTATCCCTAGAAGGGTAAGGTTGAAGGTTATTCCTTGACAAGATCTATGTCATTGGCTTCTCTCCCCAAGTAGAGATTGATGTTGATTCCCTCGACGAGTAAATCAATGATGCATGATATCCTCAACAAAGCCCAATGGTGATTGGAATTCTTTAAAGTGAAATTTTGAAATGATCTCGCAAGAGAAGTTATTCTCAATTCCCAACTGAGTGGAATTTTTAACAGGGGTTATATTCAGGAAGATTGTTCAGCGGGTCTTCCTCAGCGAAATTTATTTTCTAATCATCTCAACACTTTTCTTGGTGGTGTTCTTTTGTATATCATTTGCATTGCATCCTCCCAAATGCGTAGCATTTCCATTTCATATGCAGCATTACACAATATTCAAACATATGCATTCACAGCATAAGTCAAGTTTGATATCTTTGTTGCTAGACATCTCTCCAGCAGATAACGGCATAATTCATGGGACTTTGTGGTACTTTACCCCCAGTAAAAAATCATTCATAGATGTTTTCATCTTACTTTTAATCCCTGTCAGAGTTTGTTTATTTAAACTTGTCTTTCCCCCAGCATAGTTTTCTTTTCAGGTCGTAAGTTGTTTAATTCTACTTCATGTATACCTGATTTTATCTAAACTTTTGGTTAGTGTCTTTTCTTGGATGTTATCCCAACTTTTGGTTGGTAGTTTGTTGCTTTTCTTTGATATTATCCCATGTTTTGGATGGTAGTCTGTTGCTTTTCTTGGATGTTATCCCAACTATTGGTTGGTATTCCGTGTTTCTTTAATGTTATGTCAACTTTTGGTTGGTAGTCCGTTGCTTTTCTTGGATGTTATCCCAACTTTTGGTTGGTAGTCCGTTGTTTCACGGTTGTTATCCCAACTTTTGGTTGGTAGTCCGTTGCTTTTCTTGGATGTTATCTCAACTTTTGGTTGGTAGTCTGTTGTTTTTCTTGGATGTTATCCCAACTTTTGGTTGGTATTCCGTGTTTCTTTGATGTTATGCCAACTTTTGGTTGGTAGTCCGTTGCTTTTCTTGGATGTTATCCCAACTTTTGGTTGGTAGTCCATTGTTTCTTGGATGTTATCCCAAATTTTGGTTGGTAGTCTGTTGTTTCTTGAATGTTATCCTAACTTTTAGTTGGTAATATGTTGCTTTTCTTGGATGTTATCCCAACTTTTGGTAGGTAGCCCTATATTGTTCCCCTGCGGATTCGTTATCCCAACTTTTTGTTGGTAGCCCTATATTGTTCCCCTGCGGATTCGTTATCCCAACTTTTGGTTGGTAGTCTTTGTTGTGGTAAGTTCACCTTCGTTCAGTGTTCTGGAAATCCTAAATCTTTGTTAGTAGCGTTTCATCCCAACTTTTGGTTGGTAGTCTTTTATGACGATCCCAACTTTTGGTTGGTAGTCTTCATTGTTTGTGTATTCGCCTTTGGTCGACTTTTGGGTGATCCTAAATTTTTGTTAGTAGCCATTATTATCTTCTTGAGCAGTTACGATTTGCCATCCCAACTTTTGGTTGGTATCTTGTGTCCTTCGGTTATCTCAACTTTTGGTTGGTACCTGCTACTTTAAGTCCACCTTCGACTGGAAATCTCTTCATTATGTACATCCCTGCAATCTTCAAATTTTTGGGTTCTTTTAGTATTCAATAACCTTATACCTTGAATGTTTGAAAGCGGCTGTTTTTCTTCCCTTCAGGTCCAAGTGTTTGAATAGGGGCTGTTGTAGCCCCCCAAAATTTTCCCATCCTTTTTCTTATATCATGGCTTGTGTTTCATATCATTTTGCATCAATATTAGTGCATAGCATTGGTTCTAGGCACGAGATCAAGGTATCTTGTTCAAAACTCAAGAGAAGAGTTTCATCTTCAAAGCTCGGCAAAGGGTTCATTCTCAACTTTGTGGAAATTTTAAGTCATAAAGTTCCCTCATCATCAAGGCATGTCTCACAACCACTTGAATGAAGGATTCAAGTGTAACGCCCCGATTCTGAATTCCCATTTTTATTGAGTCCTTATTTGATTTATTTAAGTAATTGTTTTATTTATGTGGAATTTGTGTGATAATATGTTATGTTTACATATTGAGCTATTTTTGCCGACTTTGTGAGTTCCGGGTAAAAATAGGTTGGAGGGTATTTTAGACATTAGTAGTAATGTTAAGTTGGAATATTTTGTGAGAATTAATTGATAAGTGTGTGGAAAGAATTTGGGAGGAAAGAAAATAGAATATGTGATATAGAGAGAAAAGAGAAAGATAGAAACATTAAGAAGAAAAACAAGAGAAAGAAAAGAGGAGAAGGGAAAGAGAAGAGAAAGGAAGAGGAAAACTTAGAATCATCAAGAATCAACCTTTGCTTGCGATTAATTAGGTAAGGGTGAGAAGTCTTATCATCTTGATAATGTATGTAATCATGTATGTGCTAGTTTGGATTTGTTGGATTGCTTTCTATGTTTTCCATTTCTAGGTCGAAGTTGGTTTAATCGGTAGAAACTGAGTTTTATCGGTTAGAATCTGGAATAGATGGTGTAGTTTAGTCGGGTGATGAGTGGCCTATACTAATGGAACTAGTTTGGATTTAATCGGTTGATTTTTGAGGTTTTGGTGATTTTGGGACAGTTGGGATTTTCTGGTTTCGCAGGTTCGCCAACATTCGCCAGGCGAAGCCCAGTGAGTGGGCAGCGAACCTATGGCAGTGGCCAAGATCAGCCTTCGCTGGCATGTTCGTCAGGCGAAGGTGGTGTCGAAGGTTCGCCAGGCTAATCCCAGCGAACGTGGCAGCGAACCTATGGCAGTAGCTTCTGTTTGGCTTCGCCAGCGAGTTCGCCAGGCGAATGGCAGCGAGCATTCGCTGGAGGCTTCGCTAGGCGAAGGTTAGAGAACTTGACCGCATGATTTCTTTCTTCTGTTTTCCATCCAGGGGTTGTTTGTGTAGTTTGATTGAGATCACTCCTTATCTAAGATGACTAATTATATGTTGTTATGTGTGTTGTGGGTAGCCGTATGGCGTGAATCCTAGTTTGTGATTTGTGAAGTGTGAAATGTGGCCGTTTGGCAATTTGGTGCATTTACTTGAATTGAATAGAAATGCATGGCGAGATTGATTGTGAATGTGAGCTATGTATGAAATTGGTTTGAATGGATGATGAATATATATATGTTTTGTGATACATATATTTTGAATGCATAATGGATATATGCGACGAATGTGATGAATGCATGAGTATGTTAGTAAACATGTATGTATTTCAAGAGTGTCATGAGTCATGTTGCATGTGGAGCATCATGGTATGCATTTTTGTGTTGATTGATTCCACGGTGAATCTGCAAAACCTCGTGTGACCTTGTGGGGTGTGAGCGATGGTTATATATTGATTCCTCGGTGAGTCTGCAGAACCTCGTGTGCCCTTGTAGGGTGTGAGCGATGGTTATTTATTGATCCCTCGGTGGATTTGCAGAACCTCGTATGTTGCGATGGTTATATTTGATTCTGCGTAGAATCTGCAGAACCTCGTGTGCCCATGTGGGGTATGAGCGATGGTTATTTTTGGTTCTTCAATTGAACCTGCTGAAATGAGTCGGTACTGCATTTGCATCTGCATAGAGTCGTGTGTCGGTCTCTATGAGTTGCATGTTGACATTTGTGCATGATGTATGGTGAATAAACACGAATGTAGATGTTTATGTAAATTGTTGATAATTGGCATGAATGGAAGGCTTGAAGATACATGTATGTGTGAATATATATATGTATATATGTGTATGTTTATGAATTCATATAAACATTGTTGATGCATATTGTATATGCTTGGTGCTCTATTTGTAAATAGTTGATTGTGAATACATTGTGATGTACGGTGTAGTGAGATGAGTTGCGGTGAGATGCGAAAGACGTTATTGGACGTTATGTATATATTTATATATATATATATATATATATATATATATATATATATATATATATATATATATATATATATATATATATATATATATATATATATATATATATATGTTTATATGCATTATGTATTATGATATCGTTTCTCACCCTTCTGCTGTTTTATAATGCTCTATGAGGCATTGCAAATTAGTTGGTTGGAGGTATTTTTGTGAAGCGTGATTTCATTCCTTTTTGGTCGGTCGTCTCTGATATGTAGCACCGGGTATCTAGGGATTATTTTGATTCTTTTGTGATACATCCGTGTATGTATCTGCTGATGAATGTTTATGTAAACATGCTGGTTGAATATTGTATATATTGATGATGTTGTGAATCAACTCGAGTGAAGTATATGTATGTGAATACATGTTTTGGAAGTTATGAAATATTTAGATGTTTCCGCCTATGTTCTAAATATTTTTCTTGTTGGTGTTGCCCCGTTGTTGCATATTTGTTGAGCAGGTGTTGTACGTGTTGAATTTTGTATAATGTGGCATGCCTCTTTTATACCGTGATTGTAATTATACTCTGATGATATATTGATTACGTGCCTAAATGATTAATTGTGTTTATTTGGGGGTATAGAAAGGGGGTGTTACATCAAGCACTGACCATATTCTCCTATCTTGTGGGCAACTGGATTAGAGTTTTGGTTCAAAAGGCATATGTGGATAGTTCTTTGGGAAAACATGATTCTAAAGCTCAATATAAATATTGGGGGTCCTTTACATGGATTATGTTTCATCACAAGCCATCACAAGAGCTTCAATTAATGGAAAAGATGATAGGGTTTCATCTGGTCAACAAAAGTCAACTATGACTCAATGGGGTCAAGTCATGGATCTCAAGGTCAACCATGCTTATTCTATATGTTTTCAAGTATTTTCATGTGTTTGGAACAAGAACATTTAAGGGGAAACATAAAATCTAGAGTTTGGTTGGATTAGGGTTTGATTGAAATAGTTTTTTAAGTGTATAAAACCCTAATTCTAGCCATTTTGCAACTTCCATAACTTTCTCATCCTTGATCCAATGGAAGAAAACTTGTTATAAAATTAAAGAGGACATCATGAATTACAAGTTTGTAAAAGAAATCAAGTCCAAAATATCTATAGTTTGAGAAATGCGACGGGCTAAAGTTGAGAAAATGGAGGTTTTGACATTTCAACACTTAGAAAATTTTCTAAGTATGGAAATTCAGCTTGAAGTGCATATTTTCAAGCCCATCTTATATAATGATACAAGCTTCAAATGACTTTTCCTTGAACATGAAAGTTGTAGATCATCCTTCAAGCTTTTGTTTGAGTTGAATATCATCTCTATTGGATGTGTAGAGCTCAAGTTATGATCTCTCCAAATTAGGGTTTCAAAGTTGTCAAGATTGGTCAAGTTTTAGGCAGATTTTTGGGACTACTTTCCAAGACACTTTTCACCAAGTTCTTGACCTCAAACAAATTCCCCTTGAACATGAAAGTTGAAGATCATTCTTCAATGTTTCTATTTATTACTAGATCATCTCCATTGGATTAAAACTCCTCAAGTTATATGGATTCAAAGATGAGGTTTCAATTATGTCAAAGGTTTAATAACTCATAATTTTTTCTAAGTTACTTTGGACAGTTTTGAGGACACAACTTCCACTTAATATTTCTCATTGATCTAAGGCTTATCTCAAGTTGCCAATAACATGAAAATTGCTCCACTATCTTCATACTTTCCATTGAACCAAAGAACTCACATTTTGAAGCAAAATCCACCAAATTACAATCATTTAAAGTTAGCTACATGGATTGATTATTATGATACCATATTCTGACAATTTCATGCAAAGTGTAAAAATTATGTGCAACAAGTTATTGTGCCTTAAATCATGCGCACAACCTTGCCTAAACCCTTGCCAAAACATTGCCTTTTATGACCAAACTTGACACATATTTTCCATGTACCATTTTGGAACCACTTTACCATAATGAGAAGGTTGGAAACTTGCATAAAAAGAATTTTCATCCCACTCACTCTCTCACCCTAATTTCATGCTCATGCTGACTCTCCCTTACACACAAAAGCAACCACAATAACACCACATATCCTGCCATGTGTTCTCATTCTCAAGATTTTTCAAAATTGCAAAAACTAACTAACCAAGCGTGTTAACAACAATAAATAATTTTTAACCCCACCAAGCCTTCATATAAATGCTAAAGCAAAACCTAGAGGAAAAGAACAAACATTTTTCAGTAGCGAAGAGTCATAATCTCTCTCTCACTTTGAAATCCTTTCTCTCTTCGAATCTGCCTCTTCAAAGCTTTTCCTACTATTACTTTGCTTAAATCAAGTTTCTGAGGATCCATAAGAGCTAAAGGAGGAGTTTAGAACTTGGTATGTACGTGAAACCACCTCATACAAGTGCTCATCGTGGGTAATTTCCCCCTTTTTTTATCCTTCTAGCATGTGTTTCAGCATGTAATGTGTGTTATTGTGAATTTAAGCAGATAAGGGATATGTTTGTACTCTTGTTGTCTTAGTTTTGTGAGTTTTAAGTTTGTGACATTGTGTTTTGTGGCCTATTTTCATAAGGTTAAAGTGTTTATATGGAAAAACTAAGTTCACTTTTGAAATCAGCATGAAGAATCGTGTGGGGTGGTGCCTTTGTTTTGTTGATTTGGTGATGTTCCCATTGGCCTCCAGCGAGGACCACTGGAGAAGATAACAAGATCCCTAGCTTCAGCGTCTGATGTGTGTGTGTGTGTGCGTTTGACCATGACCTTGCATATGTGTCTACTGAGTTGTTGCTTGCTTGGTGCTAGCATGTTTAATGAACACGCCACGTGACCCTTTTTTTATTTCTGAATCTTGTTTTGTATTTTGAGCCTAGCCTTTTGATTTTTGCACCTCCCTTTTTAGTGGCCCAAGTGCATATGGACGTGTCTCCTTTGTTTCTGATTTTTGCTCATACCCCCCCGTTTGTTTCATTCTTTTTGTTTTCTTTCATTTTTGTATCATTTTCTATTTGCTTTTCATTTTAATTGATCCCTTTTTTATAAAAATCACTAAAAATAATTTTCAAAAACTTTGACATCTCAAGAATTTTATATTTTATATTTTAATTTTTTCCATTTATTTTTCTATTTTCATTTGAGTTATTATGTAAAGTGTTTTTACCAAACTACCCTTGGATTAGGGTTTGCATTTTTATGCACTTGAGAAGGCTTTCTTGAGCCATGTTTTTCACCTTATTTTGACACATGATTGAGCTATGTTTGGATGCTGGTTTGGTGCTTTGTTGATGATTTTTTGTTTGATTCCTATTTGACTTTGTTTGACCCTCAATTCTTGCTCGATTAGTTGAGTGTTTGCCCTTGTTTGATTCATTTGATGATGTCTCCTTGCAACTTTTGTTATGATGCTTTTCCATATGATTCATAAGACACATGACATGAGTTTAAAAATTTATTTTGATTTTATTTGCTCTTGTTGCTATTTTTGGATGAAGCATCAAAATGAGTTTGTTTTAACTAAGTGTTTGTGCATGTCTTGACCAAATCTTTTGAGCTTGATTCTTGGATGATCCAATGAGTGTTTGATTATCTTTATTGGCATGCCTCAATATGTATTAGGTTATGGTTTTCATGATTGGAGGTCCATTGCATGCCCATTTTGTTTCATTTGTCTTACATGATCTTATACTTCCCATAAGAACAATTTGAGCTTGTGTTTGCTTGACTTTGGTGCTTCAATTTGTGTTTGCCTCTTCTTGACCTTGATTGTGGATTGAAATGTGAACATGATACATACCATTTAAGTTTATTTCAAATTATTATGGATTAATGCTTGGTTATGCATGCCTTTGCTTGGGTGCCTCCTATCTTCGATTGATTTTGGTGTTTATGTTTGTTCTTGAGGCATGTTTTGAGTTCAAGCTTTGAGGTTTCCGTTGTGTGTTCATGGATGAATGTTTGTCTTGATAACCATATTTTTATTTTTCTTCTCACACTTAATCCCATTCCCTATCCCGTGTCTTTCCTTTAGGGCTAGGTTGTGTATGCTAGTTTTATGTAGCATGTGCTTTGATTGTGAATGGAATGCATGATTTAATCCTTTATGTATACTCTTTGACCATTGGCATGGTCGGATATGTTGTGATGTTGCTAAAACCCCATCTTGTTTCTCATCTAATTTTACCTCATTTTACTTTGCTTTGTGTTTAATATTGCTTCTTGTAAAATGTTTGAGTCATTTGATTCTGTTTGGGCATTTTGTTTTGACATTGTGTTTTGATCTTGTGACATGGTTTTACATTGTGATTTCTACTTTTATTATTTTTACATGATGTAAGTATTCACTTTGTATGAGATTGAGATGTATGTGTTTGATACTTTTATGTCATTAAACTTCAATGATTGTTCTTCTTGATTGTATCTTCTTCTTTTGCATACTTTCTTCTTCATCTTCTCTCTCTTTGAGACTTGTTTAAGTTTCATTTTTGTTTTCATTTGTAATTTAATTGGATAGTGTTTACTCACATGATCCCTTAAGATTCCTAGTCCCACTTAATTTTAGATTATGATGGGAGTAGTAGAGACATTAGGCTTTCAATCCTTTGCATGATAACAATTAGGATGGTCCCTTCTTAACCTCCACTTTAGGTCCATAATTTGTATGATAAGATTAGGTAGACTTTACTTTTATCCTAACTTTAGGACCATCATTTGTATGATAACATTAGGTAGGATTTCCTTATATCCTAACCTTAGGACTATTTTGTATGATAACATTAGGGTTTTCAGTTTCCTTTAGTGTTTTCTTTTAAGTCTTCTCTTTTTATCTCAAACAACTCTAAGACACTTAATAAAAATGATGAACATTGTGCGCCACGAGCCTTAAACATATGGGAAATGATGAGTGGGGGGTTTCTCTTTACTTGTCTAGAGTGTTTAGTGTATGCCCTTTGGGCGATATGCAACACATTCGCTCATATATCATAGTCTTTAGTGCAACGTGAATCACAAACAAATTCAACTCACTTCTCTAAAACGCTTAAAAAAAAATTCAAACCTTTTTATCCTTCGGGATTTGTTTTAAAATCATTTTCAGAAAAGAGTGTGTTACTTTTCTATTCTACCGCAAACAGACATCAACCCTAACTGCTGGAATGAGAACTTAATGTCGCTCATAAAAAAAACACTTAACCAACCAGTGATTTAGTTACCCAAACTAAGTTTGATCTTATTTCTCATACCACATGAGGATACGTAGGCACAAGACGATGATGTCTTGGCGAGCAACCTTCCCTCACCTCCTGTAGTTCTCCAAACTACGTTGACTCTGACTTTCCCATTTCACGAGGGAATGCGTAGGCATAGGACGAAGATGTCCTATCGAGTCTCTTTCCTCTTCTTTGTTCTCATTTCTGTTTAGCAACAACTTTTAGATAAACACACCCTTTGATTAGACAACAAGCGTGAATCCCATTGAGTATAAATGACGTGAGGGGTGCTCATACCATCCCCTTGCATAGCCGACCACAAACCTAAGATTTGGTTGAGATGACCTTATCTTTTCTCGTTCTTCAGGTTTTCTTCGATTGTTTCCTTTCCCTCTCCTTGGGATAAATAATGTTTGGTGGCGACTCTTCTTTTTCTCCGTCGGTTGTTTTTCGCAATTGCGACACCATCTGCTACGAATGGAATATATATTGGACCGCAACGGGATTCTCATATGAGGAGATAAACATTTGTTCAAATAATGAACCAAGTCGAAAGATAACAATCTTCAACTATAAATATATGGTTCAACTTCTTCTTTATTCAAGTTATGAATTTGAAAAAGGACCAAATACAAATTGTCTCCACTGAAGGGACTGCCATTTGTTAAGAATTAGAGATCAATAACTCTGTCAGGGATCTTCAAAAGAAATATGGGTAGGTTAAATCATACAACAAACTTCTCAAATAAAGAGACCATCTTCTGTTGAGTTTTCACAACAAACTTTTCACTAGGACTTTTCCATAGAGATGCCATTTTATGGAAATGTTGGTCGGGTAGGGACCTAACATTCTTCAATAAACTTCTCTGCTGAGGATTAATTAGAGAAATACCATTTATTGCAAAGATACAAATTAATTTTTGGAGATTATACAGGCTGCTCAAATAAAGAGGCTTCCACTTGATATATCAAATTATCTTCTCAAAGAGACAAGAACTTGTCAATATACCTAGGATATGCAAGCTTTTTAACTAAAGAGAACACCACTTGTTGTCAGGCAAAAGTTACCAAGAGAGTGTTATCATAACACTGCTAGGGAAATTCAAATTTTCATATTCTGATGGGGATTCACAAACAGATTTCTGCTGAGGAAAATAAATCCTCAAAGGGCGAAATAAATGCCTTCTCATCATCCAGGTTTTACAGCATAGAGAAATTCAAAATAACCGTTGCAAGAAACCAAAGTTCAATCCAGGAACAAACTAGACATGAACAGTCAAAAAAAAAAAACTCGACCCAATGAGGAAATAACTCAACTTAGGAGTAACTCCATCCAGATAAAACTTGAGGAGGAAAGCTAAAACAAACATCTTCCAAGAGGCATAAACCCAGTGAAGAATTAGAAAGGATAGGTGTTGCGGTGAGAATCGTGATGTCAAGCTATTGAACTTGAATCTTAATTTATTAAATTCACAACCAGACGTTGATTTATCCGAAGGAAAGGTTAAAGAAATAAAGACTTGTTGCACGGTGTAACAACAACGCTAAGAGATGTGGGGATCGGGGGTTGGTTATTCTTAGGGTAGGTATTTCACATCCTAAACATCTGTAGTACCATACAAGAACCTTTTGTATGTTTGTAGCTAAGTTGCTTGCTATGGTTTGGGATCAAGGTTGAAGTTTTGAGGTAAAGACCTAGGGGTGATGTTTCTAAGCTTGCTCGCGAAGATATCACATCTTCTGCGTACGTATCCTAACTAGAATAGAATTAGAGCAATCCTAGTTCACCTCACTGAGGGTGGATGAACACTTGATTATGATCAAGGTTCAAAGGGGAACAAGCATAACAATTCTTGTATAGAGTTTAACAAAACTTTCTATTTTAAGTTGTACACTCAAGGGGATTGACTTTGAATAAAGCCAAGAGGGGAGTAAGTAATCATGACAATGATCGTTACATAGAGTTGACAAACTCTAACTAAGGGTTCTAGTTGAAAAACACTCATAATAAAGGGGGGCCTTTTAGACTTAAGCAAAGTCTAATGGCTAATAGGTTCTAACTTAACTAATCTAGGTTTCAAGATGACTTAACAAAGTCAAAGGGAGGGTAGAGAGCTATCTATGACCCTGGGGGTCAATAGAGAAAATTTACTTTGGAATATGAGAAAGATGAGGTAACTGGATGAGAACTAACAAGTTCCATCACTTGGGGAAGACTTAAAAAAGTTAAATAAATAATCAAGGACATGTAAAAACATATGAACAATAGTCAAGATAAACATAAAAACATAGAGGTAACAACCATCAATGCAAGTAAAGAACATGTGTAACAACAACAAGTTCATCTATAACATTCAAACAAGATTGATGCAAACAAGTTACAACTTGAAGAAAGCATGTTATAAGGATCAAATGAGATCAAATGTAACATTATAAGACCATATAAACATGTATTGATAACAATCAAACAAGGAGAAACACAAGGAATGTTACAACAATTAAAGTATTTGTTCATGGATTAATGGGGGAAAGTAAGCAAGTTTCATGGTAACAACAAAGTCAACAATCAAACCCTAGCATGTTATGGTTCTAACAAGACACATAAAAAAGTAGAATGAGGCATGAAAAACATATTCATGAGGTTACAACATCAAGAATGATGTTATGAATCACAAAGAAATTCAAGGTATACCATTCACATTCAAGCATTCACAAAGACAAGAAACAAACCCTAAGAATGTTATGGTTCAAATGATACACATAAACAAGTAGAATAAGGTATGATAAACATATTCAAGAGGTTACAACATCAAGAATCATGGTATAGACCACAAATGAAGTTCACCAGGCCATTTTCACATGTATGCATTCACAAAAGCAAGCATGAACATAGCAAGGAAATTAATCAAACACCTTTGAAAATTTAAACATGTTAAAAAAATATATATTAATCATACAAGTCAAATATCACAAGAAAAGATCAATTACATGTTGAAAAAGTTCAAGGACACCATGGAAAAAACCCTAAAAGCACATGATATTCAAGTGGACCAAAGTATTTCTAGGATAACAATCCTTGAATTATTTCTTCACTAAATGAAAATAGACATGTTAAGGAGTAGTTTGAAAAAATAACGGAATCAATAGCATAAAAAATGAGATGGTTATGATCATGGAAACTTGGTGCACCAAGAGGGTAAAACTAGGTCAAGGCAAGGTAAGGCAACTTAAGTTCATTTGCATGAAGAATTGGAACTCAGTCAAAACTTAACTAAATGAGGTGAAACAAAAAGTGAAAATTGTGTGTTTTTGAACAAGGAATTTAATGGTACTATTTGTTTTTCCATACCATAAACCCACAAGAAAACCCGATAACATCAATGGTAGGGCAAGTTTGGTTACAACCAACAGCAAGAACATGTGAACAACATTGTGTATGGTGTGCTTTGTGAAATAAGTGCATAAACACCAGATATACATCATATATATATTTTGGCACAAGAGAAATCAAGAAATGCACAAGTGGTTTGGCAGATTGGAATCAAAATGCAAAATATGACAAGTTTGGACCTAATTTGTGACCTGAAATTTGATAGTCCCAAAAATACATATTTTGCTGCAAGAAATGGTTCATACATGACACATAACATACATAAAACATGTCTAAGCAATGTTCAACTCAAAAACATGGCTATAATTCAAAGTGGCATGAGAAATGCAAGTTGTAGGCTTACCTCTTGTAGCCTTATGATGCAAGCTTGAGAAGCAAGAAAACCAAAGATCCTCCAAGTGAGCTAGTGGTTAGAATGCCTTGTTAGTGAAGAAAATACCAAAAAAACCAAAGATTTCAAAAGAAAATTTGCTCAAATCTTGTTATAGAAGTGTCAATCACTTACGAATGGTTTATATATGTCAAATGTGAAGTGAGAGTGGTCTTGGAACTCAAGGAGATGCAGTGGTTTGATGGTTGCTTTCAAAAATGCAGAAAAGTCAATAAATGAGGTTTTGGAAGTTGACTTTTGGCTTGGATATTTTTCCGGCTAATGTGAAGTGTTGGACAGCTATAGCACATCATTTGTGATGTGTTTGAAGCTTTGTTTGAGTTGGAGAATGTTTGGAAATGGGTTTGGAAGGGAAATTGCAAAACAAATTTTAGAGGCTTTGGAAATTTGGTGACAACATGCAAGAAATTGGTTATTGAGTGAGGGAGAGAGTTCTAGTTGGTTTCTAGTGAGGAATTGGTTTTGTTTGGATGTCATAATGATGTTCTATTTATAGGAAAAGGTCTTGAGGGAGAGGCATGGGAAGAATGTTGCAAAATGCCAACTTTGGCCTTGTAACTTTCGAAATCTTTGGAGGAACCAATGCAATCTTCATTTCTGACCTCAATCCACCCTAAAAAGAGCTTCTCCATGCCCTATAGGCCATTTCAATCATGCTTGAGAATATAGGAGATGACTAGATGCAGCATAGTTGGTGGTTTGATGAAGGGCAACCACCATTTTTCTCTTTCTTCACTATTCACTTTTGCAACTTGCATTAATCAATGATTTTCTTCATTTCTTGTGCCAAACTCGTGGGATATGATGCTAAACACTTCCTTTAGCAATGTGAAGAATAGAAATAAGGCTTAAACCTTGATTATAATTGATTTTAGAAGCTTAAGAATCAAGACATCCATGCTGAACTGGTCTTGCAGCAGTGAGTTTTTGCCAACTTGTGAGCTTTGGTTCCCCCTAACCATGAGAAGTTATGGAATTCACGTGTACTTTTTAGAAAGCCCTCATTAGGTACTACAACATTGATGTTTGAGTTAGAAACTCATTCCAATTGAAACTAGGTCAAAACCCCTTGTGAAAATACTGAATTCTTGACTTATAAGTCAAGAAACCTAAAAATATCTGAGTGTTTAAAATCCTTCACAACTTGGTAATCTCATAAATCCAAATCCATTCATTTTTTTTCATGGGTTAGTATGAAAAAATTTTAAGTCTCCTTAAGACCTTTCCAAAAAGCTTTCAACCAATCCATTTGGATGTGTGGTTAGGAAGTTATGACCATTTGAAGTTTGATCAAAATTAGGGATTTTTCACTTTACCCTTGTTTCTTGATTTGCATGTTATCTATCACTTCTTGATTTAATCTCAACCAAAATTCAAAATAATATTTGAAATTATGCTGGAAACAGTTTTGGTTTCAATTTGGGGTAAAAACCCTGTTGGTCAATGAGTTGACTTTTCTAATGGACGAACCGAACTGTTGAAAACCTCTGAATCGACTGTTGATGTTATGGGATCCTTGAGGCCTTGAAACTTCTTGGGTGTAATTAATTGGGCCATATGAAACTTATGTAACATAATTCCGTCGTTGTAAAACCTTTTATACCAAAATTCAAACTACAATTGACTTTTCCAATAAGAAACCCTAATTAGGGTTCTTGCCTTGCACTGCTTCCATTATTTTGGTGACAACCTTAAATTAGACTCATTATTTACCACATGTGATATCCTTGATGATATAGAGACTATTTATATGGAGGATCAATCCAAAACCTTGACTGATCAACCCCTAGAAACCCTGATTTTTACTGTATGAAACCCTAATTCATCTGCATCTTGACAAAGACAAACTTGAAATAGGTTAAAGTTAAATAATCAGTGTTGATGCTCCTTTAATGAAACCCTAATGATGATGTTGCTAGTTTCCCCTATTTAAATATCTTTACCAGATGGCAATGAGACATGACAGTCTCCATAGAATCGTGGTGAGAGGTATTTAAATATAGCAAACCGAAAATTTTGTCCCTTAGATACAATGGTCTGCAAAAGGACAAATGTTGAAATGCAATGAATTTTAAGAATGATGCTCTATGATGCTGGAGTGCAAGAAAATGCTGACACACAAGCGAAAGAAAAAGAAAAGCGAAACAACAAGTAACCACTCACTGGGAAAACAGACACACTGGGAGGAGATCCGAAGTGAAACCAATCAATAGTTCAGACATGACTAATGATGTTATTTCAAGGGGATCATCCACACAAGGGACACAAGCTCCACCGAGGAAGATAAATCTTCACTAGGAAGAGGAAAATCTCCATTGGGGAACTGCATCAAGGGAGACAAGGGTAAGAAGCTACACAAGGGAACCAAAGTCAACAGACTCGGACTCCGAATGGGGATTTGAAAGACTAGAGACACGATCCATTTTGGGGAACAAACCAAAGGGGACTTTCCTCACAATGAAGAGTTCAAACGGGATATTCAGGAAAGGACTAGAAACAAAACCAGACCCACTGGGGATGCTAGTGACTACTAGATCTCCGAGATCTGCTGGGGATACCCAGGGATTCACCGGGGAGATATCACTGACAACCAAACATCCTAAAATCAAGTTATGAAGATCATCGCCAATGACCATTGGGATTTAAACAGCACCTATGAATACTAGATCTTCTGAGAGATGCTAGTAATAACTAGACTTCAAGGGGAGATGTTGGTAACAAACAACATTCAGAGATACCAATAACGATTGGTTTCTTAGTCAAAGTTAGTAACCGCTGGACTTCCTGGGGAAATATTGATAAAAAAACAACATTCGGAGAATATAATAGAGTTGGATGAAATTTTCCAATAACAATTGGACTCTCTAGGGAGTGCTAGTAACGACTAGACCTCAAAGGGGATATGGTGACAACCAAATCAATGATACCAATAACGATTAGATTTTAGAAAAATGCCAGTAACAACTGGTCTTCAGCCGAGTTAGTTAACAAACAAAACACTGACTAGGAGATAGATTCAGGAAAACACCAGATCTCAAGGATAAGCTGCAATATTAGTAATGAATAAAGTTTGGTAACTACCAAATAGCAGTATCGGATAGGGGTCAGTGATCGAATTGTTGCTAGTTATGACTAGACTTCACAGAGGAATCTGGTGACAACCAGTCAAGCAAAATTATAAGGGAGGTGGTAACAATTAGACTTCCTGGGGGATCCAAAGAGAAAAAAGATCTTCCCTGGGGATTCAATCAAAGACCAAGGATTTCCTTATAGCGAAGAGTTTGAACGGGATCTTCAGGAAACAACTGGAGATGTAGGTGACAAAAAAATGCACTAGGGGTGTTGGTTACAACCAAACTTCCTGAGATTCACCGGGGATACTGGTAACTACCAGTCGTCCTAAGATGAGTGATGCCAATAACCATTGGGCTTTAAAAAGGATATGGTAACGACTAAAACCAAGATGCCAATAACGATTGGACTTTAAACAACGCCAGTCAAAACATTATTGAACTTACTGGGGATAAGGTGACAACCCTAATCCACGATAATATCATTAAATAGGTTTTACGCAGAATTCCAGTCAAAACATTACTAGACTTCAGATGGGGTTTGCTAGTACCGACTAGACTTCCAAGCAGATATAGTGACAACCAAACAAAGATACCAATAACAATTGGATTCAAACAACGCCAGTAACTACTGGATTTCTACTGGGAAGACAGGTAACAACCAAAGTCAACATACCAATAACAATTGGATTTATGAAGCAATGCCAGTAATTACTGGACTTAACTGGGGAAATTGGTGATAACCGAGCCACATACCAATAACAATTGGATTTATAACAATTCCAGTAACTACTGGACTTCAATGGGGGAGATATGTAACTACCATATCTTACACCAATAACAATTGGATTTTGAAAACATAGTAACTATTATGTCTCAGCAGAGTCGGTTAACTAACAGAACATTGGTAGAAGTTAGACTCAGGTAAACACCGGGTCTCAAAACCAAACTCTGGTATTAGTAACGACTAAAAACTTGGTAAACACCAATAAGCAGTATCAGATATTTTTAGTTACAACTAAACTCCTTGGGGATATAAGCATTTATCACAATAATACTTACTCCAGATAACTTGACGAAGTTAAAGTAACAACCAAAGGTAAGCCCACGACAACAGGTATGAAGCAAAGGAGTTGGTTACGACCAAAGGATCTCAAAATTGTGTCCAATAACTACCGGGGAGGGAACAAAAGACAATTTCTTAACAAAGACGAACCGAACAAACTAACCCAAAATGGCCACAGCCAGAACAGACCCGAAACACGAGGTATGTTGAAAAATGCATATGCTAAAGGTATGATGCAGATGCATTTCTGAAATGTCTCCGCGGAGGGAGGAAACGAAGGATAGATAACGATCTATTATAGGGGAAACAAAAGAGAATCACATTGAATCCCATTGCTGGAGAGTGGTATTAATCCTTTGGTGATTCTGCTAGTGTAGCGGTCTCTGTTATGGAAAATTTGCTGGGGAGAGGTCACAACATCGATATAGCTGACTAAATCACTAACCAAAGACGTCAACCCTTGTAGCGCGAAAACATGGGAAAGGAAATCTCTATAGAACCTTGTATTGTTGAGATGATGGTCTCAAGGCTTCAACCGTTCTGCTCTCACGAGAGGAGTTTTTAATTTCACACTGTCATGTCACAGTCGACACTATGATTTGCTTGTTAATTTTTAAAAAAATAATTAGTTTCAGAATAAAACTTTTGTTTTCAAAAGTCATTATTTATGAATAAATGATGTTTGCATAACAAAGAAAGTAGAGCATAATAACAATGATCACAAACAAAGATTGGTCCTAAATCTGATTTTATTGAAGATGTAAACTTGCGAAGGCAAAGTCCCATGGAATAATTAAAATTTGGAACAAAAAATGGCAATATGGGAAAGGGTTACAAAAATCCAATAATCATCTGGTCTTATCCATCTAAAAGTCGGCCCTAAAGTGCTGCTTCTGATGAGAGTAGCAGAAAGTGAGCCTTTTTGACAATCTTCTATAGTTATGGCACCTCCTGATGCAGTGAAATGCCTTTCCCCCTAACTTTTTCCTGAATTGCCCTTTTCGGGTTTTCGATTCACCGAGATGCTTATTTTGGCCTGAGCCACCCTTCCAGGTTTTCGACTCAGCGAGCTCTTTTTTCTTTTTGTTTTATCCCTAATTTTTTCCTGGATACCCTACATAGGTTATGATCCATGGGGATGCCCCTTCTTTTTGCCTAAGCTTCCTTTCCGGGTATCAACTTAGCGGTTTTTTAGGCATAATATTTTCTTACTGCATCCGAGTTCCTGGGATGAGGGAGCTATTCGCCATCCATCATTATAAGGATCATAGAGCCTCCAAAAAAGACCGTCTTCACAAAGAATGGGCCGTCGTAGTTTGACATCCATTTCCCGCGCGCATCTCAATGTAATGGCATAATCCTCCGGAGTACCAGTTCACCTTTTTTGTATTCTTTGATTTGGACTTTTTTGTCGAAGGCCCTCTTGTTGCGGTGAGAATCGTGATACCAAGCTATTGATTAACTTGAATCTTTAATTCTTAAATTCACAACCGGACTTTAATTTGTCAAAAGGAAAGGTGTAAAGAAAGAAAGAACCTTTTGCGCGATGTAACAACAACGCTAAGAGATTCGGGAATCGGGGGATGGTTATGCCTAGGGTAGGTATTTCACATCCTAAACATCTGTAGTACTCTACAGGAACCTTTTGTTTGTTTGCATGCTAATAATTGCTAAATATTTTCTATGGATTAGGATTGGGTAAAAGGTGTAGGTAAAAACCTAAGGATAGTTTCTAAGTTTGCTCGCAAAGACATCGCGTCCTCTGCCTACATATCCTAACTAGGATAGAATATGAGCAATGGTAGTTCACCTCACAAGGGATAAATAACACTTGATTATGATCAAGGTTCAAAGGGGAACAAACATAAAAATGCTTGTATAGAGTTTATCCAAACTCTCTAGATCTACATTGTACACTCAAGAAAGGGGAGTAAGTAATCATTTCCATGATTCTTACATAGAGTTAACCAAACTCTACCTATCTCTATGTTATAAGACCAATTGGTTCTATCCAGACCAAAAGGAGGAAGAAGGGGGAAGGTTGCTCGTCAAGATATCGCATCTTGTGCCTACGTATCCTCATTGTCCAATGAGAAATCAGAGCGGTCATAGTTCGGGCACGAACTACAGAATAAGGATCAATTGGTTCTTTCCAGACCAAAAAGAGGGAGAAGATTCTATCCAGACCTATGAGTTTAAATCCTATTGGTTCTATCCAGACCAAAAGGGGGAGAAGGTTCTATCCAGACCTATGAGTTTAAATCCTATTGGTTCTATCCAGACCAAAAGGGGGAGAAGGTTCTATCCAGACCTATGAGTTTATGAGCTATCTATGACCCAAAGGTTAATAGAGAGACTTTCCTTTGGAAGGGGAAAAGTGAGGCAACATGGATGAGGACTAAAGAGTTACATCACTTGGAGATATAAACTTAACAAATCAATAATCATTCACACATGATGAATATAAGGGATATGGTTACAACCAAGAATAAGCAAGCATATTAGAATAAGCAAGTATTTGAATCAGGATGAATGGTTACAACCAAAGCAAGCATTTAAGATATTACAATATTAATGATTTCAATCAAGATAGATGGTCACAACCAAAGCAAGTATCAAGATATTACAATATTAATGATTTCAATCAATATAGATGGTCACAACCAAAGCAAGTATCAAGATATTACAATATTAATGATTTCAATCAAGATAAATGGTCACAACCAAAACAAAAATCAAGATATTATAATATTTAAAAGGGGATAAGTTCTTTCAAGACTTAAGCACAAGAGGTGAAAACCAAAGACATATCTTGACAAAGATAAAGGTAACAACCATGCAAACAAGTTATAACTTGATTAAAAGTTCAAAATCTTACGGGGATTTTAAATGTTTGGAGAAATGAGTCAATTACAATGCTTACAAGCAAAAGTTGAAATCAAAATCAAATACACAAAGGAGGGTAAAAAACCCTAAAAATGAAGCATGACTTTCTTTAGTGTAAAGTGTTTCTAAAATGAAAATTCTAGAATTCTTTACATACCATATGAAAATATGCAAGAATACAAGACATCAGCAAAAAGAACCAATCAAAAATGATAAAAATTGATAAAGTTGTGCTACTTTGAAATTTTAAAGAAAAAACAAAGATTTTAAGTAATTAAAAAATAAGGGATGCACTTGATGGGTGTTGAACTCGCGCTTTGTGGATCACTAGTTAAAACCCTCACCATACCAACCAATGCGCACAAGTGAGAACTTATGGAAAAGAGACATAAAATATCAAGATGTGAAGAAAATCCAAAAATAACCAAAAGAGTTGTCCCACAGGGATCGAACTCAGGAAAGCATGGGTGATAGGTACATGAGCGTGCAAGTTGCAACCACTGGGGTGGCGATACATCCAGTGTATCAAGCCACCCCAAAAATACATAAGCCTTGGGCATGATTTCTGGGACAAAATCAAAGCAAACCAAGCAAGCAAAATGCAAAAACGGAATGATCTCAAACTTACTCAAAATAAAGTCAAATTTAACAAAATTTGTGTCTATCTTATGTGAAATTCAACAAGGAACACGATGGTGCTACCAGTTTTCAAAAATAATGCACATATGGTAAAATCCGAAGGCAACTGCAAAATGAGAGCTTGAAATGCATTTTCACAATTTGAGTTCAGGTTAAACATTCTTGGATCAAAGGAAGGTATGCACACACTCTAAATACCACATACAAGTAGTTCCAATAGAATTGAGGCTCAAGCTTAAACTAAAACAGAATGTGGTACCTAAGTTATAAATGTTGCCTATGAGTGGTAAGTACAAATTCAAATTGGCCTATGACAGATCCAACTGAGCAATCAAACATGATTCAATGACAGTATATGAATGAATTTCATGTAACCAATACATCAAGAGTTTAGACAAACATATTTCTTAAATGCCAAATGAACTTAAATTTGTAAAGTTATGCTATGAGATGCAAAGTGAACTCATAATAACTGACAGCAAAGATCCAGCCTCCAATCAAGTCTTATTTGAACCAAATTACAAACTTGCACACATTTTAACATAAATCATGAGCAGAAATCAAGATCAGGCTAGGATAGGGTGTGACCACTGAGTTGAAGATGTTGCAATGGTAAACTTTAAATAAATTGTGGCTGAAACAAATCATCACTTAATCAACATGCTTTAATCAAAACAAATAGGCACATGATTGAGTTTTTAGATCACTCAATCATTCAATATTATGCACACAAATTTCAAACAGCAAGACACCACAAAATCAAACACATGCACACAGAATTTCTAACTCAAGGCCAAGTTGGTTCAGGCAGAAACCAAACAGACCTGTCCTCTTGGAGTGTATTAGCAGTCTCAAAACATTTCAAACAAGCAATAAACATACATGCTATGTTGAGGTCTCATTCATGAGTCAAAACCTATAACTAAACCTAACATAAGCATCAAAGCTAAATCTAAACAGAAACAACAATATACCTCAAAGGGAGTGACAAACACAAACTCAAATGTGCACTTTACATGATAGTTACAAATAGGCAATTATAATCACAAGCACATAACTTAGATTCTAGGCAGTTCTAACTAGTGCATATAAAAAAGATAGAGCAAGGTCAGATGTCACCTTGCACTTGTAGACTTCCAATGTAGGCAAGTTGTCTTGTTGAGAATACTTTGAGCAATTTATCCACCCTTTTGATGCAAACTCAGAACAACTCTCCTTAAGTTTGTTTCTTGCAAGATATAGTTACTTCCTTTTGAAGCAATAAGTGACCCTTGATGACAGTTTCAGTAGATGATATTGCAGCTGGTTTTTAGTGTCTTGGGCAGTTAGTAAAACATATCTTCAAGGTGTCCAAGGTGTCAATAGACATAAAACTGATCTAGGTAGTGAATGGTGATGTTTTGTGCAAGAAAGTCAACATTCATGGTGTGGGAAGTTGACTTTCTTAGTTATGGTGTTTTTGACTGAGTTAGTGGTTGGAACACCTTACAAACCTGGTTTATGGATTGTGTGGATGGTTTATGGAGTGTTTAAATGCTTGGTGATGGCTCTGGGATGCAACTTGAACAAAACACATTTTTGAGGTTTTCTTGAATGACTTTTCTTCACTTTCATGTAAGAGCAAGGCAAGGATGAGAGAGCTATGGTCTTATCTTGGGTTTTAGAGTGCTCTGGTGTGTGTTTTAACATAGAGGAAGCCTCTATTTATAGGCAAGGAAAAGGTGAGGATAACTTTGCTCAAGTGGTTTTCAAGGTGGTTTTTGGATGGAAAATCTTAGCAAATCCAAGTGTGATTGCTTTCTGCAGATGGTGCATGCTTTCAAGGGTCATAAACCTCTAAAACCAGATGATCTTGAGCTGTACGAAGTGACTATAAAGATAGCAAGAACAGATCTCTCATGCTGCAGCCACAAACCATCTCTCTCCTATTGTACTTTTGTACTTTTTCTTATTAAACAATGGCCTTGGATGACAAAACTTTGGCCATGCTTTTAAGTTCTTCGGAATTTTTTCATTATTCACTCTTAAACATCATATAAGGTGTCAATCCATGGTTAGAGATGAAGTTCATAGTTGGAAATCAAGTTCATGTTGGGTTTTGGCAAGTTGACAAACTAGTGCACAGGCCTAACTTTCTCACTTCATAACTCTCATCTCACAAGGGCTATGAAAGAGTTCTAGTACTCTTTTGAAAGCCCTCATGGAGCTCTACAACTTTCATGTTTTTGAAATTTTCAAATTCCAAGTAGAACTAGGTCCAAAATCCCCTCAAAGTTGGCTGAAAACATGCCTAAAAAGGCCAGCAACTTAGAATTTTTTCAAGTGTTTTCTCCCTCTTGTGATGATTTTGGCCATAACTCCAAATCTATGCATTTTCTGCCCATGGACTACTGTGAGGATTTTGTAGGACTTGTCAAGACCTTTCCAACAAGCCTTAAACCAACTCAATTGGATGTGTGGTTAGGGAGTTATGGTCTTGCCCCTTTAAAACCATAATTTCCCGATTTCTCGATTACTCCTCAATCCTTGATCCAATGATCATGAAACTTCATGGATAGGTGTAATATGTTACTAGGAACATTTTTGCTTCATACTTTGAGGTCAAATTCCTTATGGTTGAGGAGTTGACTTTTTGGTCAACCGAACGATCGATCGATGACTACCGAGTCGACTGTTGATGTTCCGGGTCTTCTGAGGCCATATGAACTACATGGACCATGATCCCACCATTGGAACACCATTTAAATCAAAAGCTAAACTACGGTTGACTTTTCCTGATCGAAAACCCTAATTGGGGATCCTGGACTTCATTGTCTTTAATATTTGGGTGACAACCTCAAATTGGATTCATACTTGACTCAATGGAGTATATTTGATGATGTGGAAACTTATTTAATGGAGAATCAATGCAATATATTGACTGGTTAAACCATCGAAACCTCAATTTCCGGCTGTACTGAACCCTGATTTGCCTGTATCTTGACAAAGGCAAACTTGGAATAGGGTAAGGTTAGATAAACAAATTAATATGATCCTAAAATGATGATGAAGATATAAGGGGTCAAAATTTGGGGTGCGACACTTCTTCATTCTCTTTTGGTAGAGCTGATTGTGGCACATTACTGTCATCCTCTTCTCATCGATGAGATCCAGAGTATCGAATCCTTCCTTCACCCACTCTGCTTCTTCGAGCTTGGCTTCCCTTAAGACCCTTAACGAAGGTATCTCAACCTCAATGGGTAGTACTGCATCCATCCTATAGAACAACAAGAAAGGGGTTGCCCCTGTTGAAGTGCGAATGGAGGTTTGGTATCCGTGTAGAGTGAAAGGAAACATTTCATGCTAGTCCTTATAGATTACTACCATTTTTTGTACAATCTTTTTAATGTTCTTATTCGCAGCTTCCACGGTTTCATTCATCATTGACCGGTAGGGAGAGGAGTTATGATGTTTGATCTTGAAACCCTCACACAGCTCTTTCATTATTTTGTTGTTCAAGTTTGTTCCATTATCTGTGATGATTTGGTCAAGGATTCCGTAAAGACAGATAATCTCCTTCTTGATGAACCGGGAAACCACTTGTTTTGTCACATTGGCGTAGGAAGCAACTTCTACTATTTAGTGAAGTAGTCAATGGCGAGAGGATGAACCGATGTCTGTTGGATGCTTTGGGTTTGATTGCCCTAATCATATCGATGCCCCACATGGAGAACGACCAAAGTGATGTCAGCACATTCAGTAGATGTGGTGGTATGTGCACCTTGTCTGCATATACCTGACATTTATGGAATTTTTGGGCAAACAAGATGCAGTCAGTCTCCAAGGTCAACTAGTAATAACCAGCCCTCAAGATATTCTTTGCCATGGTGTGGCCTCCCGCATGAGTGCTGAAGGTGCCTTCGTGAACATCCGTCATTAACAGGTATGCTTCTCTCTTGTCAACACATTAGAGCAGGACTATATTGTGGTTTTTTTTGTATAGAACGTCATTGCTAACGAAGAACTTGGAGGACAATCCCCGTATAGCCCTCTTGTCAATTTTAAAGGCATCGACCAGATACTCCTGATTTTGAATGAAGTTCTTGATATCATAAAACCAAGGTTTTCCATCAGATTATTCCTTTGTCATCATGACGTATATTGGCGAGGTCTTTCTTTCAATGCAGATCAAAGGTGCCTCGTTGACAAACTGGACCTTCCACATTGATGCTAGCATGGCTAAAGCATCTGCAATATGATTCTGAGCCCTCGGGAGATGTTTGAAAGTGATATCGTCAAAGTACTAGATCATTACAAAAATGTAGTCTTTGTAGGGAATCAACTTCTCATCTCGAGTTTCCCATTCACCTTTGAGTTGGTAGATTACTAAAGCGGAGTCGTCGATCAACTCTAGGATTTTGATACAAAGGTCGATGACAGCTTCAAGCCCCGGGATACAGGCTTCGTATTTAGGTATATTGTTTGTACATGAGAAACATAGTGTTGCGGTAACGGCGGCATATCCTCCAGTTTGATTTTCTAGAACATCACCAATCCCATGGTCTTTCTTATTGGATTCCCCATCAAACATTAACTTACAGCGTGAACCGGGTTTGGGACCCTCCTTGGACCAGGTTCTTCTTCATCTTGATAAAGAAACATGACATCTTCATCAGGAAAGTCGAATTTGAGCGGTCAGTAATCCTTAACAGGTTGCTCCGCAAGGTAGTCTTACAAGACACTCCCTTTTATTGGCTTTTAGGAGCCATATTGGATATCATACTCTGACAAGAGTATGTTCCAACAAGCCAGCCCTCATGTCTGAGCAGGATTTTCAAAGATATACTTTATTAGGTCCATCTTGGCAATCAACATAGTAGTGTGGCAGATTATGTATTGTCTCAGATGTTTGGTTGCCCATGCCAGTGCACAGTAGGCTTTTTCCAATGGAGAGTAATGACTCTCATCGGTGAACTTTTTGCTTAGATAGTAGATTGCATGCTCCTTCTTCCCTGACTCATCTGTTTGACCCAAAACGCAGCCCTTTGATTCTTCGAGTACAATCATGTAGATGAAAACAGTTTTCTAGGTACAAGGGGATCAATATAGGAGGCTCTTGGAGATATTCCTTGATCTTTTCGAATGCCACCTGGCAATTCTCGTTCCATATAACTGTTTGATCTTTTCGTAATAACTTAAAGATTGGCGTGCATGTAGAAGTTAAGTTGGAGATAAATCTGGAGATGTAATTCTGTCTTCCATGGAAACCTCTAACTTACTTCTCGGTTTGTGGTGCAGGCATCTCCTGAATGGCTCGTACCTTTATAGGGTCTACTTCTATTCCGAATTGACTAACGGTGAAACCGAGTAACTTGCCAGATCTTACTCCAAAAGTACATTTGGAGGGGTTTTGTCTCAATTGATAATTCCTAAGCCTCTTGAGTAATTTTAACAAATTCTCCAGGTAATCTTCCTCGCTTTGAGATTTAGTAATCATGTCATCGATATAGAATTCAATCTCCTGGTTCATCATATCATGAAATAATGCCACCATGGCCCGTTGGTATATGGCTCCAATGTACTTTAGACCGAAATTTATAACCTTATAACAATAGGTGCCCCATGGTGTGATGAATGTCATATTTTCCATGTCAGCTAGCTCCATTTTTATATTGTTATAATCGAAGGAACCGTCCATGAATGAAAACACCGCGAAGCTGGTTGTGCTATCCACCAAAGTGTCAATATATGATAGTGGGAAGTCTTCTTTTGGACTGGCTTTGTTGAGGTCCCTATAATCTACACACATTTTAACCTTGCTATCCTTTTTGGGCACTGGTACAATGTTAGCCACACATTTAGAATATTTAGAGACTGCCAAGAAGCTCGTGTCGATTTGTTTCTTAACCTCCTCCCTGATTCTGAGGGCCATGTCAGGTCGGGACCTTCAAAGCTTTTGCTTGACCAGAAGACACTTGGGTTTAAGAGGAAGTTTGTGCATAACAATATCAATATCCAATTTAGGCATGTCTTGGTAAGACCAAGCGAACACATTTGCGTAATCTTTGAGAAGCCTTATTAACCGGCCTTTAATGTATGCCCCTAGTGATGCCCCAATCTTGACTTCTTTCTTTACCTCTGTTGACCCCAAGTTGACGACATCAATCTGCTCTTTGTATAGCTAAAGATAGGCATCTTCATACTCAGTCATTTTGGTTAGTTCTTCTGGAACTTCAAAATCTTCATCATTGTCTTCTTTAGCTTGGAACACCGTTGAATTGAATTTAGATGGGATTGGATGATGTTTCTCTGCATGTGTTAAACGAGTCTAAATGAGCAAACACACAAACAAAGGGTTGCAGATGATTCTTTTTAGGTTTTTTGAAAAGATTGCCATTTTCCTTTTTTATAAAAAAGTGAAAACAATAAAAATGCAACGAATAACAAAAATGGAGTTTAACAAAACACTCATTCATTAATTGATTTTTGAAAGTGTGACCCGTACAAAATGATTCACTGGCCTTGGGCACGACCAGGGATTTCAAACATAGAGAAAAGCTAACAAAGATTTATTTGAATGCCGCCACTTACAAAGATTTCTTCTAGAGTTTTCAAGCGCTTGTTGTCGTCTTCTGACTCATCGTCTGGAGTTGGTTCGTAACCCAACCCTCGTCAATCATTCTTTGCTCGAGCATTGACTTTGATCACTTCTCCCCATCCTCGTGGAATTCATTCTTTCATAGCATTCTTAATACTCTGAGCGGAGACAAAGGATGGACCACGTGTAACGACAGCGTCTTCCACCAGCATATCATGTGCAATCTCCAACGCTTGAAAAGTTATTTCCAACACGTCTTCATCAGCTTCGATATATCATAAAGAGGACAAGTTTCCCACCATCAAATCCTATTCGCCGTGCACCATAATCAACTGATCTTCAGCACTGAATTTCATCTTCTGATGCAGTGTGGACGTGACAGTGCCTGCCGCATGTATCTATGGTCTTCCTATTAGACAATTGTACGTTGGATTTATGTCCATCACATGGAAAGTGACTTCAAAAACATGGGGCCCACCATTATGGGTAGTTTGACTTCTCCGACCACTGTCCTTCTTGATCCATCGAAAGCTTTTACAATCAATGACGTAGCTCTCATCTCTGCCGCTTTGTAAGCCAATTTGGCTAACGTTCTTTTAGGCATCACGATAAGAGTCGATCCGTTGTCAACAAGTACTCTGGCAAGGGTATCTTCTTCATATTTAATAAACACATGCAAGGCACGGTTGTGCTTGTGACCTTCAGCAGTTAGATCAGAGTTGTCAAAACTCAGCATGTTGTAGGCCGTAATGTTGGAACCACAGAATCAAACTACCCCACAGTGATGTCCTTCGTGACATGGGCTCGTGTTAATATCTTTAGTAGATATTGTTGATGGACATGAGAGTTTAATAGTAATGACATGATGGAGATTTTGGAAGGTGTTTGGTGGATTTGGTCCACTACCCGATAATCACTTCGGCGAATGATTCTAAAAAATTATTCCTCCTCCTCCTTCGGGACTTCTTCCCTTTTTTTTTTCAATAATAGGTTCTTTAGAGGTTGTTTCCTTTGGAACAGCTTCCTTAGAAACGGTGGTAGTTGTTTTGGGAATGGTGGTCGCAGCGTGAGGAATGGTGAATTTTGCCTTAGGTTGATACACACAACCATTGCGAGTCATCTTGCTTCCTTCGGCAATGTTCATTACACCTTCCTGCTTCGTTCTGGTGTTCATGTCGTACCAGGAGTAGTCTCGTTTCTAAATACAGCTCTTGGACGAGGACCTGGTCCCCTCCTAGGATCGTACCTAGGTTTAGGCTGGTCTGTAGTTGGTGCGGGACCGTTGTGAAAAACAGGTATGACCTTAACGGGAGGAGCAAACTTATTATTCCTGGTATTGAACACTAGTTTCTTCTCAGATTTCCTTGGCGGTTGAAGATTAGTTTAATTACCAAGACATGCTTTTTCTCCTTCTTTCCACATAGTTGCAGTATACCTTCATCAATCATTGACTAGATATCTCGCTGCACCAGGTTATAACCCTGCGGCTTATGATGACAGTCGTTGCAACTTTCATGGGGACCCTTGATTAGACCCATTCTCACCAGCTTTTTGTGTAACTTAACTAATGGAGTCTTGATTTCAGATACTTCAAAAATTATCTCTATGCCTGAATCTTCTTCCACAGCATGGACGCCACCGTGATATGGCAGGGGACGGTTCTTCGCATTCGGCTAATTATCCTCAAAGGAAAGGATTCTCTTTTCAATTAGTTCTCGCATGATGTTTTGGAGTGCTTTACAGCCCTCGAGATCATGCCCGACGACATTTTCATGAAATGCGCAGTGTGTGTTCGGATTGTAGTATTACGGTAGTTGAGTCAAAGGAGGACCTAACTTCCTGGTTTGAATTAGGCCTTGTTGTACTAGCTGAGGGTACAAATACATATAGATCATGGCGATAAGACGAAGTTTTGGCCTTCTGTTTTGGAAAGTGGCCCTCAGAGCCGGTGCTCCTTGCTGTGGGCGCACCTGCTGATTGTGGTTCATTCGATAGGGATTAGGCGCCTGCTACTGAGGATTTTGTGGATTTGGTCGTGGTTGAAAAACTGGTGTGACTGTAGCTACGTACTGTTGTTGCTGATAATTTTGCTGAGGCCACAGACGAGATGACCGTTGATTCTGCGGAGGGCTTCTTCTGTTATGAATTCGTTCGTCGTACATTATGGCGTTCATTTCCCCTTCCTTTTTCTTGTGGAGATGACCCGACGACTTCTTCACTGTGCTAATGCTAGCTGCACTTGTACCTTGCCGCTTTTCAATCCTGCTTCTACTTTTACACCGACGGCCACGATGTCGGAGAAATTTATTGTAACACTACTAATCATTCTCTCGTAAAACTCGTGTGTTACAGTATCCACAAACCAATCAGCCAACTCCCTTTCCTTCAGGGGAGGCTCTACCTGGGCAGCCGTCTCGCGCAACCTTTGCGCATATTCTTTGAAGGTTTCAGAGTTTTTCTGGGTCATCCTCAGATGTTGACGTCGGTCTGGCGCTAGGTCCATATTATATTTATATTGTTGAATGAACGCGTCAGACAAGTCTTGAAAGCAGTGTGTCACATCGCTGTGAAAAAGGGCCGGAAAAGACAAAAGAGTTGCCACCGTTCGTTATTTATCCCAAAGAGAGGGAAAGGAAACGATCGAAGAAAACCAGACGAAAAGGGGGAAAGAGAAGGTCATCGCAACCAAATCTTGGGTTCGGGAGTCGGTTACTTAGGGGGAAGGTATGAGCACCCCTCACGTCCGTTGTAGTCAATGGGATCCACGCTTGTTGTCTGTCTAAAATGGTGCTAATCTATCAAAAGGATGGCTCACAAGGACAAAAGAAAAGAAAAGAGACTCGATAGAGCATCGTCGCTCTATGTCTACGTATTCCCTCGTGCAATGGGAAAGTCAGAGTCAACGTAGTTCGGGAAACTACGGGTGAAGGTGGGGAAGGTTGCTCGCCAAGACATCATCGTCTTGTGCCTATGTATCCTCATCTAGTATGAGAAATCAGATCAAGCGTAGTTCGGGCTAACACGACCACTGGTTGGTTAAGTGTTTTAACTGAGTAGGGTTAAACCTTCGTTCTAGCAGTTAAGGACGATGCCTGTTTGCGGTAGAACCAAAACTTAACACACTCTTTCTGAAAATGATTTTCGAACAATCCCGAAGGATAAAAAGGTTTGATGTTTTGTTTTGTGTTTTTTAAACAAGCAGTGAATTGAGTTAAGTTTGTAACTCATGTTGCCCTAAAAACTATGACTTGAGAGCGAATGCGTCACATATCGCCCAAAGGGCATAGGCTAAACACTCTAGACAGTATGAGAGGAGGCCCCCTAACTATAATTCCTCAAGTACTTAAGGCTTGTAGCGTACAACATTTATTATCCTTTATTAAGTGTCTTATGAAAGTTAGGAGATGAGAAGAGAAGACACAAACTCTAAGGGGAAACTAGATCAACCCTAATGTTATCATGCAAAATACTGCTAAAGTTAAAGCTAAAAAGGGGGTAGTCTACTTATTAAATTGGAATAGGAATATTAAGGGAACATGCAAAGCTAAGGAAAAAAGCAAGAAAACAAAGTACAAACAGCAGCTACAACAACGCTTCCTGAACAAAATAGCCAGAAAATCGAACAAGGCAGCACAACAACATTTAACAGCTACTAATTCAACACAAAAGTAGGTGTAAAAGGAAGGCATCAAGCAAGCATGTTTAATGCAACCAAGTATGAGCAAACACAAATCATATACAATTATCATGCAAGGATGGACATGCATCAACAATCAAACACAAATGTTCAACAAAAATGCATTATCACGAATCAACAAGATCAACATGTTTTCAAATCAATTCAAGCAAATAAACAATCATGCGACAAACGGAATCGGAAGCAAATGCAAACATGAATCACATAATCCAACAATATGATCATCAATAATGAATCATTAACATGATATTAGCAAGCAAAGCATATGATCATAACATCAATCAAACAACATGAACATGTTAAGCATTTCAAACGGAAACTAAAAGTCACGCGTCGAAAAATTGAGATCAAACAATCAAGCATGATTAAACAAGTAAAAAACAGTCCACACAAACGTATCATATCAATCCATGAAGGTTAAAGGTGGGAAGAAATCAAAACATGCTTGAAAACAACCAAAAATTACATTCTGGTCCATTGTTAATCGATTAACCCTTTGCTAGTGCAAACTGGTTAATCGGTTAACACTGCACCAGAAGTAAAAAAATAGCAATTCAAAAGCACTTTCCGCAATTAATTTGATATGTAATCATCCAAATGATCATGTAATCAATTATGCATAACTTTAACACCAAAAAATAGTGATCAAACATCAATTAAACTTAATCAAGCATTGAGATCACAAAGATCAAAGATCAAAATCAACAAAATCAATCAAAACTTGAAGATCTACATTGTGATTATTCAAATAAGCTCAAAGCAGATTTAGATCTAGAATTGCCAACCTACAAAGCGGAGATTTTCTTTGGTGAGTGTTGATTCACTTGAAATGAGAAGATCCAAGTAAGAAATTCAGAGATTCTTCAAGATCCAAGAGCTTTCTTATTGTAGAAATGAAGATCAAACAAGATCAAGTAAAAATGATCCAAATAAGCACTTCCAAATTAGCTTCTAAATTCAGATCCAAATCCAAACAAAAATTGAAGATAACGGAGATGAATGATGGGGGTTTAGCTCTAGAATTCTATGATTCTAATGAAGAATCAAAGAATTCAAGTGAGAGCTCCAATGGAGGTTTTGTGAGTGAAAAAGTGGAGAGAAAATTTCAAGAGTGAGAGTGAAATCTGAAAATGAAATGTAATTGGGAGGATTTTTTTTCTGTGAGGTTTGGAGCAAATTCACTTAAATAGGCTCTTGGTTAGGAGTAGAATTATGGTTTGGAGTGAGGTTATGAAAATTGGGATGGGATTAGGAATAGAAAATTGGAGAGAAATTGAATTGATTTTGAAAGTTAATCCAAATTTAAAGTGATTCTAGATCCTTCTTCTGGTGTAAAATCCAATTCACAAGTGATCAAAATTGACCCCAAAAGTGGAAGCATTAAAAATGCACGTATATGGGCAGATTTTACTATGGTTAACCGATTAACCATTTGCTAGTGCAAACTGGTTAACCAGTTAACCACTCACAAATTTTGGAAAATGCGTCATTTGGAGGGAACTTGCATATTCGCCCGTTTTCACCTGTTCTGAGCCCCGTTAAGCTTCTGAAACTTGCCCTTGAATATCATAACTGTGAGAATGCATGAGGTAGTCTGGGTGTTGTCTCCTGAGCTGAAAATTATCCTGTTGAATAAAATAAAATGCACCGCTCGACTGCTGGGCAAAATAAATTCCGGAGCCCCTGATGCTCGTGTTTTAGACTCTTGCACTAAAAGAGAACCCTGAGCCAGAGAAATACATTGATCCCATGCCTCAAGAACAAATTCTATGATATGAAAAATGCGAAAAAGAAATAAAACATAAGCCAAGTGCAAGAAATGGTTGGTCAAATTTTGGGGTACAATAGCTGCCCCTATTCAAACGACTTGGACCTGAAGGGATGAAAAGTGAACTGCTTTCAAACATTCTAGGTAAAAGGTGATTGAATATAAAAGATGTCATGACATCTCTTGACATCTTGATTAAAACACATGACAGCAGTTCTGTCTTGACAGTAGATGAAGATGTTATAACATCTTGCTTAACATAAGTGCAGAATCATGTTTTACCAAAATTTATCCAATCATTGAACCATGGAACTAACAATCTCCCCCTTTGGCAAATTTTGGCTAAAATAACCTAACAAACTTATCAGGGTAGCAACAATAGTAGTTTTCTCAAATACATCCAGCCTCACAAACTATCATGCTCCCCCTTAATAGTTGCATCCAGCAAGCAACAACAACACACTACTCTTCCCTTATCAGTAGCAAAGTCCTACCACAATGTTGGTCATCATGTCTTTACATGTGATATAACATCAGGACAATAGATAACATAAATACTTTGCTCCCCCTTTTTAGTCAAAGATTGACAACAAATGGAGTGTGCACACAAATAACAGAGCCAAACCCAAAAGCTGAATCAAAGCCACAACCTCCCAAAAACTAAATCAGATGCACAAGCTGCTTGATCCCTAATCAATATAAGTATTGCACCACTGCAGCAAAAATCTACGGACAAGGACTTAACCACAGCTGAACTCTAGCTTTCAAATCACCCCCTGTTGAACTCACTCAAACACAGTAAAATCAATCCTGGTTCCAGCCCATCATATATGACATCAACTCCTTTACCACTCACTTTGGTTCTTTAAGACACCAACCACAAGGCTTATTATTTCCATGGTAGTCCATATATAGGATACACATGAAGTTCTCAGTAGGAAACACCAGCAGCAGCTTAACAGATCATCACAATCACCTGACCATCATAGAGAGAAATAAACTCTCATGTAGCTTCCTCAGAGACATAATGTTCTGACATCCTGTATTACAAATACAATAAAGATTCTTAAGCACCAAGTCGTTGAATCTTGAGTTCTTGCCTTGTCTGAAGCTACACCTTTAGGAGGGACACTTTTGACATCACCAATTAAAGGATAATCAATTAAATACTTGCCAAGTAGCAATTCATTTTAAATCCCTAATTTGAGACACAAAAATAAATTCTCCCAGACACAAATCAATGTTGTTTCTTAGGTCATTCATAAGAAGTAAGTACAGACCCAACAGTCTTACAAAGCCAGACCCATAGTCACCTTGTCAATGTAAAAGGGTACACAGACAACACAATGTCAAGACATCTTGTCTGACATTACCACCTCATTAGTGGTTCAAGAAGACAAGCTTGCCTGAGAATCAGCAAACTGTCTACACAGCTCCATATCATCACAATGTCAATACAATTACGCAGCTACACATCAGTCAGGTACGCAACTCCTCCTGTCATGTATAATCAACACTCCCCTAAAATAGAGAACCCAAACACATGAAGAAACACTTCATCACACACTACAACTTTACACTCCTTGTTTCACAAACCATACTAGACTAAATAGCAGAAGTAGTTGCAGGATAGACATAACTATCTGTAAGATTACTCAGATTCAGCTTTGAACGACTAGAAAAATCTCCAAGATGACAGGGTGAAAGTCCTTCCTTATGCATAAAATCAGAGCTAATGATGTCTTGATCTTCATCTTCACCAGCCATACAAGACAAAACACTTGGATAGATGCCCAAATATATGATTTGATCCATTGATACCCAATGACAAAACCAAAAAAAATACACTGTCAAGTTCACCATGAGCTAGAGCAAAACCACAATGTCATAACATCTTGTCTGACATTCCATCCTCATAGAGGCATGCAATCACAAACTGCTTGAAACCACAAGCAATCTTGAAATTGTACTATTGCAGCAACAGATCCTAGAAGTATAACTCCCCATATCAAGGATAACTAGTGGTCTTTTCCAGAAGCACGTGAATGGAAAACATAAGACTCATCTTTATGTCTTCAAGAGCTCACTCTTTGTTCAACACACCTTCTGAACGCATTCACTTACTGCTTGAACCACAAGCAAATAGTACACCCATCAAACAGAAGTTCTCCCCCTATTTTTTATAGAAGATGCTCTTTTCAGCAAGAAATACCCAAGATCACCACATTATCTCATGAAAAACTTCATGCTCATACAGTGAAAAGGCACCAAACTGCTCCATTTTGTACAATACCTTCACATAATACTGCAAGACAGTCCTTTTACCTCATCATTCTCCCGTATGACAAGATAGAGTACTTCTTAGTCAAGATGTGAATCACAATTTCCATAACAAATCTTCAAGCCCATCAAACAAAATGATGTTCTGACATTATTTAGGACATTATATCACAAACATTATACATTAACCACTTGGACTTACTATCTGAACAGTAATCCAATTTGAGGATCTTCAGAGAGCACAGCTCCACCAGCTTGATCAAATACATCTCCAAAAGAAGGTAATCTTCCTTAAGCAACTTAGGGCTTCTACCACAAGATCCAATATATGAACAGAACCAGAACCTTCTTTGATCTTCAACCAACTACCCTTATGCACAAGAGTAATTAGTTCCAAGCTCACTGCTTGGAATCACATTAGAGACCAACCAAATGCCACTGTTTGGTCAACTCAGCTTCTTTCAGAGCTCTAGAAAATCTAAGCAAACTTGATCTTCATATCCTACATGCTCCAAGGCAAGGTAACTTGGATACACCAAGACTTGGACCTGTAACGTCTACTCCTTCTCACAGCTCTTGCAAACTGAAGTTTCTGCTTGATGTAACAACATCTGATTAAACATCCTGCTGGAGAGTTCAGGTTTTCATTCTACCACTTAGAATAACCTTCTGCATATAACAAAAAAGGGTTCCATGTTCTTATAGACTTGAGTAGACAACCTGCAACCTGTACTTCTGTACACACCTTAAGGAACTACTCTTTAGTGAACCCAAACATGCCAAGGCTTGATTCTTCAAAGAGGATTAGTCACAAAAGATATTTCCCAAAGGACTCCCGCTTTCCTTAAGTAGAGACTTCTTCAGAGACAACTGCCACTTACTCTTGACCTCCAAGATGAGCAAGGTCACGTGCTCCTATGCACTTAGATCAGAAATAAACTGACCCAAGCAGTGCTATCACCAACACCATCTTCTAGACAAGGTTCTTGCCAAGAAACCTTCTTGATAGAGATCAGATGCTTCTAGTAGAAACTAGAACACACATGCTGCACTCCAATAAACAGATCTAAGAAAAATGTCTTCATCTTCACTTCCATCAGCACTACATTCTAGCCTTAGTTTCTTGCCAAGAACCTTACTAGAATAAAGATAGATCCATCTATATCTCCTTTGATCTAGTGATTCACTCCTTGAATCAACATAATTCTGCGAAATCTCTGCTGATGGAATGTCTCCACATCTGGTTGAACATCAGATCCTTGAAGTAGACCAAACAAATCAGGGGCCTGACACTTGTGCAAAAACTGATGAGACAACTCAATCATCAACTAAGGATAATCCATTAATTATTTGAGAATATCTCAAATAGCAATGAATCTTAAATCCTTATAATAAATCCTTCTCTGAAATTCATGGATAACGAATTAAATACGTGTGTGGTCCACAAATAGCAAGTGATCTTAAATCCATACAACTTGTTGAGAAGACCATCTGATAGATATTTACTCTTCAGTAATACCAGAAGTATTCTTTAGTATAAGTATCTCTAATTTTGAAACATCAAGGCTGACACCCTTGACTCAACCTACCTATGACTTCCTCTGCTCATAGACCCCTTGCAAGTCATGAGTGGTGAAAATAAATCACCTCCCATTATTTTCTCTAAAATAGTCTTCAGTAACCGGTAATACAAAACAGAATAGTCCAAGCACACAAGCAACATCCCAGGCACACAAACAACATAGCTACAACATTCAGCAACCTATAGAATAAAAACAGCAACAACCCAAACAAAAACAGCATCCAGCAGGATCAACATCTTGTCAGACCAAGCAGAGCAGAAACCAACACCATCTTCCAACCATCTGCACTCCTGCCACAACCATGCATCAAATTGTATATAGGTCAGTCTACTCCCAGGGCTACCAGAGTTCTTTCCTCAGAAACGTATGCAGCGGAACCACCAAAAGAACAACTTCAACATGCCCTAAACAAGATGTCAAAACATCTTATAGGACATCATACAAAAGTAGCCACTCGTCCTTTGGCAAAACATTCAACAGGTCACAGAAGCTCCTATATCCGAGGGTACAACAGCAGATACAAAGAATCCTTCAAAATCAGGAGTAAACACAAACTCCCCCTAAACTCCATAAGCAGCAGCTCAAACATTTAGCAAGATCAACAAATCAGTACCACTTCTCCTTGTTCAAAACACAAGAAAGTATGTCCCAGGGTCTCATCCAGAACAAACAGGATGCCTGCTCTGATACCAATTGAAATTATGGTATGCAAATCTCAGATGTCCTAAGAGATGCTAAGAACATTGATCTCTGCTAAAAAAGAACAAGGACAAAACATGTGCATTTTAATTCACTTAAAAAATTAGCAGTGTCGTGACATCTGCTGTAACATCTGCAGACTGAAAGAACAGTTTATCTAACCATTTAAATTGAGCAGAATGTTAAATGTAGAAAGATAAGTAACTGACAGTCGACGTTATATCGGATGTTATGACATCTGCTTCTGAACAAATTATTAACCTTAGTAGTAAACATGTAATGAAAGCAGTAAAGAACACAGGAAATTGTTTACCCAGTTTGGTGCAACATCACCTACATCTGGGGGCTACCAAGCCAGGAAGGAAATCCATTATTAGCAGAATTAATTCAGAGCTAAACTCCCGGTTTACAACTCCTCACTTAATCTCTACCCAATGCAATTTCTTCTTAGAACCCACTAGACAAGAAACACCTCTCACTCCCCCTCAATCACAGTACTGATAAATAATTCAATACAAAAAGAAGACTTTAAGACACTCTTCAAAGTCACAATACTTGATTTTGCTTAACAACTTCAATCAAGAACAATACACTCTTGCTTAAAAGCTTTGAGCGAACAATTAACAATTAACAATATGTCTACCACGATGCATCCAAAGATACAAAGGGTGACTTACAAAGTCACACACACACACAAGACTCTCAAAACCCTAAACCCTTATTTTACACTCAAGTTGTTCTTGTTGTGAGTGCTTAATTTTCCTTGCTTCTGCGCCTCCTTAAATAGTAATGCAGTATGGGCTTGGGCTGATCAAAAGTAACAACAGGGAGAGAAGATTTCAATGTTCACAAATTGCAACATAAATTAGGTTTAACCAAGTTAATTTAATATCCACAGTTCATGGTGCTATCAAATAGGTCATAGGCTTTTCATGTTATGCTCAACACTGCCTAGAGTCTCTCCTGAGATAACTAAGGAACCCTAGTAGGTTTCCTAAAATCTAGCCTGAGATAACTCAGGAACTATAATAGAGAAACTAACACGCACCCTTGTTGGCAGCTACCTGATGTCATAACATTCAGCATGACATCCAATACACTCTGTTCTAGCTAACCAAACTTACCCAACAATACACTACACAAGTATGTCATGACATCAGTCAAGACATCTACACACATCAATGTTTTACCATAAAATGGAGCCAATCAAGAACGTCTACAAACTCCCATTCTTCTGCAGAATTTTCTTCATAACAGTAGAAACAAATATATTATAGTTTCCTAAAAAGTCTCAAAGATCCTTTTTATGAACACCAATTAAATCTGCACTTTGTTCCAAATAAATCTCTTTGACCTGCACACATTGATGAGGTATATCCAACAGGATCTCACCAAACCAAAACACCTTTGTAAAATAGCAGCTCCTGCTGTACCAGACAAAGATGTCCTTACATCTGTCTTGACATCTTGATTAAAACACATGACAACAGTTCTGTCTTAACAGCAGATGAAGATGTTATAAAATCTTGCTTAACATCGGTGCAAAATCATGTTTTACCAAAATTTAACCAATCATAGAACCGTGGAACTAACACCAGTGTTTATGAGATTTGAAACAATGCATGTACGTCATCAACGGGGTTTCATTCGAAAGCATACGATCAACAATTATAAGTTTTCAGTTTTCGTCATCCTCCCTCCAATCTTTGCAAAACAACAATGATAAAGTGGAGTGGATAAAAGGTGTATGTGTTTGTGCTTTGTGATATGAATGAGTGAATGCGACATGATTAATTCAGAAAAATGCATAATCACTTCATTAATATTACCATTCAAAACAAACAATGTTTAAAAGCAAGTAGCAACTAAAAGGAAAGGAACTACAAATGGAAATGATAAACATGCCCCAAGGAATGATAATGTTGAGGACGTCTTTCTATCTGGGCTATTGGCTTCTGGAAATGACCCTCAGAATCTTCGGGCTTAGACAGCTAAGAGGTTGACATGAACAACCAAACTTCCTTCTGGAAAAGATATGCACCCTTTGTCAATCAATTGTTGCACCTTGGCTTGGAAGGCTTTGCAATCTTCGGTTGAATGCCCCATGGATCCTCCATGATATCCATACTGAACACGGGGATTGTACCCATGAGGGTAAGGTTCTGGCACAGGCTTAAGAGTCTTAGGCTCCACTAATGAGTTTTGAATTAGATATGGCAAAGGCTGACTGTACAAGATAGGAACCGGATAAAGAGAAGCAATCCTTCTTTCCAAGTTGTTACGAGGCCTATTCTGATTTTGGCGCTGATTTGGATAACCTCGGCCACGGGCTCGTTGATTTGCATGAGGAGCGACCCAAGTTTTCTGATGTGGTACCCTAGGCACAGTCTTTTGTCCATAAGAATAACATGACACCGGAGGTAATGACTACTGAGAAGATGAAGAACCAAAAGATTTCACTGGTTCACTATGAGAATAACCAACATCCGCCATGACTGCATTGATCACATCTTCTTCCTCTTGAGAGCTACCGAGGGATTCAGTTTCACTGGCCTGACTGCTCGAGACATCCTGAATTTTTCCAATCTTAATGTCACTCTCAATGCGTTCTCCTGCTGTTACCAGGTCAGAGAAGTTTGGTGTAATTCCAATCATCCTTTCAAAGTATGGGTTATGCAAGGAGTTCATGAACATATCTGCTAACTCCTAGTCTAGAAGCGGCGATTACACTTTGAAATCAAATTCTCTCCATCTTTGAGCATACCTTCTGAAGGGTTCATTACTCTCTTGAGACAAACTTTGCAAATGCATGCGCCTAGGATCCATGTCAAGATTATATTCATACTGCTTCAGAAATTTTTTGGCTAAGTCCAACCATGATCGGATCTGACTACTCTCTAACTGCATGTACCAACTCAAAGATTCCCCACTTAGACTATCCTGAAAGTAGTGAATCATCAACATATCGTTGTGCACAAACGAAGTCATTCTTCTGCAAAACATCACCAAATGTTGCCTCGGGCAGCTATCCCCTTTGTATTTCTCAAACCTCGACGCCTTGAAATTTGGAGGTAATACTAGACCGGGTACTAGGCACATGTCCGAAGTGTCGAGACCGAAGGCATCTTGAATTTCCAAGGCCTTGAGTTTTTCCTCCAACACATGAAACCTTTTAGCATACTCAAGAGCTTTCGGATCCTTAGTCTTTATCATCAGGACTTATCCTCTGGAATTCAACACAGAGAAAGCTACATCATGACAATCTGTAGTATTAGGAGAAGAGTAACGTTCACTTCGGACAACAAACTGTTCATGCAAGTCTTGGTCCTCAACAGAGGGTTGCACAGACTGAGCTTGAGGGAGGTTATTCACTTGCAGAGAGTCTTCATCGGGCAGAGAACTATAAAGAGGATTGGTCATCACAGTAAAACCTGGCGCAGTATCACCATTCTAGAGGTTGTTTCCTGACATAGCTACCAACAACTCCCAACTTGATCTTACTTTTTAACACTGCTTAATCCTGCTTCAACCATTTGGTCGTCTTTCAAACAATCACCACTTGTTCAGAACAAACCCCAGTGAATCACCTTCTAAATCAAATACAAAGGCAGGATGAGAGCTATGGCCAGCTGAAGAATGATATGTAAAATGATGCAAAGATGTTTATGCAAATGCAATGCAAAATGCAAGGAACACGGGATCACAGCCTTCACAAATCTCTGAATAACAGTTGGGCTGCTGACTGGATAAGTTCATAAGTCTGCTCTGAAGAGAAAACCAGAATACCGGGTTGGTTGGAGGCCAAGTTTCCTGCATAACCCTCCCATTCATAGGTATGGACCTAATCTCTGATATGGTTCGGCATCCTATGCGGTCGTCAGCGTCACAGACTCTCGAGAAACAATGATACGTTCACCATTTCTGGTTTGGCATCATGGCTAAACAAGGAGGCCTCACTTAGATGACTCCTAAATAATCGGTCTCCAGAGTCGACATTTTCCAGATCCAACACCCCCTCCTGACCAATGCACATGATAGGATGTCTTCAAGGAAAACCTCGTCTAAACGCGAATTTCATGAGGACTAGTCCGCACCGAACGTGCAGGTCCTCACTATTTTCCACTCTAATACTATGTGTGTTCTCAAGCCTGGGTATTGGGCTTATCTCTCGAAGGAACAATCCCACCCAACAGCACAACAGCAGCAGATAAAAATAAAGTGCGGAAAGTAAAATGCAATAATATACAAAATACAACACACAAATATACACACCCACAAATAAAACACACGAGCACTAGGATTGACTCGCATAGGGGATGGGAAAAGTCCCCAGCAGAGTCGCCAGCTATTGCACCGCTGCGAAAAAGGGCAGGCAAAGACAGAAGAGTCGCCACCGTTCTTTATTTATTCCAAAGAGAGGGAAAGGAAACAATCAAAGAAAACCTGACAAAAAGGGGAAAAGAAAGGGCATCGCAACCAAATCTTGGGCTTGGGATTCGGTTACGCAAGGGGAAGGTATGAGCACCCCTCACGTCCGTTGTACTCAACGAGATCCACGCTTTTTATCTATCTAAAAGGGTGTTAATCTATCAAAAATCTGGCTCACAAAGACAAGGGAAAAGAAAAGAGACTCGATAGAGCATCGCCGCTCTATGTCTACGTATTCCCTCGTGCAATCTGAAAGCCAGAGTCAACGTAGTTCGGGAATCTACGGGTGAAGGTGGGGAAGGTTGCTCGCCAAGACATTGTCGTCTTGTGCCTACATATCCTAATCTGATATGAGAAATCAGAGCAAACATAGTTCGGACTAACACGACCACTGGTTGGTTAAGTGTTTTAACTGAGTAGGGTTAAACCTTCGTTCTAGCAGTTAGGGACGATGCCTATTTGCGGTAGAACCAAGACTTAACACATTCTTTCTGAAAATGATTTTCGAACAATCCCGAAGAATAAAAAGGTTAGATGTTTTGTTTTTTGTTTTTTAAATAAGAAGTGAATTGAGTTAAGTTTGTAACTCATGTTACACTAAAGACTATGACTTGAGAGAGAATGTGTCGCATATCTCCCAAAGGGCATAGGCTAAACACTCTAGACAGTATGAGAGGAGGCCCCCCAACTATCATTCCCCAAGTACTCAAGGCTCGTAGTGTACAACATTTATTATCCTTTATTAAGTGTCTTATGAAAGTTAGGAGATGAGAAGAGAACACACAAACTTTAGAGGGAAACTAGATCAACCCTAATGTTATCATGCAAAATGCTCCAAAAGTTAAAGTTAAAAAAGGGCTAGCCTACTTAATAAACTGGAATAAGAATCTTAAGGGAGCATGCAAAGGTAAGGCAAAAAGCAAGAAAACAAAGTACAAACAGCAGCTACAACAGCGCTTCCTGCACAAAACAACCACAAAATCCAATAAGGCAGCACAACAACATTTAACAGCTACTAATTCATCATAAAAGTAGGTGTAAAAGGCAGGCAGCAAGCAAGCATAACAAAGACAACATGTAAATTAAGAATAAGACAGTTGTAGAAAGCAGGGCAGCAAGCATGTTCAATGCAACCAACTATGAGCAAACACAAATCATAAATAATTATCATGCAAGGATGGACATGCATCAACAATCAAACATAAATGATCAACAAAAATGCATCATCACGAATCAACAAGATCAACATGTTTTCATATCAATTCAAGCAAATCAACAATCATGCGACAAACGGAATCGGAAGCAAATGCAAACATGCATCACATAATCCAACAATATGATCATCAATAATGAATCATTAACATGATATAAGCAAGCAAAGCATATGATCATCACATCAATCAAGCAACATGAACATGTTAAGCATTTCAAACGGAAACTAAAAGTCACGCATCAAAAAATTGAGATCAAACAATCAAGCATGATGAAACAAGTAAAAAACAGTCCACACAAATGCATCATATCAATCCATGAAGGTTAAAGGTGGGAAGAAATCAAAACATGCTTGAAAATAACAAAAAATTACATTCTGGTCCAATGTTAATCGATTAACTCTTTGCTAGTCAAATTTGGTTGATCGGTTAACACTACACCAGAAGTAAAAAAACAACAATTCAAAAGCACTTTCAGCAATTAATTCAATGTGTAATCATCCAAATGATCATGTAATCAATTATGCATAATTTAACATCAAAAAACAGGGATCAAACATCAATTAAACTTAATCAAGCATTGAGATCCTAAAGATCAAAGATCAAAATCAACAAAATCAATCAAAACTTGAAGATCTACATTGTGATTATTCAAATAAGCTCAAAATAGATTTAGATCTAGTATTGCCAACCTACAAAGTGGAGATTTGCTTTGGTGAGTGTTGATTCACTTGAAATGAGCATATCCAAGCAAGAAATCTAGAGATTCTTCAAGATCCAAGAGATTTCTTGTTGTAGAAATGAAGATCAAGCAAGATCAAGTAAAAACGATCCAAATAAGCACTTCCAAATTAGCTTCCAAATTCAGATCCAAATCCAAACAAAAATTGAATGGTGAATTGAAGATAACGGAGATGAATGATGGAGGTTTAGCTCTAGAATTCTGTGATTCTAATGAAGAATCAAAGAACTCAAGTGAGAGCTCTAATGGAGGTTTTGTGAGTAAAAAAGCAGAGAGAAAATTTCAAGAGTGAGAGTGAAATCTGAAAATGAAATGTAATTGTGAGAATTTTTTCTATGAAGTTTGGAGAAAATTCACTTAAATAGGCTCTTGGTTAGGAGTAGAATTATGGTTTGGAGTGAGGTTATGAAAATTGGAATGGGATTAGAAATGGAAAATTGGAGAGAAATTGAATTGATTTTGAAAGTTAATCCAAATTTAAAGTGATTCTAGATTCTTCTTCGGAGTTGAGCGATCTCGTTTTCCAGCTCTTCGTTGGCTTTTATTAGCTCTTCGTTCTTAGCTTGAAGCTGGTTATACTTCTGGATTTCAATCATGGTAGGCTCTTAAGGGCAGTCCTGCTTGACAGGAGGAAAAGGCATCAGCACTTTTTCTGCTCTGCTATGAATCCAGTCCACATGAGGAGCATAAGCCTGATTATTGCTCTTCCCTAAAGAGGTCTTTCTTTTCGGTGAATGTTATTCCAGGCACGTTCAAATCTGACCAACTCATCTCCTTCCAATTCGCCAGTGAGGTACAAAGATTTCTGTACCTCTTCGTCCTTAGGAGGGCCCCTCAGGGCATACCCGAACTGTCTGATAGCGATAGACGGATTGTAATTGATGCAGCCTTTCCTACCCACCAGAGGGACATTAGGAAAGTTCCCACAACTGTAAATGATTTCACTCCCCAGGCGATCTCTATCAAACCAGTCAATGTCTTCGGCAGACAAACTCATCAGTTGCTCAGACCACTCCTTCGTCTCTGCAGTATTTATAAAAGGACCATCCTTAGGTAAATGAGTGACAAACCACCTGTAAAACAGTGAAGCACCGCAGGACACGCTTTTGCCTCTTCTATTCTCGTTCTTATAGTACACCGAATGATACATATCTCCGAGCAAGGTAGGGATGGGATTCCTTGAAATGAAAATACGAAGAGCGTCCACATCCACAAAATCTGGAATATTGGGGAATTACATGATACCATATATGCACAATGCCACAATAGCTTTGAATGCCACCCAACATTCCTTCTTGGCGAAGTGTCGGGCTTTCTCAGCCAGAAAAGGTAATGGGAATCCATAAGCTCCATTTCTCCTAGCTGTTTTTCCTTTCAACTCAGAAACTTCCATATGCAAAGCTGTAGCAATACTAGCCAGATCTGGCTCCTGGTCAATAGGACAAAAGGGTACCTGAGCAAGAATGGGTATTTCCAATATGACAGAAAACTCTTTTAGAGTAGGGGCCAACACATAGCTTGGGAATGTGAAGCAACGCAGCTGGGGATCATAAAACTGAAGCAGAGTCTGAAGTCCATTCAATTCATACATATATGGCTTGCACACAACACTCAGCAGCTTCCCATAGGTTCCTCTGATGTCCTTCATCACATCCTTACCAGCCAGAGAAATCAAACCCCTCAGAGTAGTAATATCCGGAGTATGAAACTTGTAAGCCAAAGTTCTTTTCAGGTTGGGCTCCATGTTGGACAAAGAAGGAATAACATTGCTAGAATCGAGAGGGAACTAGACACCTACAACACAGACACGTGTTAAATGCAATGCAACATGAAAATGTAAATGCAAATGCAAAATGCAGCAGGAGATCAAGAGTGTTGTGCTGTGTTGTGAAGTGGCAGGTCATGATTCTTCTTCAGCGAGAATATACCACAATTCTGATCATAAAGGCCTACTGATACCCATAATACTGATTCACTGTCAAGAAAACCAGGTTGTCTGAAGGTTAAGGTTTTCTGCGATAACCCGACCCCGCTCACAGGTATGAACCTAAAACACTGACACAGGTATGGCATCCTATGGGTTCATCAGCGTCACAGACTTTCAAGAAACGATGATACGATACCCAGGAAGGTGTGGCATCATCATCTCTTGAAGCGGTCTCACTCAGCTGAATCACAAATGACCGGTTCCCAGATTCAACAATCCTTAGATCTGAAATCCTTTCGACGGCCCACTGGGCTGGAAATGGAAATCATCTCAGAGAATCTCGTCTGAGCGCAGATTTCGTGGGAACTAGTGCATGCCTAACATACAGCTTCACCACTAATCTGCATCTAAAGCCATGTACATACTCAAGCCTGGGTTTGGCTTATCACTCATCAGAGCCCCCTCCCACAATAGCACAGATAATCATATCATACTGAAAATAAAGTGTGGAAGGTAAAATGCAATAAATAAACATAACCCAACAAGGTAAACACGCAAGCGCTAGGATTGACTCGCACAGGGGACGTTGGGTCCCCAACAGAGTCGCCAGCTGTCGCTACCGCGAAAATAAGGTGCCGTCAAAACAGAAGAGTCGCCACCTTTCGTTATTTATCCTACAGAAAGGGAAAGGAAACGATCGGAAAATCCTGACGAAAAGGTATAAGAAAAGGTCATCGTAACCAATGTCTGGGTTCGGGAGTCGGTTACGCAAGGGGAAGATATTAGCACCCCTCACGTCCATCGTACTCGACGGGATCCATGCTTGTTGTGTTTATCTGATGGGTTGGTTTTATATATCTACCTATCAAGGCTGGTCTGAAAAGAAAAGAAAATTGACTCGGCAAACCGTCGTGCTTTATGCCTACGTATTCTCATCAGAGAACGAGAAATCAGAGTCAACGTAGTTCGGCTAACTACGGGTAACGGATGGGGGAAGGTGGCTCGCCAATACGTCAGTATTGTGCCTACGTACTCTCAACAGATATGAGAGATCAGAGCTTACGCAGTTCGGGATAATACAGATTACGGGGATTCAGATTCATCTGTTTTTCCGAGTAGGGTTAACAAACAGTTCCAGCAGTTTGGTGTATGCAGCTCGCTCGTCAGAGACTCGTGTGTTACCGTTTGCGGTAGAACTGAGAGTTAACGATACTCTTTTCTTCAGAAAAGTTTTCCTTTGAGTTATGGGCCCATGGGCAAAAAGGTTTGAAGTTTGTTTTCTGTTTTTTATGGAAGAAGTGTTTTTTATGGTTGTCTGTAGTTTTGTACAGCTCTAGAGACTATGACTTAGGAGCGAATGCGTCGCATATCGTCCAAGGGACATATACTAAACACTCTAGATGATTGAGAGCAGACCGCTCAATTATCATTTCCCAAGTAGCTTAAGGCTCGTAACGCGCTTGTACTAACTTGCCTTTATTACGTCTTTTACTGTTATTTTGAGATGAGAAGAGAACGAATTCTACGGGGAAACTGTCAAGTCCTAATGTTGTCATGCCAAGGATTCATCCTATGGTTGAGGATTGAAACATGGAACTCCTAGAAGTTATCATGAATAGGTTTCAACCTAAAGTTCTAATCATCACTTCCTTATCAAAGGAAGTGAGACTCCTAGGGGATCATGTCAATGGGATACAGAAACAGAGAAAGCATCAGCTAAACAGATAAACAGTAACAGTAAAGATGCACATGCAATGCAGCAATACAAGCAGAGGGAGACTCACTCAACCTCTCAGCAATCAAGCAAAGAAAACAGTCAAAACAGACAAGCAGAGGGAGCTCAACTCAACCTCTATATGCAAATACGTCAATTAGAAAGAAAAGAAAACCAACACACAAGCAAGGGGAGGATCACCTCAACCCTTAAGGCAAACAAGCAGAGGGAGACTCACTCAACCTCTTAATGCAGTCATGCACCTACACTTAAACTATTCTAAACATGAATTATCCTAATGCAACACACCATTCAATCATGAATGAAGGCAAGGAATTCATTCCACAAGGAATTCATTCCACAAGTAATCACACAAGGCTTCTATCCTAAGGAAAGAAATTGAATGTTGGGAGCCAAGGGTAAGGTCCACAGGAACTTATGCCAGGCACTCAACCAACTAAAAGAGATTAGGGAGAATCCTAGAGGTTTGGCTCCTTCAGGAGATGTGCAACCTTCCCCCCACAGGAGGGACTATGCTACCCCAAGAAGGTTCCTAAAAAGATGATTGAATAAGAGAAGATTAGGAGAATGAAGATGGGAAGCAAGGTAAGGTCCACAGGAACTTACCACAGGCACTCAACCAACTCCATCACCTTAGAAAGAGCTTTCATAGACTCAACCCCTTTATGATGATGCAATGAATTCCTCCACGGGAGGAAACATGCTCACAAGGAGGATTCCAATCAAGCAAGGAAAATTGAAGAGGAAACTACCCCTATAGGAAGAATCATCCACCTACTTGAACTTCTAAAGAACCTCAATGATTACCTTCTAAGGATCACCTAAACTAAGGCGCCAAAGCTCTAAAGAGGTATCTACCTAAATAACATTCTATCAAGGAAGGAAATGAGACTTAGAATCATCTAAAGGTCACTTACAAGGTTAACCTATGAAGTTATCTAAGTTAGGGTCACCTAAACCAAAGCCAATTTGTAAAATGGGGAACTAATAGAAAATCAATTCTACAAATTCTAAGGAAAATCCTACATTATCCTACATGAGTTAAGCATCTATGGTACAAAAACCAGGGGTCAAACCTAATCCGAAAGGTTCAAATAAAATCTAAATCCAAAGAGTGTGCTAAATCGGATCCATCAAGGAAGGCTCCTAAACATCTATTTCAAAACCCTATTTAGAATCATCTAAAAATCACAACAAAAATCAACCAAACCTATCAAGGGGTCTATAACAAGCATGCAAACTTTCAACCTGAAATTCTAAACCATGAATTAGAAATAAAATCAGCAATCAAGATAGTCATATTATGCATTTTAAACATTTATCAAAAATAGAAAAATGGACATTAAATTGAAAATAACACCAAAATAAAATCCAAGAGCATCAAAAAATCAGAAATTAAATCAGGATCATGCACATATTTTCCTCATATTTTTCTGAACATTAATCAATTTATTATGAATTAAAAATGAAGAAAGAAATTTAAGAAAATAAAAAAATGAATTAATAAAAATAAAAAGCAACAGAAAATATCAGGGCCATCAGATGTGAATACTAGTCAATGGATCTAATAGTCACGCGCGTCCTAACGCATTAATGGAACGACTGTGTTTTGATCAATGGCAATGTGTGTTTAGGTTGACTCATCCCTATGGTACTCCCTAATCGTATCCGTCCAACAGAAAAGTATGTTAATCCTGTGCTCCTTGTTAAGCCACCTCACCAAACCCTAATTCCATTAAACCTGGTCCATCAGATGCAAGGACTAAGTCAACAAAGTCCAATTAATCCAATGCCTCATGTTCATCTTCCTCGTTTGAACCTGGTATATGGGGGGAAATTCACTCACGGTGGCCGGAGAAGAGCGCCACCGTCTTCAACTAACTCTCACCAAACTCCAAGAAAGTTATACCGTTCTCCTTGTCTCCTCACACTGAGCTCAAAAACAACGTCCATTTTTATTAATTCACCAAGAATCTCCAAACACAAAGAGGAACAGAAAAATACTCCATTCCATAATCATCACCAAACCTCAAATTGACTACACAGAAATGATCCTCACTCTTCAGAGATCAAGAATCCCTAATTAATTCATGCTAATTCCCAAGGATCACCTAGATATAAGTCCAAACAGAATTTGTGTCTCACCATGAATCATCATGAAACTTCACCATTAAGATCCTAAAACGTTCTATGTCATCACTACACCCTAACCACATTCCAATTTCAATCTAAACATGCCTGAATCAAGTGCAATAGTGAAAAGTAAAAACCTGGAAAAAAGCTTCAAGTTGGAGCAGTTACAAGTTGATTCTTGGCTTCAAAACGTGCAGAAACCTTCAATCAATGATCCTGGTGCTAACTGAATATTCAATTCCTCTTAAAAGCCTCTGAATTGCAAAACACGATTTGGAGTTGGAAGCTTAGATCTCTAACTGCCACAACTGAATCTTCAACCAATTTCTTCCAAAAAAATGATCTGCATATGATTGTGAACTTAAATAGAATTGATTTGGATCTTAACATGGCCCAATCATGGCCCAATTCTCTTGATCCAAAATTTCAATTTCTTCCAAAGTTTAACAATGGAAGTCGTGCCTTCAGGCTCTGTTTTGACTCACTCTCTGCTTCAACAACTTGCACAACTCTTGGTGAAGATGAATGGATGAGAATGCAAGCTTGGTTTGATCCTATGGCCAAGATTGATTATGTTTCTTCATCATGAAGTAATCCATATAAAGTCCATGAATGAGGCCTCAAATCAAAAATGTAAAATTGTCAATCTCTCCAAAATACCATTTCCAATCAAAATACGCACAAACTTGGGAAGTTTGGCACAAGAATGAATTATTTTGAATTTTTCTTTCATTAATTCCTTTTAATGATCTTTTCTCCAAATTTCTTCATACTCTTCCTTATTAAATCCATATCAATGGATGTTTGGATCATGGTTGGACTAAAAACATAATTTTGAACAACGTTCAAGTTGAACAAAAGTTCATTTGAAGTGCCTATGTTGGTGAAATGGACCCATAATTCAAAATGACCTGTAATTCCAAATACCCAAAATACCCTTGACTTGTCAAAGACATAACTTGAGTTCTACAAATCCAATCATGGACTTCTAGTACTCTCTAGAAAGATAAGAAGATAAGGAACAACATTCATGTTGACCAAAAGTTCATAAGAATAATCCTTCTAGGGCAAAAGTGTCATGCAAGTTGGGTAACTTTCAAGCTCCAAATTCACATGCCTCAGATAACCTGTAACTTGTCTGGCTCATAACTTGAGTTTTATAAACCCTATCAAGGACTTTAGTACTCAAATTAAAGCTAAGATCATGCTCTAAAACAATCATGTTGGGGTAAAGGTGAGATGAAAATCACATCTTGAGTTAGGTGGTCTTGAAGTTAGGCACTAAACCAGGGGATTTTACACTGTCAAGCATAACAACCCTAGCCTAGCAACTTCTCACACTCTTGATTCATGATAATTTCACCTTGGAATCATCCCTAGGACATCTCAACACATCAATCCATGATCACATGGCTCTCGAATTTGGTCTCAACCGTCTTCAAATCATCAGTTAACCTAGAGTTAACCAGATGAAACCCTAATTGTACCAATCTTGGGTATATCTTCATATCCTTCACACAATGACCTGTCTAGGATTCAAAATGAACTTCAACACTTCTCATGAGCTCCCTCAAGTCCTCAAGGTCCAACTCTATGGCTTCAGCATCATCAGATGACTTCCCACAACTCTCAAGTTAGGACATATGCATACTTGGCTTCAACCCTCTCTCTGAGGATCTTATACTTATCTGGTGAGGATATCAACCCTTAAACACTTGGATAAATCTCTTAGCTACCTTCATAGCCTTGTGTATCCCTTGATTGGTAGTCATACCTCTTGATCTCCTGCATACATGTCAATGAAATGCAAATGATAATGTTATTATGAATGCAATGAAACACAAGCTAGGTAAAGAACTGTTGGGCAAATTTTGGGGTGCAACATACTGACCATCACCAGGCTTGTTGGTTGAGGTCCTTTCAGATTATACTCATTTGATACACTTGTACGCTGCCTGCGTGGCTTTCCATTCATATATGAGGAGTTTTCTACTATTGGTTGTCTTACGGGGTTTTTCATTGTCGTGCTTTCTCCCGGAACTAGAATTGAGGGGGAAATATCACTGTTGCATACATACATGTTTGCATGGAATTTTTTTATTACAGATACGGCAGGACCTTTTATCTCATCTCTGCTTCTTCTTTAGTGTGTTTCAGGATGGCTGATCGAACAACTCACCGGTACGCTACCCGAGGAAACTAGAGAAGAGTGATGGAGCAAATTTAGTGAGAGATGCAAGAGTTTAGGGAAAGGATGAATCAGTTCATGGACTTCATGCAGGGGGTCGCTAACGGACAGGAACAACTCCGTACTTTGGTGCAGCCCTTGATTGCGCGAGTTGATAACAACGATGTTCTTCATGGAGGACAGACTGCTAATCCTCCTCTCAATGAGAATGGGACTCCTCAAGCTCGTTCTATGCCTAATTTGGTTATCCTTACTGCTGGAGGGAATGGTAATGGTAATGGTAATGTCGTTGGTTCTGGTAATGCTGCTGGTTTCGATAACATTGGTTTTGGGAATCCTGGAAATGGTAATGCTAGAAATGATATTGCTGCTAATGGGAATGTTCATGGGCTTGGTGTCACCGTTGCTGCACACGATAATATGGATCAGTTATGGAGCGAAGAACGACAGGAGGATGTGTTCACACCTAGGGTTGTGGTTGTTGAGTTGCCTTCTGAATCTGATAGGAGGATCAAGTTGATTGAGGAAAAGATGAGGTCTCTGAAGAACCAAAATGCCATGGGCCTTGATATGGTTAATCTGGGACTTATCCCCGACCTGAAAGTGCCTCTAAAGTTCAAAGTCCCGGACTTTGACAAATATAAGGGTACCACATGCCCAAGAGTCCACTTGCGCTTTTACTACCGGAAGATGTCCGCGTACTCGGACGATGAGAAAATGCTGATGCACTTCTTCCAAGACAGCTTGTCCGGGCCGTCCCTTGAATGGTATATGGGGCTTGAACCCATCAATATCCGAAGCTGGAGGGACCTGGATGAGGCCTTTGTAAAACATTACCAATATAACAACGACCTTGCTCCCAACAGGGTCCAACTTCAAAATCTTTCCTAGAGGAATAATGAGTGTTTCAAGGAGTATGCCCAGAGGTGGCGTGAACTCGCGGCCAGAGTACAAACTCCAATGGCGGAGCATGAGTTAGTTGATCTATTTGCTGTACCTAGTGTATACTACGAGAAGCTCGTCGGTAACATGTCGGGTAGCTTCTCTGATCTGATAATCACTGGAGAAAGGATGGAGAACGACATCAAGCTCGGGAAGATTCAGTTAAATGAAGTGCCCTCAGCTGGAGGAAGGAAGAAGGCGTTTGGTGGTAAAAAGAGGGAAGGTGAGACTAGTTCGGTGTCCAGTTCTAAAGGAAAAGGTAAGGGTCAATATCAGAATCGTCAGTGTCAACAGGTCGCCGATATAACAATTCATGTTGTTCAGCAGCAGCAGCAAAATCAGCAGAATCCGAACCAGAATCAGAATCAGAATTACGCCCAATGGTGATATCAAAATCGTGGCCAAGGAGTGAACAGAGTCTTTGACACATCGCCGATGCCGTATTCGCTACTTCTCTAGACCTTATTGCAATTGCAGCTTATTTAGAAGAGGACAATGGCTCCTCTGACGGGACCACCTCCACCTGAGTATGATGCGAACCCCCGCTGCGAATTTCACTCAGGTGCCCCGGGGCCCAATATTGATAATTGTAAGGCTTTCAAGCACAAGGTATAGGATATGATTGATAGAAAGGCGATAAATTTCTCTAATGACGTCCCCAATGTCATACAGAATCCTATGCCAGATCACGAACAAGCTGGAGTCAATGCGATCCTCGAGGATGATGGTTTGGATTTGATAGCAGATGTCACTGAGCTGAAAACACCGTTGAGCTTCGTGAAAGCGAAATTGCTAAAAGTGGGTGTGTTCCCAGGGTGCGGGGAATTCTGTGCTGAGTGTGCATGCCATCTGGATGGTTGTGATCTGTTGAGAATCGGTATTCAAAGTTTGATGGACGAAGGGGTTCTATAGTTTGATCGGGTCGTTGAAAGCAAATCCAGAGAAGTGGTACCAAGCAGAGGGGTGAGATTGCTACGGTATGTATCCCATACAAAACTATTATAATTTCTGCTCCTAGACCACTGACGATTGTCATTACAAAAGCTGGTCCCGTGCCTTTTGAGGATACCAAGGTTGTTCCATGGAATTATGGAGCCGAGGTATATACTAACGGATAGAAGCAGGATTTGAAGAGTCTGCCTTTTGAGTCAGTGGAGAATCTGGTTGGTGCAGGAGGAATTAGCCGAAGTGGTCGAGTCTTTTCACCACCCGAAGTGATGGCTGATAAAGCAGACAAAGGAAAGGGTAAAATGGTCGTGGAAGAAACCTCTCAGGCTGAAGAGAAATAATTGTTGGCAAAAGATGTAGAAGAGTTTATGAGGCTAATAAGGAAGAGCGACTACAAGATAGTCGACCATCTGCAACAAACGCCTTCTAAAATTTCTATATTGTCATTGTTGCTATGCTCGGAAGCACATCGAAATGCATTACTAAGGATATTGAATACTGCTTACGTGCCTTAGGAAATTTCAGTAAACCAACTCGAAGGAGTTGTCGCACATGTGAACGCAGGGAACGGTCTTGGTTTAACGGACCTAGAGTTGACGCCGAAGGGCAGGAATCACAACAGCGCGTTGCATATTTTGATTGAATGTTGTGGAGCTGTTATGTCCCGTGTTTTGGTGGACACCGGGTCATCTCTAAATGTACTTCCCAAGAAAGCATTAATGAAACTAGACACTCAGGGTATTTTCTGTACACCAAGTGATCTAGTGGTGAAAGCTTTCGACGGAACTAGACGGTCAATATTCGGGGAGCTCACATTGCCCATCCAGGTAGGGCCAGAAGTGTTTGATGCAGTGTTTTACATAATGGACATCCAACCGACCTATAGCTGTCTATTAGGCCGTCCATGGATCCACTCAGCAGGAGTTGTGACCTCTACATTGCATCAGAAACTCAAATATATGGTCGGTGGCAGCATCGTCACCATGTGTGGGGAAGAAGACATAATGGTTAGCCATTTATCGTCGTTCAAGTATGTTAAAGTAGAAGGGGAGATCCACGAAACCCTCTGTCAAGTGTTTGAAACGGTCCAGGTTAAAGACAAGTCTCCTGCAATGAGAAAAGCGCCCAAGGTGGCCATATCTTCTTTCAAGGAAGCCTAAGCAGCGGTACAGTTTGGGGCAGCCCAAGGTTAGGGCCAAGTGCTTGACATCCCCAACAAGCAGGATAAGTTTGGCTTGGGGTATATCCCATCTGCTTCATCATCCTCAAAGAGAGCGTCGCGCTAAAAAAGACCAGTGATGTTGACTCCGGGGGGTGTCATCTTTGAACGCATCAACATTGTTTCAGATAGTGAAGAGGGGGATAGCGATTGCGACATGGATGCTTGGATCAAGCCTTGTACACCAGGACAGGGCCTACACAATTGGTCTATCCAGAAGTTCATTCAAGTGACTACTGAACAATAATGATCTGTTTTCCCGATTATTGTACGACCATATGTTCTACCCAGAGCATAAGGGTATCTTGTCAGGGCCTTGCTTGTTTATAATTGAACGTTTTTGTCAATAAATCAAAGGGCATTATTTCTCATTCAAATTTTGTGATCCTTTTATTCCTGTTTTATGTTTAAAACAATAAAATGGCAACGTGGTTTTATGTTGCATATCATTTGAATCATTTAACCATCATCATTGCAGGATCCACATTACAGATGACACAGATCAAGAACCTTTTATGACTCACTTCGACTTTGATCACCCGATATTTCAAGCCGAGGAAGAGATTGATGAGGATGACGACTTGCCGGAATAGCTGGCTAGACTCTTGAAACAAGAAGAAAAGACCATTCTTCCTCACTAGGAGGTGATTGAGGTCATCAATTTGGGTTCTGAAAAAGTTGTCAGAAACGTCAGAATAGGGGCTGCGCTGCAGAGTGACATCAAGCAAATACTGGTCGAAGCTTCGAGAGTATAGTGACATCATTGCTTGGTCCTATGAAGACATGTTTGGGCTTGATACCGATATAGTGGTTCATCGTTTATCGTTGGTTGAAGAGTGTCCGTCGGCCAAACAGAAGCTCAAAAGGACGAGACCAGACATGGTTGTAAAAATCAAGCAAGAGGTCCAGAAGCAGTTGGACGCGGGATTTTTAGCCGTGACAACTTACCCTCCGTGGGTCGCCAACATAGTGCCTGTGCCGAAGAAAGACGGTAAGGTATGGATGTGTGTTGATTATCGAGATTTGAATAAGGCGATCCCAAAAGATGATTTCTCGCTCTCTCACATTGACGTATTGGTCGACAATACTGCTAAATTCTCCGTATTCTCCTTCATGGATGGTTTTTCCGGTTATAACCATATCAAGATGTCTCCAGAGGATATGGAGAAGATGACGTTTATCACGCCATAGGGGACGTTTTGTTATAAGGTAATGCCTTTTGGGTTGAAAAACGCAGGGGCAACTTACCAGCGGGCTATGGTTACTTTGTTTCATGATATGATTCATCACAAGATTGAAGTGTATGTTGATGACATGATGGCAAAGTCCCAAACGGAGGAAGGACATCTGGTCAATGTACAAAAGCTGTTTGAGAGGCTCAGGAAATTCAGGTTGAGGTTAAATCCTAACAAGTGTACTTTCGGGGTACGGTCCGGAAAGCTACTGGGGTTCATTGTCAGCGAAAAAGGGATTGAGGTTGATCCTGCCAAATAAAAGCTATACAAGATATGCCAGCGCCAAAGACCGAAAAAGAGGTTCGTGGCTTCTTGGGGACGTTGAACTACATTTCTCGGTTCATATCTCACCTAACAGCCACGTGTGAACCGTTATTCAAGTTGTTGAAAAAAGATCAGACGGTCGTCTATAATGTTAAATGCCAAAGAGAATTTGACAAAATCAAAGAATATCTGCAGGAACCTCCGGTATTGATACCCCCAGTATCCGGAAGACCATTAATCATGTACTTAACGGTACTTGAGAACAGCATGGGTTGCCAAACGTTTTGAGTAAAAAGTTCACAGATTATGAGTCCCGTTACTCGATGCTGGAAAAAACGTGTTGCGCACTCGCGTGGGCTGCCAAACATTTGAGACAGTATATGCTTAAGCATACAACCATGCTGATTTCGAAGATGGATCCGATCAAGTATGTCTTCAAAAAGCAAGTGCTTTCAAACAGGATTGCCAGATGGCAAATGGTACTGACAGAGTACGACATCCAGTATGTTTCTCAGAAGGCCATCAAGGGAAGTGTTTTGTTAGAGTACCTTACTGAATAGCCTATCGAAGACTATCAACCAATGAAATTTGAGTTTCTTGACGAAGACATTATGTTCCTTAAGATGAAAGACTGCGAAGAGCCACTACCTGACGAAGGGATGGACAGGGGTTCTCAGTGGCAACTGATATTTGACGGTGCTATTAACTCGTACGGAAGTGGAATTGGGGCAATCATTACGACTCCCCATGGGTCTCATATCCCATTCACTGCCAGGTTAACATTCTTGTGCACCAACAACGAAGTGTAATATGAAGCGTGCATCATGGGTTTAGAAGAAGCCATTGATCTGAGGATCAAGAATCTCGATGTGTACGGTGATTCAGCGCTTGTTGTTAATCAAATCAAAGGAGAGTGGGAAACCCGGAAGCCCAATCTGATTCCCTACATGAACTATGCAAGAAGGCTGTTGCCATTCTTCGATCGGGTAGAGTTCCATCACGTGCCTCGAGCGGAGAACCAGATGGCCGACGCTCTGGCTATGTTGGCTTCGATGTACAAAGTGAACTTCTCGAATGATGCTCCCAGAATTTTCATTTCTCACCTCGACAGGCCGGCTTTCCTATTTGCCATTGGAGAAGCTGCCGATGGCAAGCTGTGGTTTTATAACATACAGAACTTCCTCAAGAAGCAGGAGTATCCGCCAGGGGCTTCGGCTCAGGATAAGAAGACTCTGAGGAGGTTGTCTAGAAACTTTTACTTGAACCAGGATGGGGTTCTCTACAAGAGAAACTATGATTTGGTGCTACTCCGATGCGTGGACGAGAATGAAGCAAGCTTGCTTATGGAGGAAGTCCACGAGGGTACTTTTGGTACACATGTCGGCGGGCATGCGATGTGTTGCACCCCAAAATTTGCCCAACCTTTTCTTAACTTGGTTTATGTTTCATTTCATTTCTTTCTAGCATTTGCATTGCATAGCATTTTTCATTGAATAGGGGATCAAGAACTTGTGCACATCAAGAGGAGTCTATTTAGAGGGTTGATCCTAGGCAAAGGGTTTTACTCAAGTTTGGATGGTCATCAAGTCATCAGGAAGTGGGGAGTGGTCTTATGAAGGAAAGGATGGATATATGTGGGTCAGCTCCTAACTTGGAGGCCATTTCAAGATCATCAGAGGTTTGTGAAGCCATGGTTATGGATATAAGATGTTGAGAGAGCTCATTGAGTGCCTTGAGGGTCATTGTGCAGCTTATCCAAATGTTTGTGCCAAGTGTGAAGAGTTGCAGTTGAAAGTGTTGCAATTAGGGTTTCATCTGGCTAGTCCTCAACCAACTTTGCAACTGAAGGAGATTAAAACTCAATTCAAAGTCTCTATGGTCACGGGATGTTGTGTTAAGACATATGATATATCATTTCAGGTTCAATTCATCAAGGATTAAGTGTGTGAGAAGTTACTAAATTAGGGTTCTTAGGGTAAAATCCCATATTTAGTGCCTAACTTCAAGACCACCTATCTCAAGATACAAGTTTCATCTCAACTTTTGACCAACATGGAACTTGTATAGCATGTTCCTAGCTTTAATTTGAGTACTAGAAGTCCTTGATTGGATTTATAGAACTCAAGTTATGATCCATACAAGTTACAATTCATCAGAGGGATGTGATTTTGGTCAACAAAAGTCAAACAACTTCCAAGCCATTTTTCACCTAGAAGGATGTTTCTCCTCAACTTTACCCAACATGAAAGTTGTAGATCTTGATCATAGCTTTCCAAAATGTACTAGAAGTTTTTTATCTGATTTGCAGAACTCAAGTTATGATGTTTACAAGTTAGGGGTATTTTGGGAAAGTAAGATTACAGGTCATAAAATTATAGGTCCATTTCACCAACTTGCACACTTCAAATGAAGATTTTTCCAACATCAAACTTGTTCCAAATGGTGTTATTTGCATAGTTAAACATTGATAAGTCATGGTTTATGCTTGGAATGGAGATTGGATTTGGGAATTTTCATGGAAGAATGATTAATAGGGCAAAATTGGATTATGTCATTTTTTATCAATTTGGTGCAAGTAATTGCATTTTTTGAGTGCAAACAACATTTTAAATGCATTGGAAATATTACATTTTGGAATTGAGGTGTGTAAGTGAGCCATTTTCAAGGTTTATTCACTATGAAGTTACACAATCAACATGAGCCATTGAGATCAATTAAGGTCTTAATCCTGACCATTCATACTCCATACACTACCAGTAGTTGAAATGAACCAATTTTGAAGCTGTTTGGAGCCATTTTCGGGCATATGAACATTTGAAAAAGTGAAGAAAATAGAAATTGCAATTGGGCTTTAGAGCATGAGTTTGGGCCTAATTATCATCAAGATCCATCATATATAATGTTTTGGCCATGAACAAACCCTCAGAATTGCAAATTGGAGGCAAATTCATCAAGTTCAGTTTTCAAAAAGTGGTGGAATTTCAAATTTCGAATTTGGAGATTGAAGTTTTTTCAAGGGAAATTGTGAATTGAGAAAGCTTCAGTGAAGTTCGGTGAACGATTCTGGGCAATTACCTTCAAGCTTGAGCTCCATTTGAAGGCTCAATGGAAGTTCTCCACTAGGTAATTGAAATTCAACATTAGACTCTTGTTAAGCATCAATTCACTGCCATTTTTGTATACTTGAGACGTAGGATCAATGTAGATCATTAAAATGTAAAACGAACTGGCATTGGTTGTGATTGCTGGATGATGCTCATTTATGTTTGGATCTGGTTTGGCTTGTTTGTGCATGATCTTGCTTGTTTGACACTTGATCTGTGACCTATGTGAGATCTAGATGAGTTCTGGATTAAATTGAAGTTGTTTTGGTGAACTTTGATTTTGGATGTTCATTCTTGTTGTTTTCGGTTTGGATGTATATTGCAAGATATGTGAGTTTTGAGGCCAGAAATGAGATCCTCGTGATCTCTAGTGCAATTTTGATATAAAAATCGTGCGAAATGGTGAAGTATTGAATTTTGTGTATGTTGTTGTTGAGGCGCAGTGGCCGGACGCATGAGGAAGACGACTGGAAGTTCAGTCCAGCCGGTGGTGAGTTTTGAGGAAAAAGACGCTTACGTGTCTCCTTGGCACGCGTCTGATGTGAATACTTTTTATCCCCATGGTTGTGATTAAGAAAAACGGTGGACCGTGTTTGACTTATGTGCATGTGATTCATTTTAAAAGCCCATTAATGCGTTGTCACGTTTCAAACCGTATGATGAGATTACCAAACCATCACACGCTTCATGTTGAATGTCCATGGTACGCCTAGTTTGACCTGCTACATTGGATTTCCAGAATTGTTTCTTTTTTTTTGAATTTGTTCGATGGGCCCAGCGTACCTTGCTTTTGGCACCCCCAGATTGGGCCCAATTCTGTTTTGAACTATCATCAATTGCTATTTGTCACGCATCTTTTTCTATTTTCATTTAATTTCTTGTTTTTTATTTTATTTTTCTGTTTACAATTTTAATTAATAAAAATAGTTCTAATACTCCAAAAATTCACCAAAAATATTTTTAATCAACTTTGAGATGTCTACTTTTTTTTATATTTTTATTTTATTTTTTCCATTTTATTTTCAATTTAAAAATGAATTAAATATTGGAATAGTTTTAATTGGTTTGAATTGTAACATGTTTGGTGTTTGCATTTATTTCTCTCATTCCTTTTTGATCCAAAGAATAAAAATTGATCCTCATCTCAATGATGAGTTGATCAATTTTTGAGGACCATTTTGCCCCTGGTTGTTGACTTTTGGGTTGACTTTTGTGGCTTTTCTTTTTGCACTTGTTTCTCCCATTTCAAAGTGGTACATCCAAATGATTTTATTCTTGTGATGATTCTTTGAGAGGAAATTTGTCTTGGTTTCTTGGCCTCTAGTTGCCAACTTGTGTAGCTTCTTTGTGCATTTTATTTGACATTTTTTGAGCCCTTTTCCTATTTTTGAAGAGACTTGCAAGTTAGGTCATCTCATAGGACAACTCACATAAGTATTTGACCTAGTTTGGATTGGAAATGACCTTTGTGGATCCAATAAGCTCTCAACTCTTCTTGTTTCACATTTGAGACATGTTGAGCTTGCTGTATGTTCATTTTTAGGTCCAAATTATGTTCATAGCTTGTTGCTTGATGCCTTTCTTTGTGTGCTTTCAACTTGAATTTCTAAGTGGTACTTGTTTGTTTCCCTTATGCTCTTACTTGCCTTTCTTCTTGGTATGTTTTGATATTGCTTTTGAGCTTTCTTCTCTTCATCTCCCTTCTGTCCAATGACCTTGGATTTTGATTTAAGGTAGCTTGGTGCCTCCTTAGGAGGAATTTGAAGCTTACCTAAAGTGATGAATCCATGAGGACCCTTTCTTTGTGTTTGCCACTTGTTTGTTTGCTTTTGATGCATCTTTCTCCTTCTTCTTCTCTTTTCTTGCATTTCCATATGCATGCTTGGTTGAGCTGAGCTTGTGGTGCCTACTTCCCCATACTATTTTCCTCCCACTATCATTCTACTTGTGCATTCTATGTGTGCATCTTTTCATTTGCATATGCATTCTTCTTCTTCTTCTTTTTCTTCTTCTTCTTCTTCTTCTCTAGCCTTTCTTTGCCATGTTCCCCATAAGTTCTCTATCCTATTGAGGTTATGATAGACATTAGGTGCCTAACTATGCATGATAACATTAGGTAGTTCCCTTTTCAAACTCAACTCTAAGTCCACTTTGCATGATAACTTTTAGGATTGATTAGTCTCCCATTAGTGTTCCTTCTTCTCTTCTCATCTTCAAAAAAAGTCTAACATACTTAATAAGGATGATGAATTTTGTGTCATGAGCCTTATACTTGGGAAATGGTAGTTGAGGGGCCACCTCTCAAATTCCTAGAGTGTTTAGTATACATCCTTAGGACGATATGTGGCGCATTCAATCCTAGGTTTTAGACTTTGTTACAACGTACATTATGAAACTCTAATTCAAAACACTTCTTCTCTAAAAAACACAAAAACATTTCAAACCTTTTTTCACCCTTTGGGGTTCTTAATCAGGAAAATCTTTTCACAAAAAGAGTGTCGTTACCTCTTAGTTCTACCGCAAACGGTAACGCCTAAGTCTCCAAAGGTCGAGCTGTATACACCAACTGCTAGAACTATCTGTTAACCCTACTTGTAACAGCCCAATTTTTCCATAATAGATTAATTGTACTAATTAATTGGTTTATGTGATTTATCTGATTTAAATGGATTATTGGATTTATTTAATTCATATGTATTAATGGATTTAACTGATTTATCCTATTTGGAAGAATAATGTGGATTTAATAGATATTCTCTATGTTAATGATAAGATGAGATATTTTGGTGAGAAAAGGAATGGTAGATATTTTGAGAGAAGAATTATGGTGGAAAGAAAATAGAAGAATATAAAAGGAAAATAGAGAGAAAAGAAAAGAGATAGAAAGAAAAGAAGGAAAAGGAGAGAAAGAAAGAGGAAGAAGAAGGAAAGTGTGGAAATCTTCAAGAATAACTCAAGCTTCAATCCAATCAAGGTAAGGGTGAGAAACATTATTATTTGATCAATGTGTGTAGTTATGTATGATTGGGTTGGGGTGTTGGGGTTTTTCCACCATTTTTCATGTTAGGGCAAATTGGATTTAATCAGTAGAAATCAAGTTTAATCGGTTAAAAACTGAAATAAATGATGTAGAATAGTCAAGCGATGTTAGACTAAGGTTACAGAACTTGTTCGGTGAGAATCAGTCGAATTTGGAGAGTTTGGTGGAAGTTGGACAGTGAAGGTTAGAAGTTCGCAGACATTTGCTAGCGTGTTCGCTGAGCGAGCTGGTAGCGAACGTTCGCTAAGCGAGCCAGTAGCGAACGGTCCCAGATTTGGGCAGAATGCATTTTGTGGTGTTCGCTAGTAGCGAAGGAGGTAGCGAAGCTTCGCTAGGCCTTCGCTGAGCGAGCGAGGTAGCGAACGAAGTCAGTAGCTTTTGTTTGCCTTCGCGAGCTTGTTCGCTGGGCGAACAAGTAGCGAATACTCGCTAGGGGCTCGCTGAGCGAGCGGGGTAGCGAGCATGACAGATTGTGATTTTCTTGGAGTTTCCATCCGAGGTTGGTTTTCCGATTCTAGTATGATTAACCCTTCACCTTAAGACATAGATTATGCTGTGATATATATGTTGTGGGTAGCGGTATGGCGTGAATCCTAGATTGTTGAATTAAATTGAATCGTGGACTTTTGACAAGTGTAATACATTGTTTAAGTTGATTAAAAATGTGTTAAGAGTGCATGAGAACATATTGTGAATATGTGTGCATTGCTTGTGTTTATGTGTTAAGAGTGCATGATAACATATTGTGAATATGTGTGCATTGCTTGTGTTTTTGTGTTAAGAGTGTATGAGAACATATTGTGAATATGTGTGCATTGCTTGTGTTTATGTGTTAAGAGTGCATGAGAACATATTGTGAATATGTGTGCATTGTTTGTGTTTATGTGTTAAGAGTGCATGAGAACATATTGTGAATATGTGTGTATTGCTTGATAAATATGATGGTTTAAAGTATGAATACTTGAATGATGTGAATATGTTGTGTGTGCAATCATGTTATAATTCTTGAAAAGAGGAATTATTTGAATGTATGAGATTAAGATGTCGGTCTTAAGTGCGTTTTTGTTGTTGATTGCATATGCATCATTTAGTCAAGAGGCAATGCTTGCTAGTTTCGTGGAGACTAGTGACTTGTCCCAAGCCTAGAAGAGTGGGTTTGAAAGCTTAGAGGACGGGCTTTTGGTGGTTAATGGTCTAGAAGAGTGGACCCGGTTTAATGTAAACCGAAAAAAGATAACAAGTGTTGGTACCACATGGCATGAGTTTGCATTAAGTTGTATTGAGTCACATAGCATGAATGTCATTGTTATATGAAATATGCTTGTGTGTGGAAATTGTGGATTATGGATGTGTGCATGATGAAACTTGTTTTATGATTGTCCATATTTGTTTGGGTATATATACTTTATGAAGTATATGATGGGTTATGATGAAGTATAGTGAGAATTGTGAAAATACGCGTATGTGTATGACGTGTGTAAATGAGAGTTGTGAATACATGATTATTGTATGGAAGTATTCTTACCAGCATGAATTGATGAATTGAGGTTTGTAAATGTGTAATGGTGCGTGTGTAACTATGAGTTGGCGAATAATCCTAATTGTGTATGGATATGGGGATTAGTGAGAATTGATGAGTTTATATGAGTCTTATGGTATATGTGATTATTGTATGAAAGTGTGCATATGTGTGTGAGTTGTTAGGGTTGAGAATTATGGATGTGTGCATAATGAAAAATGCTTGAGTGAATTATCCATATTTGTTTATACACATGTTTGCATTAAGTTGATGATTATAATGAATTGTGGTGAGAAAATGTGGAATATCTGTATTCTGTAATTGTGCATTTATATATGATTATGTGCATTGTTATTATGATAATATTTCTCACCCTTCTGCTGGAATGATGTCCTACATGACATCGTGCAGGTATCAAGGAATAGTACTGCTTGTAGTTGCGAGGTTGCTTTTGGCGTAGTTGTTTAGTAATTGATTATGTTGGGTCGAGTCATGCTCTGGTCAAGTAACACTGGGATCGCTTGGTTTATATTGTAGTGATATACTATGTTTTCATATTATTGAGATATTATGATGTTGGCCTTAGTGCCCAAACGATGTTGGTTTACGTGATGAACACAGATGTTCTGTTAGGGGTATTATGTTATAAAATGAATCCGCTGCTATATGCAAAGTGAAATTTTGTAAAGCATGATTTTACATTGAAATGTTAATGAGCATGACAGGTGATTTTGATGTTTTGGAATTTATGTGCGACACCCTTTTTGTAAATGCATGACAATTTACTCTGATTATTCATATGTTTTCCGTGGGGTTTAGAAGGGTGTTACATTAGTGGTATCAGAGCAGGTCAGTCCGTCCGGCCAAGTTGTCGAATGTTGGTTGTTCCGTTTGTAGGTGACATGTGTGTGAAAGCACTATCGATACATGTTTGTTGTCTAACCTTTATCTGCAGAATCGGGAATGATTCAAGTGGGGGAGAGGGTTGTGCTTCTTCAGGATGCTGCAAGTGTGGAGTTGTAGCTCAGAGTATGGTTGAACGTTATTATAGTTTGGTAAAGATGGTTTATACCCCATCATGATTTTCAGCCATCTATTGACAAATTGAGGAACTGATCGCCCTTAATCTCTTGTTGATAGTGGTTGGGATTGTGTTGGATGGGATAGACGTGTCTTGCAAGCTTGGAAGGCATGAGCAGCGAATTGTTTAGAATTAAGCCAAGTGCTAAGGAATTGTTTTGATGAGTCGGCGCAGGACAGTGTTGAGATGCTTAATTTTGATGGGAATTTGAGTGTTAATGAAAGTGGGAAGTTGGCGGTTTGCCAATTAATTATGGTCATCTGGAAGTTATCCTGACAAGATAGTGATGTACAGCCAGGACGTGAAGTGGAGTTGTGATTGAGTTAGTTACGGGAACTAGTCTGATATTGAGAGCTCCATATCATATGTATGTTTGGATAAGTCAAGTAATTAAATTGATCGAGTAGTTTTGAGACTTGTGTCTGGTATGTGTGCTACGACAACAGATTGTGAGGTCGAGTATATAAAGGGTAGATAGTGACTTCTGGTGATCACTAAAGAAAGTAAGAGGTGGAATACAATATTGGTATAATTATACCTTTAAACAATTTGAGATTTGAAGATGCGTTGAATGGCCTTCTAAGTGTGAAACGTTGTTTTCGTATTGTTGACGTAACGGGAGAACCGTAATTCAGAATGATGCAAGATTAGAAGCGTTGGGAGTTATTACAATGCTCTAGGAGATGGTGAAGTAATGACATAGAACTAAGTTATTTATTGATGGAATATGTTTGGATGTTGCAGTAAGTGCGAACAACGAGGTTCGTGTTTCCGCCCAAACTCACAGATCGAGTGTTCGTTTGGCTTGGGATTTTCCATACTCAATTGAGTAAGTCAATGGTGTGTAATCGATGATACTTGGGTTTACTCGAAGAGTATAAAGGATCATGTTGAGCACCGGGGACTTGAGTTATCAGTGTTTGAGAAGAAGTAGTGATATGCTACTGTGAAGAAAGTTCCGAGAGTTTTTGGGAGAGCTGTCAATAGCTCGTGTGTTGGTCACTCCGAATCCGACAGAACTAATTGTTGTGTTTTGTGATTCTTTATTAAATGATTGGGAGATATGTTAAGAACAACATCAGCGAGTTTTGGTTATGCTTTAAGGCAACTTAAAGTACATAAGGGAATTATCTGACAAGTGATTTAGAGTTGGTTGTTGTTGTGTGTTTGTACCAAAGTTTGGAAGCCTCGATTGTTTAGTTGAGATTTGAGATGGTGCATGATCTTAAGAGCTTAAGTTATTTGTTTTATTTGAAAAAGTTGAATATGATGTAGAGGAAATAACTGGGACTTCTGGAAGAGTATGGCTTTGGGTTGAACTACCATTCGAGTGAGACAACGTGGTAGCTAAGGTATCGACTTGGGAAGTTTTGTGTATACCAATAATGATGGTAAGGAAGTTAAAACTGATTAAGCAAATTTGAGATATGAGTTTGATTTGTGAAGAGACTTCTTATGGGATTGAGCTTTGTATGTTGAGACTGACTATTGGCATTTTCGATGAGATCCGAGGAGGTCAGAATCCTAATTTGAGTTAAGAGATTAATAGAGTTTAATGGATTAAAGTCGAAGAGCTGAGAATGGAACTATGAGATGTCGTGATGGAGTTGTATTCCAGATAGCATGAGTTGGATAAGAGTACTTTGGAAGGAGGACATTGAGATAGATTGAGTATGCATCCAGGTGCTATGAAGATGTGGCCGAATTTGAGGAAATTGTTTTGGTGGCCATAGATGGAAGGAGAAGTGGTTGAGATTGTATATGTCGATCAGACTTGTTGAAAGTCGAAGTGTGAACATCAGAGACTGTTGGGCCTGATGCAACCGTTGTTTATTTTGAGTGGAAAGAGATAGTATTCCCATGGATTTTGTGTCGAGTTTTTTGAAGAAGTTGAAGGAATATGATTCGATTTGGATGGTTAAGAATGGACCAACAAGAGTAACTCATTACTTACCAGTAAAGATGAATCATTCTGTTAGATGGGAACCTGAGTTTTCCCTTGAGATTTTGGAAAGGTTCGTAGACGCCTTGGGTGTCGTGTTGAAGTTGGACTCTGTCTAGCATCCGTGGACGGATGGGCGGACAAAGAGAACTATCCAGTATGTAGAAGATTTGTTGAGAACTTGTGTGTTGGATAAAGATGGATCAGGGGATAGTTAACCGTTGCTGATTGAGTTACCTACGATAATCGCCATCATTCTATTATCGGAATGACATCGTATCAGGCTTTGTATGGTAGGAGGTGTAGGATTCCTTTGGGTTTATGTGTGTCTGGTGAGAGTATTGTACTCGGACCTGAGATTGTATAAGAGACGATTGGAAAGATCAAGAGGAATCCAAGAAAGGACGTGTTTTGAGAGTTACGATAGTAACTGGTGTTGGTCGAGCTTGAGGTCTCGGAAACACCCATTGTGTTTTACTGATCTGTATCAGAGTGGCGCAGCGGAAGCGTGGGGAAATAGGATGTTGGACTGTTTTACCGCTGTCACGTGTGGGAATTGCATGATGTGTTCATGTGTCTAAGTTGAGGAAGTGCATTCATTCAGATGGAGTGATGTATGAGTGAGAGAGGATTTGATTGTTGAGACATTGTTAGTTCAGGTTGATGAACGAGAAGTAACTTCGAGGTAAAGGGATTTCTTTAGTGGAAGTAGTTTGGGATTTGGGATGCGAGGGTTGTATCCAGAGTTGTTCCAATCTGGTAACATTTTCGAGGACGAAAATTCCTAAAGTGGGGGAGAGTTGTAACAGCCCAATTTTTCCATAATTGATTAATTGTACTAATTAATTGGTTTATGTGATTTATCTGATTTAAATGGATTATTGGATTTATTTAATTCATATGTGTTAATGGATTTAACTTATTTATCCTATTTGGAAGAATAATGTGGATTTAATAGATATTCTCTATGTTAATGATAAGATGAGATATTTTGGTGAGAAAACGAAAGGATAAATATTTTGAGAGAAGAATTATGGTGGAAAGAAAATAGAAGGATATAAAAGGAAAATAGAGAGAAAAGAAAAGAGATATAAAGAAAAGAAGGAAAAGGAGAGAAAGAAAAACGAAGAAGAAGGAAAGTGTGGAAATCTTCAAGAACAACTCAAGCTTCAATCCAATCAAGGTAAGGGTGAGAAACATTATTATTTGATCAATATGTGTAGTTATGTATGATTGGGTTGGGTTGTTGGGGTTTTTCTACCATTTTTCATGTTAGGGCAAATTGGATTTAATCGGTAGAAATCAAGTTTAATCGGTTAAAAACTGAAATAAATGATGTAGAATAGTCAAGGGATGTTAGACTAAGGTTACGGAACTTGTTCGGTGAGAATCAGTCGGTTTTGGAGAGTTTGGTGGAAGTTGGACAGTGAAAGTTTGATGTTCGGAGACATTCGCTAGCGTGTTCGCTGAGCGAGCTGGTTGCGAACGTTTGCTAAGTGAGCTAGTAGCGAGCCAGTAGCGAACGATCCCAGACTTGGGCAGAATTCATTTTGTGGTGTTCGCTGGTAGCAAAGGGGGTAGCGAAGGTTTGCTACGCCTTCGTTGAGCGAGCGAGGTAGCGAATGAAGTCAGTAGATTTTGTTTGCCTTCGCGAGCTTGTTCGCTGGGCAAACAAGTAGCGAATACTTGCTAGGGGCTCGCTGAGCGAGCGAGGTAGCGAGCATGATAGATTGTGATTTTCTTGGAGTTTCCATCCGAGGTTGGTTTTTGGATTCTAGTATGATTAACCCTTCACCTTAAGACATAGATTATGCTGTGATATATATATTGTGGGTAGCGGTATGGCGTGAATCCTAGATTGTTGAATTAAATTGAATCGTGGACTTTGGACAAGTGTAATACATTGTTTAAGTTGATTAAAAATGTGTTAAGAGTGCATGAGAACATATTGTGAATATGTGTGCATTGCTTGTGTTTATGTGTTAAGAGTGCATGATAACATATTGTGAATATGTGTGCATTGCTTGTGTTTTTGTGTTAAGAGTGTATGAGAACATATTGTGAATATGTGTGCATTGCTTGTGTTTATGTGTTAAGAGTGCATGAGAACATATTGTGAATATGTGTGCATTGTTTGTGTTTATGTGTTAAGAGTGCATGAGAACATATTGTGAATATGTGTGTATTGCTTGATAAATATGATGGTTTAAAGTATGAATACTTGAATGATGTGAATATGTTGTGTGTGCAATCATGTTATAATTCTTGAAAAGAGGAATTATTTGAATGCATGAGATTAAGATGTCAGTCTTAAATGCATTTTTGTTGTTGATTGCATATGCATCATTTAGTTAACAGGCAATGCTTGCTATTTTCGTGGAGACTAGTGACTTGTCCCAAGCCTAGAATAGTGGGTTTGAAAGCTTAGAGGACGGGCTTTTGGTGGTTACCGGTCTAGAAGAGTGGACCCGGTTTAATGTAAACCGAAAAAAGATAACAAGTGTTGGTACCACACGACATGAGTTTGCATTAAGTTGTATTGAGTCACATAGCATGAATGTCATTGTTATATGAAATATGTTTGTGGGTGGAAATTGTGGATTATGGATGTGTGCATGATGAAGCATGTTTTATGATTGTCCATATTTGTTTGTGTATATATACTTTATGAAGTATATGATGGGTTATGATGAAGTATAGTGAGAATTGTGAAAATACGCGTATGTGTATGACGTGTGTAAATGAGAATTGTGAATACATGATTATTGTATGGAAGTATGCTTACTAGCATGAATGGATGAATTGAGGTTTTTGTAAATGTGTAATGGTGAGTGTGTATGAAAGTGTGCATATGTGTGTGAGTTGTTAGGATTGAGAATTATAGATGTGTGCATAATGAAAAATGCTTGAGTGAATTATCTATATTTGTTTATACACTTGTTTGCATTAAGTTGATGATTATAATGAATTGTGGTGAGAAAATGTGGAATATTTGTATTCTGTAATTGTGCATTTATATATGATTATATGCATTGTTATTATGATAATATTTCTCACCCTTCTGCTGGAATGATGTCCTACATGACATCGTGCAGGTATCAAGGAGTAGTACTGCTTGTAGTTGTGAGGTTGCTTTTGGCGTAGTTGTTTAGTAATTGATTATGTTGGGTCGAGTCATGCTCTGGTCATGTAACACTGGGATTGCTTGGTTTATATTGTAGTGATATACTATGTTTTCATATTATTGAGATATTATGATGTTGGCCTTAGTGCCTAAACGATGTTGGTTTACGTGATGAACACGGATGTTCCGTTAGGGGTATTATGTTATAAAATGAATCCGCTGCTACATGCAAAGTGAAATTTTTTAAAGCATGATTTTACATTGAAATGTTAATGAGCATGACAGGTGATTTTGATGTTTTGGAATTTATGTGCGACACCCTTTTTGTAAATGCATGACAATTTACTCTGATTATTCATATGTTTTCTGTGGGGTTTAGAAGGGTGTTACACTACTCGGGCCTAAAAAACTTTTCAACCAGCCTGTAGTCCTTTTAGCCCGAACTACTTTTGCTCTGATCTTTCATACCAGATGAAAGTACGTAGGCACGAGACGCGATGTCTCGGCGAGCAACCTTCCCCCTTCTTTAGCCGTAGTTAGTCGAACTACGTTGACTCTAACTTTCCCATTGCACGAGGGAGTACGTAGACCCAGAGCAGCGACGCTCTGTCGAGTCCTGTCTTTTCTTTTTCTTTTGTCCCTGAGCCTTTAGCTAGGTAGTTTCAAAACACCCTTTTAGATAGACAACATATGCATGGATCCTGTCGAGTACAACGGACGTGAGGGGTGCTAATACCTTCCCCTTGCGTAACCGACTCCCGAACTCAGAAATGGTTGTGATGACCTCGTCTTTTTCCTTTTTCTTTAGGTTTTTGCGATTGTTTCCTTTCCCTATCTTTGGGATAAATAACGAAAGAGGCGACTCTTCTGTTTTTCCGCCGGTCGTTTTTCGCAGTTGCGACAGCTGGCGTCTCTGCTGGGGAACGAACTCAGAATCTCTGGTTCCCTATGCGAGTCAATCCTAGCGCTTGTCTGTTTATCTTTGGGTGTTGTATATATGTGCTTTATTTTACTTTCCCGCATTTATTTTCCGCATCATATGTCATTCTTGCTGTGTTGTGGAAGTGGGAAGTTCTGATGAGTGATAAGCCAGACCTGGGCTTGAGTACATACCTAACATTAGTAGTGGAGACTAGTGGGGGGCCTGTTTGCTTAGCAGATACAGTTCCCCATGAAATTCACACTCAGACGAGATTCTCTTTGATGACTTCCCAACTGGGCCTTAGGGCTCGGCGAGAGGTTGGATTTGAGGATTACCGACTCTGGGAACCGATCATTTGTGAGTCAGCTAAGTGAGGCCTCTTCAGGAGATAATGATGCCAAACCAGAAATGGTGAACGTATCATCATTTCTTGAAAGTTTGTGTCGCTGACAAACGCATAGGATGCCTAACTGTATCAGTGAACAGGTTCATACCTGTGAGTGGGACTGGGGTTGTGCAGAAAACTTTTACCTCCAGATTATCCGTTTTTCTCTATAGCATGAATCTTTGTTCCTGATATCAGAGGTTCCTGTTATCAGGGTTATGTTAATGCTCTTGTCAAAGTGGAGCGCTATTTCTTCCCGAGCTACAACACAGCAGTCTTGATCCCCTGTATGTATTTGCATTTGCATCATCATAGTGTATTTGCATTTTGCATCTTGCATTATCATTTGTGTCGCAGGTTGTTATCGGTGGCTTTGTGTTCTTATCTCCGCTTGGTGTTCATCATTAACAGGTTTGAGCAGTTCAGTGTCCACAAATACCTGACTCAAGAGAATCAGCCAAAGCAATAGATCAGGTTCAAGCAGAATTCTAGGAATTTAGAACTCGCATGTCCCAGTTCATGGAGTTGATGTAGAACGTAGCCAATGGGCAGGATCAGTTGAGGACTTTAGTCCAGCCGTTGATAGCACGAGCTGACAAAGAGGGTATCTTGCACGGAGGAGCTGATGTTATTCCTCCGGTTGGTGGGTCTATTCCTCGAGGTATTCCTACTGTTGTTGTACCTCCAGGCGGAGGAGCTGCTGGTGAAAATGGAAATATCGCAGGAAATGGCAGTGTGGGCACGGTGTACCGGGCTGCTGGCCCACAGTGGGAAGATTACCAGAGTGATACCTTTTCCATGAAGGATATGGAGGATGGTTTGTCGAATGAGGCTGATAAGAGGCTTAAACTGATTGAGGAAAAGATGAAATTGCTTGAAAATCAGAACTCTCTGGGTCTTGACATGTCAGAGCTTGGTCTGGTTCCTGGGGTCAGGATCCCTCCCAAATTTAAGGTACCGGAGTTTGACAAGTACAAAGGGACGACTTGTCCTAGAGTACACGTCCGAGCCTACTTCCAGAAGATGTCTGCTTACTCCAAGGACGAAAAGCTGTTAATGCATTTTTTTCCAAGATAGTCTGGTTGGGGCGTCTTTGGAATGGTATATGGGACTTGAAAGAACTCATATCCGAAATTGGAGAGAATTGGATGAGGCCTTCGTGCGTTACTATCAGTACAACAGTGATCTGGCACCGAACAGGCTACAATTGCAAAGTCTGTCGCAGAAGAACACTGAGAGCTTCAAAGAGTACGCCTAGAGATGGCGGGACTTAGCTGCCAGAGTGCAACCTCCTATGGCGGAGAGGGAAATGACCGATATGTTCATGGCTACACTTCCCGGAGTGTATTATGAGAAGCTGATTGGTTGCATGTCTGGAAGTTTTTTAGACCTGGTAATGACAGGAGAAAGAGTCGAAAACGACATTAAAATGGGAAAGATTCAAGTTGCTCTTGATTCCTCGAAAGATGAAAAGAAGTCGTATGTTCGGAAAGAAAGAGAAGCTAATGCAGTATATGCTCCAACTGCCGCTTATCAACCAGCCCGGTACCAACAACCTCGTGCTCCTCGGCCGCAAAACAATCGGCGCCAGAATCAGAATAGGCCTCGCAGCAACAATCTGGAAAGAAGGATTGCTCCTCTCCATCTAGTGCCTATGCTACACAGTGATATTCTTCCACAGTTGATTCAGAACTCTTTGGTGGAGCCTAAGGCTCTCAAACCATTGCCAGAGCCATACCCTCCTGGATATGATCCCAACGCTCGATGCGAATATCATGCAAGATCCATGGGGCATGCAACTGACGACTGCAAGGCCTTCCAGGCCAAAGTGCAGTAGTTGATTGACAAAGAGTACATTTCCTTTCCCGAAGGAGATTTGGTTGTGCATGTCGACTTCTCATCTGATTGAATTTGAAGACTGCAAGGGTCACGTTCTCCAGCAACCAGCAAGATCTGCAAGCCCAGTACCTCGAAGCTGACAATCTTTGTTTTATCATATTGTTTCTTTATGTTTCTAATTTTCTTTCCTGTTTAAAGTGTAATCTCATTTGTAAAATTTGTTTGTTTTCGATTGATATTAATGAAATGAATGTACATGTTTTGATTAAATCCATTTGTGTTCACTTATGTTTTTAATTGATGTCTAACGCTTGTTTAAGCAGGAATCCGGGGAGGATGACAAGGTTTAAAGACGCACAAGCTTCCGAATGTATGATTTTGAAATAAAACTTGCTGATGATGTGCAGGCATTATTTTGAATTCCCAAACACCGGAGATATAAGGATGATAATCCCTTGTCAACCCCTTCGAGCCTAGTAATAGAAGTTTCTTTCTGAAAACGGAAAAACCCTCAATCTTAACCTGGGACAGGGTAGGTGTCAGCTAATCGGACCGAGCATCCAAATTGCGATAGGAGTGTTCCCATTCGAGGATAAATCACACCTGTATAGGTCGTGCCTAAAAAACCACAATGGTCAAATCTTGCCGATTAAGGAGTGAAACAGTCACAATCCCTTCAACAAATCAGACAAGCCAGTGTCAAACAATTTGTTCCAAAAAAAAAAAAAGAAGACAAGAATCATAGAAGAAGCCCGCTAAGTCGAATCTTGAAAACAAGCGAATTAGGCAAAAATTAGGGTATCCCGCTGGACTTTGAAATCAAAAGAAGCTCAAAGGAGCCAATCCAGGAAAAAGTTAGGGAAATTAAAAAATGATGATGAAAAATAAGTCGTGTGACTCAGGCACCTAGGACAAAAAGCGAGTGACTGTCGCTCTAAAAACTTGTGGTTTCCCGAATCATCACTCTTGTCATTCAACCTCTGAGAGGTGAGCGCTAGTGCCGAATTAGCTGAATATAGACAGGAGAACATCAAGGAGAATGGGTGGGTTAAAATAAACTTTGAGCCTTTATCATTTCTTTCTTAAGCCGTGAACCTGACCACGTTACAACCTGTAAAAGTCCTAATTGAAGCATGGTGGTTTCGAAAACATACTTCGGTAAAGATCGCATCAAAAGTGACTCCTAAAAGGGTTCCTCTTACAGTGTCGTACCAATGTTCATATGTTGATAATTGATTTACTCACTTTATGTCGCAAATGTTTTTCCAGTGAACAGACTTCGATTTCAAAACTGTCATATGCATTGCATTTAATATATCTTTTATGTAGGACAATTTGTTTTACTTACGAGTAAGCGCTTGACAGCAGGAAAGTTTCCACAGTGGAAAGAGGGATCATGATAGAATGCAGAACGCCTGGTACATCATGGAACCGGGGCAAGTTGTATCAAATGATCTCCGCATGGGAGTCAGCCATCCAGAAGTCAGTTGATCTGAGGAAGTCAAGTCGAGATTCGGTAAATCTCTCGCAGCCGAGAAGTACTTTCCCCACAGGTTAGCCAATCAGGGGCAAAGTCATTGCAAAACTGGGGCAGGTCACCTTAAGCGAAAAGGAAATGTTCCTTTCCAAGTTTTCAAAGCTTATCAGAATTATTTAACCAAGGACGAATATTTTCTCGGTATAGATTCGGGGTAAGCCATCTCGAGATCGTCTCATGGCAAATTACTGTTTTCCGAAAGTGAACTTTTTCCCAAAGATCAAAATGGCGCAGTTTGTTCAAGCAAGTTTGTTCTCTTCAGTAAGAGTTTAGTGTTGTGGAATCATGTCACTACCTCATCAAATAACCTAAAACCTATTACATGTCAAACCTTGTAACCAAATTGTTTCCGAAGCCCAGTTCTTGACCGGAAAACCTTTGAACCAGTTCTTGTCTGGTCAACCCTTCCGTAAGCACCAGTTCCTGTCTGGTATATGTCTGATTTTCGACTAGTTCCTGTCTAGTCACCTTTTTTGTAGCTCACTGTTTAATCAGTCCCCACTTGGCAAACACAAGTTCAAAGTCCAGTTCATGTCTGGCCAACCAAAAAGAAACTCTCGTTCGATGTCTAAAACCATAAATCAATCCCCGTTTGATACCTAAAGTTAGAAGCTCAGTTCTTGCATGACAATCTAACCTCTTGATTCCAGTTCCTGCCTGGTAATCCGTTCTCGTCCAGCCTTTTGGTAGATTCTAGTTCCTGCCTGGTAATCTGTTCTCGTCCAACCTTTGATAGAATCCAGTCCTCGCCTGGTAGTCAGTCCTCGCCTGACCTTGTTCATTGAACCCAGTCCTCGCCTGGTAGTTAGTCCCCGCCTGACCTTGTTCGTTGAACTCAGTCCCCGCCTGGTAGTTAGTTCTTGCCTGACCCATTTTGTTAAACCTAGTTCCCGCTTGGTAGTCATTTCTTGTCTGATAGTCTAACCTTGTTGACACCAGCTCTCGTCTGGCGGTCTATCCTTGGGTACTAGTCCTTGTCTAGTACTTCCCTTTTTAAATCCATTCTTGTTGGTAGCCAGAGATAAACCCAGTAACCATAAACCTAGTCATATCCTCAAATCGAAAGCCCAATCGTGCTTGGCACATTCCTATTATCGTATGGAAAACTGTTTCAGAGTCCAGTTCTTGCCTGGCCTGTTATTCTTTTGAAGCTCGATTCCCGTATGATAAGTCTTCATGAAATACTAGTTCTTGTCTGGTAAGACACATCAGAGTCCAGTTCTTGCCTGGCCTGTCTTCCTTTTGAAATCAGTTCTTGTCTGATAAGCCTTCGTGGAATACCAGTTCTTATCTGGTAGACACATTTGAGTCCAGTACTCGTCTGGTAAACGCCAGCTGTTTAAAGTCAATGCCCGCCTGGTCGCTTTTTCTTTAGCCTACAAACCCTAGTCCTTGTCTGGTGGTCAGTTGTCTTTTACACCAGTTCCTGCCTGGTAAAGAGCGTTTCGAAGTCCAGTTATCGTCTGAAAAATCACAAAAGTAGTTCATGTTCAGCACAAAACAGGAAACCAGTTCTCGCCTGATTTGTTTTGAGACCCAATTCTCGCCCGGTTGTCAGTCCTCGCCTGACTTATCTAATGCAGATCCAGGATGTTTTCCTCAGTATATTTTGATTGGATTCCCAGCAAAAGTTCAATCGCACTTGGTATACTCGGTCCACCCAGCAGAGTTGGCTTTCGTTCCTCCAGCATTTATTTTGCTAGAGCGGTTCCTTTGCATTTGTTTTTCACATAGCATCTACCCAAACACGTAGCATTTCTATTTCGTATGGAGCATTACGCCATACTCAAACATGTGCATTTGAAACATAGGCCAGGTGTCGCGGTGAAATTTGGATACCAAACTATTGATTAGTTTGAATCTAATTCATTTGCAACCGAACTTTGATTTGTCCAAAGGAAGGGATAAAGATCGAAATACCCAAGATGCAATGCAAATGCAAGCTAGAGAGTATAGGTTCGAGGGTTGGTTAAACTTAGGGAATGTGCTAGCATCCTAAGTTTCTGTAGTACTCTACAGGAACCTCTTGTTTTATGTTTGTTTATTGCTAAGTGTTTATCTGCTTAAGGTATAAAAGACCTAGGGGTTTATTTCTAAGTATACTCGATAAGATGTCGCATCTTATGCCTACATATCCTTACGGGAGTGGAATCAGAGTATTTGTAGTTCCCCTAAAGGGTTTGAGGAGATCTTTGACTGTGGTCAAAGTTCCTACGGGTTTAGGGTAGTTGGTTGATTGATTTTAGGAGAAAAGAAGGGTTACCATTTTAAGGGAGATTTAACCGCCACAAGTGTAAGAGATTGTATTTGTTGTGGGGTGGAGATTCTATCTCGCTTAAGATGATTAACATCTATTTCTCTATTCTGTTTGAATATATTGTTTGAGTTGAATTGTTTATTATAAGTTGTTAAAAGATAAAAGTCCTTCCTATGGGGTAGGATCTATCTTAAGTGCTCAACTTGAATGGGATCAAGGATCATAGGGGAGTATGATTCAAATGATGTGCACTTCACACAAGCGTTGGATCATGTGTAGGTTTTTCCTTTGGACGGAATGCGATGCGATAAAAGTAAATTACTATAAAATAAATGCAGAAGGAAATAAAACATATAAAATGAACATACACACGCATGAAAGCGCTAAGGTGTGTGAAAGTGTGAATTGTGAATAATGTGAATGTGCGGAGGCGTGCGCGATTGAATTCGATTACGATGTTGGTTCCTTTTAAGCGGATTGATTTTTACGAGTGATGTCGAATTAACTTATTATTAGCGAGATTGATTTTAGGGGGAGATTATTCGATTTTCTATGTGAAATTGATTTTAGTGAAAAAGGTGTACATGATTATTAATGGTGAGATTGGTTTTATAAAAATATTATATTAGTTTTAAAGTTATAAATTGATTAGATTTTAGGTAGGATGATTTTAATTAAACGAGGACTTATTCAAATAAAATGAATTGTAGTAAGTGAGAAAAAGTTATTATTACAAATTGATAGGTTTTTTAGTTAATATTATTAAATAAATACAAATCATTTTGGATTATAATGAAAATTGTCCTTGTATTGTTTAGAAGAGAGATAAATTATTATTTTATCATTAAATCAAATATCTTGTTATTTTCAAAAAGGCTTTATGGTAAAAAAAAATCTTATTTAAAAAATGTAAGTTAAGAGGTTGATTTAAAAAAGATTAATTAAAAAGATTATTAGTTTGTTTTAATTAAATAGAAAAACTGGTTTTAAAGGATTAATTAAATTAAAAAAAGTTAAGACGTGGGATCTGGTGCGATGTGGTGCACGAGACCTATTATGAGCGCGCGAGGTGATCCGCATGATCACGTGGTAAGTGAATCGTGTGCTGGAGACGCGAAGGACCACGGTACTATCGTGGTCATGCACACATACAACTTATAATGTTACAAAATTCATCAGAACGAAATGAAAAAAACCGCAAGGGAAAGCAAAGAATCGCGGAGAACCCTAATCCCCCCCAACACCCTTCATTCGCTCGTCTTCCCCGTTCAAATTTCCCCCTTTTTTCTTCATCATGGCGTATCCCTGTACCTGAAACAAGCACTGAAACATTAATCGATCAATAATTTTAAAAGGTATGGAGGAATCTACCAAAGGTTGGTGGCGGCGAGATGTGCGACGTGAGTAGCGTTCCTCCGGCGGTCTCGCGATGGGCTTCGGAGACGTCGATCCTCGCAGGCTTAGCGCAAAAGATGAGTAGTTCCTCTCCTCTTCTGATTTGATCTGCTTTAGGGTTTTTTTCTATGATTTTGTTGAGTTCGATTTTCCTCCAAGAAGGTCCCTTCTGCGATCCAAATCCCCCCTTTTTATAGACGATTTTGGGGCTTTGGGTCTTTAAATTTCTGATTAAACCTTTGATTGCTTGCATTAAGACATTCCATTTCTGTTTGGTCAAGATTTGAAATGTTTCCATTCTTGTCTGGTTGAGTTAATGTCGTTGATGAGGATTATTTGCTGTATGATTTATTTTGAAGAATCTTTTAATTGAAGCTAAGGGATCTGATAGGATCTGAATTGGATCTTAGTTTTTGAACAGTGTATATTCTTCAATCGATTTACTTATCCAATATTGTGTTTCGGCAGGTGTGGGTAGCAGAAGATTTTGGGCCAGGGATGATATATGCGGCCCAGAATAAGTTCTGATAGTTGTGGTTTGAAGAGTTATGGTGAGCCCAAGGTTTGGTCCGCTCTTTGATGGAAGTTCATACGAAAATGCTGGTAGTGACAATGAATATTAACTTAAATGTTGTCTCGTGGATTCGGTGTATTGCAGCTGCAACATGACATGAGTGAATAAGGGCAAGGTTGTCGGTTTCTCTTCCCATTTAACTCTCTATTCTTGTTTTCATGTCAAATTGATATGTATCTAATCATTGTTTTCTTTTTCATTGATTATGTTGGATTTTCTTTGAGGATTTTTCGTGTTTATAACCTCTTGGTTTCTTGTTCATGTGGGTTTAACAACAAAACTTTGAAGTTGTTGGAGAAATGGCTAGGATACCATACTTTGAAGAGACAAAGAAAACCGTGAGCAAAACCAGTATAACGACAAGGTGTAGGGACATTCTTCTATTGTGGATAAGCTCACCACTCTTCTTGAAATTGTGTTATCTGTACTGAACTTTGGTTGTGATTGTTTTGTAGCAGGCTCATGGACCGCGAATAGGAGGCTACGAAGGGTGTTCTTAGCGTAAGGCAGCGACCTGCAGGGGTTCAGGAGGGTGAGTGATTCAAAACCTTGTGACAACTTGTGATTTGAATCAATACTGCTTGTAATTCTTTTTTAAAAGTTGTTCGTTTTTGGCCTACAGGTGAAAGAAGAGAACATTTTCATGATGAGGTATCCTAGAGCTCAAATTGCTGCAGGTGGGATCATCGAGAGGCTCTCGTAGGTTCTTGAAAGGAACCCAATTAAATTCCCCTCTCCACTCTCTGTATTGAGTGATAACTCAATTCATGTTGTATTGCAGGTTGCGGATACTTCTGTGTTATGACTCAACAAGGCATGGGCCTCTCTAAGAACATAAAGTTCGCCATGTGAATGCGAGGTTAGGACAAGGACTGGATAAGCTTTTGTTGCAGCCCATACACCGCGAACCATATAGAAGGCAACCAACAATGGAAATGATGGATATTCCAGAGGTAACACCGAAAGTCCTTTCTTACTTTTGACTTGCTGTGACGCCTTTTTGAAATGATGTTAATGATGATGAAATGATCTGACATGAGTTTTGGCCTGTAAATGAAATAAAGGGCATAGTGATATTGTGGGTTGTTTTGAATTGTTGGAACAGAAGTCAGGATTAGATGGGCTATAGGCGACACAGATTTGTAGTTGCACCGGTTTGGTGGTTTGGAACTTTGTTCCTTGGCTTGTAAACTGATAAAGCTTAGGTTGATTAACTCCAAGTATGCTTGCAGACGGTCCTGTTATTCATTGTTAGCGATCATTTGCGGAAACAGTTACTACAATTTAGGCTTATGCAACTTTTGCCACTTGAATTAACTGCTTGGTCCTTATGCCTCCCTATTGTTTGCAGGTGAGGAACAAACCTCGCGGTTGGGAATTCTCATGCTATTTGTTCATGTTTCAACTCTGCTAGACGCCAGTGGATCGAAATGAAACAAGGATATGAATCAGCTTCAAACCCGTCCTGCTGCAGTTTTAACCTTGAAGATGTATGGTTTGGAACGTCATTGTCAACAGTAACGGATGTATATGTATCATGCTTTCAACTTCTGATGTCGCTTAGAAAATCCCATAGCATACTCCCTTTTTAGAGATGACATCATTTGTTTGCTTTGAATTGTAAATCATCATCTTCAATTGTTGTAACCCTGTTGTCTTTAATTTAAAACAATAGCTTGATGTACATACATAGCAGCTTGTAAAAGTTCAATGATGCAATATTAGAGCAAAATGCTAATAAGTCTCACAGTAATGAATTGAGTTATGTGCTAATTTGTCATTTGGTAGCGATGAATTAACATGTGAGACCAAGTTGTTGGAGGACTCAGTGTTTAGCTTGGGAAAGGAGGAGTATTGGCTGGGATGACGGCACCCTTATGCCTCTATACAACCGGAGTATTCCACATATTCAAACAATTATTGCCATCTCAAACAAAAGGCACTTTAATCTTAATAACGAAAAAGGCCTTAGGAGAAAAAAGAGGCTTTTATGACTTGGTTTGTAAACTCCCACAAAGTACAAACTTAAATTAATTAAAATGAGGAATCTCTACTTAGTTAACCACTTCAATCCATTCAAGTTGAATCCAAAGAACCAAAACCAAAGGAGCCAAGTTGGCGAAGGAACGGGGTCTTGAAAACCAAATCAATCCACATGAAAACATCCATGGAATTTAAAGTAGAATGAGCTAAATCCTTGCCACCATATCCAATTGCACCACTTGATATAAGTCACAACACGTCGGATTTAAAGCTCGCGTGAATGGTCTTTACATCTTGAACCAAATTATTTGGCACTGGGAAGCTATAAAGGTTTTAATTACCCCGAACCCGTGACCTTATTTCTTAATACGAACTTTTGTCTTGACAAGCCCTTGTGATTGGCGGAGGATAAACTTAATAGAATCTGCCAGAGACGTCTTTAAAGCAGAAATGACCCTGCACATACTCGTTAGTCGCACATAAAGGTGAAAGATAAAAGGATGAAGAAAACACACAAGAAGGTGGAATCTTAAGGTCAAAAATTAGGGTGTGACAGATGCCCCTATTTAAGTTTCTTCTATATGGAGATATGGAGATTGAAATCTTCGTCTCGACGAGATATGAGGGACTTAAATACAAATATTACACAAATTTTTGGCTGTAAGATGCCACCAAATGCATATGATATGCAATGATATGAAATGCGAGACAGACGGTCCTATGAGGAAAATATTTCTCAGGAGATAAACCGGACACAACGTGCAAAACAAGGGAGCGACAGACCTAACGAAGCGGGACTCCACAGGGACAGGAAACAACCACCAATGAGGGATCTCCAAAGTATAGCAATGGTACATACACCAAGGATATAGAGATTTAAGCAATAAATAAGAACCTTGTAATCGAAGAATAACTTATTACTAACATGGAGCAATCGAGACAACGGTAATAACCATAGTGACCCTTTTTTTGTGGATAATTCAGTTTTGTTTTTTCTTCTTTTTCCTTTTATATACATTATTTTTAAAATCCAACTAGAAATAGTAAAATGTGTATACCTCCCCACGCCTCATGGTCTGGGTACCATGAACGGGTCTTAGCTTCTGAAAAAGTCACCTCCCCACGCCTCATGGTCTGGGTACTATGAACGGGTCTTAGCTCTGAAAAATGCCTCCCCACGCCTCGTGATTTGGAATCCACGAACGGGTCTTAGCTCTGAAAAACGCATCCCCACGCCTCGTGATTTGGAATCCACGAATGGGTCTTAGCTTTGAAAAACGCCTCCCCATGCCTTGTGATTTGGAATCCACGAACGGGTCTTAGCTGTAAATTGTAGAACTTCTTGGTTGTGAGCCATAATGTATTGTAAATTGTAGAACTTCTTGGTTGTGAGCCATAATGTATTGTAAATTGTAGAACTTCTTGGTTGTGAGCCATAATGTGTTGTGAATTGTAGAACTTTGTAAATTGTCATTGTAGATGTCGATGTAAATTGTAAATGCCGTTGTAGATGTAACTTGTAGGTTGTAGACTGTAGATGTAATTGTCAATGTAGATGTAATTCATTGTAGATATAATTTGTAATGTAATCTGTAATGTAATGGAGATTGTAAAGCTTCACCGGGGATCCTCGGAAGAGATGTGAGCCGGTTGAATTGTAATGTATGTCTTCTTAAATAAAGGGACTAATGGGATAAACTTCTTCGACTTCCTTGGGGAGATGTCACTTGATGGAAATGAACTAGTGTGATGAGCTCACTGGGGAAATCATTCCTGAGGAGCATCCTTGTTGTAGTTGCAAAATACCTTGTTGTGAACTCTCTAATAAAGAGAAGTGTTTTGTAATGTTTTCGGTAAACTTCTTTGATGGATTCGTGAAGCAATGCCTTTTGACGAATTGATGATGTTGAGGAACCCACCGAGGGTGAATGAATTGTCTTGTAGAAACTGTCAATTGTCGCTTTGTCGTTTTGAATAAGATCTTAGTCAAAACGAGTTCCTCAAATAAAGAGATTGTTTATAGTCCAAAATGTGGATGGTTGAGGAAACCTGTGATATTGTCGTTGCAGCAATATCTGTTTTCATAAAGATTCCTTGAACATATTCTTCCTGGGGAATAAAGTGCAAAATAAATGCACACTATGTTCAAAATGGAGATTATCCATTATGTGATTGTCAAGGACCGAAGTACAATTCGGGAAGTAGCCGAAGAGAAAATTGTCAAGCAAGACTCGACCATTGAGGTATGAGCTCAGATGGGATGTACTAGAACAACCGTCTTCCACGAGGATCGAACTTCATGGGGAAAGTAGAAACATTGTGTTCTTTCTGCCTAGAGCTGACAACTCTACTTGGAGGGATAAGACACACCCAAACGCCTGGGGATAACCGCGGCCAAAGAGATAGATCAAACAAACAAAAAGATGCAGAATGCATATGCCATGTTGTCTATCTATATGCTATGCGTATGCTGACAAACTAGGAGGGGCGAAACTAAACGTCTCAAACGAAAAGGTACACAAGCAAAATCTCCACAGATCTCTTACCACCTGTAGAGAAACCTGATCGTAAATAATCTTCATCTCTGGATAAAATAAATATCCTATGCCTGGGGGACATAAATGATTGACATTCCTCTAAAGATGAAATAAACATCCTTGGTCATCCTTTTGTTATTCATATACCGAGTAAAACACGAAGTATTGAAAAAGTTTAAATCAATCTAGATTTTGCTATCAAGAATAAAGATTTTTGATAAATGAAAAACTTTTATTGAATGGTGGTCCGCAGAAAGGCGTGACCCCAATATTATAGTGTTGGAAAATAATAGATATTACATCAAGGGAATAACATCTTGCTCTTCTTAAGTTAACGAGAACTCCCCGAGTTCTAAGAGAAATACTTTTTGACAGCGTCCGTATTCACAGGGCGAGTGATTTCTTCTCTGTCCATTGTCGCTAACATCAAAGCACCTCCTAACAAAACCTTTCTTTCCATGTACGGTCCATCATAGTTCGGGGCCCATTTTCCTCTGACATCGGTGAGGAAGGACTGAATCTTCTTGAGTACGAGGTCGCCTTCTTTGAACGCGCGGGGTCGAACCTTCTTGTCAAATGCTTTCTTCATCTTTTGCTGATACAACTATCCATGGCATAGCACCGCCATCCTCTTTTCTTTGATTAAGTTCAACAGATCGTATCTGTTCTGGCACCATTCAGCTTCTGATAACTTTGCATCCATCAGAATCCTCATAGAAGGAATCTCGACTTCTATCGGGAGTACTGCTTCCATGCCGTAGACAAGTGAAAACGGAGTTGCCCCAATTGATGTGTGCACCGTTGTACGATACCCATGTAAGGCGAACGGGAGCATCTCATGCTAGTCCTTATAAGTAACAACCATTTTCTGAATGATCTTCTTGATATTCTTGTTGGCAGCTTCAACGGCCCCATTCATTTTTGGTCTGTAAGGGGAAGAATTATAATGCTCGATCTTGAATTCTTCGCACAGTTCTTTCATCATTCTGTTATTCAAATTGGAACCATTATCTGTAATAATTCTGCTTGGCACACCATATCGGCAGATAAGCTGATTCTTGATAAATTTAACAACCACATGTCGAGTCACATTAGCGTAAGAAGCTGCTTCGACCCATTTGGTAAAATAATCAATGGCTACTAAGATGAATCGGTGTCCATTAGAAGCTTTCGGCTCTATCATACCAATCATATCAATTCCCCACATAGAGAACGACCATGGGGATGAGATAACATTCAACAAAGTCGGAGGCACATGAATCTTATCTGCGTAAATCTGACACTTGTGACATTTTCTAGCAAACTTGTAACAATCTGATTCCATCGTGATCCAATAATAGCCAGCCCTTAAACGTTTCTTAGCCATAGCATGTCCATTGGCATGAGTGCCAAAGGATCCTTCGTGAATTTCTATCATTAACATATCTGCTTCTTGTTTGTCAACACATCTCAGCAAGACCATGTCAAAATTCCGTTTGTATAACACATTGTTACTTAGAAGAAAACTCTCAGCCAACATTCTCAAAGTCTTCTTATCTTTGTTGGAAGCTCCCAAAGGATATTCTTGAGTTCTAAGGAAAACTTCAATGTCATGGTACCAGGGTTTGCCATCTTCAACTTCCTCGACGGTAAAGATATAGGCGGGTCTGTCAAGACGTTTTACTTCAATCCGAGGACAATCATTCCAAAAGTTCACCACAATCATTGAGGCCAAAGTTGCCAACGCATCTGCCATTCTGTTCTCATCACGAGGAATATGATGAAATTCGACCCTATCAAAGAACGGTAACAGTCTTCTAGCATAATCTCAGTATGGGACCAAATTATCATGTCGAGTTACCCACTCTCCAGTGATTTGGTTGATTACCACCGCAGAATCACCAAACACATCCAAATTCTTAATTCTCAAATCTATTGCTTCCTCAAGACCCATAATGCATGCTTCATACTCATCCTCATTATTAGTACACGTGAATGTTAATCTGGAAGTAAACAGGATGTGGGACCCTTGAGGAGTCACAATAACAGCACCTATCCCTTTTCCATGAGCGTTGACAGCTCCATCAAAACCTAAACCCCATTGAGATCCTGATTCTGGTCCTTCACCATGCAAGGGTTCTTCACAATCTTTCATCTTTAAAAACATAACATCTTCGTCGGGAAAGTCATCGTTTGAAGGTTGATAATCCAAAATAGGCTGGTGAGGCAAATGATCAGCCAAAACACTTCCTCTCACAGCTTTCTGAGTATGGTACTCGATATCATATTCGGATAACAACATCTGCCATCTAGCAATTCTCCCAGTCAAAGCGGGCTTCTCAAAAATATACTTGATAGGATCCATCTTCGAAACTAACCAAGTGGTGTGATTCAGCATATACTGGCGCAAATGTTTGGTGGCCCATGCCAAAGCACAACAAGTCTTCTCTAACATAGTGTATCTCGTTTCACAATAGGTAAATTTCTTACTCAGGTAATAAGTGACATGATCTTGCTTTCCTATTTCATCTCGTTGACCGAGTACACAACCCATTGAATCTTCCAAAACGGTCAAATACATAATCAAAGGCCGGCCTTCAACTGGCGGTATCACGATAGGTGGTTCAAGAAAATACTCTTTGATACTATCAAAAGCCTTTTGACAATCTTCCGTCCAAACATACCCTTGCTCTTTCCTCAGAAGCTTGAAAATAGGTTTACATGTAGCATTCATATTGGATATAAACCTAGAGATATAATTCAAATGTCCCAAAAATCCTCTGACTTGTTTCTCGGTGGTAGGAGTTGGCATTTGCCGGATAGATTTCACTTTATCGGGGTCTACTTCAATCCCTCTTTGATTGACAATAAAACCCAATAGTTTCCCTGATCGTACTCCAAATGTACATTTGTTGGGGTTCAGACGGAGCTTGTATTCCCTCAAACGACCAAACAGCTTAGACAGGTGTTTAACATGATCATCCTTAGTCTTCGACTTAGCTATCATATCATCCACATAGACCTCAATCTCTTTGTGCATCATATCATGGAACAAAGTAGTCATAGCTCTCTGATATGTTGCCCCTGCATTCTTTAATCCAAACGGCATAACTCTGTAACAAAAGGTACCCCAGGGTGTGATGAATGACGTCTTCTCTCTGTCCTCGGGAGCCATTCTAATCTGATTGTAACCTGAAAAACCGTCCATAAAGGAGAAAATCTCATATCTTGCGGTACTGTCAACGAAAATATCAATGTGAGGTAACGGAAAGTCGTCTTTCGGACTAGCCTTATTCAAATCCCTGTAGTCTACACACATGCGAACCTTACAATCCTTCTTCGGAATGGGCACAATATTAGCCAACCATAGCGGATACTCGACAGTGACAAGGAAACCTGCATTAATCTGTTTCTGTACCTCTTCGTTAATCTTTAGAGCCATGTCAGGTCGAGTTCTTCTGAGCTTCTGCTTTACTGGCGGCCACTCTGGCTTCAAAGGTAGACGGTGGTCAACTATAGCAGTGTCTAATCCAGGCATATCCTGATATGACCAAGCAAACACATCAACAAACTCTCTGAGCAAAACGATCAATTGTTTCTTCACCTCCGGCTTGAGCAAAGCTCCAATTTTCACTTCTCTACGGATTTCTTTTGTTCCCAAATTGATTACTTCCACTGGCTCTTGATGAGGTTGGATAGGTTTCTCTTCCTTCTCAAGCAGTTTGGAAATCTCTTCTGGGATATCATCTTCTTCGTCTTCGGCTTCATACACAGGAAACTCAAAATTCGGAGAAGGCAGTGGATCATTATTCCCAGGATGTAATTTACGTAGCAATCAGCGCAAGTGATATGATTTTTAATAAGTTTTCGTAAAGTGGAAAGTGTGTGTACGCGAGATGCTACTTATTATTTTCCAACATCGTAAATAAATATTGAGAAAAATAACACACACAATGAAAATGAAAGTGATTTATTGATGATAGCAAAACCAAAGAGACACGCCCAACAAAGTCGCCTTTGCCTTGGGCAGAGCAAAGGGAATTATTTAAAAGTAAGCCCTAATAATGCAGTTTTCACCTTGGGCAGAGCAAAGAATTTAGAAAACAAATGCTTTGCTTCGATATATGAACAATAGCAGGGGCTTCAACCACACTCCAGTTCTTAACCAAAACTCCTGGGGTTACAAAGTCTAGAACATCCCCATCTGAATCTTCCTTGGTGACAGCATAAACTCAAAAGCTATAGTCAAACCCATCTGAAACATATCCTGGATCTTCCATATAGGGCTCATAATCTTCATAAGGAATGGAGGACCTTGTGGAACCATCTGATATGTAACCTTCAGACCCATCTTCTAACACAACATTAACTTGAGGATGATGGACGACTCCTCCACTACGGAACACTTCATTAATCAGTGGAAGTCCTTGACTTCTAGTAGTTTGTTGAGCAGACCTGCTGGTGAAACCAAGACCTTCCTTATTTCTGTTTTCCAGTAAAGACAACACCTTGCCCCAACCTGTCTGAGGACCGTCGTTCACTACAGCTGCGCGTCCTTGAATGATGACATAGATTCCTGAGATCTCTGGCCATCCTTGCCCACAATAGACAGAGCTTGAAATTGTGTACCAACTTCTTCCTCAGCTTCAACATACGAGAATGATGACAAGTAACTCACCACTAAAGCTCTTTTTCCACAAACTGTAACCGTTTTTCCCTCAAAAACATACTTCAACTTCTGATGCTGAGTGGAAGTAACTGCCCTAGCTTCATGTATCCATGGCCTCCCTAGCAAACAGCTATAGGAGGCACGAATGTCCATGACCTGAAACGTGATCATAAAAGTCTGCAATCCAATAGTCATCGGCAAATCCACCTCGCCAATTACTGTCTTTCTGGACCCATCAAAAGCTTTGACGATAATATGACTTGGCCTCATCGGTGGTCCCTGATAGGATAGCTGAGATAAACTAGTTCTAGGCATCACATTTAGAGAAGATCCAGTATCAACTAACACACTCGACAAAGAATCATTTTCGCAGTTCACAGAAATATGTAAAGCCATGTTATGTTTCTTCCCCTCCGCTAGGAGGTCGTCCTCATTAAAACCCAGATTATCACATGAAGTAATAATACCAATGATGTTGTCAAACGGTTCCATAGTCACATCTTATTCAACATATGCCTGCTCTAAAATTTTCTGGAGCGCTTCTCTATAAGCCTCAGAACTCATCATCAATTGCAACACCGAAATCTTCGACGGGGTTTGCAGGAGCTGATCTGCAACCTTATATTCACTTCTCTTGATCACCTTTACACATTCATCTGAATTGGACAAATTGGATCCACCAGATTTCCCCACAATTGGATCTCTTAAGCCTGGTTGTTCCAATCAGACCTCCTTTTCTTTCAGTGGTACAGTCGGGTAAACTCGACCACTCCTTGTTACTCTGCTGACATCTGCAATGTTAACTACATAAGGTACAGTGGGCAAAGGCACTTCCTTTCCATTTTCAAACATTGTGGCATTGTATCTGTAGGGGATAGCCTTACTAGAAGTGTAACGGGACGGGTCCAGGCACGTTGATTACCAAAGGAGTAACAACCGGCTTTCTGCTATTATACACGATTTCGATACGCTCCACTTCCTTAAAGTGAGGCACTATAACACAAACCTCTTCGGCCCTTTCAACTAAAACTTCCAGATCATTATCTGCCAAATAGTCTTGAATCATGTTGACAGAGGGTGAACCATGCAGGGGTAACGGATTAACCTATACATTAGGGTCGGAATCCTTGAAGGACAGAATTCTGCAGTTAATGAGCCTCTGGACATCTGCTCTCATACCAAAACAACTCTCAATATCGTGCCCTGGAGCACCCTGATGATGAGGACAAAACTTGTCAACTCTATAAGAAGGAGAAGGATTTGCGGGAACCATAGGTGGAGCTTTTGTCTGAATATGGCCCTTCTGTATCAGAGCTGGAAACAAATCAGTATATTTCATAGGAATTGGATCAAAATTTATCTTTCTATACACACGACCCTGATTGTTGATTGGCCGATTCTGCTGAGGATACTGCGGATTTTGTTGAGGTTGTGGCTGTTGAGCATTGGGGGACGGAGTTTGCTGACTCGGTTGCGGAGACCGTTGAGGTTGATAAGCTGGAGCATTAAACACTGGTGATACTGCCACAACTTGGTATGACGGTGAATACCTCCTTCTAAGTCTTCCTTCCTGTACGGCGTTCACCCCTTGTTCCTTTTTCTTTACAAACCCACTCCCATACTTCTTAACATTGTTAGGAGCACCCTCTTCCTTAGCCAACCTTCCTTCACGGACACCTTCCTCTAAACGCATTCCCATATTAACCATTTCAGTAAAGTCACTGGGTGCACTGGCTACCATCTTCTCATAAAAGAAAGGACCAAGGGTCTTCAGAAAAATCTTGGTCATCTCTTTTTCTTCTAACGGTGGTGTGACTTGCGCGGCCAACTCGCGCCAACGTTGGGCATATTCCTTAAAATTCTCCTTATCTTTCTATGTCATAGCCCTCAATTGATCACAGTCAGGAGCCATGTCCATATTATACTTATACTGCTTGACAAAGGCTCCTCCTAGATCATTGAAAGTCCGAATCTTTGCACTATCCAACCCCATGTACCACTTGAGCGCAACGCCTGTCAGACTATCTTGGAAATAGTGAATGAGCAGTTGATCATTGTCAGTTTGGGCAGACATCTTTCTGGCATACATAATAAGATGACTCTGAGGACAAGTATTTCCTTTGTACTTCTCTAAATTAGGGACCTTGAACTTCGGAGGAACCTTGACATTTGGAACCAAGCACAGCTCAGAAGCACTCTTTCCAAACAAATCCTTCCCACGAAGGGCTTTCAACTCCTTTTGCATCTCAGAAAATTGGTCTTTAAAACCATCCATCCTTTCTTCCAAACCCACAGTTTCGGTTGGCGACCCCTGTAAAATTGGCTCATCCAGAATATACGGAACAACGTTCACATGTGGAGATGCAGTAGTCATCACAGCACTAACTGCAGGAGTAGCTTGGACAACGGTCACAGCAGGGATCTCAGGCACAGACGGACGGTAGCCGGTCGAAAAGAAATTAGGAGACAACCCCCACGGGAAACCTTGAGGCATGCTGTAGGTCATTTCAGCAACAGAAGACACCACTAGGATCGGTGTTGGTGTCACTTCGGAGTTCACAGTCCTCTGAACATCTTGGTTGTTGAGTGCGGCTTGATTGGACAGAGCTTCCACTAGACCATTCAACCTTTCCAAACTTTCTTTCAGAACTGCAACTTCATCACGGAGCACTTTGTTCTCTTGTTCTAGTTTATCCATCTTTTGGCGTTGACTAGCTCGAGTGTTGTATTGGTGATTCAGTTTGTCTATGGGGATGAAGCAAGAGTGAGATCCTGGAATGCAAACAATGCTATGCTTATGCAAAAAATGCAAATGAGTATGAAACTTCAAGAAACTCAAATTATCTTAGGTATTATAACGTTGGGAAAAAAACTTATTTTATTTTGATATTAGAGAGGCATTACAAAGTAAAGTACTCTTTTAAGAGCTTATTACATTGAACCAAAAGCAAAAGAGAACTCGGAGATCTACTCCCTATGCTCCTTCTGTGCGCAAAGTTCTTCTTCTAACTGGCTGACGCATTCTTGTAATTCGGCCTTCTCATTGATGAGTCGATCAACACATTCTTTCCAAGCCAGAGCAGCTGGGGGAAGATCATCTCTGGCGACACTTCCGAAAGAGGTGTGAGAAGAAAATACATCCTCTCACGCCTTTCTCTTCTTTGCAAATTCTATCTCTGGCAGCTTCTGGGACTTATCTTTCTCCACTTTGAGGGTGAAAAACTTGTTCCTCCAAGCGGCTTTCAGTTTCCGAGCCTCATCCAAAGCGGCCTTCAACTGATCTACTTCACTCATATCAAACCAATCTGGATCATGAAAAGCCAAAAGCATAGGTTCATGAAAAGGAAACGACATCTTGAGGTCGAGAGCCCTTTCTCGTACCCAATGTAGATAGTCTTCAGAGGCAGCACAATTGGGGTATCCTAAAGCGGTCACCCCTTCCTTATTGACGTATCTCCATGCGTAAATTATGATGGTCTTCAAGTCAGGATCTTCTCCTTCCTTGAGAAAGATCCCTTTCAGCAGAGCTTGGTCAGGTACTTCGATCATGGGATGCCCAAATTGGAGGCGAGCTAGAGCAGGGTTGTAACTTATGCATCCTTTTCTCCCAATGAGCGGTATGTTGGTGAATCCTCTAATGCTGGGAATCATACATATACCTCCATAAGTAGGGTTATACCACACAATGTCAAAGTGAGTAAGGGCCATGACTATCTCGGACCAACAGGGTGTTTCTATCTCTTCCCAAATAGAAGAATGTCGAGTTAGGCAAGCGATGAACCATGAATACAGCAAAGCGGTACAACAAACAATATGTCCTCCCCCCTCGGCATTCTTCGAGTGGATTGAATGGTACGTGTCAGCTAGCAAGGTAGGAACTGGATTCTTGAGTATGAATAGTTTAATCGCATCCATTCCAACAAAATCATCAATCTTTGGGAACCAGAAAATCTCATAGACCAACAGAGCAAAGGTAGCTTCCAAGATAAGGACCTCCTTTCTTTCAGCATGGTAACGGGCTTTTTCAATCAAGAAATCAGCTGGGAATCCAAGGACTCCTTCCTTGGTGGTTAAGTGCCCTTGGACATCTGCTAAGCTGAGATGAGTAGCGTTGGAAATTTCTTTGTGGCTGGGTATCTCTTCCTGGCCGGTGAATATGGGTCGGGCCGTCACAGGCATCTTCAAGAAATCAGAATACTCTTCCAGGGTCGGCATCAGCTGGTAATCCGGAAAGGTGAAACAATGGTACAAAGGATCATAGAACTGAACAAGAGTCTCCAACAGCCCTTCTTTCATTTTGAGCTTGAGAAAACGGAAGGCTTCTCCATATTCTTTGCAAAAGCGTGACGGTTCTCGATGAGATCTGCTAGCTCTCTTAAGCTTTCAATGTTAGGACTCTGAAAAGTGTACTCCAATGCTTCTCTCTTGAAGTCCATGGTTACAATACCTGTGAAATAAAATTGAGTTTCTTGAAGTGAATAAAGAAAATAATACAATGCAAGATGAGTAGGACTTCACGGGATCCTAACTATTTATAAACATTGCGGTAAAAGAAAACGTTTTTATTGACTTTGAAACGGATTACAAATAATTGCTTTTAAAAGTCCCAAATAAAAGCTAAATAAAAGCTAGTAAAGACACTAAGGAAGTTTTGAATTCTGCTGCTTCAGCTGCTCTTCTAATTAAGTCTTCTCACGGGTGAGATTGTCCACAATCATCTTCCAGATGGTACACTGAGAATCGGAGGAAAATAAATCCTCCAAAACCTTCCTCCTCTTGTAGGGGAGTAACTTTTCATCCTTCAACTGCAGTTGTTCCTGAATCTCAACAATCTGTCTCTGAAGTCTATCATTCTCTGCAACAGACACTTGATACTTGTTCTTCCACACTTCTGATTCGTGCTGTGACTTCTTCAAGGCAACCCCCAACTTCTCAGCGTCAGACATAAAAGTATAAGTAGGTTCTTCTCTTGGAGGTATAGGATCTTGACGAGAATAAGGCATCCTCGGCTTGATCGCCCTATTCCTAACCCACTGAAGATACGGTTCTAAAGACACACAGTTAGGCCTTTCCAAACAATTTCTATCTTTCTTGTGCAAATGTTTCCAAGCTTCCACAATCTTCTCTCGGAGCTCTTGGTTATCCTCGAAGAAAATACTCTCAACTTGTATGCTCTTAGGTGGTCCCTTCAACGGATATCCCAATTGTCGACGAGCTAAAACGGGGTTATAACTAATCCCTCCACCAAAGCTGAGCAACGGTATATTAGCGAAATCTCTACATCCATCAATGATTAGAATCCCATAATACTCACGGCTATACCAATCAATGTCAGAATGAGTCAAAGCCATAATCTTTTCTGACCAACGCCTATCACTAAGATGCCAAAAGGAAACATACTTGGGCAAGTGCGTAAGGAACCACTTTTATAATAAGGGCACACAACATGTAATCATTCCTCCACCACGAAGGTTTCAGAGATGTATATAGTTATAGGTATTACCCAATAGAGTCGGCACTGGATTGTTCTTCATGAAGATCTTAATTGCATTAAGGTCAACAAACCCTTCAAAACTCAGAAATAGAAACACACCATAAACAAGCAAGACGAAGATTTCCTCGAATGGAGCCTTGTTTGTAAAATCAGTATAAAATGAGGACTTCTTGAATAAAAAATTTGTAGTCAAACCAAAAGTCCCACTTTTAACAACCATGTTGGCCTTGACGTCAGATACCTTGAGATAAAGGGCCTTAGCAATGTCTCTTTCTTCGGGGTCCTTTTCCAAGAAAGGAAAAGGAGATTCTTCTAGAATAGGCAAACCCAACAAAAAGGAGTATTCTTCCAAAGTTGGCAACAACTGGTAGTTTGGAAAAGTAAAACAGTGATACATCAGATCATAAAATTGTAATAGAGCGGAAAGGAGATCCTCATTCTCCTGACGTCTTAACAAAGATAGTAACTTCCCATATTTACCCTTGAACTTCTCTTGGTCTTCAATCAAAGCTCCCAACTCCCTTAGGTCATCCAATTTGGGACTCATAAAAGTATATTTTAAAGTATTTCTTTTATTGGAATCCATAATGTCCTACAATGTTCATAAATAAAGGGTAAATCTCATGAAGTCCAATGCAGTATGATGCTATATGAATGCAGCAAACACAAGTAAGCACATATAGACACACAAAGATAAACAAACAAAGGTCATAAGTTTGCAACGAGCATGGGGCCAAGGGTATACCCATTCCCAAAGGACATGGACTAAAGGTGGATTGTACCTGCAGAACAAGGTTCTAAAAAGGTTCTCAAAGTCATTAGTCCATCTTTCGGATATTATCAATTTTCCAACTAACTCGGGGATTAATAATATTCTCAAGAGAACTTCTTTTGAGTGTAGCATCGCGTAGCAGTATTTCGGGACTTACTCCCTCATAGCCTCGCACTACGTCCTAATAAAGGCCAAAGTGGGGTTAAAGGTAACTACGGTCCTTAGTATCATGGACTCCAATTGAGAATAGTAAAAGTATTCACGACTAAACTTCTCTCAACCGAATTATTTTCAAAAGGGTCTCAACTAAGTGGGATTCTCGAGTCAACTTAGTCGGGACTCACTCCCTATAAGCCTTGTCGAATATATCACCATCCTATCTTAAGTTCACTCAAGTCCGGGTGTAGGACTTTGTCTAACCACTCAAGAGTAACAACAAAAAAGAAATAAAGAATAGACAAATAAGCAAGTAAGCAAATATATAAATCAATAAAGAAACAAAACAAGGTAGGGAGAACCACTGAGAGTCCCCAGTGAAATCGCCATTTCTGTCGCGGTGAAATTTGGATACCAAACTATTGATTAGTTTGAATCTTATTCATTTGCAACCTAAATTTGATTTGTCCAAAGGAAGGGATAAAGATCAAAATACCCACGATGCAATGCAAATGCAAGATAGAGATTTATAGGTTCAGGGGTTGGTTAAACTTAGGGAAGGTGCTAGCATCCTAAGTTTCTGTAGTACTCTACAGGAACCTCTTGTTTTATGTTTGTTTATTGCTAAGTGTTTATCTGCTTAAGGTATAAAAGACCTAGGGGTTTGTTTCTAAGTATACTCGATAAGATATCGCATCTTATGCCTACATATCCTTACGGGAGTGGAATCAGAGTATTTGTAGTTCCCCTAAAGGGTTTGAGGAGATCTTTGACTGTGGTCAAAGTTCCTACGGGTTTAGGGTAGTTGGTTGATTGATTTTAGGAGAAAAGGTGGGTTATCATTTTAAGGGAGATTTAACCGCCACAAGTGTAAGAGATTGTATTTGTTGTGGGGTGGAGATTCTATCTCACTTAAGATGATTAACATCTATTTCTCTATTGTGTTTGAATATATTGTTTGAGTTGAATTTTTTATTCTAAGTTGTAAAAAGATAAAAGTTCTTCCTATGGGGTAGGATCTATCTTAAGTGATCGACTTGAATGGGATCAAGGATCATAGGGGAGTATGATGCAAATGATGTGCACTACACACAAACGTTGGATCATGTGTAGGTTTTTCCTTTGGACGGAATGCGATGCGATAAAAGTAAATTACTATAAAATAAATGCAGAAGGAAATAAAACAGATAAAATGAACATACACACGCATGAAAGCGTTAAGGTGTGTGAAAGTGTGAATTGTGAATAATGTGAATGTGCGGAGGCGTGCGCGATTGAATTCGATTACGATGTTGGTTCCTTTTAAGCGGATTGATTTTTACGAGTGATGTCGAATTAACTTATTATTAGTGAGATTGATTTTAGGGGGGGATTATTCGATTTTCTATGTGAAATTGATTTTAGTGAAAAAGTTGTACTTGATTATTAATGGTGAGATTGGTTTTATAAAAAGATTATATTAGTTTTAAAGTTATAAATTGATTAGATTTTAGGTAGGATGATTTTAATTAAATGAGGACTTATTCAAATAAAATGAATTGTAGTAAGTGAGAAAAAGTTATTATTACAAATTGATAGGTTTTTTAGTTAATATTATTAAATAAATACAAATCATTTTGGATTATAATAAAAATTGTCCTTGTATTGTTTAGAAGAGAGATAAATTATTATTTTATCATTAAATCAAATATCTTGTTATTTTCGAAAAGGCTTTATGGTAAAAAAATATCTTATTTAAAAAATGTAAGTTAAGAGGTTGATTTAAAAAAGATTAATTAAAAAGATTATTAGTTTGTTTTAATTAAATAGAAAAACTGGTTTTAAAGGATTAATTAAATTAAAAAAAAGTTAAGACGTGGGATCTGGTGCGATGTGGTGCACGAGACCTATTATGAGCGCGCGAGGTGATCCGCATGATCACGTAGTAAGTGAATCGTGTGTTGGAGACGCGAAGGAGCATGGTACTACTGTGGTCGTGCACACATACAACTTATAATGTTACAAAATTCAGCAGAACGAAATGAAAAAAAATGCCGGGGAAAGCAAAGAATGGCGGAGAACCCTAATCCCCCCAACACACTTCATTTGCTCGACTTCCCCGTTAAATCTCCGTTCAAATTTCCCCATTTTTTCTTCATCATGGCGTATCCCTGTACCTAAAACAAGCACTGAAACGTTAATCGATCAATAATTTTAAAAGGTATGGAGGAATCTACTGAAGATTGGTGGCGGCGGGATGTGCAACGTGAGTAGCGTTCCTCCAGCGGTCTCGCGATGGGCTTCGGAGACGTCGATCCTCGCAGGCTTAGTGCAAAAGATGAGTAGTTCCTCTCCTCTTCTGATTTGATCTGCTTTAGGGTTTTTTTCTGTGATTTTGCTGAGTTCGATTTTCCTCCAAAAAGGTCCCTTCTGCGATCCAAATCCCTCATTTTTATAGACTATTTTGGGGCTTTGGGTCTTTAAAATTCTGATTGAACCTTTGATTGCTTGCATTAAGACCTTCCATTCCTGTTTGGTCAAGATTTGAAATGTTTCCATTCTCGTCTGGTTGAGTTAATGTCGTTGATGAGGATTATTTGCTGTATGATTTGTTTTGAAGAATATTTAAATTGATGTTGAGGGATTTGATAGGATCTATATGGGATCTTAGTTTTTGAACAGGGTATATTCTTCAATCGATTTACTAATTTAATATTGTGTTTCAGCAGGTGTAGATAGCAGAAGATTTTGGGCCAGGGAAGATATATGCGGCCCAGAGTAAGTTCTGATAGTTGTGCTGTGAAGAGATATGGTGAGCCCAAGGTTTTGTCCACTCTTTGATGGAAGTTCACACGAAAATGCTGGTAGTGACAATGAATATTAACTTAAATGTTGTCTCGTGGATTCGGTGTATTAGCAGCTGCAACATGACATAAGTGAAGAAGGGCAAGGTTGTCGGTTTCTCTTCCCATTTCACTCTCTATTCTTGTTTTCATCTCAAATTGATATGTATCTAATCATTGTTTTCTTTTTCATTGATTATGTTGGATTTTCTTTGAGGATTTTTCGTGTTTATAACCTCTTGGTTTATTGTTCATGTGGGTTTAACCACAAAACTTTGAAGTTGTTGGAGAGATAGCCAGGATACCATACTTTGAAGAGACAAAGTAAACTGAGAGCAAAATCGGCATAACGACAAGGTGTAGGAACATTCTTCTGTTGTGGATAAGCTCACCACTCTTCTTGAAATTGTGTTAACTTTTCTGAACTTTGGTTGTGATTGTTTTGTAGCAGGCAGCGACCTGCAGGGGTTCCGGAGGGTGAGTGATTCAAAACCTTGTGACAGCTTGTGATTTGAATCAATACTGCTTGTAATTCTTGTTTAAAAGTTGTTCGTTCTTGGCTTGCAGGTGAAAGAAGAGAAAATTTTCATGATGAGGTATCCCAGAGCTCAAATTGTTGCAGGTGGGATCATCGAGAGGCTCTCGTAAGTTCTTGAAAGCAACCAAGTTAAATTCCCCTCTCCACGCTCTGTATTGAGTCATAACTCAATTCATGTTGTACTGCAGGTTGCGGATACTTTTGTGTTATGACTCAACCAAGCATGGGCCTCTCTAAGAACATAAAGTTCCCCACGTGAATGCGAGGTTAGGACAAGGGCTGGATAAGCTTTTGCTGCAGCCCATACACCGCAAACCACATAGAAGGCAGCCAGCAATGGCAATGATGGATATTCCAGAGGTAACACCGAAAGTCCTTTCTTACTTTTGACTTGCTGTGAGGCCTTTTTGAAATGATGCTAATGATGATGACATGATCTGACATGAGTTTTAGCCTGTAAATGAAATAAAGGGCATAGTGATACTGTGGGCTGTTTCGAATTATTGGAACAGAAGTCAAGATTAGATGGGCTATAGGCGACATAGATTTGACGTTGCACCGATTTGGTGGTTTGGATCTTTGTTCTTTGGCTTGTAAACTGATAAACCTTGGGTTGATTAACTCCAAGTATGCTTGCAGACGGTCTTGTTATTCATTGTTAGCGATCATTTGCGAAAACAGTTACTATAATTTAGGCTTATGCAACTTTTGCCACTTGAATTAACCGCTTGGTCCTTATGCCTCCCAATTGTTTGCAGGTGAGGAACAAACCTGGCGGTTGGGAATTCTCATGCTATTTATTCATGTTTCAACTCTTCTAGACGCAAGCGGATCGAAATGAAACAAGGATATGAATCAGCTTCAAAGTCGTCCTGCTGCAGTTTTAACCTTGAAGATGTATGGTTTGGAACGCCGTTGTCAACAGTAACGAATGTATATGTATCATGCTTGAAACTTCTGATGTCGCTTAGAAAATCCCATAGCATACTCCCTTTTTAGAGATGACATCATTTGTTTTCTTTGAATTGTAAATCATCATCTTCAATTGTTGTAGCCCTGTTGTCTTGAATTTAAAACAATAGCTTGGTGTACATACATAGCATCTTGTAAAAGTTCAATGATGCAATAGTAGAGCAAAATGCTAATAAGTCTCATAGTAATGAATTGAGTTATATGCTAATTGGTCATGGGCTAGCGATGAATTAACATGTCAGACCAAGTTGTTGGAGGACTCAGTGTTTAGCTTGGGTAAGGAGGAGTATTGGGTGGGGTGACGACACCCTTATGCCTCTATACAACCGGAGTATTCCACATATTCAAACAATTATTGCCATCTCAAACAAAAGGCACTTTAATCTTAATAACGAAAAAGGCCTTAGGAGAAAAAAGAGGCTTTTATGACTTGGTTTGTAAACTCCCACAAAGTACAAACTTAAATTAATTAAAATGAGGAATCTCTACTTAGTTAACCACTTCAATCCATTCAAGTTGAATCCAAAGAATCAAAACCAAAGGAGCCAAGTTGGCGAAGGAACGGAGTCTTGAAAACCAAATCAATCCACATAAAAACATCCATGGAATTTAAAGTAGAATGAGCTAAATCCTTGCCACCATATCCAATTGCACCACTTGATATAAGTCACAACACGTCGGATTTAAAGCTCGCGTGAATGGTCTTCACATCTTGAATCCAAATTATTTGGCACTGTGAAGCTATAAAGGTTTTAATTACCCCGAACCTGTGACCTTATTTCTTAATATGAACTTTTGTCTTGACAAGCCCTTGTGATTGGCGCAGGATAAACTCAATAGAATCTACCAGAGACGTCTTTAAAGCAGAAATAACCCTGCACATACTCGTTAGTCACACATAAAGGTGAAAGATAAAAGGACGAAGAAAACACACAAGAAGGTGGAATCTCAAGGTCAAAAATTAGGGTGTGACACCAGGTTGTTACATCTTGTTTATGTCTCTCCATCAGAGTGTTCGGAGTTTTATTTCTGCGGTTGGCAAATTTTCGGGTTCTTTGGTATTCAACCGTCTTCTACCTTGATTTCGTGAAAGTCATTCGCTTTTCACTCCTTCAGGTCCAAGTCGTTTGAATAGGGGCAGCTGTTGCACCCCAAAATTTGCCCAACCTTTTCTTAACTTGGTTTATGTTTCATTTCATTTCTTTCTAGCATTTGCATTGCATAGCATTTTTCATTGAACAGGGGATCAAGAGCTTGTGCACATCAAGAGGAGTCTTTTTAGAGGTTTGAGCCTAAGCAAAGGGTTTTACTCAAGTTTGGATGGTCATCAAGTCATCAGGAAGTGGGCAGTGGTCTTATGAAGGAAAGGATGGATATATGTGGGTCAGCTCCTAACTTGGAGGCCATTTCAAGATCATCAGAGGTTTTTGAAGCCATGGTTATGGATATAAGATGTTGAGAAAGCTCATTGAGTGCCTTGAGGGTCATTGTGGAGCTTATCCAAGTGTTTGTGCCAAGTGTGAAGGGTTGCAGTTGAAAGTGTTGCAATTAGGGTTTCATTTGGCTAGTCCTCAACCAACTGTGCAATTGAAGGAGATTAAAACTTAATTCAAATTCTCTATGGTCATGGTATGTTGTGTTAAGACATATGAGATGTCATTTCAAGTTCAATTCATCAAGGATTAAGTGTGTGAAGTTACTAAATTAGGGTTCTCAGGGTAAAATCCCCTATTTAGTGCCTAACTTCAAGACCACCTATATCAAGATACAAGTTTCATCTCAACTTTTTCCAACATGGAACTTGTAGAGCATGTTCTTAGCTTTAATTTGAGTACTAGAAGTCCTTGATTGGATTTATAGAACTAAAGTTATGATCCAGACAAGTTACAGGTCATCAGAGGGATGTGATTTTGGTCAACAAAAGTCAAACAACTTCCAAGCCATTTTTGACCTAGAAGGATGTTTATCCTCAACTTTTGGCCAACATGAAAGTTGTAGATCTTGATCTTAGCTTTCCAAAATGTACTAGAAGTTTTTTATCTGATTTGCAGAACTCAAGTTATGAGGTTTACAAGTTAGGGGTATTTTGGGAAAGTAAGATTACATGTCATAAAATTATAGGTCCATTTCACCAACTTGCACACTTCAAATGAAGATTTTTCCAACATCAAACTTGTTCCAAATGGTGTTATTTGCTTATTCAAACATTGATAAGTCATGGTTTATGCTTGGAATGGAGATTGGATTTGGGAATTTTCATGGAAGAATGATTAAAAGGGAAAAATTGGAATTATGTCATTTTTATCAATTTGGTACAAGTAAGTGCATTTTTTGAGTGCAAACAACATTTTAAATGTATTGGCAATATTACATTTTGGAATTGAGGTGTGTAAGTGAGCCATTTTCAAGGTTTCTTCACTATGAAGTTACACAATCAACATGAGCCATTGAGATCAATTAATGTCTTAATCCTGACCATTCATACTCCATACACTACCAGCAGTTGAAATGAACCAATTTTGAAGCTATTTGGAGCCACTTTCATGCATATGAACATTTGAAAAAGTGAAGAAAATAGAAATTGAAATTGGACTTTAGAGCATGAGTTTGGGCCTAATTATCATCAAGATCCATCATATATAATGTTTTGACCATGAACAAACCCTCAGAATTGCAAATTGGAGGCAAATTCATCAAGTTCAGTTTTTAAAAAGTGGTGGAATTTCAAATTTCGAATTTGGAGATTGAAGCTGTTTCAAGGGAAATTGTGAATTGAGAAAGCTTCAGTGAAGTTCAGTGAACGATTATGGGCAATTACCTTCAAGCTTGAGCTCCATTTAAAGGCTCAATGGAAGTTCTCCACTAGGTAATTGAAATTCAACATTACACTCTTGTTAAGCATCAATTCACTTTCATTTTTGCATACTTGAGACGTAGGATCAATGTAGATCATTAAAATGTAAAATGAACTGGCATTGGTTGTGATTGTTGGATGATGCTCATTTATGTTTGGATCTGGTTTGGCTTGTTTGTGCATGATATTGCTTGTGTTGACACTTGATCTGTGACCTACGTGAGCTCTAGATGTGTTCTGGATTAAATTGAAGTTGTTTTGGTGAACTTTGATTTTGGATGTTCATTCTTGTTGTTTTCGGTTTGGATGTATATTGCAAGATATGTGAGTTTTGAGGCCAGAAATGAGATCCTCGTGATCTCTAGTGCAATTTTGATATAAAAATCGTGCGAAATGGTGAAGTATTGAATTCTGTGTGTGTTGTTGTTGAGGCGCGGTGGCCGAACGCATGAGGAAGACGACTAGAAGTTCAGTCCGGCCGGTGGTGAGTTTTGAGGAAGAAGACGCTTACGTGTCTCCTTGGCATGCGTCTGATGTGAATACTTTTTATCCCAATGGTTGTGATTAAGAAATACGGTGGATCGTGTTTGACTTATGTGCATGTGATTCATTTTAAAAGCTCACTAATGCGTTGTCACGTTTCAAACCGTATGATGAGATTACCAAACCATCACACGCTTCATGTTGAATGTCCATGGTATGCCTAGTTTGACCTGCTGCATTGGATTTCCATAATTGTTTGTTTTTTTTAATTTGTTTGATGGGCCCAACGCGCCTTGCTTTTGGCACCCCCAGATTGGGCCCAATTCTGTTTTGAACTATCATCAATTGCTATTTGTCACACATCTTTTTCTATTTTCATTTAATTTCTTTTTTTTTTTGATTTTATTTTTCTGTTTACAATTTTAATTAATTAAAATAGTTCTAATACTCCAAAAGTTCACCAAAAATATTTTTAATCAACTTTAAGATGTCTACTTTTTTTTTGATATTTTTATTTCATTTTTTCCATTTTATTTTCAATTTAAAAATGAATTAAGTATTGGAATAGTTTTAATTGATTTGAATTGTAACATGTTTGGTGTTTGCATATTTCTCTCATTCCTTTTTGATCCAATGAATAAAAATTGATCCTCATCTCAGTGATGAGTTGATCAACTTTTGAGGACCATTTTGCCCCTGGTTGTTGACTTTTGGGTTGACTTTTTGGCTTTTCTTTTTGCACTTGTTTCTCCCATTTCAAAGTGGTACATCCAAATGATTTGATTCTTGTGATGGTGCTTTAGGAGGAAATTTGTCTTGGTTTCTTGGCCTCTGGTTGCCAACTTGTGTAGCTTCTTTGTTCATTTTATTTGACATTTTTTGAGCCCTTTTCCTATTTTTGAAGTGACTTGCAAGTTAGGTCATCTCATAGGACAGCTCACACAAGTGCTTGACCTAGTTTGGATTTGAAATGATCTTTGTGGATCCAATAAGCTCTCAACTCTTTTTGTTTCACATTTTAGATATGTTGAGCTTGCTGTATGTTCATTTTTAGGTCCAAATTATGTTCATAGCTTGTTGCTTGATGCCTTTCTTTGTGTGCTTTCAACTTGAATTCCTAAGTGGTACTTGTTTGTTTCCTTTATGCTCTTACTTGCCTTTCTTCTTGGTATGTTTTGATATTGATTTTGAGCTTTCTTATCTTCATCTCCCTTCTGTCCAATGAGCTTGAAGTGTCATTTAAGGTAGCTTGGTGCCTCCTTAGGAGGAATTTGAAGCTTACCTAAAGTGATGAATCCATGAGGACCCTTTCTTTGTGTTTGCCACTTGTTTGTTTGCTTTTGATCCATCTTTCTCCTTTTTCTTCTCTTTTCTTGCATTTCCATATGCATTCTTGGTTGAGATGAGCTTGTGGTGGCTACTGCCCCACACTATTTTCCTCCCACTATCATTCTACTTGTGCATTCTATGTGTGCATCTTTTCATTTGCATATGCATTCTTCTTCTTCTACTTTTTCTTCTTCTTCTTCTTCTTCTCTAGCTTTACTTTGTCATGTTCCCCATAAGTTCTCTAACCTCTTGAGGTTATGATAGACATTAGGTTCCTAACTATGCATGATAACATTAGGTAGTTCCCTTTTCAAACTCAACTCTTGTCGCTACCGCGAAAATAAGGTGTCGACAAAACAGAAGAGTCGCCACCTTTCGTTATTTATCCCTCAGAACGGGAAAGGAAACGATCGGAAAAACCTGACGAAAAGGTATAAGACAAGGTCATCGTAACCATTGTTTGGGTTCGAGAGTCGGTTACGCAAGGGGAAGGTATTAGCACCCCTCACATCCATCGTACTCGATGGGATCCACGCTTGTTATGTTTATCTGACGGGTTTGTTTTATTTATCTACCTATCAAGGCTGGTCTGAAAAGGAAAAGAAAAATGACTCGGCAAAGCGTCGCGCTTCATGCCTACGTATTCTCATCAGAGAATGAGAAATCAGAGTCAACATAGTTCGGCTAACTACGGGTTACGGGAAAGGTGGCTCGCCAATACATCAGTATTGTGCCTACGTACTCTCAACAGGTATGAGAGATCAGAGCTTACGTAGTTCGAGATAATAAAGAATTACGGGGATTCAGATTCATCTATTTTTCGAGTATGGTTAACAAACAATTTCAGCAGTTGGATGTACGCAGCTCGACCATTGGAGGCTTAAGCGTTACCGTTTGCGGTAGAACTGGGAGTTACCGACACTCTTTTCTTCAGAAAAGCTTCCTTTGAATTACGGGCCCACGGGGCAAAAAGGTTTGGAGTTTGTTTTCTGTCTTTTACGAAAGAACTGTTTTTTATGGATGTTTGCAACTAATATCGCACTAGAGACTATGACCTGAGAGTGAATGCGTCACATGTCACCCAAAGGGTGCCATACTAAACATCCAGACTGTTGAAAAAAAACTCTCCAACAATCCTTTCTCAGATAGCTTAAGGCTCGTAACGTACGATGTCGGTTAACCTTTATTACTGTATTTTAATTTGTTTTGAGATGAGAAGGGAGAACGAACAGGTTCAACTAAGGGGGGACTATCAAGTCCTAATGTTGTCATGCCAAGGATTCATCCTATGGTTGAGGTTTGAAACAGGGAACTCCTAGAAGTTATCATGCATAGGTTTCAACCTAAAGTTCTAATCATCACTTCCTTATCAAAGGAATTGAGATTCCTAGGGGATCATGTCAATGATAAACAAAAACATATAAAGCATCAGCTTAAACAGTAAACAGTAAACGACTGCAAAATTCATGCAATGCAAGTGAGGGAGAAAATGTGTGTGGGGCATCAGCCTCCTCAAGCTCGTCTCGACCTCAAGCCAGAAATGAACAACTGCAACCATACAGGAAGAAATAACATGCTATCAAGCAGACACAATAACTGCAATCATACAGAAGAAGTAAAATGCCATCAAGCAAATAACAAACCACATAGGCAAGGGAGCAGGGCTCTACCGAATACCCGCAAGCAAAGCCATACAGTAAAAATACAAGCAGAGGGAGCAGCTCAACCTCTAATGCAATCATGCTGCTAGCTTAACACAATTTAAGTATGAACTTATTCTAATGCATCAAGCAAATCAAACAAGTCACATCAATACAGTTGCACAGCAAGCAAACAGACAGGAAAGAAAGCAGATCAACAGCTTCCACAGCTTCACAGCAAAGCTCCTCTGACATCAGTTCAGTCCTCAGTCTTCAACTGTTCTTCAAGGCTATTCTCTTCAATAGCAAATATCAACTTTCTTCTTCAAGCTTTCAATGCATCAATCACAAGTATCAACTTGTTCTCCAACTTCAAGCTTCAGCTCTTGATTTGATCTCAGCAGGATTTCCTTCACAAGTGTCAGCTTGTTCTTCTTGGTCTTCAAGTTTCAGCTCCAATGGCAGTCTTCAAATACTGGGAAGTAGCAACTTATAGCATCTTCAATCTTCTATCAAGGAACTCCATCCTCTAGCAAGGGAGAAAGATTCATCTAACAAGAGCAAGGTTTGGATAGTGGACAGCAGAGTGAAGACCAAAGGTCACCACTAAGCACTCCATCATCAGAGAAAGGAACCCTCAAAGGTTCTACCAACTTGTGAAGAGCCACACATCCTACAAAAGGAGGGATGAGGCCTTCACAAGGGGACCTTATATCATATGGAAGAATGGAAGTGATCAACACCTTCCATATTTATGAAAGAAGAGAACCTATCTAGAAGCTCTACTTACAAACCCTAATCCTAACACCTAAACAAACCTACACCAAAAGAAGGGAAATCTTCACATCCAAGCTTCTTCGAGCATTCCTCAGCAGCCCACACAAGTCTTCATTATCATCCAAGAGCAAGAGAGGCAAAACCCTAATCTAAGGGAACTAAAGAAATCATTCTAGTTGAACTAACAAGTTAGGATCACCTAAAACCTAGTACTAGAGTTAATCTTAACTAAAATACAAAACCAATTGTAAAATCCTACAAAAATAACTATGGGAACCTAATTCAATCATGAATATACCATACAAAATCCAGGGGTTGAATCATCCACAAAGTCCTAAAAATAAATCCTAAATCACAAGGTACTAAGCTTAAACCCTAAAACTAGAGCACCTAAAGTTTCAACTTAAAACTACTACCTAATTTCATCACAGAAATGTGAGAAAATTACTAGAGGAGCATGCATGTCTAAAATAATCACACACACAAAATTAGCTCAAGAATCATCACCAATTGATCACACAAAATTCAGCAAAACAAGGTATCAACCATAATGATTTTAATATCAATTAAAATGTAAAAAATGCACATAAAATCACAAATGCATGAATACCTAATATTTTTATTCAATAAAATTCTAGACTCATTCATGAGTCAGGGGAAAAAAACTTGGATCAATTTGGATTATTTTCCTATTTTTTATGAATTATTCTCTAAACCATATGAAATGATAAAAATAAAAGAAATAATAAGAAAATGATAAAAGGTGCGTGACAATAGTAAAGATGTCAAGTTTAAATCCTGGATTGGGCCCAGAGGGGGGCGTGAATAGCACTCAGTCCAAATCCCACACGCCTCAACTCATTTGCATTCTCTTCAGAAATTAACACAAGAAAGAAAAATAGTACCAGCCAGGATTCGAACCAACGACCTCTTGGTTCACACAGCGAAGAAACAAAGTCCATAAGCAAAACGGTGAGTTTTGGAGAAGGGTACGTGGCTCATCATGAGCGCTTGGATCCATGGACTGAGTCAAGTCTTCCTTGTGAATGGAGGGACACGATTACGTCTTCTCCATTTTAAACCTGCAAGTCTGCACGCGCAGGGCCCATCGCCGGTGGCTTTTCCGGCCACCCCTGGCGCAACCCAAAGTCTCTCTACACTCAACCATTTGCCACGATGTCTAAACGAATCTTGCTCAAAATTTCACAAGCAATTCAACCATGCCATTAATTCATCCTCAAAACGCCTGAATCTTGAAATAACAATCTCAACCGAAAATGAACTTCCACCTAAATTGTCTCTATAGTTGCAATTGATCATCCTAAATCCATCTATGTCAATAGGGGAACCCAACCACATGCTTCTAGTTCACTGAAAACACATAATTAGAGAGAAATTTCAAGAAGTTAAAACCTGTGTTTGAGCTTGTAACAGATGCACTTCTTACTCGATTCAACCTTCAAGATGCTGCAGATTCACTCTAAATCACCTTCTGAAGCTAATGCAACCTTCACTTTTCCTTGATTTTGCCTTGAACTCAGAAACCGATTTCAACTTGCAGTTGTGAAACTTCAACCTCACTCTCTGCTTCAGGGCTCAATCTTCTCCAAAAAAATGGCTGAACACACTCTAATGCTTATATAGAACTCATTGGAAATGTCTAGCAAGTTCTGTAACCTTCCATAGGAGATTTTGCAATTTCACTTTCTCCTTCAAAATACCATGTTGCAACAATCGTGTATCTGCTCTCTTTGGGCATGACAATGCTTGTAATCATCATCTCATGAGATATTGGATTGGTTTGTTATGTTAATTTCCTTGCTTGCAAGCCAATGGTGTGAGTTTGATGTGTTGCTTCATCATGAAGAAACAACATGGAATGGTATGAAAATGACCTCAAACCAAACTTCCAATATTGCCAAAGTTTCTAAGACTATTTTTCCAATCAAAATGACCTATAATTTTGCCTTGTTTGGACACAAAATGATTTATTTCAATTTTTGGTCATTAAATCCCTTTAATTCTTCCTTTTTCAAAATTCTTTGAACCAAGTCTCTCCTTGAGCCATTTCAATGTCTCCTTGATACATGGTCAAGGTTAAAACCCCATTTTGAGCAACTTTCATGTTGAACAAAATTTCATTTGAGGCCTCAAAGTTGGTGAAAATGACCTATGATCACAAATGACCTATAATCACGAATACCCAAACTACCCTTGACTTGTCAAAGCCATAACTTGAGTTCTACAAATCCTATCAAGGACTTCTAGTACTCTACGGAAAGATAAGAGGATAAGGAACAACATTCATGTTGACCAAAAGTTCATAGAAATCATCCTTCTAGGGCAAACGTTTCATACAATCTGGGTAACTTTCAAGCTCCAAATTCACATACCTCAGATGACTTGTAACTTGTCAAAGCCATAACTTGAGTTATACAAAACCTATCAAGGACTTCTAGTACTCAAATTAAATATAAGATCATGCTCTACAAAAATCATGTTGGGGGCATGATTAGTGACACTCACATCTTGAGCTACATTGCCTTGAAGACAGGGGTCAAACTAGGGGATTTTACACTATCAAGCCTTAGAAACCCTAGCTTGAAACTTCTCAAACTCTTCAATCATGATGAGCTAACCTTGGGATCACCCTTATAACATCTCAATTTATCAATCCATGATCACATGGCTCTTGAATTATGTCTCACCCTCCTTCAAATCCTTAGTTGACTTAGGGTTGACCCAGTCATACCCTAGCTGCACCACTCATGGTTGAGCCTTCTTAATCTTGCACAATGACCTGTCTAGGCCTCAAAGTGATCTTCAACACTTCTCATGAGCTCTATCAAGACCTCAAGTCTAACTTCATGGCTTCAGAATCATCTGATGACTTCCCACAACTCTCAAGTTAGGAGACCTACACACTTGGCTTCAATCACTCTCTCTGAGGATCTTTTAACTTCTCTGACAAGGATATCAACCCTTGAACATTTGAATAACCTTCTTAGCTAGCTTCATAGTCTTGTGTAGCGCTTAATTAGTAATCATACCTCTTGATCTCCTGCATACATGTCAATGAAATGCAAATGATAATGCTAATGTGAATGAAATGAAACATAAGCTAGGTAAAGAAATGCTGGGCAAATTTTGGGGTGCAACAGCTGCCCCTATTCAAACGGCTTGGACCTGACTGGGTGAGAAGCAAACAACTCCCAAACAATCAAGGTAAAAGACGGTTGAATACCAACCAACTCGGAAATTTGCCAACTACACAAGTACACGGTACTCTGATGGGGACAAATCTTCGGAAACTGAAATAATAGTTGCACGACAACTAGCTGTAGAAATACCGATCTGAATCTTCGTCAGGATGATTCTCTGATTTATCTAGTATCATTGCGTCCTTAAGTCATCATGGGATCACCGGTTACATGGTAACTGGTGAAGGATTAATCTCAAATCTCCATCAGGATGATCATCTGTATCCTCAAATCATCAAGGGATCACCGGTTACACGGTAACTGGTGATCTGCCAACCGCACAAGTAAACGTACTCTGATTGGTAGGAACATCTTCAAAACTGAACATGCCAGTTGCACGACAACTTTGCTGGGGAATTGGTCACACGATAACCGGTGAAGGGTCTAATCTCCGTCAGGATAATTATCTGATTTTGCTGTAGATCTCCGTCCTCAAGTCATCAATGGGTCACCGGTTACACGGTAATGGGTAATGGATGGTTGATCACGCTGTCAGGCGTTCTGCGTTGTAGCAGAAGAATTCCTTATCGTCACCTATGGACTCATCATGTCGCTAGGCATGTCGACAACATCTTCGTCGGGCTTCATCAATAAGTCAATAAGGGATCACCGGTTATTCGGTAACTGGTGAAGGGCTACTCTCAAATCTCCGTCGGGATGATTATCAGATTTCGCTGCAGCTTCTTCCTCAAATAATCAAGGGCTCACTAGTCACTCGGTAACCGGCGATACATAGCTGATATTGCTGTCAGGCACTCTGCGGCACTCCGGCAGAAGGATTCCTCGGGACTCATCAGGTCATTAGGAACTTTTTTAACAATCAAGTTAATTATGTCGTCGGGCATTCAAAGAACATCTCGGGCGTCAGCCGGACTTTGTTAATGAGTCTGAAATAGAATCCTCGGTCAATCATGAACCAATTAGGGATATACAATCTTTTGCCATTAGGCACTCTGCGTCAGCTGAGATAACTTATTCGACACCGCAGTTGGACTTCATCAGTAAGTCTTCACATGGAATCCTTAATCAATCACGGACTAATAAGGGTATACAACCTTTTACCATCAGGCACCCTGCGCCAGCTAGGAAAACTGCTTCGACATCGCAGCTGGACTTCATCAGTAAGTCTTCACATGGAATCCTCAATCAATCACGGACTAATAAGGGTATACAATCGTTTGCCGTCAGGCACTCCGCATTAGCTGGGAGAACTGCTTCGACCTCGTAGTTGGACTTTGTCAGTAAGTCTGGGGTTTTGGCACCGCTGCCAGACCTTAATCATCAAGTCTTCAAGGAAATTTCAACTTCTTTGTTGAAAACCTGCTAGGGATGACACATCTCTGCTGGGGATTCTGGAGAACTATCAAGTAACTCTGCTTCGGAGATCCAGAAATCATTCTGGATGAATCAACTCTACTGAGGACTTCAAGAATCATCTTGGACAAATAACCCCGCCGAGGACTTCAAGAATCATCTTGGACTGATAACTCTACTGGAGATTTCAGGAATCATCCTGAGCAAACACTCTGCCGGGAACTCTAAGCATCACCTTGAGCAACCCTCTCTGGCGACTTCACTGGGGATTTTAAGAATCATCTTAAGTGAACACCTTCGCTGGAGAATTCAAGAATCATCTTGGGCAAGCGACTTGCTGGGGAATACCTGCAAAACAAGAACGGTAACAACCTAGCTCATGTTTCATATGCATATGTTTGACAATGGCGCAATGCTTCACACGGTGGAAATGTTACGCGTTTAGGGTAAATGCTATGCAATCATGCAAAATGCTATGACCCCATCAGCAAAATAAATGTTGAAGGGAGAATCCTCCTGTCAAGGAGAAGGAACCACTCTGGTGGAGAGGAGGAATCATCCTGCCGAGGAGAAGAAGTCACACCAATCTCAACTGGACTCCGCCTGGGGAACAAACTTCAGCTGACTGTTGTAGGGGAACAAAGTTCTACAAGAACCTGAACCCACTCAACCAGGTATTCAAACCACAAACTGTCGAGGAAACGATATCAATCGCAGAAATAAACTGCACGACATTCGCAGCAAAACTTTCCTGGAGATACCGACTCCGCTGGGGGAAATCCAGCATTAGCTGTTCAACACTCTACTGGGGAAAACCAATCATGGCCCGAACGGCTTCCAAGGACTCGGCTCTCTTGGGGATCTGCAAACTCGGCTGGGGAAAAAGGAATCATCCTGCTTACAGGGGAGAGTACGACTCTGTGGGGAATCTCAATTCTCCTAGAGACTTCAGTCTGTACTATCGAGTGTTGTGCACCTTAGTATATGACTCAGCTGGGGAGACGACGATCCTTCAGGATACATCTGATTGGGGAGAGAATCTATCTCTGCTTGGGGAAACATATCAATGCTTGCGATCTCCTGTTCAGACTTCGCGGGGGGATACTGCTGAACTTGCTGGAGAAGAAGGAATCATCCTGCTTGGGGAAACATACGGCATACTGCCTGGAATATGCTATACCTGCAACGACACACACAAACAGACAAGATACCCTTCTCCAAGGGACCTATCAAGGTTATCATATTGTGACAATGTTCAAGTAATTCATTGTTTCAATAATCGGTGGCCTAGGCCAGTAAGTTTATGTATGCACATTTTATCAAAAACATTGGCGTTCTTTGTCGCATACAAAACAGGTAAATGCTAAACAAACAAACAAACGGAATTGCTGAATAGTATACATTTTATTGATAACGAACCCCTGAATGGGTGAAAATGTTTTACAACAGATGCAAGCTCCTGGAATGAGGAAGCTGGACAAATATAAAAACATAAATATACATCAGTATATACACAAATGTCGGCAATGAGGCGTAGACGAACACCATGAGTTGATCCCTCTATGACCCACTCGACTTCGATACTTCTCCGACGCTTCAGCTTCAGAAGAGATTGATTCAGATAAACGGCCCTCAGGTCTTCCAAACCACTAAACAATGAAAGTCCATACGCGGAACGCAGTCATTTGCTTTTTCAAATCCCTAACTTTTGCTTGAATCGCCCTTTCGGGTTTCCGATTCACCGGGATACCCTTTTTTTGCCAAAGTCGCCCTTCCAGGTTTTCGACTTTGCAGGTGTACATTTTTTCCATTTATATCCCTAATTTTTGCCCGAACCTTTTTCCCTTTTTATGGTTCGCCGGGATGCCCCGTTTTTGCCTGGATATTCTTTTTCTTTCCAGCGGGTCATTTTTTAAGCAAAGTATTTTTTAACTGCGTCCGCGTTCACCGGGGATGCAAAATCTTCGCCATCCATCGTGGATAATAACAAGGCTCCTCCCGAGAAGACCTTGCTGACGACGTATAGACCTTCGTAATTGGGAGTCCACTTGCCCCTGTGATCGGAGTGTGGAGGAAGAATCTTCTTCAGGACGAGATCACCCGTCTAAAAGCTTCTAGGACGCACCTTCTTGTCATAAGCTTTCTTCATTCGGCTCTGGTACAGATGACCATATGCAATCGATGCTAACCTCTTCTCGTCCATCAGGCTGAGTTGGTTTAGTCGGTTCTTAATCCATTCTGCCTCATCGAGTTTCACGTCAACCAAAACTCATAAAGAAGGAATCTCAACTTCTAACGGTAGGACAACTTCCATACCGTACACTAGTGAGAAAGGAGTTGCCCCGGTTAATGTACGTACTGTCGTACGATAACCGTGTAATGCAAATGGCAACATCTCGTGCCAATCCTTCTAGGTCACAACCATCTTCTGTACAATCTTCTTAATGTTTTTGTTGGCCGCTTCAATGGCGCCATTCATCTTTGGCCGGTAAGGAGAAGAGGTGTGGTGTTCAATCTTGAAACTTAGACATAACTCCTTCATCATCTTGTTATTCAGATTCGAACCATTATCGGTAATGATCCGCTCGGGAATTCCGTAACGACAGATGATGTCCCTCTTTATGAATTTAGCCATCACCTGCTTGGTCACATTAGCATATGAGGCTGCCTCCACCCACTTGGTGAAGTAGTTGATAGCTACAAGAATGAAGCGATGACCGTTAGATACGGTGGGCTCGATCTTGCCTATCATGTCGATGCCCCACATGGAGAACGGCCACGGGGAGGACATGACATTCAACGGGCACGAAGGCACATGAATCTTATTAGCATAAATCTGGCATTTATGACATCTCTTCGCGAATTTAAAGCAATCTGATTCCATCGTCAGCCAATAGTATCCTGCTCTCAGGATCTTTCTCGTCATAGTGTGCCCACCGGCGTGCGTACCAAATGTGCCTTCATGGACTTCTTCCATGAGCATACTCGCTTCTTTCTCATCTACACATCTGAGTAGCACGAGATCATGGTTTCTCTTGTACAAAACTCCATCAGAATTGAGATAAAAATTTCCAGACAGCCTCCTCAGAGTCTTCTTATCCTGGGTTGACGCTCCCGCAGGATATTCCTTAGTCATAAGGAAGGTCTAGATATCATGGAACCATGGCTTGCCGTCGGAGGCTTCCTCGATCGCAAAGACGAATGCAGGTCTATCAAGACGAGAAAGGACAATTCTTGGAGCTTCATTCCAAAAATTGACTTTATACATCGAAACCAACGTGGCTAAGGCATCAGCCATCTGGTTTTCAGCCCTGGGTACATGATGGAGTTCCACTCGATCAAAGAACGGAAGCAGCCTTCTAGCATAGTTCATGTACGGCACCATATTCGATTGACGAGTCTCCCACTCCCCTTTAATCTGGTTGATCACAAGTGCCGAGTCACCATATACATCTAGGTTCTTAATTCTCAAATCAATTGCTTCTTCTAGACCCATGATGCATGCTTCGTACTCCGCTTCGTTATTGGTGACCGGAAACGTCAGTCTCGCAGTGAACGGGATGTGGGATCCATGGGGAGTCGTGATGATTGCCCCAATGCCACTTCCGTAAGAATTAACCGCCCCGTCAAATATCAATTTCCATTGGGATTTCCTATCTGGACCCTCATCGGGCAACGGTTCATCGCAATCTTTCACCTTGAGAAACATGATGTCCTCGTCAGGGAATTCAAATTTCATCGGCTGATAATCCTCGATCGGTTTTTCGGCAAGGTATTCAGACAATACGCTTCCCTTGATGGCCTTCTGGGAAACGTACTGAATGTCATATTCCGTCAACACCATTTGCCATCTTGCAATCCTGCCCGAAAGCGCTTGCTTCTCGAAGACGTACTTGATCGGATCCATCTTCAAAATTAGCATGGTTGTGTGATTGAGCATGTATTGTCGTAAACGTTTGGCAGCCCAGGCTAGTGCACAACATGTTTTCTCCAGCATCGAGTAACGAGATTCATAATCTGTGAACTTTTTACTCAAGTAGTAAATGGCATGCTCCTTTCTGCCCGTCTCGTCGTGCTGACCGAGAACACACCCCATACTATTCTCAAGAACTGTCAAGTACATGATTAGGGGTCTTCCGGCCACTGGGGGTATCAAGATCGGAGGTTCCTTTAGATACTGTTTTATCTTATCAAATGCCTTCTGGCAATCCTCGTTCCCGATAATCGCCTGATCTTTCTTTAGCAGTTTGAACATCGGTTCACACGTGGCCTTGAGCTGAGAAATAAACCTTGCAATGTAGTTTATTCTGCCCAAGAAACCACGAACTTCTTTTTCGGTTTTTGGCGCTGGCATTTCTTGTATCGCTTTTATCTTCATAGGTTCAACCTCAATGCGTCTTTCACTCACGATAAACCCCAGTAGCTTTCCAGACCGTACTCCGAAAGTACACTTGTTAGGATTCAGCCTCAACCTGAACTTCCTAAGCCTCTCAAAAAGCTTCAGCAAATTGACCAGATGTCCCTCCTCCGTTTGGGACTTTCCCATCATGTCATCAACATAGACTTCAATCTCATGATGAATCATATCATGAAACAAAGTAACCATTGCTCGTTGGTAAGTGGCCCCTGCGTTCTTCAGACCGAAAGGAATTACCTTGTATCAAAACGTTCCCCAAGGTGTAATAAATGTAGTTTTATCCATGTCCTCCGGCACCATCTTGATTTGATTGTAGTCGGAGAAGCCATCCATGAACGAAAATACGGAGAACTGAGATGTATTGTCGACCAACACATCAATATGAGGGAGCGGGAAATCATCTTTAGGGCTCGCCCTATTCAAATCCCGATAATCGACGCACATTCGCACCTTACCGTCCTTCTTCAGTACAAGCACTATGTTGGCGACCCACGGAGGGTAAGTAGTGACCTCTAAGAAGCCAGCATCAAGCTACTTATGCACTTCTTCTTTGATCTTAATGACCATATCTGGTCGCGTCCTTCTATGCTTCTACTTAACAGGAGGACAATCTTCTCGTAGCGGCAAGTGATGGACCACGATGTCAGTGTTAAGTCCGGGCATATCTTCGTATGACCAAGAAAAGATGTCACTATACTCTCTCAGCATCTCGACCAATCTCTGCTTGACATCACTCTGCAATGCTGCAACTATCCTAACATTCCTGACTAGTTCTTCAGAACCCAGATTCATAATCCCAATCTCTTCCTCGTGAGGCAAAAATAACTTTCTCTTCTTGTTTCAACAAGCGGGCCAACTCTTCAGGAAGGTCCTCGTCTTCATCAACCTCTTCTTCGGCTTGATAGATCGGGCAATCGAAGTCGAAGTGAGTCGTAGAAGGTCCAGATTCGATGTCATCTGTTATGTGGATCCTGCAATAACAAGGGTTAAGCTTAAAACAAGGATATGCAGGTTAGCACAAACCCTATTTCCATTTTATTGTTTTTCAAAACAAATATAAACAGGAATAACAGAGATCACAACATTTGAATGTGAAAGAACGCCTTTTGATTTATTGGTAAAATGGATGTACATAATCAAACAAGGCCCTGACAATAAAACCACTATGCCCCGGGTAGGACATAGGGTTGTACAACGATTGGAGAAAGTAAATCATTACTCTTTGCCTGTCACTTGGATGGTATCCCTGATGGACCAGTTGGTGAGGCTCTGGCCTGGTTTGCTTGGCTGGATCCAAGAGTCTAGGTCGCAATCGTTGTCTTCTCCGTCTTCAGACACTGCGCTGACACTTTCAAATATCACCCAGCCACTAGTAAACTGGATCGGCCCTTTACGTCGCGACGCACTGCGAGAAGAGGAGGCTTCAGCCGCAGGAGAGTATCCTAACCCAAACTTGTCCTGTTTGTTAGGTATTTCCAGAATCTTCCCCCAGCCTGGGGTAGATCTGGCTTGAACAACAGCCCGGGCTTCCTTGAAGGAAGAGAGAGTCATCTCTGTTTTTTCGATCATTACTGGAGCCACGTCCTTGACTTTAACGGCTTCGAACGCCTGACATAGGGTTTCGTGGATTTCCCCATCCATCTCAACATATTTGAAGGAGTACAAATGGCTCACCATTATATCCTCCTCGCCACATACAGTTACGATGTTGCCTCCGACAGCGTACTTGAGTTTCTGGTGCAGCGTGGAGGTCACGGCGCCAGCAGAATGGATCCATGCCCGGCCTAAGAGACAGCTGTAGGCAGGCATGATGTCCATAATGTAGAAGACTGCATCGAAAGTTTCCGACCCTACTTGGATTGGCAACGTTACCTCTCCAAAGACATGACGCTTGGTTCCATCGAACGCCTTCACAACCAGGTCACTGGGTGTGCAAATCAATCCTCGAGTATCTAACTTCATCAACGCCTTCTTCAGAAGAACATTGAGCGACGACCCTGTGTCTACCAACACATGAGACATAATTGTTCCCCTACACTCTATCGAGATGTGCAGAGCACTGTTGTGGTTTCTTCCCTTCGGCGTCAGCTCCAGGTCAGTGAACCCTAACTCGTTTCCAGTATTCACGTGGGCTACGACCCCTTCCAACTGGTCGACCGAGATTTCCTGCGGTACATATGTGGCATTCAAAACCTTTAACAGCGCGTTGCGATGTGACTCCGAACACAACAACAAATTCAGGATGGAAATTTTCGAGGGTGTTTGATGGAGGTGATCCACGATCTTGTAATCACTCTTCTTGATCAACCTCGTGAACTCTTCAGCGTCCTTTACAAGTAAGTCCTTCTCTACCCCACGAGGGGTTTCCTCGATGACTTTACTCTTTCCCTTATCATTTACCTCAGCTTTGTCTGCTTTGTCCACCATAATCTCAGGTGGAGCAAATACTCTTCCGTTGCGCGTGATTCCGCCAATTCCCACTAGGTTATCCACAGACCGCCCAGATGGTTCTAGTTCCAACTTCTGTTCGTTATAGTAGACGTCTGCCCCATAATGCCATGGGACAGCATTGGTGCTTTCAAAAGGTATCGGCCCAGCCTTGGTGATGGTAATCGTGGACGGCCTGAGTGTAGAAATGGTTATCGTCTGGCGAGGGATGGTGATGGTGGCAACCTCATCATCTTGCTTCAGCATTACTTCTCCAGATCCACATTCGGCCCTTCGGCTAAACTGCAAGATTCCTTCGGTCATCAGACTCTGAATCCCTTCTATCAACTGTTCACATCCATCAGGACGAGTCGCACAGCCCATACACAGTTCTCCACAGCCTGTAAAGAAGCCTCTCTTCATCAGCTTGGCTTTAACGAAGCTAAGCGGTGTCTTCAGATCCTTGGCGTCAGTCAATAAATCCAAATTCTCGTCTTCAATAATGGCATTCACCCCACCTCCCCTATGATTCGGCATAGGGTTCTTTGTGACATTCGGCATATTATCTGTGAAATTGATTATCTTAGCATCCACCATATCTTGCACCTTGTGCTTGAAGGCTTTGCAATTTTCTATCGTGTGGCCTGGTGCCCCAGAGTGAAAATCACATGTTGCATTCGCATCATAACCCGACGGAGGTGCCCCTGTCAAGGGAGCCAGGGTTCTCTTCTGGACTAGCTGTAACTGAAGCAGAGTTTGTAGCAGTTGAGCATAAGACATGGGCGGTGTCTCAAGGTGACGACTTGACAGAGGTGCCCTGTTCTGATACTTTCTGTACCCTTACTGATTTTGCTGCTGCTACTGCGGCTGCTGATGTGGCTGGGGTTTTTGGATAGCAGGGATGGTTATGCTAGCCACCTGCTGGCGCAGGCCTTTACCTTTCCTTCAAGCGTTAGACACGGTGCTCGTCTCCCCTTCACGCCTTTTGTTACCGTATGGTTTCTTTCCTCCTCCAGCTGAGGATAGATCAACACCTTGAATTTTCCCCAGTTTGATCCCATTTTCAACGTGCTCGCCCGTGATGATGAGATCTGAGAAGCTTCCAGACATACCGCTGACCAATTTCTCGTAATAAACCCCTGGGAGAGTGGCTACAAACATTTCGAAAAGCTCTCTTTCAACCATCGGCGGCTGAACTCTAGCTGCCAATTCACGCCACCGCTTGGCGTATTCTTTGAATCCTTCGTTGTTCCTCTGTAACAAGTTCTGCAGTTGAACCCGGTTCGGAGCCAAGTCACTTTTGTACTGATAATGGTGCACGAATGCCTCAGCAAGTTCCTTCCACGTGCGTACACTGGTAGGTTCCAAACTCATGTACCATTCCAAGGATGGCCCGGATAAGCTATCCTGAAAGAAGTGCATCAGCAGCTTCTCGTCTTCAGAGTGAGTAGACATTTTTCGGTAGTATGACCTTAAGTGGACACGAGGGCAGGTGGTGCCCTTGTACTTCTCAATGCCGGGTACCTTGAATTTGGGAGGCACCTTGAAATCAGAAATCAATCCCAATTTAGACATGTCGACACCCATAGTGTTCAGGTTCTCGAAATTCCTCATATTGTCCTCGAATGCCTTAAACCTCAGACGTGCTTCAGCAGTCAGCTCTCCTTCAGCACTCCTCTGTGAGAACAAATCTTCTTGACGATCTTCTAGCCATGGCTGAGGCCCATACAGATTTCCAACAACTGCGTTAACGTTGCCCAGTCCAGCATTGCCATTAGCTTCAAAGTTTCCATTGTCGACGCTAGTCGTATTACCATTGAGCTTGCCGTTACCACTGCCATTTCCCCCGGTCACGGGGATGCCATTCTGAGGAGTTTCAACAGGTGGAGGGGTCGGAACACTCCCACCATGGAGTACACCATTGCTGTCAACCCTGGAGATCAGAGGTTGGACCAATGTTCTGAGCTGGTCTTGGCCGTTGGCAACTACTTGCATGAGCTCCATGAAGCGGTCCATCCTCTCTCGGAGCTCCTGAATGTTAGTCTGCACTTGTTCCATTTCCCTAGCTTGGTTTGCTCTGGTCGGATAGTGGTAGATCGGTCTTCGATCAATCCTGGAACATCCTGCATACACAAAGGGTTAGAAGAAAAAACGACAAGATGCTCGTTATGCAAATGCTTCATGCAAATGCAAACGTGTGTCTGTGCGTTAGGGAGATTTCCCCCGATCCTAGTGCCTGAGTGCCAGTGCTGATAATAAGAAGTCTGAGTCCAGTCATGGAAATAACATCTCATATATATAAAGAAAGCCCATCAAGGCGGTACACAACGTCACTGAGTACAAGAAGAATCAATAGCATGACCTCAACCAACAAGCCTGCTGATGGTCAGCATACAACAATGATCAAAACAAAAGGATTACAAATATAGTCAAGCACGGCCACGGGCTTGAAACTTTTTTAACAGATCCCTCGTTTCAGGATGATCAGGCCGGGTGAGCAACCCTTCGACGAATAGCTCCCCCTGCCTAATAATGTATTGAAGACCTTCAACTGAGTCCTCCCATGCTCCTTCGCCGAAACAATCTTCTAACTTCCACTTCTTGGATTCAAACGTCAGTTTGCGCTCCTTCAGGTTAGCGAGAGCCTTGTTTAGCAGGTCTTCAGCGGCATATCTGCGAGCAGTTTCTTCATCAAACCTCTTCTCGCTAGCCTTCACCTGAGCTTTCAATTTGGAGATCTGCTGTTTCAGTTTATCCTCTCGTTCCTTGCTATTGGCTTGAGTGGCATTCCACTGCTGATTAAACATGGATATCCTCCGGTACGCTTCATCCAAGTGCTGCTTCTTAGTGGCCAATACGTCGTTGACAGATTTGAAGTCCCGACCCAAGCGCTCACGCTCAGCCAACTGCTTATTCAAATCCGTACCTAACTTGTTTACCAGCTCTGTTTGCCTCTTGAAGGAATGGACGGCTTCGCTTCTCTCGCTTCTGAGCTGAGCCAATTCTTTCTCCAGTTCTTCATTTGCCTTATTCAGCTCATCTCGCTCAGCTAACACCTGATTGTGCTGCTGAATAGGCACGGTGGTCGGCTCTTCCATCACTAGAGGGCTTTCTAGCTTGGCAGGAGGAAACGGCATCCCTATGATATCTGCTCTGGCTCTGATCCAGGTCACATACGGAGCATAAGCTTGGCTATTACTTTTTCCCAGCAACAGTTTTCCCCGCTTACTGATACCATTCCAAGCGTGCTGAAGCTTAGATAACATATTCCCCTCTAGAAGACCAGTGAGGTACAGAGATTCTTGCACCTCTTCATCCTTCGGCGGAGCTCTCAAAGCATAAGCAAACTGTCGGACCAGCAGAGATGGATTATAGTTGATACAGCCCTTCCTTCCTATCAAAGACACATTCGGAAACCCGCTGCAGCTGAAGATAATCTCAGTACCCAACCTATCTCTATCAAACTAGGCAATATCCTCCGCTGATAGACTCGTCAAACGCTCAGACCACTCAGCTGTGGCTGCAGATGAAGCAAAGGGACCCTTCTTGGGTAGGTGACTATCAAGCCATCTATAGAGCAGGGGCACACAGCACGAGACATTCTTGCCTCTTCTGTTCTCATTTTTATAGTGGACGGAATGATAGACATCTCCAATCAAGGTAGGGACTGGATTCCCTGCTGCAAAGATGTGAAAGGCGTTGAAGTCTACAAAGTCAGGCATATTAGGGAACAGAATGATGTCGTATATGCAAAGAGCAAGAATAGCGTTGAACACAATCCAACAACCGTCTTTGGCACACTGCTGGGCCTTTCCCACTAAGAACTACAAGGAGAAACCGGGAACCCTGTTCCAACTAGACAAGACCAACTCGGAGGCATCCAGATGAAGTGAAGGAGCTAGACTAGTAAGATTAGGCTCAGCATCCATATGAACAAAGGGCATCTGACTCTTGATAGGCACACCTAACAAATCAGCATACTCCTCTAGTGTAGGTGAGAGAATAAAGTCCAGGAAAGTAAAGCATCTCAAAGGAGGATCGTAGAACTGCAGCAAGGTGTGCAACCCATTCAACTTAAACACATAAGGTTTACGAACCAAGCTGAGCAGTTTCCCATAAGACTTTCTGAATTCACCTCTCACAGAATCATCTGCCAAAGCAATCAAACTAGACAGCTGCACAACATCAGGAGTGGGAAGCTTGTAGGCTACGGTCTTCCTCAGAGAACCCATGATAGCACAATAGAAGGCAAGAAAACCCGAACCGGGGGAAACGGTACCTGCAACACAGACACACGTTAATGATATGCAAAGGAGTATGCCAAAGAATGCAAAATGCAATCAGACAGCAAGAGATCAAGACGACCGCGCTATTGAGGAGATGAAGGTTCTGTATCAAGCAAACCACAATACTGCTCTGTCAAGAACAACCACTATCTCTGATAAGAAGAAAACCCTGGTATCGGACCATAAATCTGCTCTGTCAAGAACACACATATCTGATGATGAAGAGAAACCCCTGATGTCAGACTATAACTCTGCTCTGTCAAGAACACATATACATCTGATAATGAGAACCTCCGATACCAACAAAACTGATTCACTATCAAGAAAACCAGGTAGTCTGGAGGTTAAGGTTTCCTGCAACAAACCCAATTCTGCTCACAAGTATAGACCTAAACTGACACAAGTTCGGCATCCTATACGGTCATCAGCGTCACAGACATTCAAGAGGGGTGATACGATACCCAGAAGGTGTAGCATCACCATCTCCTGAAGCGGACTCATTCAGCTGAATCCCAAATGATCGGTCCCCAGAGTCGACAATCCTCCAAACCAACAACCCCTCAGGCCCAAAGGGCCGGAAAAGAAGTCAACCGGGAGAACCTCGTCTGAGCGTGGATTTCATGAGACACTAGTGCCTGCAAAGCAAGCACGCGCCCACTAATTTCCACAACTAATGCTAAGTACACTCAAGCCTGGGTCTGGCTTCTCACTCATCAGAATGCCCCTCCCACAACAACACAGATAATCATATCATACTGAAAATAAGATGCGGGAAATAAAATGCGATAAACAAACACAACCCAACAAGTAATCATGCAAGCGCTAGGATTGACTCTCGCAGGGGACGTTGGATCCCCAAACTGACTCGCATAAGGGATGTTGGATCCCAGGAAACTATCAAGTCCCCAGCAGAGTCGCCAGCTGTAGCTACCGCGAAAATAAGGTGCCGGCAAAACAGAAGAGTCGCCACCTTTCGCTATTTATCCCTCAGAACAGGAAAGGAAACAATCGGAAAAACCTGACGAAAAGGTATAAGACAAGGTCATCGCAACCATTGTCTGGGTTCGGGAGTCGGTTACGCAAGGGGAAGGTATTAACACTCCTCACGTCCATCGTACTCGATGGGATCCACGTTTGTTATGTTTATCTGACGGGTTGGTTTTATCTATCTACCTATCAAGGCTGGTCTGAAAAGGAAAAGAAAAATGACTCGGCAAAGCGCCACGCTTCATGCCTACGTATTCTCATCAGAGAATGAGAAATCAGAGTCAACATAGTTCGGCTAACTACGGGTTACGGGAAAGGTGGCTCGCCAATAAATCAGTATTGTGCCTATGTACTCTTAACAGGTATGAGAGATCAGAGCTTACGTAGTTTGGGATAATATAGATTACGGGGATTCAGATTCATCTGTTTTTCAAGTAGGGTTAACAAACAGTTTCAGCAGTTGGATGTACGCAGCTCGACCATTGGAGGCTTAAGCGTTACCGTTTGCGGTAGAACTGGGAGTTACCGACACTCTTTTCTTCAGAAAAGCTTCCTTTGAATTACGGGCCCACGGGGCAAAAAGGTTTGGAGTTTGTTTTCTGTCTTTTACGAAAGAACTGTTTTTTATGGATGTTTGCAACTAATATCGCACTAGAGACTATGACCTGAGAGTGAGTGCGTCACATGTCACCCAAAGGGTGCCATACTAAACATCCAGACTATTGAAAAGAAACTCTCCAACAATCCTTTCTCAGATAGCTTAAGACTCGTAACGTACGATGTTGGTTAACCTTTATTACTGTATTTTAATTTGTTTTGAGATAAGAAGGGAGAATGAACAGGTTCAACTAAGGGGGGACTATCAAGTCCTAATGTTGTCATGCCAAGGTTTCATCCTATGGTTGAGGTTTGAAACAGGGAACTCCTAGAAGTTATCATGCATAGGTTTCAACCTAAAGTTCTAATCATGACTTCCTTATCAAAGGAAGTGAGATTCCTAGGGGATCATGTCAATGATAAACAGAAACATATAAAGCATCAGCTTAAACAGTAAACAGTAAACGACTGCAAAATTCATGCAATGCAAGTGAGGGAGGAAATGTGTGTGGGGCATCAGCCTCCTCAAGCTCGTCTCGACCTCAAGCCAGAAATGAACAACTGCAACCATACAGGAAGAAATAACATGTTATCAAGCAGACACAATAACTGCAATCATACAGAAGAAGTAAAATGCCATCAAGCAAATAACAAACCACATAGGCAAGGGAGCAGGGCTCTACCGAATACCCGCAAGCAAAGCCATACAGTAAAAATACAAGCAGAGGGAGCAGCTCAACCTCTAATGCAATCATGCTCCTAGCTTAACACAATTTAAGTATGAACTTATTCTAATGCATCAAGCAAATCAAACAAGTCACATCAATACAGTTGCACAGCAAGCAAACAGACAGGAAAGAAAGCAGATCAATAGCTTCCACAGCTTCACAGCAAAGCTCCTCTGACATCAGTTCAGTCCTCAGTCTTCAACTGTTCTTCAAGGTTATTCTCTTCAATAGCAAATATCAACTTTCTTCTTCAAGCTTTCAATGCATCAATCACAAGTATCAACTTGTTCTCCAACTTCAAGCTTCAGCTCTTGATTTGATCTCAGCAGGATTTCCTTCACAAGTGTCAACTTGTTCTTCTTGGTCTTCAAGCTTCAGCTCCAATGGCAGTCTTCAAATACTGGGAAGTAGCAACTTCTAGCATCTTCAATCTTCTAACAAGGAACTCCATCCTCTAGAAAGGGAGAAAGATTCATCTAACAAGAGCAAGGTTTGGATAGTGGACAGCAGAGTGAAGACCAAAGGTCACCACTAAGCACTCCATCATCAGAGAAAGGAACCCTCAAAGGTTCTACCAACTTGTGAAGAGCCACACATCCTACCAAAGGAGGGATGAGGCCTTCACAAGGGGACCTTATATCATATGGAAGAATGGAAGTGATCAACACCTTCCATATTTATGAAAGAAGAGAACCTATCTAGAAGCTCTACTTACAAACCCTAATCCTAACACCTAAACAAAACTACACCAAAAGAAGGGAAATCTTCACATCCAAGCTTCTTCAAGCATTCCTCAGCAGCCCACACAAGTCTTCATCATCATCCAAGAGAAAGAGAGGCAAAACCCTAATCTAAGGGAACTAAAGAAATCATTCTAGTTGAACTAACAAGTTAGGGTCACCTAAAACCTAGTACTAGAGTTAATCTTAACTAAAATACTAAAACCAATTGTAAAATCCTACAAAAATAACTATGGGAACCTAATTCAATCATGAGTCTACCAGACAAAATCTAGGGGTTGAATCATCCACAAAGTCCTAAAAATAAATCCTAAATCACAAGGTACTAAGCTTAAACCCTAAAACTAGAGCACCTAAAGTTTCAACTTAAAACTACTACCTAATTTCATCACAAAAATGTGAGAAAATTACTAGAGGAGCATGCATGTCTAAAATAATCACACACACAAAATTAGCTCAAGAATCATCACCAATTGATCACACAAAATTCAGCAAAACAAGGTATCAACCATAATGATTTTAATATCAATTAAAATGTAAAAAATGCACATAAAATCAAAAATGCATGAATTCCTAATATTATTATTCAATAAAATTCTAGACTCATTCATGAGTCAGGGGAAAAAAACTTGGATCAATTTGGATTATTTTCCTATTTTTTATGAATTATTCTCTAAACCATATGAAATGATAAAAATAAAAGAAATAATAAGAAAATGATAAAAGGTGCAAGACAAATAGCAAAGATGTCAAGTTTAAATCCTGGATTGGGCCCAGAGGGGGGCGTGAATAGCACTCAGCCCAAAGCCCACACGCCTCAACTCATTTGCATTCTCTTCAGAAATTAACACAAGAAAGAAAAATAGTACCAGCCAGGATTCGAACCAACGACCTCTTGGTTCACACAACGAAGAAACAAAGTCCATAAGCAAAACGGTGAGTTTTGGAGAAGGGTACGTGGCTCATCATGAGCGCTTGGATCCATGGACTGAGTCAAGTCTTCCTTGTGAATGGAGGGACACGATTACGTCTTCTCCATTTTAAACCTGCAAGTCTGCGCGCGCAGGGCCCATCGCCGGTGGCTTTTATGTACTCTTCTTCATTTTGTTATTGTTATTTTGAATTATATGAAGTATTGGCTTTTAAGCCTAAGTATTGATTATGAATGAGATGAGCATGAGCCTTTCATTATGTCTATTATGATTGAAGTAAATATGTTGCTACATGCTAATGTGAAAGTGTATGAAAAACATGAAGTTATTTAAGTGTTATTGAGCATGACAGGTGTTCGTGTGATGTTTTGAAAAATTATGTGACACCCTTTTGTGAGATGAAAGATAATTACTCTGATTTATTTATATATATTTCACGGGGTTTATAAGGGTGTTACAATTGCTCTGGGGCATCCAGACTATACTGTCTCAGAGGCGTATCTTCTTTGGTTTAAAGAGATAGCCCTAAAGATGTTCTACACTCGCTTCAAGCCTACTCCAACGACTCCGAAAGAATTTTTATGTGGGTGAATTGAAGGATTATTTAGTCAAAGCTGAAAAGGAGAGGAATACTTGGGAGGATAAACACTTCATGTTTGTTCAAGAGAACGAAGAACTCTGGAAGCTGCTCCCTCAGAACTAGAAGGAAGAAATTGCAAGGAAGATGAATCTTCAAGAAGGGGAAGGGTCTTCTTGTCAGAAAGACTAGGCCTCTCAATTTCAGTTTTCTCTTGTAATTTATGTCCGTATTTTGGCTTTTGATGTGTAAACTCTTTTCATGTAAAATTTTCATTCATTAATGAAAAAATTACTCTGCTTTTCTTCTTCATTATTAATGTTTGTAAACAAAATTTGGGTTTCCTTGAATGTTAGCTTTGCATTTGCATTTGCATTTCATAAGCATTGCATACACATTTCCTGTTCTATGGCTTATCTGTGTTATTTCACCTCTAGTCTGTCACACTCAAGATTTCATTGTACCTTTGCCTTAAAACCATGGAAAATGACCAAACCTCATGTTGAAATCCAACTAAACTTTGAAAACTACCAAGTTACAATTCTACACAAATCTGATCTCAATCCTTTTCATATAAATAAAGGCTCAATTCATGCTTGAAAGAGGAGATAGAAGGCCGAAAAAATAGATTGAGAGAGCTAAGAGAGAAAGCAAGCACATTTTAAACCACCTTGTGCCAAGAATCTCAATTTGGCACAAACATAGCTAGTTCCATTTCCACACCTCAAACCACCAAACCAATTGTTCAAAGACATCACAAAACATATTTTGAAGGTGTCTAAATGTTCATTTCCATTAAAAACCTGCTAGAACAAAAAGTCAACCTTCAAAACCAAATTTTGTTGACTTTCTGCATCTTCTACACCAAAGTTTGATTTTGACATGTTCCAAACACTTTGATCCTTCAAAATCAATCCTTAAACATGTCTTGAACTATCCGCAACCTAAAATTCTGACTGTGGCTCCATTTGGATGGGTTCAAGATTTCATTTTTCTCATTTTGCAAGAAGAGAAGCATAATCTGTTTTAGTTAATTCTATTGGGTTCCAAGAATTCAAAAAGCTTCAAGGAGGTTGAAGGAAGCAATCTAAATCATTGAAACATTTCTATAGAAGCTTGTTAGAATTTTTAAGTTTTGACTTCAAGAGGTAAGTACTCAAACTGAAATTCATTGAACCATGAAATATCTTAATGTACATTAAGCATGAAACTTGTTTGTCATGATATTTATGATGTATTCCTTCAATTAATTGTTGCCTATCATGACTCTATGCGATTATGCCATTGGATTTGCAAATGTGAGCCACTTGAGGTTATGCTATAGTGTTTTAATTTAGAAGCATTGTTAGCCAAAACCATTGGTACCACTGAATTCCTTATGAAAAAATACGCAAGTTTGATCTTTGGATCATCCATTTTGTTGGGGTAATGAGAGGGGTAAAGGTGCTATTGCAAAACTGAAATTTGAAGAAGATGAAGTTCAGCCATGGTTCCTTGAGTGAGCTTTAGGTCATCCAAGATGAAATTTGAAGAATAAGAAGAAGATGAAGTTCAGCCATGGTACCTTAGATGTATCACCACCCCAGTGGTTAACCATGCGCGTTTAATACTCTCTTGCCTTGCTTGACTAGGGTTCGAGTCCCAACGACCACCCTTTTGCTATTTTTCTCGTTTTTAAGGCTTGTTTCACATATAATATCTTGCTTCCATTGTTGATTCATAATGCGCTGTTCATTTGATGGCTAATGTTTTGAGCCAAGAACCCTAGTAGCGTGGGTTCAAACCCCATTGAGTGCATTTCCATATTTTTAATGCTTTGTTTTTATGTTTTCTTTCACAAATTGAATTTATCATAATTCCTTTTATTTTTATCATTTTGATACCACTCTTTTTTCTAAATGCTCATAAGAATGCCTGCTTTTTGTCTATATCAAGAAAAATCCATAAAAAAATTTATTTGGTACTTGTGCATGTTCAAAGTGTGTGACTTTTTTAGGGTTTCCTAGGTTTCTTCTTGATCTTTTTATTCATTCCTTTGATTCTCCTTGCACATGTTGACTTGTATGAACCCCACACACCTTGTGTGAACCTCACTTGATGTTTGAATTTGGAGAGCCTTTTTATTACATGATGGTTTTTTCTCTTTCATGTTCATGGTCATATGTGAATGCATGTTTGAATATCATGAAAAACTTGGTTGTTACCTTGCCCTTGACATGTGATTCTCTTCTATGATCAAATGATTTGAATATGCATAAGCTTCATGTCTCTCATACCTTACCTTAATTATTCTTAAACACTTGTTGTTTTGATTTGAAATATGTTTAGTATGCATGATTCTCTTGATTTGTATCCATGCCTTAAATATTATTATGATTTATGCATGTTGATATTCTTGAATTTTGAACTTTACCATGATAAGTAATGTCTTGAATTATGCATGATTCACTTGTACTCCATCTGTGATGTTTCGTCTTGTAAGAACCTTATTTCATAGCCATTTAGATGTTGTAACATCTATGTTTATCTTTGGTTGTAACCATTTGGATTAATTCTAAAACTTATGTGGATGAATACTTGGTTGTAACCTTGTTATTTGTTTTGCTTGATGTTGTCACATGCTTGCTTTACTTTCTTGGTTGTTACCGTGTTTTTATATCTTCATCATGTTTGAATGAATGTATATCTATGCTTAAGTTTGATAATTCTCCCCAAGTGATGTAGCTTGTTAGCTCTAATCTTACAAAGAGTTGCCTTGTGTTCCTAAGTCCAAAGGAAAGTCTCTCTATTGACTCAATGTCATAGATAACTCATTTTATTCTTATCCTCCCTTTGACCTTGAGTCATTAGGACTTTCAACTTAGCCTTAAGTTATAACCCACTCCCTTTTGAATTTGTCAAGTCAAGGCCTTTAGCATACCTTGTTGAGAATCCTATAACTTAGAGCTTAGTGTTGTACCCCAAAATTTGCCTAACCTTTTTCTTACTTGGTTTATGTTTCATTGCATTAGCATATCATTGTTCTAGTAGTCACATTGCATAGTCATGTTGCATTTTACAAGGGATAAAGAAATGTGTGCTTAGCCAATTGAGGTCATCAAAAGGTTCAAGGACTAATCAAGGGATTATATTCAAATCATGAATTGGTTATCATCATCAGAAGCAAGTCAAAGTCCTTGAAAAAAGGCAAGCAAGTGAATGTGGTTCATCTCCTGTCTAGGAGCCTATCTGAGGATCATCTGGGGATCATAAGCCCATGGTTAGGGGTGGAGTTTGTCATTGAAGCTCATTGGAGGCCTTGAGGGTCATGGTGGAGTTCATTCAAGTGTTTATGCCAAGTGTGGAAAGTCACAGTTGAAGGTGTTGCAATTAGGGTTTTCACCTGGTCAACTTTGAGTCAACTGTGCAACTGAAGGAGATTAAGACTCATATATAAGTCTTTATGATCATGGAAGGTTGTGTTGAGATACATGAGTTGTTATTACAAGATCAATTCAAGAAGAATCCAAAGTGTGAGGAGTTGCTAAGTTAGGGTTCTCAGTGTAAAATCCCCTGTTTAGTGCCTAACTTCAAGACCACTTATATCAAGATAAAAGTTTCATCTAAACTTTTAACAAACATGTAACTTGTAGAGAATGTTCTTAGCTTTAATTTGAGTACTAGAAGTCCGTGATTGGATTTATAGAACTCAAGTTATGATCCAGACAAGTTACAGGTCATCAGATGAATGTGAATTTTATCTGTGAAAGTTAACCAACTTCCAAGGCACTATTGACCTAGAAGGATGTTTCCCCTCAACTTTTAGCCAACACGAAAGTTGTAGGTATTGGTCTTAGATTTCCAAAATATACTAGAAGTCTTTCATCTCATTTGTAGAACTCAAGTTATGAGGTTTACAAGTCAGGGGTATTTTGGGAAAGTGAGATTACAGGCCATTTGGGATTATGAGTCATTTCACTATCTTGTGAACCTCAAATGAAGTTTTGTCCAACATGAAACTTGCTCAAAATGGGATTTCAAGTTTAACCAAGTATCAAGGATGCTTTGATTTGGCTTAGAACAAGAGTTGATTGAAGGAAATTTGACAAAGGGGATTTTTAAAGGGATTAAAAGGAAAAATTCAAAATAATTCACAAGTGTTCAAAAAATGACAAGTTGGTGCATATTTTGATTGGAAATAATATTTTGAACACAGTGACATTGCTAGAATTTCAATTTGACATATAATTCATGGCATTCTTCTTTGTTACTTCATGAGAAAGTCACACATCAAAGACCAAACCATTGATCAAGATTAAGGGTGCAATCTGATCCAGTCATTCTCACCAAGGCATAAGCAATGATTTTAAAACTTCTTGAAGGCAGAAACAAGGGATTATCTTGGATTCCATGTTAGAGTTTTGAAGGAAAAGGTGACTTTTGGATCACTTGAATTGGGCCTCCAATGGGCCTGAGAATTGTCCAAACATATCATATATAAGTCCTAGGTCCATTTCAGATCAAGTTTGGTGGCATTCGGTGAAGAATTCAGTTGTGGCAGTTAGAGTTGGAAGCTTCAAAACTCAAAATCGTGTTTGCATTTCCAGAGGATTTCAAGGCCAATTGAGGATTCCATTAGCATCAGTGATCATCCTTGAAAGTTTCTGCATCTCCTGGAATCAAGAATCACACTGCAACTACCTCAATTGCAAGCTTTTTTCCAGGTTTGCATTCTTCAAAATTACTCTAGTTCTAGGCTGTTTTAGCATGAATTGAACATGTGGTTAAGTTATAGGAGGAACATAGATCGTTTTAGGATCATAATCTTGAAGTTTAGGGATGATTTAGGTTGTGATGATTTTTCTGTTAAGCTTCGAAACTGATCATTCATGGAGAATTAGCAAGATTTAGATAGAGCATTGCGTTCCTTGTGAAAAGACGAGAAAAATCGTACCATTTTTATCCAGTTTGGTTGAGATTTGATGTCTTGATACTGTAGCTTTATATTGATGATCCACGCTTTTATTTAGTGTGATGCTCGTTTCTTCGGAAATGGAAGATCAAGGATAGTATATTGCTGACGCGCTTTACGTAGTGCTTTCTCGTTTCTTTGGAAATGGAAGATCAAGGATAGTACATTGATGACGCGCTTTACGTAGTGCATGCTCGTTTCTTCGGAAATGGAAGGTCAAGCATAGTATATTGACGGTCTGCGCTTTTATTTAGTACGATGCTCGTTTCTTCAGAAATGGAAGATCAAGGATAGTACATTGACGGTCCGCGCTTTTATTTAGTTCGATCTTCGTTTCTTCGGAAATGGAAGGTCAAGGATAGTATATTGACGGTCCGCGCTTTTATTTAGTGCGATGCTCGTTTCTTCGGAAATGGAAGATCAAGGATAGTACATTGATAACGCGCTTTACGTAGTGCTTGCTCGTTTCTTCGGAAATGAAAGGTCAATACCCTTATATTGATGGTCCGCGCAATTATTTAGTGTGTTGCTCGTTTCTTCGGAAATGGAAGATCAAGGATAGTATATTGATGATGTGCTTTACATAGTGCATTCTCGTTTCTTCGGAAATGGAAGATCAAGGATAGTATATTGATGATGCGCTTTACATAGTGCATGCTCGTTTCTTCGGAAATGGAAGGTCAAGGATAGTATATTGACGGTCCGCACTTTTATTTAGTGCAATGCTCGTTTCTTAGGAAATGAAAGGTCAATGACATTATATTGACGGTCCGCGCTTTTCTTTAGTGCGATGCTCGTTTCTTCGGAAATGGAAGGTCAAGGATAGTATATTTACGGTACGCACTTTTATTTAGTGCGATGCTCGTTTCTTCGGAAATGGCAGGTCAATGACATTATATTGACGGTCCGCGCTTTTATTTAGTGCGATGCTCGTTTCTTCGGAAATGGAAGGTCAAGGATAGTATATTGACGGTCCGCGCTTTTTTTTAGTGCGATGCTCGTTTCTTCGGAAATGGAAGGTCAAGGATAGTATATTGACGGTCCGCACTTTTATTCAATGCGATGCTCGTTTCTTCGGAAATGGAAGATCAAGGATAGTATATTGACGGTTCGCGCTTTTATTTAGTGCGATGCTCGTTTCTTCGAAAATAGAAGATCAAGGATAGTATATTAATGACGCGTTTTACGTAGTGCTTGCCCGCTTCTTCGGAAATGGAAGATCAAGGATAGTACATTGATGACGCGCTTTACGTAGTGCTTTGCTCGCTTCTTTGGAAATGGAAGATCAAGGATAGTACATTGATGACGCGCTTTACGTAGTGCTTTGCTCGTTTCTTCGGAAATGTGAGGTCAAGGATAATATTTTGATATGGTCCTGTGGCTCGGTGCCCGCTTGTTGTAGTGTATATTTGAAGATTGATTGTTGTTGATCTAATGTGTGGATTTTATGCCTGTGGTGTCAAACAGGTGGTCGATGGCAAACAGGTGGTTGTGACAACCAAATTCAATTTTGTGGATATTTTCTCCCCAAGCAATCGTTGCAGATTATTTCTTTGGTTAGCAAATTTCTGGGTTCTTTGGTATTCAACCGTCTTTTACCTTGATTGTCTGAAAGTCGTTCGCTTTTCACCCAGTCAAGTCTAAGTCGCTTGAATAGGGGCAGTTGTTGTACCCCAAAATTTGCCTAACCTTTTTCTTACTTGGTTTATGTTTCATTGCATTAGCATATCATTGTTCTAGCATTCACATTGCATAGTCATGTTGCATTTTACAGGGGATCAAGAAAGGTGTGCTTAGCCAATTGAGGTCATCAAAAGGTTCAAGGCCTAATCAAGGGATTATATTCAAGTAAGGCAATCCTGCGTGCCAGATTCATTCTTGGCTTGGGCTGACTTTGACCAGCCTGCGTGTCAGCACGAGATCCCTTAGATCCTCATACTTTTCCAATGGGCGTTCTTGATTAAACCCTACCATGCGTATGAGTCAACTGAAGCATACCTTGCCCTTCCCAAAACGATGTAGTTTCATTTATGTGCTGGCACGCGCGTGTTCGTTAGATGAATAGACTAGTAATCTGATCCAACAGCTGTGGTTATTTCCTGGTTTTTTAATTTCTTTTAATTCTTTTTCCATTTTCTTTAATTGTTTTCTTCATTTTTAATTCATATTAATTTGAATATTCATCAGAAAATTATGAAAAAAATATGTGCATGATCCTTGCTTTATTTATGATTTTTTGATTCTCTTAAATTTTATTTTGGCTGAATTTCCAATTTATTATCCATTTTTCCATTTTATTGAATTCATTTAATTTGGCATTTTGGGCTTGTTACTTGCTGAATTTTGTATTCCTTTTTGGTATAGAATTAGGAGTTGATATTTGGCTGACTGGTAGTAGATACATTGATGAGGTTATAGGAATTTCATTCTAATTTTTAGATGAATCTAAGTTCTGTTTTGGAGTACGTTTTTAGAGCTTTCCCCACTTGAACCTTCATTTGATACCTTTTGATTTAGAATTTCTTTAGTACCCTTCAACATTTATTTAGGCTTTGATCCTTTTACCATAGGTTCTCAACACATTTAGGATCCCTTAGAAAAATTCATAGATTTTTAGAAGTTGATTTAGTATTTTTACTTAGGCTGTTCTTAGGGTGATTCTAACATAGTGCTTCCCCTAGTTGAACTTCAAAAGTGGCCATAAGTTCATAATAAGTTTTCAAATCTCTTTTGATGGTTTAGTAGGCATGTTGATGCTTCTATAGACTTAATCTTAAGGCTTAATTTGGTGCATTATTTTCCTTTGGAGAGTTGCTTTTAGAGCTTGTAGAATTAGGTTTTTTTAGAGCCTTTAGGAGTTTCTTCCTTTTTCATAATTGTGGTTTGCTTTGGTTTGCATTCCATTTCCCATCCAATGATGCAAGGTTCCTTTGTGGGAGCCTAGTCCCTCATTTGGAAGGACTAAAGGCCTACCACAAAAGGTAAAACCTTTGAGGATACCAATCTTAGATGAGTGGTTGAGTGCCATGATGAATTCCCTTGGTTTCTATCATGTTTCCCCTCATCATGCAATGATCTTTGTGTTAATTCATATCATCTCTTGATGGAGCAAGTTGAAGCTTGAAGGTGAAGGCCTTATTCCCTTTTCTCTTGATGGATAGCTTGGACATGGACAACTACAGACTGTTGGGCTGCTTTGCTGATAGAAGACTGCTTTGTTGTTGAGCTGCTGGTTTGCTGTGTTTGCTGATTGACTGTATTTATGTGACTGCTTATTTTGGTGTGTTGCATTAGAATAGGCTTTCATGTAGTTGGTTTAGGCCTAAGTGCATTGAAAGGTTGAGCTTGCCTTCTTTTGCTTGTTTGCATCAGAGGTTGAGTCTGTCTCCCTCTTCTTGTCTGTTACTGTTTGGCTTTGCATGTTGGCTGAAGGTTGATTTTGTATCCCTTGCATGTGTGTTGTGTTGCTTCTGCTTGTTTGCTCTAGAAGTTGAGTTTGTCTCCTTCTGCTTGTATTGCTGCATTGCATGCATATTACTTACAGTTTTATTCTTTCAGATTATTTCTTTTGCTGTTGCTTTCCTTTGCCATGTTCCCTTAGGGACTCTAACTTCTCTTGTTCAAGAGAAGTTATGACAGACATTAGGGTTCTAACTATGCATGATAACATTAGGTAGCTCCCTCCTAACCTCAATCATAGGATCAACTTTGCATGACAACTTTAGGATTAGATCAGTTCCCCTTTAATGCGTCCTTTCTCTTCTCATCTTCAAACATCTTTAAAACACTTAATAAAGATTAACGTGTGTTGTATGCTACGAGCCTTAAGCACTTGAGAAAGGGTTGTTGAAGAGTTTCTCTTCAATAGCTTGGGTGTTTAGTATGGTACCCTTTGGATGACATGCGACGCATTCACTCTTAAGTCCAAGTCTTTAGTGCAACATGAGTTACAAACAAAACTCAAAACACTTCTTCTTTAAAAGACTTCAGAAACAAAGATCAAACTTCTTTTCGTCCCTTGGGACCTTTAATCCTTGGAAACCATTTTCGTAAGGAGAGTTTTGTTAACTCTCGGTTCTACCGCAAAGGGTAAACGCCTAAATCTCCAAAGGTCGAGTTGCATACACCAACTGCTAGAACCGTTTGTTAACCCTACTCGGGTAAAACATTTTGAACCAACCTGTGGTCTTGTTAGCCCGAACTACATTTGCTCTGATCTTTCATGCTGTGTGAAAGTACGTAGGCACGAGATGCGATATCTCGGCGAGAAACCTTCCCTCCTTTCACCCGTAGTTAGACGAACTACGTTGACTTTGATTTCTCGTTCCAGACGAGAATACGTAGGCATAGAACTACTGTGTTCTGCCGAGTCATTTTCTTTTCTTTTCAGACCAGCTTTGATAGGTAGATAGTAAAACCAACCCGTCAGATAAACATAACAAGCATGGATCCCATCGAGTACGATGGACGTGAGGGGTGCTAATACCTTTCCCATGCGTAACCGACTCCCGAACCCAGACTTAGTTGCGATGACCTTGTCTTATACCTTTTTGTCAGGTTTTTCTGATCGTTTCCTTTCCCTTTCTGTGGGATAAATAATGAAAGGTGGCGACTCTTCTATTTTGACGACACCTTATTTTCGCAGTAACGGCACTTAGGTATAGAGTTTGTTAACTCTATGTGTGTACCATTGTTATGGGTACTCAATTTTCCCCCTTTTGGCTTTTGTTAAAGTCAAAACCCCCAGTTAGTCTTTCAACATAGACTTAGAGAGTTTTTATAACTCTATATATGTATTATTGTTATGGATGCTTATTCCCCTTGAACCTTGACCATAGTCAAGAGTTCTCTCCCTAGTTACGAGAACTACGGTTGCCCTGATTCTATCCTTGTTAGGATACGTAGGCATTAGATGCGACGTCTTGGCGAGCATACTTAGTGCATATACCCATAGGTCTTTACCTTAGCAGATAACTCTTAGCAAGCAAACATTAACAATAACACAACTACCAAATAAGAGGCTCCTGTAGAATACTACAGATACTTAGGTTGATAATACCTTCCCTTAGTATAACCAACCTCGAAACCCACGATCTCTTAGCTTCGTTGTTACGTAGTGCACTTAGGGTTTTCTTTTATCTTTACCCTTTCCTTTAGATAAATCAAAGCTCGATGGTGAATATTTAAATATTTATGGTTCAAGCTAATTAGTAGCTTGATATCCAATTCTCACCACAACATCTTCGCTTTCCTTAAAGAAGAAACCCTCCAAATGGATATTAATTGGTTTGTCTTTCATAGGATACCCCAACTGATGACGGGCCAAAACTGGGTTGTAGTTAATACCCCATTTTTTTACTAAGAAGAGGTACATTATGAATTCTACCACAAGTATCAATGACTTTCACTTCGTCATAATTACGGTTATACCAAACAATATCTCAATGGGTAAGCGACATAATTTTATGCGACCATAATAGACCATCCTTGAGGTCCCAAAAAGTAATAGACCGATGCAAATGAGAAATAAACCACTTGTATAGGAACAATGCATAATAAGTAATCATCCCTCCCCCATAAGAATTTCTGAGGTGAACAAAATGATAGGCATCAACGAGTAAGGTGGGAATCGGATTTCCAATCAAGAAGATATTAGTAGCATTAACATCGACAAAGTTGCCAACATTAGGAAAGAGGAACAATCCATAAACAAGCAAGGAAAAGATAGATTTAAAATCGTCCATGCTCATCATGCTAGCAAAGTAGTGAGCCTTATCCATCAAAAACTTAGTAGGTAACCCAAGAATACATCCCTTGGTAGCCATGTGAGCTTTAATCTCAAATACCTTTAAATGAGTAGCTTTAGCAATATCATGATACTTAGGAGTCTCTTCCAAACCAGAAAATGATACTCAATCAGAAATAGGCAATCCAAGTAGACCAGAATACTCCTCATGTGTGGGCATGAGTTGGTAATCAGGGAACATAAAACAATGGTAACCGGATCATAGAACTGAATTAGAGTATCCAGAACTCCATTTACCATATCGACCTTCAAAAGAGACAGCAAACTCCCATATCTATCTTTGAAAGCATCGGGATTAGCAACCAAAAATACTAGCTCTCGTAGACCTTCCAACTTAGGACTCTTGAAAGTGTACTTTCGAGTTTTCCTTCTTCCGAAATCCATGGTGAAAAAATACCTATAATTTTTGAAACAAACATCTTTAAGTTCCTTGAAGACTTGGTCAAAATGACACTATGAATGCATGAATGCACGGATGCAACACCCATAAACAAGATTATACAAAGCACACGGGTTCAAAGGTTCGAGTCAGGAGCATGGAGTCAAGGGACAAGAACCAACCCCCAATGGTGTGTACTAAGGTTTTATCAGCACCTATAAAACAAGGTTCTAAAAAGTTCCCAGAGTCTTCAATCCTCTTTCGAATATTACTAGCACATCGATTACTCGGGAATCAATAATATTCTCAAGAGAACCTCACCTGAGGGTAGTATCGCGTATCAACTATTTTAGATCTACACCTTCATAGTGTAACACCCCAAAATTTGCCTCATCATTTCTTGATCTACTGACTTATGTTTCTCTACATTTTGCATTTCTGCATATCATAACATTAGTTCTGGAGACATGGGATAAAGATGTTAATGTGGCTCGGGGCTCCCTTTTATTGCAAGAGTCTAAATAGTAAGCGTTAGAGACTTCAGCATTTATTTTGCCCAGTAATCGAGTGGCTGGTTTTATTTTATTCAGTAGGTTATTTTCAGTACAAGAGATAAGTCACAGGCTATCTTAAGCATTTTCACAGTTATAATATTCAAGGGCAAGTTTTAGAGGCTTAACGGGGCTCAGAACGGGTGAAAACAGGCGAATACGCAAGTTTCCCTCCAAATAACGTATTTTTTGCAAATTTGTGAGTGGTTAATCGTTTAACCAATTTGCACTAGAAATTGTTAATCGATTAACCATAGTATATTTTTCCCAGTACTGTGGATTTTCAATGCTGCCACTTTTGGGGTCTATTTTGATCACTTGTGAATTTGATTTTACACCAGAAGAAGGATCTATAATCACTCTAAATTTGGATTAACTTTCAAAAACAATTCAATTTCCCTCTAATTTTCCGTTCCTAATCCCATTCCAATTTTCATAACCTCACTCCAAACCATAATTCTACTCCTAACTGTCGCTACTGCGAAAATCGGCGCCGGCTGACAGAAGAGTCGCCACCGTGCGTTATTTATCCCAACGGAGGGAAAGGAAACGCTCGAAGTAAACCTCACAAAAAACGGGAAAAGGTATGGTCATCGCAACCAAAACCTGGGTTCGGGAGTCGGTTACGCAAGGGGAAGGTATTAGCACCCCTCACGTCCGTCGTACTCGACGGGATCCACGCTTGCTTGGGTTGTCTACAGGATGCAAAAACAATCTATCTACGGCTGCTAAATCTAAACGGAAGGGAATTGACTCGATAGAGCGTCGCACTCTACGCCTACGTATTCTCAAGAGAGAAAGTCAGAGTCAACGTAGTTCGGGAAACTACAGGGAAATTGGCTCGTCAAGACCTCGCGTCTTGTGCCTACGTACTTCCACACTGCATGGAAGATCAGAGCTTACGTAGTTCAGGCTAACTACGGCTAGGCTGGGTATTCTCACACAGCAGTGAGAAATTAATTGGTTTTACAGGTACGGGAACCTATGGGAAATAAAACTATGGTCTGGTCTCAAATGCACTCGGGCAAGAGAAAGGGATAACATCAGTCGTCAGCGGGAAAGTCTCGATCGCACAGCAGCGAAAGAACAAAAGGTCAGTTGTTAGTGTGCTCGCTAGGATATCGCATCCTATGCCTACATATTCTCGTCTGGTACGAGAAATCAGAGCAGCTGTAGTTCGGCTACTTTGGGACCACAGCTCAAATCTCGTTTTATTAACATTCTGAAAAATGGTTACAATGATTGAATACTGAAAATAAACCCCTAGGAAATACTATCCTATTCTATGAAAAATCAAGTGGAAAATAGTCCCTTAACAAGTGGACTTCTAAAACTATCTCTAAAAGTGTAAAATAAACTCTATGAAAATTACAAGAATTTATGCTAAACTTACCTAAATTTTCTAAAAAGAAAATTACACTATTTCCCTAAGTGAAAATATAAATCTCCCTGAAAATATATTCTAAGACCTAAAATGAAGCTCATATTTTTTATCTTGTTTTTCTCCATATTCTTCTCTTCTTTTTCATGTTTTTCTTTTTCAATCTTTTTCATTATTCTTTTCCTCAAAATATTCTTCATATATTTTTTCTCTATTTTTCTCTATTTTTCAATATTATTTTTCTCCTTCTTTTCTCTATTTCTTTTTTCTTTTTCTTTTTTCATTTCTTCAATACCTTCTTTTTTTCATTTCTTTTCTTTTTTCAAATATACTCTTTTTCCAACTACTTTTTTCAATATTACTCTTTTTCATTATTATTTTTTCTTCTAAAAACTAAACAAAATAAAACAAAACGAAAAAGAAAATAGGAGAGTGCACTGCAGTTCAGGGGATGCACAATAGTAAAAAAAAACTCAGCCCAGCCCATCAAAAAATATACACAGAGAGGGAGGTGCTGAAATTGAAACGGAGGGTAAGCCAGGAAGAATTCGTTGGGCCCAGCCCAATGTTCACCCAGGAGAGGGAAAAAAATGGAGGGAGATGTTGCCAAAAACAAACTCTGGGCCTAGTGGCCTCAAGCCCAACCGAAACCGAACCCAATCCACCCTCTTTCTGCGCCAAACCCTAATTCCCCTTCCTTTTCACTTTCACTGTTCATCGCCGCCCCTCTCTCACACAATTCTTTCTCCTTCTCTCCGATTCAACCTCCATCTCGTTTTTTCCCCTCTCAACCTCCCTCAACCTCATCGTTCACATCTCCAACCAACAAAACCCTATGAATCTTGTAGTCACCAATGAAGTAACAACAACCACGCACTAGACGCAAGTTGATCCAGGGTTTGACGATCTCAGAGGAAGTTCGTGAAGATACGAAAGTCCAGGTTCTCAATCAAAAAAATCCAATCCACGATGAAGCTTGAAAGGGAAAGAAAGACACTAAAGAAGATGAATCTTCACATTATTAAATCGTCTGGAAGTTTAGCGACGAAGATCCCTCACCTTATGAAGATCCATGGCGCGTGTTCATAGGTGACGATTAGAGGACGGTGATGGTGTTCTGGAGATTTTTAATGAAGTGAATGAACCAGATTTGGACGCGTTTGAAGGTTGGACGAAGTTTTGGGCGAAGCTTTGTCAGAAGATCTTGAAGGTTGATCTTGGATCTGGACCGAGTTCGTGATGTTGCTTGATGAAGAACACGATCGAGTTTCTAAGAGATCTGGAAAATGGTTAGGAAGTTGAAGTTTGTGGAGATAATGATGCGTATTGATGAACTTCGGATGAAGTTCCTGGAAACATGATGAACACTTGAAGGATTTCTGGAGAACGATGAATGCAGATGATCTTTAAAGATCTTGATGAATGATGAATTTCTGGAGAAACTCAAGATGAACACTTGAAGGTTTTTTATGAATCTTGAAGATTCTGGGAAACGATGAACAAGGTGAAGATTCTGGGAAATGATGAACCAGATGATGATGATGAAGATCACTGGAAAAGTCGTGGCGGTTGTTGATGAAGATTGATTCTGATGACGATCGGAGATGGAAGATGATTGTTTTGCTGGAGAAAATTGGTTGATGGTGGTTTTCCGGTGATTTCTGGCTTTTCGGCGAAACAGACGGTGGCCGGAGTAAGTTAGAGGTGCCGGAGACGGTTGGAGGCAGTGGTTGCATGGCCGCCGGCCATGCAACCGGTGGAGCTCCGGTGAGGATCTGAGGCTGCCAAGTGGCAATGGTAGTGGAGAGAACTGGTGCATGGACGCCACGTGGGGGTAGCGTGGCAGAGAGAGGGTGAAGGGAATTGTGAGGTGGCTGCGTGTGAGTGAAAACGAAATTGTGAGGTGGTACCCTTCTGAAGACAACACGTGGCTTCATACTATATAGTGGACTTGGCACTTTCTGGACCTGCATGAATTGGGCTTCCACCATCCAAAACTGGCCCACGAAATATTGACTAAATTGATTAAATGGACTAATACTGATGGATTAAAATGAATGATATGGATTAACGTGAAATGCTGAGTTGATTAAAATGATTAATGAAACTAAAACAATTAACTCCAATTAACTAAGACCTAATTAATCTAATTAAACCTGAAAACTATATCTAGAACTAATTAAATCTAGAAAATCCTATAAGCAAAATGAAATCAATTAAATTCTAGATTAAAACCTAATATTCAAAAAACCTATTAATTTTCTATTAAGAAAATCTATTTAATAATAAAAGAACAACTATATTCTATATTAAAAGAAATATTCTAAAAATAATCTATATTAACTCTTAATATCTATTAAAACTATATTCTAAAAACTAAAATCTATTAAAATTCTATCAAGAAAATCTATATTATTCTATTAAGTAAAATGATAAAAAATCTATTTAATATCTAATATATGCTAAAAAAGGATTAAAACTATTAAAAATATTAAAAAAACCTATTAATATTCTATTAAAATCTATTATACTCTAAAAATAATTAAAAATATTAAAACCCTAATAATGGCCAATAAAATCCAGAAAAATCACAATAATTCCCGAAGGAACAAAAATAGCACCGAACGACAAATAACACTGCGAGAGCGCCACGAAATAGCCGGTAAAAATAAACGGGCACCGAAATATCCCTAAAAACAACAGCACGAGCTGAAAACACCGGGAATAGCACGAATTCCCAAAAAAAACGATTTTACCCATCTAAACTGATTAAAAACACCTGAGACGCGAGACGAGGGCTGTGATCCCGATAAAATCAAACCAAATGAAAAATGCACTGTATGCGATATGCGGATGCGAATGCAGTCATGCGTCGAAACATGAAGCCAGATACGGGACCTGGTTGGTCAAATTTTAGGGTGCAACACTAACCAAAAGCCTATTTAAGTGAATTGGCTCCAAACCTCAAGGGAATTCACTCTCACAGATTCATATTTCACACTCATTCTCTAGAATTTGCTCTCAAATCCTCTCAACTTTTCTAAACTCCAAAAACCTCCATTAAAGCTATTTTTCACTTTATTTATTTGATTCTTCATTGGAATCATTGAATTCTAAAGTTAAACCTCCATCATTCATCTCCATCATCTTCAATTCATCACTTTATTTTCGTTTGGATTTGGATCTGATATTGGAAGTAAGTTTATAAGTGATTATTGGATCAATTTTGGCTTATTTTGGCTTGTTCTTCACTTCTCTTGCAAGAAAGCTCTTGGATCTTGAAGATTTCTTGGGTTTCTAGCTTGAATATACCAATTTGTAGTGAATCAACAATTACCAAAGAAAATCTCAGCTTTGAAGGTTGGTTAATCCTAGATCCAATTCTATTTGGAGCTTATTTGAATAATCACAATGTAGATCTTCATGTTTTGATTGACTTTGGTGATTTTGATTTTTGTGATTTGTGGTCTCAATTCTTGGTTGAGTTTGATTGATGTTCGATCACTGACTTTTGGTGTTAAATTTGTGCAAAATTGATTACTTGATCATTTGAATGATTGCACATTGAAATAATTGTTGAAAGTGCTTTTGAATTGTTGTTTTTCTGCTTCTGGTGCAGTGTTAATCGATTAACCAGGTGCAATGCAAAACTAGTTAATTGATTAACCATTGAAATTTCTGAATTTTTCAAGTGGTTAATCAATTAACACTGGATCAGAATGTGATTTTTGGTTGTTTTCAAGCATGTTTTGATTTCTTTCCACCTCTAACCTTCATGGATTGATATGATGCATTTGTGTGGACTGTTCTTGACCTATTTCATCATGCTTAATTGTTTGATCTCGAATTTATGACGTGTGGCTTTTGGTTTTTGTTTGAAATGCTTAACATGTTCATGTTATTTGGTTGATGTATTGATCATATGATTTGCTTGCTTATATCATGTTAATGATTAATTGCCGATGTTTATCTTGCTGGACTTGTGATACATGTTTGCTTTCGCTTCTGATTTCGTTTGTCACATGATCATGTAATTGCAATATGGATGTCAAAAGCATGTTGATCTTGTTGATTCTTGATGATGCATTCTTGTTGAACAATGATGTTTGATTGTTGTTGCATGTCCATCCTTGCATGATAATTGTTCATGATTGGTGCTTGTTCATGCTTGATTGCATTGAAACATGCTTGTTGCTCTGCTTTCTACAGCTGTCTTATTCTGAATTTTAATGTTGTATATGTTATTGCTTGCTTGTTGCATGCCTTTTACACCTACTTTTGTGCTGAATTCGTAGCTGTTAAATGTTGTTGTGTTGCCCTGCTGGATTTTGTGGCTGTTTTGTGCAGGAAGCGTTGTTGTAGCTGTTGTTTTTACCTTGTTTTGTTACTTTTTGCATTGCCTTTGCATGTTCCCTTAGGATTCCTATTCCAATTTAATTTCCGATTAAATTTTGGATTAAGATAGACATTATAAGTTCAATCCATGTATGATAATAAGTAGGCTAGTCCCTTTTACCTTAACCTTAGGTCCATCTTTTGCATGCTAACATTAGGATAGAATTTCCTTTTCGCATCCCGACCTTAGGACCACTTTGCATGACAATGTTAGGACCGAGTTCCCCTTTAAACCTTTCATGCGTCTTTCTCTATTCTCATCTCAAAAAAATTCTAACACACATGATAAAGTCGACGAACGTTGTGCGTCACGAGCCTTAAGCATATGGGAAATGATGAGTGAAAGGTTTCCTCTCGCTTGTCTAGAGTGTTTAGTGTACGTCCCGTCTAGGGGTGATATGCAACACATTCATTCCTATATCATAGTCTTTAGTGCAACGTGAATCACAAAGAAAACTGATTCACTTCACTAAAACTCGCAAACAAAATTCAAATCTTTTATCCTTCGGGATTTGTGTTTCAAACTCATTTTCAGAAAGAGTACTTTACTTTTTCGTTCTACGCAAACATGCATCGACCCTAACTATTGGAATGGGAACTTATCGTCAATCATAAAAAACACTCAACAAACATGTGGTTTTGTAGTTATCCGAAATACGTATGCTCTAATTTCTCATACCAGATGAGGATATGTAGGCACAAGACGACGATGTCTTTGCGAGCAACCTTTCCCGCATCACATGTAGTTTTCTAAACTATGTTGACTCTTACTTTCCCATTGCACGAGGGAATCCGTAGGCATAGGGCGGCGGTGTCATATCGAGTATCTTTATTTTCTTCGTTCCGTTTCCATTTAGCAGTAGCTTATAGAAAACATACCCTTTGATTAGACAACAAGCATGGATCCCGTTGAGTACAACGGATGCGAGGGGGTGCTAATACCTTTCTCTCCTACAACTGACTCTTGAACACTATATTTGGTTGAGATAACCTTGTTTTTTCCCGTTCTTTAGGTTTACTTTGATTGTTTCCTTTCCCTGCTTTGGGATAAATAATGTTCGGTGGCAACTCTTTTGTTTTTCCGGCGGGTGTTTTTCACAGTTGCGACACATAGCCACCACACTACGACCTAGTTGGCTAAGATGGGTTAAAGGATTCTAAAGTACTCAGTATCATGGGCCTGAGGTCAGAAAAATTAAAGTTTTTTGCGATTACTCACTAGACATCAGTAATTCTGAGGAAGCCTCGATTAAGCGGATGGATTCTTAATTTAGCTTATTCGAGATTACTCCTTAGAAGCATCCTTGACTATACCACTCTCATATCATAAGAGCTCTCAGATCCGGGTATAAGATCTATCTCACCTCTTAAGATCACCAAAACAAAGCAACCAATAACAATCAAATCAAACATATAAAGCGTAAATAAATCAAAGTAGGCTGAACCCACTAAGAACCAGAAGTGTCCCCAGCAAAAGTCGCCACTTTTTTGTAGCGGTAAAAATTATGAGTGTAAGCTATTAACTAACTTAACTCATAAAGCAAGAGTCGCCACCGCACTTTTATTTTATCCGAAAGGAAAGGAAAAAGAGAAAAAAAACTAAACAAGTTCTAAAACAAGAACAAACAGAGAATGGGTAAGGGGGTTGGTTACGCTAAGGGTAGGTGTTAGCACCAAAAACGTCTATAGTACTCTATAGAAACCCTTTGAAATATCTACCCTATTTGGTTCTAAAAGGTTTCTTTGAAATGAGATTGGGGAGATGATAAGAAAATTATATTTTAAAAGATTTTTTGTGTTTGGAGAGACTTATCGTCTCATGCCTACGTACCTACAAAATGTAGTATAGGATCAAAACCTCGTAGTTTGCGGTACAAATAACAAAAATGGTTTGTTTTTATTGATTCTTAAATGTAAAGACAATTTGTCATTTTAAGGAGAAAACTACGACTAGTCGCCCACAAGTATAAGACAACATTTGCATCACCTAAAGATAGAGGATTTTGCTTGGATTAAAATTAACAATTCTATCACTCAACATCTAAGTGGAAAATGTCAACATTTTAAATAATATAGGGAATAGGAGAATTACATCTCAACTATGAAAGTGACTCATGTTTAAACTTTATGAAAAGTTTTAAATGAAAAGTGCACAAAGGCACAAAACGTTTGAATGAGGTGAAGTGTTTTTTATATCTTTCTGAAATTAGTCAAAGTATGATTAATATTGATTGACATTTATTAAAGAAAACAAAGATTGAAAATCACTTGACAAAAGTCAATGTTTTTCAGAAAGCGGTTTAAGTTTTGAAAACAAGAAGGTTTTGAAAAAGAGAGGAGATTTTGAAATTTTAAGAAGGGGGAAGATGAAGTGACTATCCTAAAGCATCAAGTAAAAACTTAGAGATAAGAAAGATCTAACCAAATTTTAGAACACTTCATAGCATGTGAAATAAGAATTTCATCCGTCTTTAAACATAAACAAATGACCAAGTCAAATAAAGGCAAAGATCCATAATACTCCAAGAATAGGGAAATAGTCTTAATTCTAAGTCCAAGGTCTAAGTCCATCCATCACCATAACCACAAAATTAAGAGCACCATGTTGTTTAAAGGTTTAATCCTTTATTAGTGTTTTGAACAAAATATGATCCAAGTGGACAAAGAAAAAAAAAGAGCGGAAGCACAAACAGTAATATGATATGAGATGATAATAATGGAGCATAAAAATAAAAGAGAGATAGGGAGCGAGAAGGAAACATAAACAAAATTAGTACAATAATATTGTTAGTAAGTTAGTAATTAGTTGTTAGAACAAATGATCAATGATGGTCAAATAATGAACTTAGGCCAAAGTTAATGAAGACTCATTACAGGATTGATAAAATCAAAGCCTCCTAATAACAAGTTTCATAAGTGATGGACCCAAGATAAATAATCAACCATACTTGGACTTTCAAACATGAGTTTGATGCACGAATGATAATTTTCTGATATGGGACACATGTAGCGCTGGTTTAAGCAATTGTAATCGGGTTTATGTAGAAATCGTGACTATCTGAGGCTGGTCAATAGCAATGTTAGTGCTAATGCATGCTAGAGAAGTGATATGTATATCACCCTCTGAAAGCAATACCGCACGAAAAGAAAAGTGGTAACGATATCATCTTCATCAAGAACTTAAAATAATTTCCAATGATATCGAAGATTTTCATCGATCAAAAGAAAAAGGAGAAGAGAAGAGGGAATGCCAAATTGAATTACAATTTCAAGGTCATTTCATATTTAAGTTCATCCACTCATCTTGGTGGATTAAAGCACTAAACATATTATTAACTCAAAGCACCTAAAATGAATTGAACAATTCACTTTAAAAATAGATTTAAATTAGTGAATATTTATCCAACTTCATCTACACCCTAAGTCCAATGAATTTAAAGAGGAAAAGGACCTCTAAAAGTGTAATCCAAAGCAAAAACCAAAGGGAAATGAAAAAAGAAGAGAAAAGAACAAAAAAAGTCCCAAAACAGAGCCAAAACACAATTTGGACACAGGGTAATCGATTACCCTAATGCTGTTAATCGGTTACCACTACAAAAACAACAAAAAAACAAGTTGAAAATGTGCAAAAACTTGATCAATCATTTCTTCAAACACCTCATGATCAAGGATGAGAATTAGCATGAAAATTTAAGTAAAACAACAACAAATAATACCAATGGAACACAATTTGCAAGATTCAAAGACCAAGCAACAAAAATCAACACTAAGTCACATTGTGGAAGATGGATCAAAAACAACGATGGTGGAATAAGGGTTTATAACTTCAAATCTAAAATTGTTCAAATCAACTCCAAAAGTCACACTCCAAAGCCTTGATCTACTGAAATTGATGATGATAAAGTGATTGGATGAAGTTTTTAGCTCAAAGATTAGTAGCACTGGATCTTCTTCTTGTCATACCTCTCTTTTTCCTTCTGAGCATTCTTCTGCCTATTAGAAGTCGAGGTTTCTAAATTCTAAACACCATCTGATCTTTTCTTGGCTTCTGACCAAGACTATTTCTGATGCTTCTTACCATAAACTATTTTCAGAGCCTGCTGCTCTACTTCCCTTTCAGAAATTCTCTCAGTCAGACGCAGCTCTTGTGCCTCTAGACTACTTTGCAACTTTTCAGTTCTCATGGTGCTCAGATCTTTAGAATGTTCTATTGCTACCACAATGTAATAAAACTGAGTGGTAAGGGATTTGAATACCTTCTCAATGATTACATGTTCAGAAAAGGTTTCTCCACAAGCTTTCATCTCATTAGAGATCAAAATTAAACTAGAGATGTACTAAGATACCTTCTCATTGTTCTTCATGTTGAGATTCTCATATTGCTTTCATAGGGACTGAAGCTTCACGTTCTTCACTGATGCGTCACTACCATAGCACCTGACTAGTGTATCCCACGCAGCCTTCGCCGTCGTTAAATCAACGAGTTTTTCAAACACATTTGCATCCACACACTAATGGATATAGAACAATGCTTTATGATCTTTCTTCCTCATATCTTTCTGCGCATTCTTTTGTTCCTCTGTTACATTTGCTGCTATTGGAACGTAACCTTCAGTGACAAGATCAAGCACATCTTGAGCACCGAACAGTACAAACATTTGAATCATCCAACGAGTCCAGTTTTTTTCCATCAAACACTGTAAGCTTGGTGCTTAGACCACTATTTTCGTTCATCTTCAACCTTGTGCAATCATTCAGATCTCACCAAACACAGTGCTTCCCAATCTCGCAGAATCAGAAAATGTGATTCTGTTACGATTACGTTCAAGATTCAACACGAATACAAGAAACAAAATCAACCAGACAACGCCTCACCATTTCATTCGTGTTTCCCGTGGATCCGAACCAGAGCTTTAAATATCAATTGTTGGTGCACAAGGTTAAAATAGATGATTAGAGTGAGAGAGTATATTTATACTCTGCAAAATGACGACTACAAAATTGTAAGAAAGAATTACATTAAATGACATTTACCACTAATTTATTTATGCACAGAAAAACTAGGATCGCATAGGACACATAGTAAAGTATAAAATTATTCTTCTAACAAAGCTTAGTCACTAAATTTTGTTAAATATAAATTATTTCTAAAAATCACATGTTCTTTCTTTAATTTTATCAGTTAAAATTAATAAAATAGCTTTTTTTTTAATGTTTATCATTCAAAAGTATTTAAAATGTTTAAATAGATTTGGAAACAAATGTATTATAAATAGTATAAATAGAGTGATGGTACAAATGTTAAGTGTGATTGTACAAAGTCAATATGAACAGAATATGAAGAAACCTATAATAATTTATGATAATGACTACATGTTTGCTATTTTTACACCCTTTTTTACACCTTACACCCAATTTACTATTCATAAATATATGAAAAAAAATGCTCAGAACATGGTTAATAGTATGTATTTTATTGATTAATGAATTAGTGAAAGTGGTTAATAAATTATAGATAAAATAATTGGTTAATGATGTAGATTTTTGTGGTTAATGCAACTGTGAACTTGATTAATGCGTAATCTTATATATGTGTTATAAAATAAATTTTAAAAATAAATATATTTTTTTAAAAAATTAATATGTTAAAAAAATATATTATTTTAATAAAAAAATATTGTTCACCGTATAAATACGGTGAACAGTGCATATAGTGTATGTTTGGGGTGTAGGAAAGAGTGTCAAGATAGCATTTTTCTAATGACTAAATAAAAAGTAGGAGAAATTTAAGATGGAGTAGTCACGTCTTGGCAAAAATGACTAAAGTAGCATTTTTTTTCACTCCAAATATTTTACATGGATATGAACATAAAGTTTGTATCTTGGTAGAGGTTACATATTGCTTAATCAATACAAAGGTAGAATCTGGTAGACAATTTTTTAAATATAGAAAATTAAAATGTTTTATAAGTTTGTTTACCAAAATAAAAGTTAAATTATGCAGTACTAAAGATTTACTTTTAAGTGTATCTCATTAGAGATGATAATTAGACCATCCCGTGCCGATATCTAAGGTTAAAAATTTATAATTATCTACGAAAATAAGAAAATGTAGGGACGGATATTTTAGGATCCACTTCGTTCTATGCCCCGCACAATACATATTTATATATTTTTATTTTTATTATTGAAGATACATATAAATTTATAAATTTTATTAAAGTGATTAATTAGTATACATTGTCACTGTAAAAAATTTTGCACTGTCAAACTATCACCATTATCTATTTAAATTATTTTATGAGTGGTTAAAATAAAAGTCAAATTCTTCTTAACATCCAACGTCTGTGATTAAATGTGTGTAAAATATTTTTATAGACAGTGTATTTTAATTAAATTCTTTATTAAATGCATCAGTATAAAATATATATGCATTTTAATATAAATATTTATTTATTTTTAACTCAAAAATATCATCTTCAATTTTTTTTAAATATATAAAATTTTACAATAGCATAATAAATTATAAATAATATATTATTTTTTATTAGAAATACGAATAAATGGATGTAAATATGGTTACTTAGGTATTTATAGAGTATAGGTACAACTATAAATATTAATAAAAAAAATTTAAACAGGTATGGGATTATCCTTATATATCATAATGTTGTTGGTATAAAATTTAATATTAATGAGTAATTATGATAATTAATGATAAGACAATTACTATTACATCTTGATTAAAATTTTAAATTGAAAACTAATCTCTCCCTCATTCACTAAAAATTGAAGAATTCAACCATGCCAGACTAATCCTAAAAAGCAATAAAGAATCCGAAAGCAATTAAGAGCCTAAAAATATTAGGTTAAAAACAAGGAGCTTAAGGATGTTGAAAGATTAAACTTGATTTGAGTCTAAACATATTATTTGAATTTTTTGGGCTTAGTTATTTTGGACTTAGGTAATTTTAATTGATGTTTCTAGAAAACTCTTGTAATATTTGGAGTGTCTAGATATTTCTTAGGGTTGTAATATTCTCTAGAATGTTCTTGGAATTCCTAGAGTTGAGAACTCTCTAGAATTAGTGTGTCTAGAGTTTTCCTTAGAGTATTATAAATAGAGATGTAATTTTACACTTTTGTATCAAGAAAAATACAAAGTTCTCTCTTCCATAAATAATTCTTCTACCTATTAAGTTTCTCTTTAAGCCTCTAATATTCCCACACACTTTTCCTAAACACAAAAGATCTTATTTCCAACAAAGTGGCATCAGAGCTTGAAGGTCCTCAAAAGATGGCGAATGGAGGTTTCCCTTTTTAAATGTCGATACTCACAAAGAATAACTATGACAACTGGAGTATCAAGATGAAGGCGCTACTAGGAGCTCAAGATGTGTGGGATATTGTTGAGATAGGCTTCAAGGAGCAAGATGAAGCCTCCTTAAGCCAAGGTGTAAAGGAGACATTAAAGGAGTCAAGAAAGAGAGACAAGAAAGCTCTCTTCCTTATTTATCAATCGGTGAATGAAGATACATTTGAGAAGATCTCTAATGCAACGACGGGCAAAGAAGCATGAGACAAACTTCAATCTTGCAACAAAGGAGTGGAGAAGGTGAAAAAGATTCGTCTTCAAACTCTTAGAGGTGAGTTTAAACGTTTATTTATCGAAGAGTCTGAGTCAATTTCTGATTATTTTTCTCGAGTATTATCCGTATTCAATCAACTTAAAAGAAATGGTGAAGATGTTGATGAGGTGAAAGTCATGGAGAAAATACTTCGCACTTTAAATCTAAGTTTTGACTTCATTGTTACTAACATTGAAGAAAACAAGGATTTAAACACCATGACTATTGAGCAACTTATGGGTTCCTTACAAGCATACAAAGTAAAACAAAAGAGAAAAACTAAACAAAAGGAGACTATGGAGCAACTACTACAACTCAATGCAAATGAAGCTAACTATGCAATTTACAAGAGTCAAAGAGGAAGAGGTCGTGGCCAAGACTGTGGACGTGGACGTGGACGAGGACATGAAGGAGAAAGAAGAGGCAGTTATAACAACTACTCAAATAACTTCAACAATGGAGAAAGAAGTTGGAATCCACAATCAACAAGAGGTCCTAGAAATGGAAATTCATGGTCAAGGTGCAACAAGTTACAAATCAAGTGCTTCAATTGCAACAAAATCGGTCACTATGCATCTGAGTGTAGATTATCAAAGAAGGTTGTGGAGAAAGCTAACTTTGTAGAAGAAAAAGGTAGAGAAGAAGAAACTTTGTTGCTTGCATGCCAAAACCAATTTGAAGAGAAAAGAAACAAGTGGTACCTCGACACCGGCGCAAGCAACCACATATGCAGCGATCGAAGCATGTTCATAGAGATCAATGAAGCGACAATTGGAAATGTCTCATTTGGAGATGACTCAAAGATATCGGTCAAAGGAAAAGGTAAAATTCTCATACACTTAAAGAATGGGAGTCATCAATTCATATCCAATGTCTACTATGTTCCTAACATGAAAAATAATATTTTGAGCTTGGGACAATTATTGGAGAAAGGATATGACATCCACTTGAAAGAAAATAGTCTTTTCTTAAGAGATTGTGGGCATAACTTGATCGCTAGGGTGCCTATGTCAAAGAATAGAATGTTCCTCTTGAACATTCAAAATGATGTGGCAAAGTGTCTCAAGGCTTGCTATACCGACTCTTCGTGGCTATGGCAACTATGATTTGGATACTTCAACTTCGGTAGTCTAGAATGTTTGTCAAAGAAGGAGATGGTGAGAGGCTTGCCTAGTATAAACCACCCAGACCAACTATGTGAAGGATGTCTAATTGGAAAGCAATTCCAAAAAAGCTTTCTAAAGGAATCAACATCAAGAGCGACAAAACCACTAGAGTTCATACACACTGATGTCTGTGGACCAATCAATCCAAACTCTTTTGGTAAGAATAAATACTTTCTCCTATTTATTGATGATTATTCTAGAAAAACGTTGGTTTATTTCTTGAAGGAGAAGTCAGAAGTGTTTGAAAATTTTAAGAAATTCAAAGCTCTTGTGGAGAAAGAAAGTGGTCTTTCTATTAAGGCCATGAGATCTGACCGAGGAGGAGATTTTACTTCAAATGAGTTCAACAAATATTGTGAAGACCATGTAATCCGCCGCTCACTAACAGTGCCAAGATCGCCACAACAAAATGGAGTAGTGGAGAGAAAGAATCGGACCATACTTAATATGGTGCGAAGCATGCTTAAGAGTAAGAAGATGCCGAAAGAGTTTTGGGCTGAAGCAGTGGCATGTGCGGTTTACTTGAAAAATCATTCCCCAACAAAACGTGTGCATGAGAAGACACCACAAGAAGCATGAAGTGGAAGGAAGCCAGGGATCTCCCACCTCAAGGTGTTTGGAAGCATTGCATATACCTACTTTCCAGATGAAAGTAGAATAAAGCTCGATGATAAAAGTGAGAAGTATGTATTCGTGGGTTACGACTCAAGCTCCAAAGGGTACAAGCTCTATAATCCAAATAGTGAAAATATTATCATAAGTCGTGACGTGGAGTTCGAAGAAGAAGATTGTTGGGGTTGGAGTGTTCAAGAAAACAGGTATGATTTTCATCCTTATTTTGAAGAAGAAGAAGATGAAATGGAACAACCAATGATAGATGAACATATTACACCACCTGCCTCACCGACACCAAGGTTGGATGTAACAAGCTCAAGTGAGAGGACACCACGATTAGGGAGCATTGAAGAGCTTTATGAGGTTACCGAAAATCAAAATGACATTAATCTCTTTTGTCTTTTTGGTGATTGCGAGCCTCTAAGCTATCAAGAATCTGTTGAAAAAGTAAAGTGGAGAGACGCCATGGATGAAGAAATAAAGTCAATCACGAAGAATGATACGTGGGAACTTACTACACTTCTACGAGGACACAAAGCAATCGGAGTAAGATGGGTGTACAAGGCGAAGAAGAATGCAAAAGGAGATGTGGCGAGATACAAAGCAAGACTGGTGGCAAAAGGGTATAGTCAAAGACAAGGAATTGACTATGATGAGGTATTTTCTCCCGTTGCTCGTCTTGAAACTATTAGACTGATCATTTCTTTGGCAGCCCAGAATGAATGGAAGATCTATCAAATGGATGTGAAGTCGGCCTTATTGAATGATTTTCTCGAAGAAGAAATTTATATCGAGCAACCACAGGGATATGAAGTAAAAGGGCAAGAAGAAAAAGTCCTCAAGTTGAAAAAGGCGTTGTACGGACTCAGGCAAGCTCCAAGAGCTTGGAATGTTCGAATCGACAAGTACTTTCGAGACAAGAATTTCATCAAGTGTCCATATGAGCATGCACTCTATATTAAAGCGCAAAGTGGATATATTTTGATAATGTGCTTATATGTTAATGACTTGATCTTCACTGGGAACAATATAAGCATATTCGAAGAGTTAAAAAAAGACATGTCAAATGAATTTGAGATGACAGATATGAGGCTCATGGCATATTATCTTGGCATTGAAGTAAAGTAAGAAGACAAAGGAATTTTTATCACCCAAGAAGGCTATGCAAAAGAAGTCCTTAAGAAGTTCAAGATGGATGATGCCAATCCGGTTGGCACCCCGATGGAATGTGGCAGCAAGTTGAGTAAGCATGAAAATGGAGAGATTGTGGATCCAACTCTTTACAAAAGCTTGGTTGAAAGTCTACGTTACTTGACAAGTACAAGGCCGAATATTCTCTATGTTGTAGGAGTCGTAAGTCGTTACATGGAAGCTCCAACAACAACTCACTTCAAGGCGGCAAAGAGAATCCTATGATATATCAAAGGTACAATAAACTTTGGCTTACACTATTACTCTTCTAACAATTATGAAATTGTTGGCTATATTGATAGCGATTGGAGTGGAGACTTGGAAGATAGAAAGAGCACTACTGGTTTTGTGTTTTTTATGGGAGATACTGCAACCTATCGTCACACTGTCAACTTGTGAAGCCGAATATGTTGCCGCTACATCATGCGTTTTTCATGCAATTTGGTTAAGGAACTTATTGAAAGAATTAAAAATGACACAAGAAGATCCTATGGATATATGTGTTGACAATAAATCAGCACTTGCTTTGGCAAAGAATCCTGTATTTCATAAAAGAAGTAAACACATCGACACCTGTTACCACTTTATAAGAGAATGCATCGAGAAGAATGATGTGAAGTTGAAGTATGTGATGTCTCGAGATTAAGCTGCCGACATTTTCACCAAGTCACTTAAGTTGGAAACTTTTGTAAAACTAAGGAGCATGCTTGGAGTCACAAATCAAGTTTAAGGGGGGATGTTGAAAGATTAAACTTGATTTGGGCATAAACATATTATTTGGATTTTTTGGGCTTAGTTATTTTGGACTTAGGTAATTTTAATTAATGTTTCTAGAAAACTCTTGTAATGTTTGGAGTGTCTAGATATTTCTTAGGGTTGTAATATTCTCTAGAATGTTCTTGGAATTCCTAGAGTTGAGAACTCTCTAGAATTAGTGTGTCTAGAGTTTTCCTTAGAGTATTATAAATAGAGATGTAGTTCTATACTTTTGTATCAAGAAAAATACAAAGTTCTCTCTTCCATAAATAACTTTTCTACCTATCAAGTTTCTCTTTAACCCTCTAATATTCCCACACACTTTTCCTAAACACAAAAAGTCTTATTTCCAACAAAGGATATTAGGTCAAAAACAATTAAATTTAATTTAATATCCTAATAGTTTGTACTTTCAAAGAATTATAAAATAGATGTCTGCACACATAGATTAGATACTTAAAATTAGAGGAAAAATAAAATAATTGTTATGAAATAATAAGAAAGAAGAAAATATTAGAGAGTAAATAATAAAGATTTGTATCATATTTTTCCCAAAGCGCTTTCCTCTTGTACAGATTGTTAGAAGCGTAAACAGCAGCAGTGACCAAGGTCTTATGGTTTAGAAGAAACGAAAATAGAAAGAATTGGTCAAAAGAACCAATAATAGTCGGATCAATATCAATCTTGCAAAAACACCAAAGAAAGGGAAGAGGGGTATTATTGAAAGCAAAATACTTGTAATGAAGATTAAGAAACTAGTTGCACGGAAGCTTGTCTAAACTAATTTTTGGCTCAGCAATGAAAATAATGTTAGGTTTGTGAAGACTTATCAATTTCTTAACGGCTAATCTTGAGGGGGGATTAGCGATCCCCTTATATTCTAATATAGAGTACTCATAAGGTAAGGTTCTTGAGTCCTACTTGGGACCTTGTACCATATTTCTGGTTTGAGTTCGGATAGTTTTGCTTCTTCTTCGAATTGGAAGTGGCAGTGGATAAATCACCTTTGTCATTTTTTTGAATTACATCCTGAGGTTCATCATCACTTGCATCATCCGTTAAGGCAGCCAAAGAGTTCCTGAGGAAGTTCCTATCAGTCATCGCTTCAACATCATCTACATCAATAATTTGAACAATCTAATGATCATCAACAATCGCTGCCACACAATCTGAGGATAGAGAGTCAGAGTCCATAAAAGGTTGGAAAACAAAATTAGGAGGAGCATGAGGTGCCAAGGGAGACTCTTTTTTCCTTGCCTACAACCATGTTAGCAACCTTATCAGAAACAGTAATTTCATTGGCCACATCAACTTTTCTCGAATCAGTATTATTTTTTCGAACAAAAGCTGGTTTAGACTGAGATTTATTCAATCATTTGCAATTCTTCACACTGTGACCCATTTCCTGCAATATCTCCAAACAAAAAAAAAACGCAAATCCCTCTCTCAACAAGAACATTGAAATTAAGAGGTTGCGCTAAGTCCATATCAACTAACACTCGAACGAATTGACCAAAAGCGCGATCAACCCTAGTCTTAAAAGCAGAAACATCTATAAAAATGGGAATTCCAACACTGCTAGCAATAGCAAATAGAATCCTTGGTCTCTAATATTTCTGCGAAAGACCAAAAAAATCTGACTCATACCTTAGCAGAAGAAGGATCCATGAAGGATTAAAGGAACATGGCTGGGAAATTAGAAAGGGGTTAGGTAGGGTTGGTCCAGCTGTATATAAAATATTTTCAATACTTAGAAATTCATTAATTTGGACAATTGAACAACCACTACCATTGTAAATTCAATTACGCTTACAAAAGTGGCTGCTAACACATTACTTAATTAGTTTAAAAGTACTACTACATGGTTTGGTTTGTCATATTTACTATTTAATATTTGAAACGTAGATATGATGACGATTTTATATGGTTTTTAGATCCTCTTGTTTTTTTAATCCTATTCTTTTCTTTCCTTGTAGCACCATATTACTCTCAACAATGTAATAAGAATCATTGTTTTATTTAGTTTATACTTCATTTCTCCATCCTTGGAATCTTACTATGATTTTAAGTGGACTCTCACAACTCACGCTATACTTTGTTTTTGTTCTTTTGAAAAGATTAGAATACTTGTGACTTAAATATTCTTCTTGAATCTATATAAAATTCACATTCAATGAAAGTTTTCAATTACGCTGAGAGCATTTATATTGCATAGCACAATTTAATACTATGATTAACACATTAGTTTCCAAAGTCAAGAGAGTGCTTCAAGGATGTAGTGTAATAGCTGCATCTGAAGAAGATGTGAAGCTTTTGGGTTCTGTGGGAAGTCCATTTGTGATCAGAGTTCAAATTGCTTTGGCATTGAAGGGAACTGATTTCAAATTTATTCCAGAAAACTTGGCCAACAAAAGTGAACTTCTCCTCAAATACAATCCAGTTTATAAAAAGATTCCTGTTCTTGTTCACAACGAGAAACCCGTCTCAGAATCCCTTGTGATTCTTGAGTACATTGATGAAACATGGAAAGAAAATTCAATCTTTCCTTCCGATCCTTACCAAAGAGCCACTGCTCGTTTTTGGTCCAAGTTCATAGATGATAAGGTAAGTAACTCTAGTTCATACATCAATACTCTTCATGATATTACCTTTTAAAATATGTAACTTTGATTTTTTGAAATCAGTGTGTGGCAGCTGCATTGAAATCTGTTTTTATGGTTGATGAGAAAGAACGCAAGAAGGCTAGTGAAGAATTGTCGAATGGTTTACAGTTTCTTGAGGATGAGTTGAAGGACAAGTTCTTTGGAGGAGAAGAGATTGGCATTGTGGATATTGCTGCTCTTTTCATCCCTTTACTGCAAGAAGTGGCAGAGTTTCAGTTATTTACCAAGGGGAAATTTCCAAAGCTACACAAGTGGAGTAGAGAATTTTACAACCATCCAATAGTTAGAGAAACTATGCCTTCAAAAGAACAACAATTCGCGTATTTTAAAGTTGTCACTGAAAGACTTGCTGCTCTATCAAAATAGATTGATAACTTGCGAGGCAAGGAAATATGTATAAGTGTTGTAAGTTGTTGTTGTTTGAGATATGCGCTGTCTTGTTAAAGTTAAGATTTCAAATAAAATATCTATAATTCCTCATGTATCATAATTCATAAATAATGATTCTGTAATATTGTTGACAAGTTATTTCAATTACTGAAATCATAGTTACATGTTCAATTCAAAAACTTAAACAGAAAAAATTGGTTTTAAGCTGAGTTCCAATTTTATCTTAGTTTTCCTCAACCTTGCTTTAACTCATTTAGAAAATATTGCTTTAGAAAACTCAAAGTGTAAGATGAAGTTCATTCAAACTTAAGTTTGCAAAATTCAATCCAAATATAAACTAAAGTATCCATACAGTTAGTAACCACAGACACACCTTTCCTCTGCCTCTCTTGATCACCATCGATAATACGGTCACCTACTCCTCCTAACGACGACTATCTCGAAATCAATTTTATAGTTTGGATCATGAGAGGGTTCATATTAAGGAGAAAGATAAAAAGATAGTTTTAATGTCAAGCAATGTCTCCGCAAAATTGCAGATGACCATTTTAGTGATTGTGATATTGTTGGATTCATCTGGAGTGACCCCTTATAATGGACATGTAAAAAAGGTTTTTTTAGGCTAAGCACCCATACCAACCACATCCTTCCATGATGACCATCTTATTCTCTGAAACTCCTCTAATAGCGGAAGTTAATATCATCGTCAAGTACATTAAATCATTTCTCAAAGGGACGTCCTATGGTAAAGATTGATTGCAACCCAACATATGTTAGACACAATGGGTGGAGAAGGATCTTATTCTCCGAAACTCCTCTAGTAGCGGAAGTTAATATCATCGCCAAGTACATTAAAGCATTTCTCAAAGGGACGTCCTATGGTAAAGATGGATTGCAACCCAACATATGTTAGACGCAATGTGTGGAGAAGGATCTGCTACGCCAATAGATCTTTTATGTGCAATCACTCCAATTATTAAATTATGGTGGGGGGAGATTCTTGATGAGGTTGGGAGACTTTGTTTTTTATTCACCCTTGATGATGTTAATAAACACTACTACAAAAGACAAATACAATCACGACTGTCAAAGATATATAATTATGGAAGACCGCTCATTGTTAAGTAGTGTATGGTTATAGATGCATTACTTACAATAATGGTCTAGTGTGTGTTGTAGACAACTGTAATGCGTGCTACCTATCACCACGGTTGTGTTACATTACCATTGTGAAAAGTTTAAAGGTCCTTGGTTCGATTCCCACCAAGGACCTGCTTTTATACATTTTCCCATTTGCTTACCTGTATTCTTGTGAATCGTATAAGACCATAAACAACAACATGCATGTGTGAATCGTGTGATACCAAAAATTGTATTACATCAAATCCAAAAATTTTATATCACATTAAAATCAAAATGACACAAAACAACTGATAATTTACACATTGTTTAATGATCTTATCTCTTGTCTCTTTGTGTTCTTGACGAACTAAATTGTTTAATGGTCTTCATGTATCTCTCTATTGGATACATGGGCAGTCTTGAATCTTCATGTGTAGTTGAATTCGCGCAGTTCTCAAGGTCTTCATCTGATTCAGGAATCATTTGCATCAAGATTCATTAGGTATTTCACAATAGCCTTTAACTTCCTTGTCTTTTCAGGATTAAGATTCTTGATAAGAATCTTCTTATAGACTGTTCCACCAGACGGTTCAACAACAGTAATGTGATCCCTAACAGCTTCAACTTTCTTGGCTTTGTTCAACCATAACTCCAGCATATCAATAACCTCATTTGAAACATCAATATCTTGGACAAATTTTCTCCCAGTAGCTTTATCTTAATTCATGTAGAGAGAAGAATTTGAAATCTTAGAGTAAGATAGTTCTAGATGACTATTTGTCTTGTTTGTAATGACAAATGGTGTCAAAGTTATCGTAGGAAGAGAAATTATTTTTCTCTTTTGACACAACCCTCCAACATTAATTACTATTGAATCACACAAATGCATACCCCTTTTTCAAAATCTAAACCTAAAGCATATCCAAACCCAAAGCATATTCATAATATTAATATAATATTAAACCTAAAGCATATGAATATTCATCACAACAATATAATATTTAACAACAAAAATGCAATGAACTATGAATTTTGAACAATATAAACACAAGTTTTCAAAAACACAACGAACTATGAATCAGGAACAATATGAACACAAGGTTTCAAAAACACAATGAAAGCAATGAAAATCATCCATGAAAAGTAATGATAAAATCACCAAAAAAAAAGAAATAAAAGCAATTAACATCAGCCATGAAAAGTAACGTATCGTGCTTCGAAGAGAAGGAAGATACCAAATGAATGAAGATAGTGAACATAAAATGAAGATGGTGAAGATTTTCGTTCCAAACTAATGAAGATGGTGAACATAAAATGAAGATGGTGAGGATCTTCATGTGTAGTTGAATTCGCGCAGTTCTCAAGGTCTTCATCTGATTCAGGAATCATTTGCATCAAGATTCATTAGGTATTTCACAATAGCCTTTAACTTCCTTGTCTTTTCAGGATTAAGATTCTTGATAAGAATCTTCTTATAGACTGTTCCACCAGACGGTTCAACAACAGTAATGTGATCCCTAACAGCTTCAACTTTCTTGGCTTTGTTCAACCATAACTCCAGCATATCAATAACCTCATTTGAAACATCAATATCTTGGACAAATTTTCTCCCAGTAGCTTTATCTTAATTCATGTAGAGAGAAGAATTTGAAATCTTAGAGTAAGATAGTTCTAGATGACTATTTGTCTTGTTTGTAATGACAAATGGTGTCAAAGTTATCGTAGGAAGAGAAATTATTTTTCTCTTTTGACACAACCCTCCAACATTAATTACTATTGAATCACACAAATGCATACCCCTTTTTCAAAATCTAAACCTAAAGCATATCCAAACCCAAAGCATATTCATAATATTAATATAATATTAAACCTAAAGCATATGAATATTCATCACAACAATATAATATTTAACAACAAAAATGCAATGAACTATGAATTTTGAACAATATAAACACAAGTTTTCAAAAACACAACGAACTATGAATCAGGAACAATATGAACACAAGGTTTCAAAAACACAATGAAAGCAATGAAAATCATCCATGAAAAGTAATGATAAAATCACCAAAAAAAAAGAAATAAAAGCAATTAACATCAGCCATGAAAAGTAACGTATCGTGCTTCGAAGAGAAGGAAGATACCAAATGAATGAAGATAGTGAACATAAAATGAAGATGGTGAAGATTTTCGTTCCAAACTAATGAAGATGGTGAACATAAAATGAAGATGGTGAGGATTTTCGTTCCAAATGAATGAAGATGGTGAAGATGAAGAGTTTGATATCATCATCGTCTAGTTTGATTAGGGCATGTAATGAAGGAAATAAAGAATTTGTTTTGTTTTAATTGATTGGAAAGTCTTTCACCACAAATGTTAATAACAACCGTAGTGAAATAAAAAATATGTTACCATGGTGGATAAATAGAAGCGTAGTTAAATGTTTTTCAATTTTTGTTTAATTTATGGAAAAATGTTGTTGCTTGGATTTAAAGCTTGTAACACTTCATTTATCACCACAGTTGTTCCATACAATCGTAATGAAATGTATTCTAACAAAATAAAATAAAATTCTGGAACTTCAAATTTGAGATATTACATTGGTGGACTGAATGGATGTAGTAAAATAATGTTACTAAAAGTATATTTTGTAGTAGTGAAACTCTGGGATTGGGATACGACCAATTGTTGTGAATTATATTTGGATGTAATTGGTATCCAAAGTTGGTATGAAATGAGTCAGTGAAGATGGAGCACAGTATCTCAATGGCTTTGAATTTTGGATCGAGCTACTGGGTCGTGCTGAGGGCATTTTGCACAGTTCTAACATGTTGTTAAAAAAGCAATATGGAGATGGTTCTTTGGCTATGATCATAGTAGATTTCTCAAATGCTTTAAACATGGTATATCGAATAACCCTTTTGTGTGAGACAAAGGTGAGATATTCTTCTATTTATTTGTGGGTTGAGTTTATTGATGGTCAAAGGTTATACCTTGGAATGGACATATTATGTCAGCCATTGGAAAGCAATAAGGAGGACTGTTAAGGCCACTCCTTTTTTCTCTTGTGTTACACCTACTCATTCGTCTAATTTGAGAAAATTTTAAGCTTACTCTCAATGCTTGGTATCTTGATGACAAGTTGTCATATTATAGTTTTGTTAGCATATTTAGAATCGTTTTAGTAGTATTTTATGTGTAATTGAATGGTTTGAAAATGAATTTTAGAAATAGCTAATGAAATTATGGTCTTCAAATTACAAGATGTTAGTGTTTACCGTCGAAATTGGAAAACAAGCGCTAGTCTTCCAAATTCTATGTTTTTGGTTACTCGCAAGATCGACTAGATTGATCCTAGGACATGTGCTTTTACTTTATTTAAATTTTATTACTTATGAACTTTTCGAAAATGTTCCTTTAGTTGAAAATAATGTTAATGTTCATAAAGAAATACATAAATGTAAATTGCAGTGTAAATGACTTCAAAGTAAATTTACAGTAAATATAAATGCTAAAATCTTAAATGATTTGATAAAAAGGGAAAAAATGGTGATCACACGTAGATTGCATTCAAGAACTCGTTTTTCAACAACACAAATACTTTGAGTAATTTTTGAGTTTTTGTACAAGATTGAACACCTGAATCCTAATTACTAAGATTCGTATTTATAGTAAATCAAAAATAATGGTAACAAACGATCTCTTCTCTAGAAGATGTCGCATTCTCGATTGCATGCACTTTAATGCTTACACCTTTCCACGCGTCTTCTCAAGAAACGAATAAGGCCAAAAACGGTTATTAGCCTTATTTTGAATTACGCTCGTCGAACACAACTTCAAACAAACATATTCGTTGAACTACAGTTTGAACCCAAAAATATTTCTAACTCCCAGACCAAAATCTCTCTCTATGCAAAGGATCGTCTTCGACTATGCCTTCACAAGCTTTTCATCAAAATCAACACATTCTTTTACAGAATATCTCTTTTAGCTCTACTGGTTTATTTCAAATACTCATGAGCGTCAAAATTCTAGACAACAAATTGCCCCCTAAAAATTTCATTTTTGACTATATGGAGAAAAAGACATTTTTTGAAACGTGTCGACGCTACAACATCTTTACTGCTATGACGTCATGGTCATCATGACCATGTTTCTTCAGACGTCTCATCGAGACGTGCGAAAGTATCAATTTAATCATCACACTTCTATTTCCTAGGAGATTGTGGGTCACGCTAACTGCCACCGTCTAATCATTCTTTCTTCGATCAACACGCGTCCCACAATCTTCAACAACTGTCAGCGTTTTGAAATGAAGCATTTTTTCATCCCACTATAAGTACCTAACTTCACATTCTTTCTCACTCTTTACTCTTCTGAACTTTATCCATTCTGAAGCATAAGAAGAACTCTTAATTTTCTCTTAACAAATCTCCAAACAAACTAGATTTCCTTCATATTTTCCATCATCAATGGCGTAAAAAACCAAGAACTCCAAATATTCCAAGAATCAAACATCTATTCCTCATGTTCACAAGATCTTAGGCCCCAAAGTTATGGGAAATCAACAATACATTTCAGAGCCACCTCTTAAAGAAGTGAAAAAACGTATTTACCTGTCACATGTATTAATCCTTATCTCAATCTCTGGAAAATGCATGCCATTGCAGGTCCTTTACCAGATATTAATGTTATTTATGAAAGAATTAAAGAGTACTTTCCAACTTATCACTGAACTAAAACAATAGCTAGTAGGAAGAAACCTAAGACTAGTACTGAGATTGTAAATGCTGAACCAAATGTTTTAACTGATATTCAGGCAAAGTCTTCTACTTAACCAATAAAAAACACATTAACTTATATTATATGAGCAATGCTCTTAGAGTGTTTCACTCTTGCCCTTTGTCTAAAGATCTTGCAAACTATTTGTGTTGGCTTGCAAAAATAGAAAAATAGAAAGCCCAAACTTGGAAAAACATGGAGATTTTTGACATGATTCAATTGTCGAAAGTTGGACCAGGCTACTGCCAAACCATGCTTATAATTTCCTTATACTTTTGGGATAGTACTCATAATAACTTTCACTTCCCTTGTGAGACGTTGACTCCAACCCTTTTCGATATTGCTCCAATCATTAGTCTTCGATCAACTGAAGACGCTTTCGATCCTAACTACGTGACTGAGGACACCATAGGCTTTGATGACAATCAAGCTACTTTTACCCAATATATCTCAGATTATCACAATAAAAATATCGAAGAGGTTTCTGACGAAGAGCACATCGCCTTCCTTGCACTCTAGCTATCTCGATGTGTATTCTGCTCGAAATCTCTGAAAGTGGCAAAGAAATTTTTGCCATGGCAAACTAATTACATGCTGGACACAAACCCTATATCATCCAGAGGGTTTTAGGTTGTCTCTATGAGTCCTTATGAGAAAGTGTAGAAATCCTCAAGAAAATTCAACTAGGTTGAATCTACTACTACCTGGCTCATTTTAGTTGCTTCAACTATGGCTCAATGCTACCTTCAAATCACCGTTGCCAACCCATAACACAATCAATAAAAAGGCTAACAAAATCAAAAATAGAAGGGTCGAAGGAACACTCCTTATCCAACTGACTCCTAATGATGAAGGGTTGAACCTGCATAAAACTTTTACTAGGTATGTGATGATGTACGCCAAGCGCTTCAACTTCACTCCCTATATGGCTCCCTTCGCCAAAAGGACTTATGGCTCAAAGTGGTTCACTAGAGAATTTCCCGCTCCTCCGAAAGATCAAGAGGCAGAATCGTTGGCCATGTGGGAAGCGTTTCTCACACCAAAGCTCATTGCGACAAGGCTCATACCTTCAAAAAACCAAATAATTCTTCTCAGCTACCAACCCAATCTTGTCTCTCGCTAGTTTAAACTCAAACAAGTCATGCCCAAGCCAATCTTCCCAAAGAAAATTTTTGTTGTTCTCTATAACATGTACCATACTGAAGCAGAATGTAATAAACAGATTTTTCATTATGTTGGAACTACACTGTAGCACCCCAAAATTTGCCCTTTCACTTTAACCGTAACTAGCTTATGTTTCGTTCATCTGCATCATTATGCATATAATGGCATTGGCTCTTGAGACATGAAGGTGTTTTTATGACTCAAGGTTTTCTTTTATTTCAAGTTTACAAGTGGCACGTATCAGAGGCTTCAACAATTATTTTGTTCAAGAATCAGATACTAGATTATAATTTTTAGAAGGGTATTTTGAGCGCACGAGACAATTCACATGTGTATTTCAGCCATTTTATAGGGACAATATCAAAATACAAGTTTCAGAGGCCAAACTATGCTCAGAACTGGTTGGAACGAACGATTCCCCGGATTTCCCTCCTTATGGCGCCAAGAAATTCAAAATTTCTTTGTGTTAGTCGATTAACACTTTTTTCCTAGCAAAGTATTAATTGATTAACCAGTGTAAAATTTGCCCAGAATGTTCAATTTTCAGCACTGTAGAATTTGATCCCAATTTCAATTATCACACCAGTAGAAGGATCTAGAAGTGGTTCCAAATTTGGTTTATTTTCCAATTAATTCAAATTCCCTCCAAATTTCAAATGTTCCATTCCTAATTCCACCCCTAATTCTCATTCCTCACACTAACCCACACTCTAAGAAACATTTCATTCCTAACCTAGGGATTATTTAAACAAGTTCGCTCCAAACCTCTGATAACTCTCACTCATTTTCTGATTTTTCTACACATCTCTCTTCAATTCTCTCAACTTTTTTCTCATTCTAAAACCATAAAAAAAGCTCCATAGTGAAAAGCTTCCCAAATTGTTCATTTCAATTTGTGAATTCTTGAGCTTAACCTTCATTGTATCTTCATCCTTGATTCAATTCTGGTGTGGAAGTTCATTTGGATCTTGAATTAAGTTATTGGAATCACTTTTGAAGGAACTTTTTCTTATTTGTAAGTTATTGCTTGGATCTTCAACTTTTCTTGCTAGAGCTTCATAAATCCTTGGATTTCTTGCTTGGATATGTTAATTCCAGCTTAACAACACTCACCAAAGCAAATCTCAGCTTTGTAGGTTGGTAAATTCTAGATCTAGCTTTGATTTTGCTTAATCTTGCATTCCACAATATAGATCCTTGATGTGTTGGTGATATTTGATCCATTGTTTGTTTTTATCAATAATTTTGGTGTATGTTGGATCCAATCGATGTTTGGTTGTTGTGTTTGGACATACTTTATGTGCATATTTGATTGCTTAAGCTTGTGGACGGATACATAAGTGATTAAATGCTAAAAAGTTCTTTTAAATTGGTGATTTTATGCTACAACGTCAGGGTTAATTGGTTAACCAGTTGCAGTGCAAATCTGGTTAATCGATTAACCAATGTTATTTTCAATATTTTTGGCTTTTCAAAGATGGTTAATCGATTAACACTGATGCATAATGTGATTTTTGTGCATTTTCAAGCTTGTTTTGATTCCTTTCCACTTCTAATCTTCATGGATTGATATGATGCATATATGTGGATTGCTTTTGATCTATTTCATCATACTTGATTGCATGCTTGATTTCTTTGATGCGCGACTTTTAGTTTTCGTTGTAGAATGTCTTTAATTATTGTGTTGCATTCTTGAAGTGATGATTATGTTGTATAATTACTTGTACCATGTTAATTGTTGATCATTAATGTTCATCTTGCTTGATATATCTCACATGATTATGTTCGTTTCCGATTCCGCAAGCGCATGTTTGTTTGATTGATTAATTGGTGTTGGATATGCATGATATTCTTGATGAATGATTTATTGTGCATTGAACTTGCTTGAGCTTGATTGTTAATACGTGTTCATCACTTGACTTTGCCTGATGCACATTCACGATTGATCCTCATGATGTCATATGCCTTTGTTGAGTTGCAGATACATAATCATGTGTTACTTGGATAACTTGATCATATGATGATTGTTGCTCGATCTTGTTGGTTTGCAACCTTTGCTGATTGGTTTAGCATGTTATGCATGCTCGTTTATCATCATTGGTTGCTTGACGTGTTGCTCCATAGTTGATGTATGCAAGCTGCTTGGCTTTTTACACATGTTGTTTTGATTTTGGCATGCTGTTAAATGTGCACCTATTCTGCCTATTGCCTTTTACACCTGTTATAGCTGAAACATGAGCTGTTAAATGATGTTATGCTTACTTGTTAGATTTTTATAACTGTTCTGAAGCTGGAGCGTTGTTGTAGCTGCCATTTTTGTTTTATTTTCCTTATTTTGGCTTGTTCTTGTATGCTCCCTTAGGGCCTCCTAGTCCAACTTAATTTTTATCAAGCTTGGAGTAGGATAGACATTAAGAGTTTAATACATGCATGATAACAATATGTATGTCCCTTTTAACCTCAACCTTAGGTTGTCATGCCGTGTATAGACTTTTTCTTATTTGGTATGTGTTTGCAGTATGGCGTGATTACTCTTCCCCAGTAGAGGTGCCCTCCCTAGTATAGACTATTGAAGTGTTGTCATCCTCAGTTGAGATTATGATTAGTCTCTCCAACAAAAGTTCAAGAGTTGCTCTTCCCGCCAGATGCTACGGAAGTGTTTCCTTCCTTAATAAGGCATTGTGATTTTGTCTGTTGACTTTCCCAGTTATGTTCCCAACAAGAGTTCCAAAGTTTAGTCTCCCCCCATCTAACATCGTGGGTGGTTTATTGCTCCCTAGAGAATGTCCGAAGTTGTCTCCCTGGACAGGATAGTAGTCATTTTCTTGTGCTTCTCGAGTATGTTCACATCTTTGGTTGTTGTTCCCTTATCCCTGATAGAGTAAGGATAGAAGGCGGATCCCCAACACAGGAGTGAGTTGAGCATGATCCCCTAGCAGGGTTGGCATCAGTACTCATTTTCCCCAAGCATAATTTTTTTCTGATTTCCTCGGAAGATAAATCGGCAGTGGTTGGCGTGTTCCCCACAAAGTCAAAGTCCAATTGTCTTTGGCACTTTTCTTCATCCGGTTCTTGGGTCGTTTCCCTATAAGGTGTTTGTTGTTTTTTTCTTCCCAGCGTGATGGAAGTTCACTTTAAAGTTTCTCCAACAGAGGTTGTGTTTTGAAGGCAATTTTGTTTGTCTTCCCCAACGGAGTTTGGTTTCCGGTTGTTCAGCACTCTTTCTGGTGGAGTGTCTTTTGCATAAGCATTTTTGCATTTCATCCTCTGAATGCGTATCATTTCCATTTCGTATGGAGAATTACGCCATATTCAAACATATGCATTCAAAGCATAAGTTAGGATTGATCTCCTCTTGCCAAGCCTTTCCCTAGCAGAAGTTTCATATATTAGAAGGTATCGTTTCATGTTATTCCCCAAGCCACAGATTTTTTCATCTTATTGGTTATTTCCTTCTGGAGGAGTTATCTTGTATCCCCCTGCAGAGTTGTCTGTCTAGACTTCTTTTTCCTTAGCAGAGTCATCTTCTCTTCAGTTTGTAAGTTCGTTGATTCTACTTCCTGTATATCCTTGTTTTATCCTAACTTTTGGTTTGTAACCTTTGTTATTCCAACTCTTGATTGGTATCTTTTTATGTGAGTTCACCTTCAGTTAGTGTTATTCCCTAGGTTGTATCCTAACTTTTGTTTGGTATCCTCGGTTGTTTCCTAACTTTTGGTTGGTATTCTTAGTTTTATCCCAACTTTTGGTTGGTAGCCTTTGTTATCCTAACTTTTGGTTAGCATCATGGTTATTTTTCTAAATTTTGGTCGGTATCCCGTGGTTGTATCCCAACTTTTGGTTGGTACCCCTATTCGAATTCCAACTCTTGGTTGGTATCTTTTGATGCGACTTCGCCTTCGGTCGGCGTTCTTCCTTTGGGTTGTATCCTAACTTTTGGTTGGTATGCTTTGTTTTATCCCAAATTTTGGTTGAAATTCTTGGATTGGTTTTCCAACTTTTGGTTAGTACCCTTTGTTGTATCCCAACTTTTAGTTGGTATCTTCCGGTTTATTCTAACTTTTGGTTAGTACCTTGTTTGTATCCTAACTTTTGGTTAGTATCATGTTGTATCTCAACTTTTGATTGGTATCCTTTGTTGTTTCCCAACTTTTGGTTTGTATCTTCCGTTGAATCCTAACACTTGGTTAGTATCTTGCTATCCTAACTCCTGGTTGGTATCCTTTGTTGCGAGTCCGACTTTGGTCAGTGCTCTGTTTATCCTAATTCTTGGTTAGTATCCCGTTGTCCCAACTCTTGGTTGGTATCCTTGATGTGATTTTTCTTCCAGTCGGCGTTCTTACCTTGTTGCATCCCAACTTTCGGTTGGTGTCCTCTATTTTATCCTAACTTTTGGTTAGTTCCCTTGGTTGTTTCCCAACTTTTGGTCGGTATCTTTTATTGTTTCCGAACTCTTGGTTGGTACCTTGTGTTCATCCTAACTCTTGGTTAGTATCTGGTTATCCCGACTTTTGGTTGGTACCCTCTATTTCATCCCAACGTTTGGTTGGTATCCTTGTTGCGTTCCAACTTTTGGTTGGTATCCTCTTTTTTATCCTAACTTTTGGTTAGTATCCCTTGTTTTATCCCAACTCTTGGTTGGTATGCTCTGCTCGAATCTAAACTCTTGGTTGGTATCCTTTTGTTTCCCAACTTTTGGTTGGTATATTCTGTTTATCCTAACTTTTGGTTAGTACCTTGTTGCATCCCAACTTTTGGCTGGTCTCCTCTGTTTATCCTAACCTTTGGTTAGTATCTTATTATCCTAACTCTTGGTTGATATCTTTTGATGTGATTTCGCCTTCGGTCGGCATTCTTCCTTTGTTGAATCCTAGCTTTTTGTTAGCATCCTTCATTCCAACTTTTGGTTGGCATCTTACCTTTGTTACTCCCTATAATGTGCAACTTTCTGGGTTTTTTTTGTATTTAATCATACACCTTGAATGTCTGGTAGCAACAACATCTGCAGTAGGCTTGCCCGCAATACAATAACAACAATTGTTTTCCATGATCACCAGGGTTTGATCCCATATCGATGTTATATGCAGAATTGTTCCCATTACTGCTGGCAAAGGGGCACGTTGAAACCAGGACTCCTCTCACAGTACTGGATAATCCCTCTTATTGGTTCAAAGCGGATCAATCTTACCCTTATCATCAAGGAGGACCAAAGAATAACATTGAGAACTGCCTCAACTTGAAATATTACATAAAGTGGCTTATCAAAAGTGGAGTTTTATCTTTCAAAGATACGAATCAAAATGTCCAAACAAACCCATTTCCACAACATGAAAAAGCCTCACTGAACATGATAGATGAAGGACCAGGCAGCAGTTATCAAATTCACGACGTACGCTTGTTAGGAACAAATCTAGTAAAAATGCATTGTAGGAAAAGCAGATATGGCCATGTTCCATCTCACAAGTATCATCAATGCGAAATTTGTTCCAAGAATAATCAAGGGTGCATCATTGTACAAACATCTCTCATGAGCAGATGGATCTAGGCTAGATCCAAGATCACCAGACTCATGAAGTGAATATGGCTTACGAACATCCAGGAATTGTCCAAAATCACGACATCTGTGCAATGAATGTCAATCTAGTTTCAATGCATTCAAGACAAAGTCAGTACTACAATCTATCGTTGCACGACTACAACGCTTGCTCAATTTTCTCAAAAGACAATCAAGGATGTTCTTTTGTGCAAGAAGCCCTCCAACGTCAAATAGATCTAGGATGAATCCAAGACTACCATGGATGAAATAATCATCAGGTCAACATGGCTCAGATTTTTGATACTCGTTTAATGGATACCGGTTTAGTAGAATTACATGCCAAGCAAGTCAGACTTGGTTTTCTATCCTCGCATGATTATCTAGACTACAAATATTGCTCCGAAAATGATCAAGGTTGTGTGCTTGTACAAAGAACTCTTCAACATCTGTTGGACCATTGGTGGCTTCCAACCTACCAAGATGAAAACATGCATAAAGTTAACATAGCCAATGGAAATCCAAACAGACACCAAAGATATGAAATCCGCTTGCTGGAAACAGATTTGGTCAAGATGCACTGCATACAGAGCAGGTACGGCCATGTGCCACCTCACAATTATGAAAATTGTCGAATATGTTCAGAAAATAGCCAAGGGTGCTACCTCGTGTGAACAGCTCTCCAGGATCAAGTGGATCAAGAGGGAAACCAATTATGCCTGAATTCTCACTCAATCAACATGGTGTAAGATTACCCATGGTTGTATGCAGTTTATGACATAAAAAACATTAAGACATCATTGGTCAAATTCCACAAAATCTTGTGCAGACTTGATTATTTTGGTCCAAATCACCACGATCAATCAACTTGTAGAGAACGTTGCAGAAACCGACAAGGTTTCCTCCTTATCCGAAATGAGAAGAACTGTTGGATAAAAGAACCATCACAATTCTCAATGAAATAGAACCTGTTAATTATGGAATTAACGAGGATGTTTTCACCATAATTCCTCGGCTCAATGAGCCAAAACGCTTGGAGATCCCGTTCAACAATGGGAAAATTTCCAACATCCCCAAGCTGGAACCAATTGAGTTTACTTATGACAACCGAAAGACCTAGATAACCCCTTTGGTCATCTACATTCCAGGACCAGTGTCGTACGAATCAGAAAAAGTTGTTCCATACAAGTACGGTGTGACCATTATAGAAGATGGAAAATAAGTTCCTTTGTCATCCGTTGTCAACATTGCTGATATCAGTCAAGTCACCCGAAGTGGCCAAATCTTCAACAGAGGAGTTGGAGAACCTGCAAAAGAAAATGAACCTCAAGTTGAAGTTCCTAATCAACAAATTGGTCAATCCAACAGCACAGAGCCTGTGAAAAATAACGATGAAATGTTAAAACTCATCCAGAGGAATAAATACAACATTATGGATCAAGTATTACAAACTTCTTCTCGAATATCCATGTTATCTCTCCTGCTAAGTTCAGAAGCTCACAGAGAAGCCCTACAGAAAGTCTTGGAACAATCCTTTGTAGAACAAGATGTGACAGTAGGTCACTTTGACAACATTATATCCAGCATCTTTTCCTACAACAATTTGGGTTTTAGTGATGAAGAACTTCCAGAGGAAGGCAAGACGATGCTTTAAATGTGATACTCAATATCATAGTCAATTGCCAAGATGATGCTTTAACCAGCATACTCGTCGTAGACACATGTTTTTCCTTGAATGTCATGCCAAAATCAACTCTGGAACGATTATCTTTTCAAGGCGCCCTTATTAGAGGTAGTGATATCATAGTTAAAGCTTTTGATGGATCCAGGAAGACAATTATTGTCAAAGTCGACCTTCCCATAACCACTGGTCCCTACACTTTCTTAGTCACCTTCCAAGTCATGGACATTCGATCTGTGTACAATTTTTTATTGGGACGACCTTGGATACATGAAGCAGGGGCAGTCACCTCGACACTTCACCAAAAGTTGATGTTTGTCAAGAACGACAAGTTGATCACATTATATGGAGAACAAGCTCTATTTGTGAGAAACCTATTATCATTCTCATATTTAGAACCAGAGGAGGTCATTGGAACTCAATTTAAAGCACTCTCTATGAGAAACGAGAATCACCAAGAAGGAGGAGCGTTAATTTCCTCGTACAAAGATGCTCTACAAGTATTAAAGAGCAATAACAAAAAAGGATGGGGGCAAGTTATGATTCTTGTTGATAACAAGACAAGAAAAGGTCTCAGTTTTTCTCCACCACATACCATGGTTATAGAGAAGAATGAAGGCACTCGACCTATTCAAGATTTCTTCCACAGTGGAGGCTTCCTCCACCCAATATCTCAAGGCCACACCAACGAGGAAAATGATCCCTATGATATAAATGAAGAATGGAAATCCTATTTCTACGATGAAAGATATATATCTCAGGAAGAAACATAAGAGTCATTTTTCTCTCCGAAGCAAAGTCCCAGATATATATCAAGAACAGATGTCAGGATGATCTACGGAGATTGTGATCAAGAAGGATGTCATGTTCCTCCCAACTTATTGGAAGAAGATACTCTGATGAAAGACAACTTCAATTACAACTCATACGATCCCATGGATGATTTTCCTATTTGGGAACCTTACATGGAAAATCCAGGGTATATGATTCAGCCAGAGAATGAATATTCGCTGAATGACCTTGAGAAAAATCCATCTGCTCTCCCTGAATCATGGAATCCTTACCAGGAAAATTATAAAAACGATAAAAATCATGGTGATGAAGCTGCAAGAATTGCTGGACAAGAACTCATCAACTTTGCATTTCCTAAAGCCAATGTCATTAAAGAAGTTGATTCATCTATTCCTTCAGAAACTTGGGATACTTTGGGATAACCAAGCGGTAAATACAACTTTCTAGTGAAATACAGTGCTTCTAAAAGCTCTCGTATCAAAATTGAATACATCTAGCAAACATGATGGGGAGATCCTTTTGAGAGTGAAAATACTATTGAAGATACAATAGAAGAGTCCTCTTATGATAAGTCTGCATGGGAAGAAGACTCTAGTAAACCAACTCCACCAGTAATCGATGTCATTACTGAAGATAATCCTGGAAGAAAAATATCGGACTTTGTGCTCCACAGAGGAGTTCGTCGCAATTGGGTCGCGGTTGATGTCTCGAATATCGTTCATAAATCAAAGTAATTGCCTCGTATTTGTTTTGACCTTTCACTTTTCTCAAGTGAAAAGGATGTTTTATAGGGCTTGCATTTTTGTAAATGTCCCTTTTCGTATCACCTAGAGCGAAAGAGTTTTGTTTTATAGGATTTGTGTTTTAAGAATCGATAAATCATAAATAAAAATGTCATTTTGAATTCCTGCATTTATTGTATTTTATTTTTTTGGTTTTTCAGAAAATTGTAATCCTAAAAAACAATACAAAATAAAAATAAGCACGACACACACTTTTGCATTCTCTCTGTCTTTTCTAAACTGGAGTCATCATGCTATGCAGATTATTTGTTTTAAACCCCGTTGAAACATATGACCCAATGTTGTGTCCCAACTTTGAGTTATCGGTATTCTAAGCCGAAGAAGAAGAGGACGAAGAATTGTTGGAAATGGTTATTTTGGGAAGAGGAAATAAAAAAAGTTAAAATTGGAGAACTACTCAGTCAAACTGTCAAAAAAGGCCAAATAGAACTGCTTAAAGAATTTCTACATGTGTTTGCTTGGTCCTACCAAGAAATGCCAGGGTTGGATACCAACATCGTGGAACATCACTTACCACTGAAGCCAGAGTGTCCTCCGGACAAATAAAAATTGAGACGAACTCATCCAGATATGGCCATCAAAATTAAGGAAGAGGTACAGAAACAGATCAATGTAAGTTTCCTTTCCACCTTAGAATATCGTCAATGCCTAGCCAACATATTACGGGTTCCTAAGAAAGACGGAAAAGTCAGAATATGACTTTCCCTTACCACACATCGACATGTTAGTCGATAACACTGCAAAGTTCAAAGTCTTTTCCTTCATGGACGGGTTTTCAGGCTATAATCAAATCAAGATGGCACTAGAAGATATGGAGAAAACTTAAATCATTACACCATGGGGCATCTCTCTTTACAAATTAATGTCGTTCGGTCTAAAGAATGTAAGAGCCACTTATCAAAGAGGTATGACAACTCTGTTTCACGACATGATGCACAAAGAAATTAAAGTGTATGTCGATGACATGATTTCCAAATCTAAAGTAGAAGAAGAACATGTGGAAGACCTGTCAAAGTTATTTAAGGGTCTGAGAAGATACAAACTCCGCTTGAATCCCAACAAATGCACGTTCGATGTTCGTTCAGGAAAACTCTTGGGATTTACAATCAGCCAAAAAGGAATTTAGGTTGATCCTGACAAGGTCAAGGCCATTCAAGAAAGGCCCTCTCCCAAGACAGAAAAGCAAGTAAGAAAATTTTTAGGACGTCTGAATTACATCTCAAGATTCATATTTTTCATGACCGCGACATGCGCGCCGATTTTCAAACTACTCAGAAAAAACCAAAGTTGTGTATGGATAGAGGATTTCCAAAAAGCTTTTGACATCATCAAAGAGTATCTGTTGAATCCTCCTATTTTGTCCCCTCTAGTGGAAGGAAGACCATTGATCATCTACTTAACAGTCTTGGAAGACTCCATGGGATGTGTGTTTGGCCAAAAAGACGAAACAAAAAGAAAATAGTCTGCCATTTATTACTTAAGCAAGAAATTCACGGACTGTGAAACTCGATACACCATGCTTGAGAAAACTTGCTGTGCTCTAGCTTGGGCAACTAAACGTCTTCGCCAGTACATGATTTGTCACACTACTTAGTTAATATTCCAAATGGATCCAATCAAATACGTCTTTGAAAAGCCTGCTCTAACAGGGAGGATTTCCCATTGGCAGATGTTGTTATCATAATACAACATCGAGTATCATCCTCAGAAAGTCGTGAAAGGAAGTATTCTAGCCTATTATTTGGCTCATCAACTGATTGACAATCAGGAATCAATCAAATTTGACTTTCCAGATGAAGATGTAATGTACCTAAAGATGAAAGACTACGATGAACCGCTACCAAGCCAAAGGCTAGAGCCAGGATTTCAATGAGGATTAATATTCAACGGAGTTGTCAACGCTTATAGGAACAAAATTGGGGAAATCATTGTTACACCTCAAGGTACACATATTCCTTTCACCGCCCGATTGGCATTCAAATGTACAAAAATTAAGCCCGAATATGAAGCTTGTATCATGGGTCTCGAAGAAGCTATTAACTTAAGGATAAAGAACTTGGATGTGTATGAAGACTAAACCTTGGTTATAAATCATATCAAAGGAGAGTGAAACACACGCCAACTTGGAATAATTCCTTATAAAGACTACGCAAGAAGGTTGTTACCTTTCTTCAACAAGATTGAGTTTCATCATATACCCCGTGAAGAAAACCACATGGTTGATGCACTGGCTACTGTGTCATCCATGATTATTGTGAATCTATGGAACGATGTTCCCAAGATTGACATAATAAGCCTTGACAGACTAGCTTACATATTCGCAATAGAGGCAATCATCGATGACAACCCATGGTACCATGATATCAAATGCTTCCTTCAAAGACAGGAATACCCGCCTAGGGCATCAAGAAAAGATAGGAAGAATCCCAGAAGACTGGCTGGCAATTTCTTCTTGAACAATGATGTACTCTATGAAAGAAACTTCGACATGGTTTTGCTAAGATGCATGGACAGACACGAGGCAAACGTGCTAATGAAAGAGATTCATGAAGGATCATTTGACACTCATGCCAATGGGCTTACAATGGCAAGAAAAATTCTAAGAACGGGATATTATTGGCTGACAATGGAATCTGATTGTCACAAATACATGAGGAAGTGCCACTAGTGTTAGATATACGCTGATAAGATTCATGTACCGCCAACGCATCTCGAAGCTCTCTCTTCTGTATGGCTTTTTTCTATATGGAAAATCGATATGATTGGCGTAATTGAACCCAGAGCCTCAAACGGACATCGGTTCTTTCTGGTAGCTATTGATTACTTCACCAAATGGGTCGAAGCAGCATCATATACCAAATTGACCAGACAAGTGGTTGTTCGAGTTATCAAAAACAATATCATCTTCAATTATCGTGTTCCAAGCTAGATCATTACTGATAATGGAACTAATCTGAACAACAATATGATGAAAGAATCATGTGCCGAATTCAAAATTGAACACCATAACCCGTCTCCCTACCGGCCTAAGATGAATGAAGCGATAGAGATAGCTAACAACAATGTCAAGAAGATCATTTAGAAGATGGTTGTAACCTATAAAGATTGGCACGAGATGCTACCATTTTCTCTTCACGGTTATCACACATTCGTGCACACTTCAACAGGGGAAACCGTTTTCTCTTTAGTATATGGCATGGAAGTTGTACTCCCTTTAGAAGTTGAGATCCCGTCAATGAGAGTATTGATGGAAGCCAAGCTAATAGAAGTTGACTGGTGTCAAAGTAGACACGATGAACTGAATCTGATCGAAGCAAAAAGAATGACGGCTTTATGTCATGGTCAGTTATATTAACAAAGAATGAAGAAAGCTTTAACAAAAAGGTTCGACCTCGTGCTAAAAAAGATTCAATCATTTCTGACTGATTCCAGGGGAAAATGGACTCCAAATCATGATGGCCCCTATATTGTTAAGAAATAATTCTTAGGTGGTGCCTTAATACTCACAACCATGGATGGAGAAGAGTTTACTTATCCCATAAATGTTGATGCAGTCAAGAAATACTTCGCCTAAAAACAAACCCAAAAACAATAGTCTCGGTGGATTGATAATCCAGAAGAGCAGTCTAGGCAAATATTAGAGACATAAACAAAAAATAATCAGCCCGATAGATTGAAAACCTGAAAAAGGCTATCTAGGCAAAAGTTAGGGATTTACAGCAAGTAACTGCATCCAACAAGATTGGATCATTTAAAGCAATGTCATCTGTCAAAGAATTCTCAATCAAGGTCACCTTCAACAGGAGCTCAAGAATGTCCAGAATTCAAAGTTGATAAAAGGATAATGGTCATTATGTTTCAATGTAGCCTTTTTCCATTTAAATTACCATTTTCTAAACTTTGTAATGCTCCATAGAATCACACATTAGGCTTATTACCATTCTATTAACAAAAACTTGAGCCCTTGTGCCTTTGTTTGCAATTCTCATTTATTCTGCTTTGCAAAATGACATGTTTATTTGATTAACATTCTTGAAACACAAAAATGAACTTACCTCTTGTATTCAAAACAGAAATTCTGAAATTTTCACTTCTGCTTTTAAAATAATATGGCAATTTCCTTTTGATTAATGAACACATAATAAAAAGCTTCTCTGAAAGCATTCAAACTTCAAAATACATAATCAAAATATTTTCTGTAATTGGTATATCTCGAGTGAAAGGTAGGTTACTTCAGATTGATAGGATAAAGCATCCTATGTATTAAGGATAAAGTTTCATATCCCTTCAACTAAACTTTTATGTCCCTAGTAGAGCATTATCTCCTAAAATAAAATAAAAGGAACAAAAACCCCTTCCTCTAATAGGCTGCTACCTTCAAACCGCACTGGTAAAAGTTTCCACTCCTCAAGTCGCATCTTGTTACTGCCAAGAATAAGTGATGTTCAGCAATGGGGCTTTGTTTCCCTTAACAATAATCATCTCCAGTGATACTTTTATTCCCCACAGTGGCCCAGTATCCAATTGTGTTTACCACCAGTCAGTATGTCATGTCTGTTTTGTCAGCATAAGCATTCATTCATACATACATCATGCATATTTGATTCATATTCATAAATGCATATGTTGCGTCATTTACCCCCTAAGTGTTAATTGTCCTCTCTCTATTAGAGTTGTCAGCCTTAGGCTGAAAGAATGTGCCTTTTTCTAAATCCCCGCTGAGTTTGATCCTCGTGGAAGACTTTTCTTCAGTTTCCTTTCCAAACTTGGATAAGATAAAATCATAGTTTGAGTTCTTTCCTCATGAGGAAATGCCTTGTTTAGACAATCTCTCTGTAGTTCATTCCTAGATTGAAATCGGTCCTCGGTCACTTTGATAACTTGAACCTTTAAAAGGCAAAAAGACATTTGGTTATGCACCTTTGGAACTCCACTCTTCACCATTGAAGATAATATTTCGCTTTGCAGGATTAAGGAAAATCCCCAATGAAAGCTCTCCAACAAAATCTTATGGTGGAAATATGGAGATCAAATCCCCTAAGAAACCTCTACCAATCGGCAAGAAAATAGTCATCTCTTAAGAAACTTATTTTTCCCCATAAATGCCTAGTAGGTCGACAAACAACAGTATCTCCCTGAGAAGTTTGTCATGCTTTCAAGGAAGTTATCAGCACCTCAAATTAAATTACATCACTTATCATCTCTCTGGAGAAGTCTCGAAGGGAAGTATGATGTAATCTCTCCAAGCAAATGGCATCTCCAATAGAGAAGTTTACATCTCTCTGCAGTTCAGACAAACGCTACACCCAACAAGTCTGACATCAAAAATTTACTCATCCTATGACATCTCTCTAAAGAAGGCTAGAAGAGAATTATGATGAAAAGCATTTTTCCATCAAATGGCTATCTCCCTGTTCAACCTTGGAGAAAGGTTTGGTGAAGACCCTTACAGACAACTTTCCTTGTGAGAAGAAGAATTTGACAAGAAGAAACTAAGACTAGTTTTGTGGCTGAAGACAAGGATCAAGGGGAAGTTTATTTCGAGAAACTAAGACCATTTTTGTGGCTGAAGACCAGGATCGAGGGGAAGTTTATTTCGAGATACTAAGACCAGTTCTGTGGCTGATGACCAGGATCGAGGGGAAGTTTATTTTGAGAAACTAAGACCAGTTTCGTGACTAAAGACCAGGATCGAGGGGAAGCTTATTTTGAGAAACTAAGACCAGTTCTATGGCTGAAGACCAGGATCGAGGGGAAGCTAATTTCGAGAAGCTAAGACCAGTTCTGTGGCTGAAGACCAAGATCGGGGGGAAGTTTATTTAGATAAATTAAGACCAGTTTTGTGGCTGAAGACCAGGATCGAGGGGAAGTTTATTTCAAACTAGGACCAGTTTCATCGCTGAAAACCAGGATCGAGGGGAAGTTTTACCCTTTTCTAAGTAAGATTACTTAGTAAAAGAAGATAGATGAGCAAAATTGGGAATTTTCTACCATTCATATTCACGATCAAAATTTTGGGTATTCGGATATTTAATCTTCTTTTACCTTAAATGTCTGGATGTCTTCGTCATTCACACCTTCAGGTCCAAGAAGATTAAATAGGGACATTTGTCATACCCTAAATTTTAACCATAAGACTTCACATCATTTTGAAAATCACCACCACAATATGGATGTATTTTCATACCTCATTAATCTTTTCAAAGATTGTTGAGTATTCACCTTAACCAAGGAATAGGGTTTTGAGCCCTCTCAGAGAATTCATGCAAAGGATCAATCAAGAATTGACATGATCTTCAACTTGTCAAACCTCTCAAACATCCATGAAGGATCAAAAGATCCTCCCCATCAATAATCTAGAACAAGATTTCATCATTCCAAGTTAATCAAGCCTCAAGACCATCAGTGTTACCGAATTAGGGTTTTTATTGACCAAGGCTTCCAAAGAGGAATTTTCATGCGAGCACAAGCCAATACTCCAATATATGTTTCACGAACTTCAAAAGAACCTTATGAGTCCATTCATAAGTTCAAAATAGCCCCAGGAATTGCATCTATCAAAAATCAGGACTTAGGGTTTTGACTAATTCAGTCCCTAGATTAACTTTTGGAGTAATGCATGAACCAAAACTTCAAGTTATGCTTTAAGATAAGGACCTCAAATACATAATATTGATCCATTCATAATACTGGATTGATTCAAATAACTTGATTCATAAGCAATACAAGGATTCAATTTCATCTGGACCACAGACTAGGGTTCTTGAGAAAAAGTCAACCATGTCTTTGACTTTTGAACAAAGCATAACCTCAAACCTTTGGACATGATTCAAGACACTCAAAAACACCTTTGGAATCCATCCATTAGGTTCAATTTATCCCAAGGACTTGATTTCATAAAGGATCACAAAATTTAAGTTTCATCTAATATAAAAAGTCAACTGTGATCAAAACCAATTTTGACTTTTGGGATTTTTTGGTAAAACACAAGCACCCCCAAAAAATGCCTAGATTTTGAGATATGAAGCATTAAAGTTAGGGTTTCATGAGATTTGGAACTTTGACGCTTAGAAATTTCTAAGCAGAATTGCCTTATATTTTGGCCAACTTTGGAGGCATTTTTCATTACGATCCAAGATGAATCAAGACCAAATGTAAACATCAAAGTTAAAGTATGATATACAAGATTTCCAAAGAGCACAAGAACATCCATTGGTTTAAGTTGAGCAAGAATTTATGAACCTCACAACATGCCTTGATGCAGACTGGTTTTTGACAACATTTGGCACATAACTTGCACACCATGATTTTTTAAGCCAACTTTGGACACTTGCATCATTGGATTTCTGTCTAATATCAACATAAATGATGAGGAATCTGAACCATAAGGCCAAAAAGTCAAGGGCTTATCTCTTAGCATGTGAAAACCATCATGACAAAGTGAGAACTTAAGTTTTGTTTTCAAGCATTAATGCAATACATAGAGGTGGCATGAACCAAGCCATACCAGTCCAAAAGAAGTCAAGAAACGTGAGTGTTCAAATCTGCAAATTTGGTTGGAGTCAAGATAAGAGGAGACTTGGTCACCTTAGTATTCAAGTAAATGGCTACCTAGCTATATCCATTACATAATAGAGTGACCTCTCATCCAACATTATTCCTCCCAAAAAAAACTTCTCCTCCTATAAATAGGGACGATTTCTGATTATTTAAAACACCCAACAACATCACAAAACATGTTTTCTCTCATTTCCCTCTTTCATTCCAAAGTTCTAATTTTCAATGAGTGAAAATCAAATTTCTCAAACCAAAGAAATTTCATCCAAACCAATTATCCAAACACCTCACATACATCATATATGAGTGATCTAAACACTCAAACATCATCTGTAACATCAAAATCATCAAGATCATAGTTCATCTCAAGCAAGCTGCAGATGGATTCGAGTCCATCAATCCAGAAGGTTTTCAACCATTTTAAACACATCAATACATTCCTTGAGGTCTAGGGAAGCTGTCAATGTAATCATTTCACATCTGTAACACCTACAACCGAGGATTTGATTTCTCTTGTATAAGTAAGCCTGAACTTCCCAAACTCCATGAAACATGCATCATTTTTGATATTTTAAGTTATCAACATGGTTCTGTACTTATATATATATATATATATATATATATATATATATATATATATATATATATATATATATATATATATATATATATATATATATATATATATATATATATAATGTTTCCTCTCAATCAATTGCTATGTATCAATCATGTATAGGATTTCACAGTGTTCTTGCAAAAATTAGGGTTCATTTGTTCATCACTTGATAACTCACTCCACAATTAAAAGAAATAAAATTAATTGGTACCATCGTGTTCCTTGTTCAAAAGCGAGCAATTTTGATGTTTACATCATTCAATTTCATTACGAATTGAGAGAGATTGAGAGGTTTTGCATCTGTGGGTTGCGAGGAAGAAGATGATGTTTCATAAAAGAATTACCAAAATAATTTTATTTGATATATTTTTAATATATTAAAAATATTATTTTAAAATTATTTAAATGTTTTTAAAATGATTTCTCCTTTTTATTTTTCTTAAAACAAAAATTATTTTAAATATTCATGTGGATAAAATACTTTTTAAAAAACCTTAATCATTGTTTATAACATGATTAATGGATTCATTTGATAAATTATACATTTTTTGTTGAATTTCTTTGAAAAATTCCTTGAAAAAATGAAATTAGAGTTTCCCCTCTGATTCAATCTTTCAAACTTCATTTCAAATTTCATGGGCCTCTATTAGAGAATAAGAATCAACCATCTTTGTAAATAAACCATTTCACGGGCCTCTGTTATAGTATAAGTCCCATTGTGCTTTTCAAAATCACGGTGTGATCATTGTTTTTAAAACCATCTGGGCCTCTACTAGGAATGTAAGTCCCATCTCTCTGTACATACACTTTATTTTCAATAACCATGGGCCTCTGTTAGTAGTGTAATTCCCATCTCTCTGTACATAAAATTTGTTTTCAAAATCATCTAGGCCTCTGCTAGAAGTGTAAGTCCCATCTCTCTGTACATAAACTTTAATTTCAAGATCATCTGGGCCTCTGCTAGGAGTGTAAGTCCCATCTCTCTGTACATAAACTTTAATTTCAATAACCATGTGTCTCTGTTAGGAGTGTAAGTACCATCTCTCTGTACATAAACTTTGTTTTCAAAAACCATGAGCATCTATCTTGAGTGTAAGACCCAACATCTTTGTTTACTTATAGATCATGTCATCTTCAAAGTCAAAACTTTTTTCAATTTCTCAAAACCATAACTCAATCTTGAAGAAAACATCTAATAAATTACAATACACTTGGGCCTCTATCCAAAGTATAAGACCCACCACCTTTTTTAATGCAATTCATACTTGTTTATATACTTGTTCATATCTCTGTATATATACGCGTACATATCTTGTTAAGTTTCTCTTAGCATTTAAATCATCCTTAGTTTAGACTAGTTCGAATCATAAGTTCCTTGTCAATCAGTATAACTTAGTTCAAACAATTAATTCCTTCATGTACAAAGGAATTGTTCTTCCTAGTACAGTCAGCCTCCTCTTAGGCTTTGTACAATCGATTCTACTTTGAAAATTTTAAATAAAGAGAGGATTATTTCCCGGTGAAAACTCTTCTTTAACCCCTTTAATCTTAGCGCAGTTCAACAAAGAAAGGATTATTTCCCGGTGAAACCTTTATCGAACTCTTCTTAAGACTTGGACAGTCTAATTTCCCCAGCCTCCTCTTGGGCTTAGTACAAGGACCCACAGGTTTCCTAGAAGCATCCTCAACCTCCTCTTGGGCTTTGTACAAGGACCCACAAGCTTTCTAGAAGCATCCCCAGCCTCTCATTGGGCTTCATACAAGGACCCTCAAGCTTTCTAAAAGCACATGACAGACCCTAGTCATCCTTATCCCTACATCAATCCTCAAGAGAGTCAAAACCTCTAAGACATTCAAACGCATCCTTTGAGTCTCCTCTGATCCTTAACAAGGCTTGACTTCTACATTAAAATCCTCACCCAGGGTCATGTTACAATCAACAAATTCCCAAAAGAATCAAAGCCTTTATGGCAATTCAATAAATCCAAATCTCCTCTAATTTCCAGCAAGAGTCAGTTTCTCTTTTGATTCCTCAAAGCAGTTTCTCTTTTAATTTTATCTCGCATAGTGCCTAAAATGTCACTGGAATAATTTCTCGGATTTACATATAGAACGGTCAAACTGAATCTCAACGATGCGTAAAATTGGTGGACAGAAAATTTTAAAACCGAGCTTGCAGACGTCAATTATATTGATCTACGTTTCGCGTAGTTTAACCTGACGCGTTCGTTTTAATTTTTCATCGCATTTTGATAAGTTTGAGCGTTTTAACGGGACAAAATTTATTTTAAAATCAGACCAAACACTGTATTTTTTGAATAGTTTATTTTGCACTTATCATTTTGGTGCACACGGTTCTTTTTTAGCACTTGGACATCTAGCTTTTAATTATTTGAGTTCTGGTTATTTTTATATTTTTGTCTAAATATTTATAATAAATAAATAGGATAATTGGTATTTTAATTTTAATTTTATTTTAAATTTTAATTTTATTTTGAATTTAACTATTTATTTTATTTAGGATTTAAAATAAATATTAAAGACATTATATATAATTGTTTTAGGATATTCATGTTACTGATAACTCACGTTACTATTTTATATTATGATGTAATATTTTGCTTCATATTATAAAAAACATACAGCCTTCTCCAATATGACTGTTGTTTTACATGACTTACGCAAACAATATGTATTAGCATAACTCACGCGGTGTAATAAGCATATAGCCTTCTATATAAACAACAGAACCCACGCGGTGTAATACGCAAACAATATGTATTAGCATAACTCACGCGGTGTAATAAGCATATAGCCTTCTATATGATCATGCGGTGTAATCAGCATATAAACAGCATATAGCCATTTTCAATATGACTTTTGAAAGTTCTTTTAGTTTTACATGACATTTGTAATAAACAACAGAACCCACGCAAACAATGTATATCATATATTATAATGTACATGACTTTTGTTTACTAATATATATATATATATATATATATATATATATATATATATATATATATATATATATATATATATATATATATATATATATATATATATATATATATATATATATATATATATATATATATATATATATATATACACCTGAGATACCCTATACATTGTCTCCTGAGCTGAAAATTAACCTGCTAAATAAAATAAAATCGACCGCTCGATTGCTGGAAAAAATAAATGCTGGAGCCTCTGACGCTCGCTGTTTAGACTCTTGCAATAAAAAGGAACTTTGGGCCACAAAAATACCTTGATCCCCTGTCTCGAGAACCAATATTATGATATGCAGAGAAATAAAAGCCAGTTACGATTAAAATAAAAGGGCAAATTTTGGGGTGCTACAGCTGCCCTTATTCAAACAACTTGGACCTGAAGGGATGAAAAACACCAGCTTTCAAACATTCAAGGTAGAAGGTGATTGAATACAAAAAGAACCCGGAAATTTGCAACCTGCAGGGATGCAAAACAACGAATACCAAACAAAAGTTGGACTGCGACACGCTGAGGATAACAATCCAATATGAACAGAACTTCAACCAAAAGTTGGAATGAATCTGCTGGATATCAACCAAAAGATATCAACCAAGAGTTGGGATAACAACCAAAGTATACCAACCAAGAGTTGGGATAACAAACAAAAGATACCAACCAAAAGTTGAATAAACGAGAATGTCGACCAAAGGTAACCTTTTAGGGACAAAACTCAAATCAAGAACCTGTAGGACATACAATCAACAAACTTACAACCTGAGGAAAAGACTAACCCCGCTGGGGAATATAAAGGAGAAGCTTAACCAGTCAACCCTGTGGGGAACAAGCGTCTACTAGAAGATAATAATCAAAGGGTACCATCCAAAAGATGGGATGATTTGCAAATGGGTATCAACCAAGAGTTGGGATAAAGGTCAAAGAATACCCACCAAACCGTACAAGAAGTAAACTCAATGACTTTATGACCTAGAGATGACTCCACTGGGGAATATATTGACCAAAAGTCATAATGCAACAAAAGGTAATAAACACAAGCCACCAACCAAAAGTTGGGATCACCGCAATATCGAACAGAGTTGAACCCAAGCTATCAACCAAAAGTTGAAATCACCAGACGAGACAAAACCGAACACAAGTTACCAACCAAAAGTCGGAATTACTTCCAACCCACAAGGGATAACCTACAGCCCAAAAGCTGAAGAAAAGGTTACTAACCAAAGGTTAGAATCACCAGAACGCCGACCAAAGGCGAACTCTGCAGGAGAACAGTATCAACCCCAATAGTTGAACCGTCAAAAAGAAGGCTACCAATCAAAAATTAGAATCATCAACCCAAAACAAAGACTACCAACCAAAAGTTGGAATCATCAACCAAGAAACAAAGATTACGAACCAAGAGTTGGAATAACGATTCTGCCGGGGAAAAACACTACCGATGGATTATCAACCAAAATTCGGGAACGAAACAAAGGTCACCAACCAAAAGTTGGGATAACTCCCACAAAATGAAGATTACCAACCAAGAGTTGGAATAACAACAACAAAACCTCACCAATCAAAAGTTGGAATAACAAATCTGACAAGTCCAAATTACCAACCAAAAGTTGGGATAACGACTCCGCCGGGGACTAGAGGAGGACTACCAACCAAAAGTTGGGATAAACATACCACCTCCAAAGTGTTACCAACCAAGAGTTGGAATGACAAATCCAGGAAAGGTAGACTACCAACCAAAAGTTGGAATAACGTCAATAAAGCTTTGGAATTAGCTGGGGATTACCAACCAAAAGTTAGGATGACGTCCAACAAGTGACAGATTACCAACCAAAAGTTGAGATAACGACTTTGCAGGGGATAAAATCCAACCAAAAGTTGGGAAACAAGACTACTAACCAAAAGTTAGGACCTCAGGGGAACCAAACAAAGCTGACTCCACCAAAGAAGACTACCAACCAAAAGTTGGGATGATCATCCAGAAATACCAACCAAAAAATGGAATACAGGGCTACTAACCAAAAGTTAGGATCGCCGGAAGCGCTGAATGAAAGCGAATTGACTACAACGAGACCACCAACCAAAAGTTAGAATAACCGACTCCGCCGAGGAAAACAAGGATTACCAACCAAAATTTAGAATAACATCCAACCACCAATGGGTCACAAACCAAAAGTTGGAATAAAGCAAAGACTACCAACCAAGAGTTAGAATAACGACTCTGCAGGGGGAACCAAAGGCTACCAACTAAGAGTTGGGATAACACACCCAAGGATTACCAACCAAAAGTTGGAATACCAAACACAAGACTTCGGACTACGTTGGGGAATACCAATTAAACGTTGGGATGACACACCCAGAATAGGAAGGCAACATGATCAACTGACTCACAACTTGCAGAGAACGCTTCGACAGGAAAAGAGAGGTTTAAACAAACGACCCGGTCGAGAACAAGACATTTAAACAAATGAATCATCTGAGGAAAGAGAAGTCAAACAAACAACTTTGTTGGGGAAAATACGTTTAAACAAACGATTCGGCCAGGGAAGAAAACGTTTATACAAGCGACTCACCTAGAGATGACGAAGACGTTTATACAAACGACTCCTTTGAAGACAGAAAAGTTAAACAAACAACTCTGTTGAGGAAAAGACGCTTAAACAAACGACTCGGCTGGGGAGAATCCCACAAAAATGAACAACCAAAAGATCCACTCTAATGGGGATAACACGAAAATATCCTGAATAAAAACCCTCTACCGAATAGACAATTGGCACAAAAGGTATCAAACCTAGCTTATGCTTCAGATGCTTATGTTTGAAAATGGCGTAATGCTCCATATGAAATGGAAATCCTACGCATTTTGGAGGATGCTATGCAAAATGAAAATGCAAAGGAACACAAACCGTAGGAGTGTTGAAAAGACCAGCAACCAGCTCTGAAAAACCTCACCCTGCTGAGTAAAACACCAAAACTCCCATCAATGGGGAATCAAGAATAACACTGGAAGTTCCACTCTGCTTGGAATAGAAACCCGCCCTGTTGGGGACATACAAGTAACAATCCGCCCTACCTGGGATGTAGAAATAACAATCCGCTTTGCTGGGGATGTCAGAGGCTTCTACTAAAGGTTCCATCTTGTCGAAGAGATGAAAGTAACCTTTGTTAATGATTCCCCCACAGGGAATGTAATGAACCTCTACATAGAACTCCGTTCTACTAGGGAATAAACAAGCTCTGTTTAAACATATTCCCTAAGGACAATGAGAATACCATCTGTTGGGAGCTCATCCCGATAACTGATCTTAAAAGATGCCAATGATCATTGGACTTAGCTAGAGATATCAATCTTCCGTTGATATGCTTGTCGTGGGAATCATCACTAATCTCTGCTCAGGGAAGAAATTCATGAATACTGATCTTGCTGGGGAGAGATGCCAGAACGTCGAATCCGTTGGGGAAGGACATCAAGGATGTTGTCTCGGCCAGAGAGTAACACTGAATTTAATTCCACCCTGCTACTGAGGGAATATCCTTCAACCTTACTCTATTAAATGCTAAAAATAAATCCACCCTACTAGGGATTAGCCTTTGTTGGTAGACAAAAACTCTGCCCCACTGGAGATACGCTACCCACCTCCGTTGATGACAACATTTCTAATTTGATAACAGGATTCTGCAAGGAAGACAAAACCTCTGCTACAGAGAAACAAAAATATTCCTTGAAAAAAAATGCCTGACTGTATTCTCTCTGAAATAGTCACCCTCCGAATAGTCGTTAGGGAGTAAGAGTCAAACTTTGGTTGGGAAATATAACTCTGAACTCCCGCTAGGGGAGGAATAATTCATCATGCATTACTGTTGGAACTTCATCACTAGGGAGGAATGCTCTACTGAGGAGAGGACCCGACCATCCTACAACAAACAAGAAACAATAGGATGCCCCATACGCGAAATGGCTACCTGGGTTACCATTCATGACACTTATCGTTCAAGCAAATCCATTGCTTTCATTATGCTATATACAACCTCATGTTTTCATCTGTAAAGTTTATCAAAAATATCGAACGTTTTTGCAAACAAAACAGTAAAAGTAAAACAATAAATGAAAAGCTCTTTGACTGAAGTGAATACTTTATTGATGAAAGACCTGTAAATAGGTGAATTACAATTTGGATGCAATTTTTGAAAAGAGGTAATTGCGCAAAAAGAAAAAATACCTTATACAAATTTCGGCAATGTGGAAACAGACAACCGCCATTTGTCGATTCAGCTATGACCTATATGTCTTTGATGTTCCCCCATGTTTCGCCTTTTGAAAAGACTGATTGGACCGATTCCTTTCCTCCTGGATAACCATGTATCAAATAAGTTCACAGATCAAACACAGACCGTGGTCGTTTGTTTTTAAATCCCTAACTTTTGCCTGGATAACCCTTTGGGGTTTTCAATCCACCGGGATACCCATTTTTTCCAAAGTCGCCTTTTCAAGTTTTCAACTTTGCGGGTTCATTTTTTCCTTTTATCCCTAATTTTTGCCCAAACCTTTGCGTTTTATGGTTCGCCAGGATGCCCCATTTTTGCCCGAACTTTTCTTTTTTTGTCTAGTGGGTCTCTTTTAAGCAAAGTATTTTTTAACCATGTTTGCGTTCATAGGGGACGAAAAATCTTCACCATCCATGGTTGATAGTAATAAGGCTCCACCAGAGAAAACCTTTCTCACCACATATGGACCTTCATAGTTGGGAGTCCATTTTCCCCTGTGATCTGTCTGAGGAGGAAGGATCTTTTTCAACACCAAATCACCTTTCTGGAACCACCGAGGATGCACTTTCTGATTAAAGGCTTTCTTCATCCTACTCTGGTAGAACCGGCCATGAGCAATGGCTGCCAATCTCTTCTGTCAACTAAGCTCAGCTGATTCAACCTAGTCTGCACCCATTCAGCTTCGTCAAGCTTCACATCGGACAATACCCTCAAAGAAGGAATCTCAACTTCTAATGGTAAGACTACTTTCATACCATACACCAATGAGAAAGGAGTTGCCCCGATTGACGTACACACCGAAGTACGATAATCGTGAAGAGCAAAGGGAAACATCTCGTGCCAATCCCTATAGGCTACAACCATCTTCTGCACAATCTTCTTGATATTCTTGTTAGCTGCGTCAACAACGCTATTCATCTCCGGATGATATGGAGAAGAGTTGTGATGCTCAATCTTGAAACTCTGGCATAGTTCCTTCATCATCTTGTTATTCAAATTTGAACCATTATCAGTAATTATTCTCTCTAGGATTCTATAACGACAAATGATTTCCTTCTTTATGAATCGGGCAACCACCTGTTTCGTAACATTAGCAAAGGATGCTGCTTCTACCCACTTCGTAAAGTAATCAATTGCAACCAGAATGAAGCGATGACCATTGGAAGAAATCAGCTCAAACTTTCCAATCATATTGATTCTCCACATAGCGAAGGGTGAAGGATATGTTAACACATTCAGAGGAGTCAGTGGAACATGCACCTTATCAACATAAATATGGCATTTATGGCATTTTTTGGTGTATTTGAACCAATTGGATTCCATAGTCATCCAATAATACCCAGTTCTCAATAGTTTTCTGGCCATTGCATGTCCACCGACATGAGTACCAAAAGAACCCTCGTGGACTTTCCCCATCAACCGGCCTGCTTCATATTCGTCAGCATAGCGAAACAGGACCATGTCAAAGTTTCTCCTGTATAACACACCATCCTTGTTTAGGTAGAAATTACCGGCTAACCTTCTTAGAGTCTTCATATCTTTGTTGGATTCCCCAGATGGGTACTCTTGAGTCTTTAGAAAATGCTTGATACCAAAATACCAAGGCTTTCCATCTGATACCTTCTCAATAGAAAACATAAAAGCGGGTCTATCAAGACACATGATGGTGATAGCTGGAGCTTCATTCCAGTAATTCACTTTGTACATCGAGGATAACATGGCCAAGGCATCCGCCATCTGATTTTCAGCTCTTGGCACATGATGGAACTCAACTTTATCAAAGAAAGACAACAATCTCCTTGCATAATTCTTGTAAGGCACCAGGTTGGCCTGACGAGTTTCCCACTCTTCGTTGATTTGATTGACGACTAGCGCTGAATCGATGTATACATCTAAATTCTTGATCCTCAGATCAATGGCTTCTTCTAAACCCATAATGCATGCTTCGTACTCGGCTTCATTGTTGGTGCAGGCGAATGTCAATCGGGCAGTGAACGGTATGTGAGAACCATGAGGAGTTGTAATGATTGCACCGATTCCATTACCATATGAATTAACGGCTCTGTCGAAAACCAATTTCCACTGAGATCCAATCTCAGGACCCTCGTTAGGTAAAGGCTCATCACAGTCTTTAATCTTCAAAAACATGACGTCTTCATCTGGAAAATCAAACTTCATTGGCTGATAATCTTCAATCGGATGTTCAACCAAATATTCTGACAGAACGCTTCCCTTTATGGCATTTTAGGAAACATGCTAAATATCATACTCTGTTAAAACTATTTTCCATCGGGAAATCCTTCTGGAGAGCGCTTGCTTTTTAAAGACATACTTGATAGGATCCATCTTTGAAATCAACAAGGTTGTGTGGTTTAACATGTACTGTCTCAAACGCTTAGCAGCCCAAGCGAGTGCACGACATGTTATCTCCAGCATTGAGTATTTCGACTCACAATCAGTGAACTTTTTACTCAGGTAGTAGATGATGTGCTCTTTTCTGCCTGACTCGTCTTGTTGACCGAGCACACATCCCATTGAATTCTTAAGAACCGTGAGATACGTGATCAGAGGTCTCCCTGCAACTGGAGGCATGAGTATTGGAGGTTCCTGCAGATACTCTTTTATTCTTTCAAATGCCTTCTGGCAATTTTCATTCCACCTGTCTGTTTGATCTTTTCTTAACAATTTGAATATTGATTCCAGAATGGTTGTAAGATGAGATATGAACCTTGTGATATAGTTCAATCTCCCCATGAAACCACAAACCTCTTTTTCCGTTCTCCGCTCAGGAATTTCTTGTATAGCTTTTATTTTGGCAGGATGTACCTCAATACCCCTTTCATTGATAATGAACCCCAGTAACTTTCCAGACCTCACCCCGAAGGTGCACTTGTTAGGATTCAGCCTCAGCTTGAACTTCCTTAACCTTTCAAACAATTTCAGAAGATTGACCAGATGTCCTTCCTCCGTATGTGACTTCACAATCATATCATCAACATACACTTCAATCTCATGATGAATCATATCATGAAAGAGAGTCACCATTGCCCGCTGATAGGTTGCCCCGACATTCTTTAATCCAAAAGTCATCACCTTATAGCAAAAAGTCCCCCATGGTGTAATGAAAGTAGTTTTCTCCATGTCCTCTGGGGCCATCTTGATTTGGTTATACCCAGAGAAGCCATACATGAAGGAAAACACAAAATATTAAGCGGTGTTATTAACCTACACATCAATGTAGGGGAGCGGGAAATCGTCTTTCGGGCTTCCTTTATTCAGATCTCTCTAGTCGACACACATCCTGGCCTTTCCATCTTTCTTAGGTACAAGAACAATATTAGCGACCCACGTAGGGTAATTCGTGACAACTAGAAAACCAGCATTCAACTACTTCTGAACTTCTTCTTTGATTTTAACTGCCATGTCAGGCCTCGTCCGTCTCAACTTTTGCTTGACTGGTAGACATTCTTCTCTGAGAGGCAACCGGTGTACCACAATATCTGTATCAAGCCCAAGCATGTCTTGGTAAGACCAAGCGAAGATATCCTTATACTCATGGAGCATTTCAACCAATCTTCTCTTGATACCATCTTCCAATGCAGCCCCAACTCTAACCTCTTTCTTGTCGTCTTCGGTACCCAGATTGATAACTTCAATACCCGTTTGATGAGGCTTAATGACCCTTTCCTCCTGCTTTAGAAGTCTGGCTAACTCTTCGGGTAGTTCACAGTCTTCATCAGTCTCTTCTTCAGTTTGATAAATGGGATTATCAAAGTCATACGAAGCCATAGCTGAATTTGAATTGATGGTATCTGATAGAAAAGACCTACATGATGATGTTTATGTTTATTATGTGATGCAACAAATAAAACATATTGCCATTTTTCTGTTTAATATAATGCAAAACAAGAACACGAAAAATAAGGATCACAACATTTGAATGCAAAAACGTCCTTTATTTATGATAAAATGAAAATAACAAGAGGGCCCCACAGATTGAGTTACTACGCCTTGGGCAGAACGTAGGACTAAATATAATCAAAACAATGATCATTACTATGCAGTAGTAACATGAATGACTTCTTCAGTAGTCTAGTTTCACAGCTTCTGGTCGGGAGTATATGGACGAATCCAGGCATTCATATCGCAATCACTGTCACCTTCGTCATCTTCAATGGCATTAATCCTGTCAAATATCACACTACCGCTGGTGAATTGAACAGGTCCCATGTATCTCAGAACGTCTTGAGAAGAAAAACTGGAGGGTTTTTATCCCAGACCGAACTTGTCCTGCTTGACGGGTACATTAAGAACTTGGCCCCACTTCTGTGATGAACCGAATTCTACGATAGCATGGGCTTTCTTGAACGATGACATGGAAACCTCTGGGTTTTTGGCTTCTACAGGAGACTTTTCCTGAATCTAAACTGTTTCAAATGTTTGGAAGAGTGTTTTGTGGATCTCGCCATCCACTTCCACATACTTGAAGGATGACAAATGGCTAACCATGATATATTTAAGCTTCTAATGCAATGTTGAAGTGACTGCTCCCGCAGTGTGTATCCAAGGTCGGTCAAGCAAACGACTATATGCTTGCTGGATATCCATAATTTAAAAAGTTTCATTAAAGACCTCTGGTCCTACCTGAATAGGCATGGTGATCTCCCCAAACACTGATCTCTTAGACCCATCGAAAGCCCTCACAACCAAATCACTTGGCGTACATATCAACCCTTGAGTATCTAATTTCATCAACGCCTTCTTCGGTAACACATTGAGGGATGATCCTGTATCAACCAGGACATGCGACATCATGGACCCTCTACATTCCATTGATATATGTAAAGCATGGTTATGGTTTCTCCAGGCAGGAGTTAAATCCAAATCAATAAATCCCAAACAATTACTAGCATTTACATGAGCTACTGCCTCCTCCAACTGATTAACATAAGTCTTCTGAGGTACATATGTTGAATTCAAGATTTTCAATAAAGCGTTGTGGTGTGCCTCCGAACACAACAATAATGACAGAATGGAAATTTTCGAAGGAGTTTGATTTAAGTGATCCACAATCTTGTAATCACTTTTTCGAATGAGTCTCATAAATTCCTCCGCGTCTTTTGAAAAAACATCACTACCGACCTGTTGTTGGATGTTCTCCTCAATCACCACCTTACCATTCCCTTTGTCATTCCTATCAGTATTAACTTCTGGTGGGGAAAAGATCCTGCCGCTTCTAGTGATACCTCTGGCATCAACTATATTCCCAACTGAAGAACTTTCGCATGAAGATCCTGTCAATTCTTGTCTCTTCCCATTACAAAACATCTTTGCCCCATAGTTCCATGGGATCGCTTTAGTGCTCTCGTATGGCGCATGTCTAGGAACAGTAAGATAATCGGCGCTGGCCTAGCAGGCGCTGGAATATTGATTGTCTGGTATGGAATAGAGATTGTAGCAACTTCACTTCCATCATTACTCACCTTATCCTCAAAGTCTTCTCTTACAACCTTGTCAAATTGCAAACAACCTTCATCGATCATTCTTTGAATACCCTCCTTCAAAAGATCACAGCCCTCAGGTTGCATTTCACATTCTGAGCAGTCAGCAGAACACCCGGGAAACGCTCTCTTCTTCAATAAAGTAGCCTTCATAGAACTCAACGGAGTATGCAAATCCCCAACATCAGTTATCAAATTCAAATTTTCTCCCTCAATAACGGCATTAGCTCTTGCCACCCCATGATTCGACATTGGGTTCTGATTCACATTAGGCCCCTCGTTGGTGAAGTTGATAGCCTTTGAGTCAAGCAAGTTCTGAACTTTGTGCTTGAAGGCTTTGCAGTTGTCAATATTATGGTCTTTGGCGCCTGAATGAAAATCACACCTGGCATTTGTATCATAACCAGGAGGCGGTGTACCATGAGAGGAGCCAAAGTCCTCTTCTGAACCAGTTGCAACTTCAATAGATGTTGTAACAACTGAGAATACAACATCAGAGGAGTCTCAAACAGGCTATCACCCATTCTGGGTCTAGCAGTGTAAGGCCGTGGTGCATTAAATCGTTGTTGAGGTGCAGCCGGGATAGCTACAGTAGCAACTTTATGATGATAATGAGACTGCGCTCTACCTTTACCTTTGTGAGAAATATAATTGGCATCCTCTTCCCTCCTCTTAGGGTTTGCTGAATATGGTTTCTTTGCTCCTCCCGAAGAGGATCCACCACCATTTGGGATCTTCCCAGACTTAATCCCACTTTCGACTCTTTCACCAGCCATTACCAGATCAGAAAATCCCGCAGACATGCGGCCTATCAACTTCTCAAAATAGACACCAGGCAATGAAGCCATGAACATTCGATCAGTTCTCTTTCCACCATAGGGGGTTGCACCCTCGCAGCTAAATCCCACCATCTCTGGGCGTACTCTTTGAAGCTCTCAGTATTCTTCTGCGACAAACTCTGCAATTGTACCCTGTTCGATGCCAGATCACTATTATACTAATAGTGACGAATGAAAGCCTCGACCAATTCTCTCCAGTTGCGGATATGAGTTCTCTCGAGCCCCATATACCATTCCAAAGACGCTCCTGTCAGTCTGTCTTGGAAAAAATGCATTAGCAGCTTTTCATCATCGGAGTATGCAAACATTTTTCTAAAATACGCTCGAATGTGTACTCTGGGATAGGTTGTCCCTTTATACTTGTCGAAATCTGGAACCTTAAACTTGGGAGGAACCCTGACCCCGGGAACTAGACAAAGATCTGACATATCAAGACCCAGAGAGTTATGACTCTCGAAAGACTTCATCTTCTCCTCGATCAGTTTAAACCTTCTATCAGCTTTAGTTGGCAAACCACCCTCCATATCTTTCATGGAAAAGACAGCATCCTGGTGATCTTCCCAATGAGGGCAAGTAGCCCCATACACAGCGCACACACTTCCACCGGCAACATTACCATTTTCATTCACAGCACCTCTTCCCGGAGGTATGAAGACAATAGGAATACCCTGTGGGATAGACCCACCAACCAGTGGAGGAATAACACCATATTTTCCATGCAAAACGCCCTCTTCGTCGACCTGTGCTATAAACGGTTGGACCATAGTTCTTAATTGTTCCTGCCCACTAGCAACATTCTGCATCAGCTCTATGAACTGGGTCATGCAAGCTCTGAGTTCTTGCAATTCAGCTTGAACCTGATCCATTACTTTTTGTTGATTCCATTGAGTTGGATATCTGTGGAAACTGAACTCCTCAATCCTGTCACTGAAGATAACCAAGCAGAGATAAGAACAAAAGGCCACGGAGAACACCTGCGATGCAAATGAAAATGCAAGATGCAAAATGCAAACATGTCTACGTATTTACAGGGAGATCTCTCCCTTGATTCTAGTTTCAATACACAACAATAAATGAGAAAGATCCGTATATAAAAAGGTATTGATCTCATGCAACAGATCTGGTGATGATCAAGATACAAAAGTAAAAAAACTACTGTGACATATCAGAAGATAAACCTCCCCAACAATCATGCTCTTTTCCCCAGGCCTGAGCCTCTTTAAGCATCGTCTTCGTATCTGGATGGTCTGGTCTGACAACCAACTCTCTGATGAGGATGTCCCTTCTATATATCACATCCCGGAGACAATGACAATAATCTTCCCAAGCATCTTCACCAAAGGCGTCTTCCAACCTGGGTTTCTTCACACCTGCTCGGATCTTGATCTCTTCAAGTGTTGATAAGGTCTCATGGTATTTTTGCTCAATCGTGTATCTACGGGACGATTCCACCATTACTTCTTTCTCCTTGACCTTGAGCTGCACCTTCAGCTTATCAATCTGAGTGCGAAGCTGACCCTCCCCGTTCTTGTTGGCGGTCAAAGTAGCACTCCATTGCTCATTGAATTTGGATATCTCCATATATGCTTTGTCTAAATCCTCCTTCTTGTGCTTCAAAATGCTGCAGGTTCTTTTTAGATCCTGACTGATCCGCTCTCATACCCTGATCTGCTCAACTAGCTGTTTCTCCCACTTGGTCGATGATTCTAACTTTGTCTTGGCCAAATAAACAGCTTCACCTTTATCGTGCTTCAACTGACTAATCTCCTGTTTCAACTCTTCATTCTCTTTCTGCAGCTTTTCCTTCTCTACCCAAAGCTTGTTGTATCTCAGGATGTCGATCGTTGTAGGCGGCTCAATGACTAAGGGATGCAATGGTTCTTCAACAGGAAACGACAATAGTACCCTTTCAACTCTCTTCTGAATCTACTCCAAGTAGGGGTCATAAGCTCTACAATCACCTCTGCCCAAAGAAAGTTTTCCCTTCTTGTGGATTTTACCCCACGCATCAAAGAATCTGGCCAAAATACAAGGATCAGCTACACCGGTAAAGTACAGAGATTTCTGCACTTCTTCTTTCTTTAGAGGTTCCCTCAAAACATAACCAAATTGTCTGACAACAAGAGAAGGAATATAGTTGATACCGCCTTTCCTCCCCATCAAAGGCACATTAGGGAAACTACTATAGCTAAAGATGAACTCACGACCAAGCAGGTCTTGGTTGAACCAGGAGATATCCTTTTCTGTTAAACCCATAAGCCTCTTTGACCATTCAGATGAATTCCTTGAATCCATAAAAGCTTTAGAGCGAGGAAGATGATCGAAAAACTACTTGTGAAAAGAGGTGTACAACAAGAAACGGTATTCCCTCTTCTTCTCTCGTTCTTGTAGTGTACTGAACGATACAAATCTCCTAGGAGAGTAGGCACAGGATTCCTGGAAGCGAAGATATGAAAGGAATCAAAATCCACAAAGTCTGGTACATTAGGGAACAACACAATCCCATAGACGCACAAAGCCAAGATAGCACTGAAATCCACCCAACAACCCTCTTCAGCATACTTTCGGGATTTATCCACCAAGAAAGATAAAGTAAAGTCGAAAACTCTATTCATGCTGACAACATGATCAACCAACTCAGAGGTGCTCAAATAAAAAGCGGTGGCCAACTTCTCGAGATCGGATTCTTCCTCCGAATAAGAGAATGGCACTTCATCTTGGACCGGAACACCTACGATGAAAGCGAACTCCTCCAATGTCGGAATCAACACATAGTCCAGGAACGTGAAACATCGCAGCGGTGGATCATAAAACTGTAACAGGGTATGAATAGCTCCATGTTCATAACTCGTGATCTTACGGACAAGATTCAGAATTCTCCCATAATCTTTCTTAAAGGTTTCAAGGACGCCAAGTTCAGCCATGGAAATCGACCAAATAAAGGTCCTAACTCAGGTGTCAGAAACTTGTATACAACAATCCTCTTTCTGCCTACTTCCATCTCTACAGAAGACCAGTACCAGAATCGAAGGAGAAACGAAAACTTGTAATACACATAGACATGCAATGTTAAATGCAGGATGATTATGCAGATGCAAACATGGGATCAAGGTATCTAATGCTCAAACTTGTTGTTGTGATGTTGACTGAACAAAACCATAGCTCCGCTCTATTAAGAAATCCCAGAAAATCAGAACACTGAGATGATAGAAAACCGGAGTACTCAGGATCAAAAGTCTGCTCGGACGGGAAAAATAAAAAATCGGGTTGGTTGGAAGTCAAAGTTTCCTGCAAAACCCATCCCTTCTTACATGTGGGTTCAAGTCTTGGATGGTACGACATCCTATGCAGCTCATCAGTATCACGGACTCTCAGGTCAAGAGACGATGATACATTCACCATTTCTGGTTTGACATCATGGTCAATCGAGGAGGTCTCAACTGACTTCCTAATGAACGGTCTCCAAAGTCGTTAGTTTTTCTAAGTCAATACTCCCTCAACTACACCAGACGCGCATGATAGAGTATCTCCAAAGAAAAACCTCGTCTAGACGTGAATTTCGCACGAGCTATTACGTGGCCAGACGCCACACAAGCTCCCGCTACTCTCCACACTAATCTTGTGTGTATACTCAAGCCTGGGTATTGAGCTTATCTCTCATGGAACAACCCACCCCACAGTACGACAACAGCAACATAATATAACAATAAAATTCAAAATGCAATAATATACAACAAGTAATGCATATAAAGCAAATAACTGCAAAAAAGTAGACACCCAAAGACTCAAACAAGCGCTAGGATTGACTCGTATATGGAAATGAAGTCCCCAGCAGAGTCGCTAGCTGTCGCAACTGCGAAAAACACCCGACAGAAAAAACAGAAGAGTCGCCATCGAACTTTATTTATCCCAAAGAGAGGGAAAGGAAACGATCAAATAAAACCTGAAGAACGGGAAACGACAAGGTCATCGCAACCAAATCTTGGGTTCAGGAGTGGGTTATGCAAGGGGAAGGTATTAGCACCCCTCACATCTGTTGTACTCAATGGGATCCATGCTTGTTGTCTAATAAAATTGTGTGTTTATCTATAAGCTACTGCTAAACAGAAACAAGAACAAAAGAAAAAGAAAGAGACTCGATAGGACATTGCCGCTCTATGCCTACGAATTCCCTCGTGCAATGGGAAAGTCAGAGTCAACGTAGTTCAAAAAACTATGGGTGAAGGGGGGAAGGTTGCTCGCCAAGACATCGCCGTCTTGTGCCTACGTATCCTCATCTGGTATGAGAAATCAGAGCAAATGTAGTTTCGGAAACGAAACCACAGGTTTGTTAAGTATTTTTTATGAGTGACGTTAAGTTTCAATTCCAACAGTTAGGGTCGATGCCTATTTGCAGTAGAACGGAAAAGTAACGTACTTTTTTCTGAAAATGAAGTTTGAAACACGAATCCCGAAGGATAAAAGGTTTGAATTTTGTTTGTGAGTTTTAATAAGGTGAATTAGTTTGACTTGTGATTCACGTTGCACTAAAGACTATGACATAGGAACAAATATGTCACACATCGCCCGCAGACGGGACGTATACTAAACACTCTAGACAAGCGAGAGGAGACACCTCACTCGTTATTTCCCATGTGCTTAAGGCTCGTAGCATACAATGTTCATCCTATTTATTAGATGAGTTAGAATGTGTTTTCAGATGAGAAGAGAGACGCACGAAAGGTCTAAGGGGAAACTCAGACCTAACGTTGTCAGGCAAAGTGTTCCGAGTTTCCTAATGTTAGCATGCGAGAGATGGACCTAAGATTGAGGTTAAAGGGACTAGCCTACTTGTTATCATGCTTTGATCAAAATCCTAATGTCTATCTTACTCCAAATTCAACCGGAAATTAAATCGGAATAAGAATCCTAAGGAAGCATGCAAAGACAAGGAAAAAAGCAAGAAAACAAGGTAAAAACAGCTGCTACAACAGCGCCTCCTGCACAAGACATCAATAAAATCCAGCACACAAGCAAGACATTATATAACAGCACATGTTTCAGCACAAAGACAGGTCTGAAAAGTCAGGCAGCAAGTAAGTAACGCAAAGACAACATGCAAGTTCAAAGCATGGACAATTGTGGAAAATATGAAGCAATAAAAATTGACTACAATTAATCAAGAACAAACACCAACCATGGGTAGATATCATACAACAATGTACATGATTCAACAATCAAACATAATCGATCAACAACAATGCATTAACAAGATCAACATGTTCTTTTCAAATTAAATTGGACGATCAACCGACCAGACAAACATGCAACGAAGTAGAAACGGAAACAAACGCAATCATGCATCACAATATTCATAAGCGTAATCATCAATGATCATCAACTAACATGCTATAAACAAACAAGTGAAAAGATCATTCACCAAACAAATCACATGAACATGTTAAACATTCAAAACGGAAACCAAAAGTTGTGCGTCGAAGAATCGAGATCAAACATTCAAGAACGATGAAATATGTCAAAAGAAATCCACATAAATGCATCATATCAATTTATGAAGTTTACATGTGGAGAGGATACCAAACAAGCAAACAAATGCAAAAAAAATGCAAATGAATGGGCAAAAAATGCAAAAATGCAAAAAATAGGCAAATCTACCCCAAGTAACGGGTTACCCTATATAGGGTAACCGGTTACTTAATGAAAAACAGCCCATAAAAGTGAAATTTGATAGGGTAACTGGTTACCCTATATAAGGTAACCGGTTACCACTGAACCAGAAGCAGAAAATCAGTTTTTAAAAGCAGTTTTCAGCATCCAACAACTTCTCCAATCAACCATATGATCATGGTATCAATCCAGCACGAAATTAACATCAAGAAATAGTAATCAAGCATCATGTAAACACAATCAAACATTGACATCACAAATCACCAAGATCCAAATCATCAAAATGGATTAAAAAAATAGCAAAAACCATGGATCTACATTATGATTATCCAAATAAGTTCAAAACATAATTAGATCTAGAATTGCCAACCTTCGACGCGGAGAATTGCTTTGGTGAGTGTTGATTCACTTGAAATTAGAAGATCCAAGCAAGAAACCCAGAGATTCTTTAAGATCCAAGAGCTTCCTTATGGTAGAAATGAAGATCAAGCAAGATCAAGCAAAAATGATCCAAAAAGCACTTCCAATCTAGCTTCCAAATTCAAATCCAAAACCAAATGAAAATTGAATGATGAATTGAAGATAATGGAGATGAATGATGGAGGTTTAGCTCTAGAAATCTATGATTCCGATGAAGAATCAAAGAATTCAAGTGAAAGAGCTCTAATGGAGTTTTGGGAGTGAAAAAGTGGAGAGAAAATTGAGAGCAAATTCTCAAGAATGAGAGTGAGATCTAAAAATGAAGGGTAATTGTGTGAGTTTACGAGCAAATTCACTTAAATAAGCTCTAGGTTTTGAATCAAAATATTGTTTGGAATGAGGATTAGCATTTAGAATGGAAATTAGGAGTGGAATTAGGAATGAAGTGTTTGAAATTTGGAGGGAAATGGTGAAAGTTGAAACAATTTTAGATCCTTCCAAATATGATCAAGTGAAATCAATGGTTAAGAATGATTAGAAAATTGCACATACTGAAAATTTGAATATTTTGGCAAACTGCGCTTGAAGTAACCGGTTACCCTATATGCAGTAACCGGTTACCCTGTTCAAACAGTGCCACATTTGGCGCCAAATGGACGAAATCTTGTACAATTGCTCGTTGCCACTTGTTCTGAACCTTGTCAGGCCTCTGAAACCTTCTCTTGAGTATGGTAACTGTGAGAACACCTGAGATGAAAAATAACCTCCTGAATAAAATAAAATCGACCGCTCAACTGCTGGGAAAATAAATGCCACAGCCTCTGACGCTCGCTGTTTAGACTCTTGGAATAAAAAGGAACTATGAGCCACAAAAGTACCTTGAACCCCTATCTTGAGAACCAATGCTATGATATGCAGAGATGCAAAAAATGCAGAGAAACAAAATCCAGCTACGATTAAAACGAAGGGGAAAATTTTGGGGTGCTACAGTGTGATTTTTTCTCTTTGTTTGTGTTTTACATGTATCATCCCATAATTATCATCATGCTAGAGTTCATTGTAGGTAAGCATTACATAGTTTTCTTTTATTCATAACATAACATGTCATAGGCATTCAGGATGAAAATTTGGGTCTTCTTGGTATTTTACTATCTCTCATTATGATCATATGAAAAATAGCCTTCTTCATATTATCTAGTCGAAAATATTTAAATAGGGGCAACTGTTACACCCTAATTTTGATCCTGAATTGCCCAAGTTGTCAGGCTGTGGCATGGACCACTATTTCAGATTGGAGAATCATCATAATTCAGTTCGCTTTCAGTTAGGGTTTTGGTGCGATGGTAACACAGTTCATATCTCAAGTTACCTTTGTTATAAATTACTGTGAGGGCAATGAAGTGTCAGATTTAAGTGACTTATGTCTGAAAATCATCAAGTGATCAAGATTTGGGTTTCTTGTGCAAGGTTAAGTTACCCGACGAAGGAGAATTCAAGCTTTCTGTTCAATCTGAGACCACTTTAAGATGGAATTAGGATGTGTTGTTATTTCTCATGGAACTGATTCAAGGTTTCAATGTATTTCCGATATGATTTTAATGAAAAGTTCAAGATACTGAAAACTGGTATCAAGGATGATTTTGTTGGTTCAAGTCAGGAGTGTCATTTATTCAAGATTAGTTTTAAGTGGTTCATTTTTCAAGATTTGAATCGAGTTTTCAGTTCATTTCCATATTGATTTTTAAGGAGAACTCGGAGATGGTTAAGATTGGTTTCAAGTGGTTTTGTTTTAGATTATTCAACCAAGTTAAACAATTTCATCAGTCCAAATAGAAGAAAATAATATCAAGTTCAAATTTCATTCCATTCAAATTTTCAAGTTCCAAATTCAGTCAAATTCAACTTCAATTTCCAAATTCAATCCAATCCTATTCCAATTTCAATTCATTATTTCATTCAAGCTTATTTTAATTCAAATCAAATTTCATTCCAAATTCATTTCTTTCCAATTCATTCAAGTCATTGTCGCTACTGCGAAAATCGGTGCCGGCAAGACAGAAGAGTCGCCACCGCGCGTTATTTATCCCAAAGAGGGGAAAGGAAACGCTCGAGGTAAACCTACCGCAAAACGGGGAAAGGAATGGTCATCGCAACCAAAACCTGGATTCGGGAGTCGGTTACGCAAGGGGAAGGTATTAGCACCCCTCACGTCCGTCGTACTCGATGGGATCCACGCTTGTTTTCTTGTACGGATTATTATTTCTATCTAAACTAAGGGTAAAGGGTTAAAAAGAAAGAAAGGGACTCGGTAGAGCCTCGCTGCTCTATGCCTACGTATTCTCAAGAGAGAAAGTCAGAGTCTTCGTAGTTCGACTAACTACTGGTGAGTGGGAAAGGTTGCTCGCTAGGACGTCGCATCCTATGCCTACGTACTTCCACACGGCATGAAAGATCAGAGCAAACGTAGTTCGCGAAACGTACGGCACAAGTCTGTCTTGATTGTTTTTATTCCTTCTAAAAAAGGGTTTTTCTGATTAACAGTCCAAGCGGACAAAAATTGACGTTTTGATGAGTTCACATTCTTTTACGGAAGAAGTGTCTTTTATTGGGTTTGAAATCTTATTGTATTTTTTGATTGTTTTAAGATGAGAAGAGAAACAACAACTCTAACCTATGGTTGAAAAGGGAATCAAATTAACCTAATGTTATCATGCATGGGTTAAGACCTAATGTCTATCATGTTCCTCTCTTGCGCAGAGAGAAACAGAGATCCTAAGGGATAAGCGAAAACAGAAACAACATATATAATAAAACAGTAAAATGCATGAATGCAACAATACAAGCTAGGCAAGGGAGTCTCGCTCTACCTCGAACCTCGAAAACAACAGGCAGAAGCGAACGAAATTCACTTCCAACCTAACAGGTTAATTGGCAAACAATACAGTCCCAGAAACTCAAACAATACATCAAAAGCTTCTAAACAGCAAAAAATAAATCGTAAACAACAACTCTACACAGCAAGCTCCATCAACATCTTAAAGCAAAGTCTTCATCAACAAGCTTCCATCAAGCATCTATCTTCAAGGAGGAAAACTCTAACTGTAATAATCTTCCACAACTTCAAGCAGCAGGGCTTCAAACAGCAGCAGTCACATGCACAGCTTCAACAACACAATCTTCAAACAATGACTTCCATCTTTAATCTTTCATGGCTTTTCTTCAAATCAAACTCTCCAGGATGAGGAACAATTAATAGGATGAATTGAGATGTTAAACAGTTAGTTGACCACCAAAGGTGGCAAACAGACTGTTAACAAAATGTAGAATGTTTCTCTCAAGAGTTCTATCTCTTAGATACTGTCACCAAGCCTTCCAAAGGAAGGGGGTGAGTATCCTAGAGAGACTCTGAATCATAGAGAGGGATAGAGGCAAACAAAACCATCCATGTTTAAGAATCAAATTTCTACTCTAAGCTCTACCTAGCTCCTAGTTCCTGTGATCTTCAACAGCTACAAGCAAGCTACAATTTTCATCAACTCTTGAACTTGTTCTTCAATTCTTGACTTTGTCTTTATCTTCAATGCTTCACCATCCATGGTCTTCAAGCCAATCCCAAACCCCAAGAAAGCCCAACAAGCCCAAATAACAAGCAATAACCCCAAAACGGGCACACCATACAATCAAACAATTACAAAAATATACTAAATATTAATATAATAGGGGAAATTCTAATACTTATTCTAAGGGATCTACTACACTTTCCCATAATACCCCTATAGTCCCATCTTCTAATTCAACCTAAAAAGCCCAAAAAGAAATTGTTTTGTTGCACCTATGTTATGTTCAAAACCCTAATTATTCTAAGTTTTTTATTACACCATATCTATTTCAACATTTTTTTGTTACCATTTTTATTCTAAAGTTTTATCACATTATCCTAAGGGAAACCCTAAAGTATATTAATATCTATATTATCAAGATCGAAGATCAAACACTATATCAACTTCTAAGGGGTCTAAACAATTCCTAACATGCAAGGGGTCAAGGTTAACCATCAATTGGGAAGGTCCTAATCAACAACCCTAAAACAGAACCAAATTACCTCTAGAAAATCTACAAAAATTCCTAAGGGAACATGCGAGTGTTAGCTACAATTTACCAAAAGATCTAAGCAAGAATCATCACCAATTAAGAGAACAAAATTCTACAAAACAGCGGTATCAAATATGCAAAGCAAACATCATGCAAAATACTCATCAGAATGTAAAATGCAAAAGAAATGGGAAAACAATCCACCAAAATCTAAGAAAAATTATACAATATCCTGAAAATGTTAGCAACCTATGGTAGAAAAATTAAAACCAAACTCTAAAGTTAAGGTCACTTTCTAAAGGAAAACCTATAAAGTGTCCAGGGAACATTCAGATGGCGATGGCTCTAAAAAGCGGATTCAAAACTAAACTTAGATTCGTCTAGAAATTCCAATGAAATTTCTGGGGAACCCTATGCATATCATCTAAACCATATCCAATAATCAGCTCAAAATCATGAAGCATTAAGGAGAAAAAAATTAAACAAAACAGATGATAAGTTATGTACACCAATGGATATTAGCACGAAAGAAAAATCATAACTAAATCAAAAAAAATGCAAACTCAGTGCCTAAAATTTCTTAAGATAATCAATATCTTTATAAAAAAATTTCATAATTTCTTGAACATTTTTACTATTTTCGACGCAATAAAAGAAAACAGGCCTCAAAACAGAAAAATAAAAAGAAAAAGGGAATGAAGAAAATCTCCAAATTAACAATCCTAAAATCATCCATAGGTGTTCATGATCCTAACCGAATAAGAATTTCTAATTATCTCATCCTAAATCCATGGTAAAGTGAAGGTTTACATACCTTGATCGGAGCTTCGAAACGGGGTATCTTCGGCTCTTTTCGTACTTCCGAAAGCTTCAAATTCGTTCAACAATATGCGAGGAAAGTGCTACCATCTTCGAATCGAACCGAAATCGCCTTGAATGAAGAATCACCACTTGATTTGATCTCTTGAAAATTGATATGCTCATTTCCAATCCAACTCCAATCAATCACCAACCTTACTTCAAATGAGTTTCTAAACATTTATAGAGATGATTGGAATATTCTAGAAATGAAGCCCAAGCCCAAAATAATAAATCCATTTCCCTTGGAACTTTATAGATTATTCATGTATCTTCCCTTGGAAATTTCTAGATTGTTCATGTATCTTCCCTTGGAAGTTTTCAACCAAAATAGCCTTCCAAATGCCTTGTTAAGTGGTTTGGATTAGTGACTTACATTTCAAGTAACCACTTTTACAAAGCAAGTCATGAAATTATTGCTCAATTCAAAAATGTGCCAATGCCATTGTCTTTAAAATGCATTTTACAATCAAATTGGTATGTCATATGGCTTGTTTGTGACCTCTAACCCAAAATTTGATTTTTTTTCACCACTTTATTTGACTTATTCCCCTTTTTTAGGCCATTTTTATCACTTTTTGATAAAAGCCTTTTTAACATCTCATGACCTCCCTAATAGCCTTAAAACATCATTCTAAGCAAGTTTGATGTTGAAGATTTTTCCATTTGAAGCTTGGAAGTAGGAGATATGGCCTTATGCTTGAAATGACTTATAACCTCCAAATGCCCAAAATGCCCTTGGCTTGTCAAGATCATAAGTAGAGCTCCACAAATCAGATTGAGGCATACCATACCTTTCTAGAAATCTAGGATTATGAGGAACAACTTTCATGTTGGCCAAAAATCCATTAGAAACTTGTATCTTGAATTATTCTGCTTGGAAGTTTGCCCTAAATCAGGGGATTTTACACTGAAACCCTAATTTAGAAACTTCTCTTCTTCTTGATTTCTTTTGATTTCTCCTTGGCACAACACCACATCCATATCCACATATCAAAATATGGATCCCCCATTCTTCAAACAGGCCTTGATGTCCCTTCAATCAAGTATTTGACCTAGGGTTGACCTAGGGTCGACCCAGATGAAACCCTAATTGACTGTCTTCAACTGTAGTTCTTGTACTCACATCAATGACTTGTCTCACTCTAAAAATGACCCTCTAGGTCTTCCATGATGTCTATATACATTCCATGCCCTCAATTCATAGCCCACAATCTCTTTGATTGTCTTCAAACCCCCTCAAGATAGGAGAAAAACCCATTGATTGGTCCACTAACTTCTCAAGCTTCAATTCCTTTCTGATGACTTGCATAGGCTTAAATTTTGAATAAGAACCTCTTGATAGGATCATAGAGATAAGAATGGCACTCGGTCCCTTGTTGGATGGCTTGCCCATGCTATGTTATGCAGATGAATGAATTATGTACATGACCTAATATGACCTAATATGCAAATGCTAAAGCTATGAAACATAAAATCAGGTGAAATAAGTTGGTCAAATTTTGGGGTGCAACAGCTGCCCCTATTCAAACGATTTAGACCCGACTGGGTGAAACGCCCGGAGCCTTCAGACAATCGAGGTACGAAACGCTTGAATACCAATAAACCCAGAAATTTGCCAACTGCAAAACAACTACACCACTACTTGGGGAAAATTTTTTTTACTGATCCGACCTCATCACTATTCTGTCAATACTGGAACAATCCTTAGTGGCTTCACCGGAAGAAGACTTTTGTAAGAATGCAGCTCTATCTTGTCATGGGACACATACTATGCTCCCTACGAGGAAATCATCCGCCTATCCGAAACGGGAACACACCTCTTGCTTATGTCACACAAACTCTTCATCCGCCTATCCGAAACGGAAACACACCTTTGTGTATAACTGCAAAGAAATCGTCATCCGCCTATCTGACACGGGAACATACTTCTATCCACTTTACTGAAAATCCTAATCTGCCTATTACACAGAAAAACCTTCATCTGCCCATCACACAGGAACGTCTTCGTCTGCCCATCACACAGGAACGTCTTCGTCTGCCCATCACACAGGAACTCTGAATTCTGCCCATCATACAGGAATTCTGACTTCTGCCCATCACACAGGAATGTCTTCGTCTGCCCATCACACAGGAACTTTGACTTCTGCCCATCACACAGGAATGTCTTCGTCTGCCCATCACACAGGAACTTTGACTTCTGCCCATCACACAGGAATGTCTTCTTCTCGGACATAGCTTCTTTGCCTATTCTTTGCAGTAACTAACTCCGCTGAGGGATATTCCGAGAATAACTGTCAAACACTCGTCTCGATAACAAGTGACTACCTCTGAACTTTGATTTCATGAAAACCTCGTGCCAATGCACAACAATCTTGCAGAAAAACATCCCGCTGGCCGGGTACAACAATGCCTCAATTGGCAACTCTGTGGGGAACAATAAACTGAACTACATCAAACATCTTCGGGCGAGACCTCGATTGTCTAGTACCATCTGAACTTTAGAACTCCATACTCCTATTGAGACAACACCTGAAAGCAAAGAGTCAACCAACCTGATCTATGTTTCAAAATGTGTATGTTTGATAATGGCGTAATGCTCCATACAATATGGAAATGCTACGCGTTTTATTTGGTAAATGCGAATATGACACTATATGCCAATGCAAATGCAGGTTCAAACTGCTGGGGATAAGCTCTAACGAGCTTGCTTCATCAATTCTGTCGTTGAGGACAAATAATACCATGTTGGGGAGTGAACGGGTATCACCAAGTTTTTCGGTAAAATAAATGCCAGGTCCTACGACCAACTCTGCTGGGGAGAGATCTGAACGTCAATTTCCACTGGGAGGAAAGAAAACACTTGCTGAATAGAGAGAACTACGCTGGGGGGGAAGAAACGACTCTCTTGGGGAAAACAAATCTTCCCGGAGGAATGTACACTGTCTGAACACAGCCTGCCAACCTGGAATTACTAATCTTCTGAGGCGAAACCATTCTGCTCGGATAGGGAATCCTTTCGGAGGAAACCACACTGTCTAAATACAGCCTATAATCTTGGAACTATCAATCTTGTCGAATATGGGTGCCCCTGCTGGGTAAAGAAAACCATCTAGCCATAATTTACGAACTCGGGACTATCACTACACCGAGGATAACCATCTACTATGGTGAACTATCTTTCCGGCCCAACTTTGACCTGGTCTAACACCTTGAGAACCCTCTCGATTGGGAATTGCACCTACACATGCTCAATTCTGTGGGGAGTACCAATCTGCTGGAGATATCTCTATTAAGATACTCCTCTGGGGAATCAACCTAGTCCTTCAATAAAGGGGAGCACCATTTCAACTTCTGGGAACATGACCTGCGTGGAGACTCGCATCGATTATAATCAAATCTTTCATCAAGCACCTCTGGCCAGGCTATAATTTTCTGATCGTCGGAACTCCGCTTCGGGGATACTAACATGCCCCAGTCTGTATTCTTGAATACTTCTTCTCGAAAGGAATTCCTAGTCAGGACTCTATCTTGAAATAGCTTGCCCCTGAATCTGCAACAATTTTGAAATAGACCCTACAGTCTTTGTATCCTGACGGCCAGACATGAACTGCTTCTACATCTCGAACCTCGAAGAGGTGTTTCAACAACATAATTTTCGTGCTCTTAGGGTGACCTGCCCCGGTCTCGCAATAATCCTTTGTCCCTGATTGACTGATTCGTGGAACAATGCCCATAGCTGCGAGAGATTTGCCAAATCTCGACCTGATTGCCCCAGATTAACTGATTCTAGGATGACTGACTCTACTGGGAATATTCTGATATAGCTTGCCCCAGTTCACGAAACATTCTGGTATTTTGCATTTTACCCTGATCAGACCTTCCACTGTAGGGATCTTTCTTGTTGGCATGCGTTTACTCGCAAGTAACACAAGTTGTTCTGCATAAAAGATATATTAAACACAATGTATATGACAGTTTCAACATCCAAGTCTGTTCACTGGAAAGAAAAAAAAAATTTGCGACATATAATGAATCAATTATCAAAATGTCAATATGAAAGCTGGTAAGAGGATCCCTTTTAGGAGTCAGTTTCGATGAGATCTTTACCGAAGTATGCTCTCGAACTAAACATGTTTCAATTATGACTTTTTCGGGTTGTAACGTGGTCAGGTTCACGGTTAACAAGGAAAGACACAGGCTCAGAGTTTATTTTGACCCACCCATTCTCCATGATGTTCTCCAATCCTATGTTCAGCTAATCTGACACAAGCACTCACCTTTCACAGGTTGATTAGTAGGAATGATGGTCCAGGATACCACACCTTTTTTTGGAGTGACAGTCACTTACTTTTTCGTCTTTGGGTGCCTAGAGTCACACGACTCTGTTCTTTTCGAGGAATTTTCTTTGGGTAATCCTTTTCGTCTTTTGCTTTTTCTTTTCGTTCCCTAAATTTTTCCTGGACTGACTCTTTTGAGTATCTTTTGCTTTCGAAGTCCAGCGGGATGCCCTAATTTTTGCCTAAGTCGCTTGTTCTCAAGATTCGACTTAGCGGGCTTTTGGCTTTCAATTTTTTTTTTGCACAAGTCGTGTGGCACTGGTTGTCTGACTTTTTGTGGACTAATGTGACTGTTTCACTCTTGGGTTGGCGAACCTTAACCATTGTGGTTTTTTAGGCACGACCCATATGGGTGTGATTTATCCTCGAACGGACACTCCTTTCGCGATTTGAACGCTTGGCCAAACTAACTGACGCCTACCCTGCCCCGGTTTAAGATTTAGGGTTTTTCATTTTCAAAAGGAAACTCCTACTACTGGCTCAAAGGGGTTAACAAGGGATTATCTTCCTTATATCTCCGGTGTTTATGGATTGAAACAATGCCTGTACATCGTCAACAGGTTTTTATTCAAAAGCCTACAATCGGAAGATTATTCGTCATCTGTTTTCGTCATCCTCCCCGGATTCCTGCTAAAACAAGCATTAAGCATTAAAGAAAACACAAAGAGTGAACACGACTGGATCAATTCAAAACATGCATATTTATTTCATTTATCAATATCAATTGAAAAAACAATAAGTTTTACAAATGAAATTTGCAATTAAACAGAAAAGAAACTACAAATGCGAAGACATGAATAAGATAACATGAAAAAATGTCGGTGTCTCAGAACTGGACTTCTTGCATTTTGACTTATTGGCGAGTCAACCATCCTCAGAAACTATTATCAGGGGCAGCCCACTGCTGTCTCGACCTTCTTTCAACGGCCCGATCAAACCTGGGAACCTTTTTCATCACCCCGACTTTCGCTTGTCTATGGCCTTGCACCACCTTGGGGACCCTATCAGAGAAGTTGATAACCCTGCTGTCAATTAAATCTTGGACGTTATGCTTGAACGCGTGGCAACCCTCAATATCATGTCCGGGTGCCCCAGAATGGAACTCACAATGCCTGCTGGTGTCGAAACCACACGGAAGTGTGCCCTTTGGTGGGGCTGACGTTCTCTTTTCAATAAGGTTCAAACCTAACAAGGTCTGAAAGAGTTCTGCATACATTGATGGAGGTGCCTCCAATACCCTCTTTGGTCTCTTTCCCCGAATTCTTTGTTGAGTCGGATACTGGCATCTTGTATGCTGCTGGCTTTGATCGGATGGTTCCTTAGGCTCACGCGCTATCATCCTTAAATTCAACCCTGGCATCGGCAACTGTTGTGGACATGGGGATTTATCTCCCAGTGGCTCCGGGATATACCTAGATTCGTCTGCAACCTCTGGCGGAGAAATGGGAATATCAGTCCCTGAGACTTTTATACCGCCCAGTACAAACTCAATTGTTTTCTCATCCAGCAAATCTTGAATCTTATGCTTAAAAGCTTTGCAGTTTGCGATGTTGTGCCCTGGTGCGCCGGAGTGGAAGGCACAATAGGCGTTCATGTCATAGTCTGGTGGCGGCTGCCCAGTCAGTGGAACCAAAATGCGGGGCTCAACCAGTTGAAGTTGGAACAAGAATTGCACCAGCTGATCATAATCCACTGGGATCTCATCAAATACTTTGTTTGAAAACCTCATCCTCTTACCACACCTCTTTGAGTTATCCTGAAAGACCAATTGCGACTGCTGACGAGGAGAATCCTGAGCTTCAAACTGTGGAGAGGGTCTCTTAAGCCTATCATGCGTGGGTAACGGTTCTTCAGACCCTTGAGGAGTAAATAAGCCAGCCGCATCTTCAGACATTTGCCCTCCTTCTCTTCTGAGTACGTTCCTTAATATTTCAGCCATCAATCCTACCTGGGCCTTCAATCGGCAGTTCTCTTCTTCTAGCGTCTCTTGATTCGAGCGCAACTCTTGCATGTCTTTCGTGAATTACCCCAGCTGGCCTCGAACCTCAATTATCTCAGCTTGAACCTGCTCGATGTCTATCCCCACAAGTTGGCGTCTGAAGCCTTGGAGAAAACCTTGACTTCCCTGCTGAAGAAAACCGGTAGCACTATCGTTAGCCCGTGCAATCAGAGGTTGCACCATGTTCTGCAGCTGCTCCTGGCCCTTGGCCACGGTTTCTATCGCCTGTATGAACTGTGTCATATTGTTGCGCATCTCCTGCATCTCAATCTGATCCTGACCCATGACTTTCTTACTGCTGTTTCTGGTTGAATATTAGGGAATTCTTTGGTCGTTAATCTTAGAAAACCTGGTAGATGCAGGAGATAAGGTACAAATCCAATAGTTACTGGTGAATGCAATATGTACGTGCAGGTGTGAACGTGTACATTATGCTACAGGTTAAATTTAATTCCCCCCGATTCCAGTTTCGAAGAGGAAGCCATAACGATAATTCATTTTCTAAGTAACAGTTTTCTTCAGGGACTCCATGTCAGGCAAATAGTGTATCAGAATCGGAGGGGAAATGAGCACACCTGCATCATGAGTACACGTTGATGAAATGCACATGATAATGGTTATGCGAACAATGCAATACAAACAGATGTACCAATTGACCAAGTGCCCCGACTGAGAAGCCCAAACCACATCATAAGTCTCAAACAGACCATCCCATATTCCTCAAACCATGGTCTTAGACATACCCCATACAAAGCTCCAACCCTGACCACTGACAGATCCCAATAACATAACTCCAACTGGTCTCTGACAGACCCCTCTCACGTCCATAAATATCCTGAATCTCAAATCAAGAAACAAACCGGTATCTGGAGGTCTAGTTACCTGCATAGTCCCAAAACCCTCTCACTGGTAGGTGTCCGAATAACTGACAATGGTATGGCATCCTATGCGGTCGTCGGCGTCACAGACTTTCAGGGTTGATGATACGATTTCCAGAAGGAGTGGCATCATCAAATCCTGAAGAGGCCTCACTTAGCCAACTTCCAATTGATCGGCTCTCAGAGTCGACAATTCAACTAACCAGCAACCCACGCCACCCAAAGGGTGGGGCAGGAGGCCAACCAGAGGAACCTCGTCTGAGTGTGAATTTTGCGGGACACCAAGACCTACAAAGCAAGTGGGCGCCCGCTACTTTCCACTCTAATTCTAAGTACACTCAAGCCCAGGTCCGGCTTATCTCTCAATAATATAACACCCGTCACAACCTCAATAACAACAATAATCAATAATATAGTGCTGAAGGTAAATGACATAAATGTAAATCCATACAAATTCCTCGACGGGAAAATAAACATTAGGATTGACTCACTTAGGGGACGTTGGATCCCCAGCAGAGTCACCAGCTGCTGGGGACAGGCCCAGACAGCTAGGAAGAAAACCCAAGGCGAGACTCGCATAGGGAACCATCGCAGTCCCCAGCAGAGTCGCCAGCTGTTGGGGATGACCCAGACAGCTAGGAGGAAAACCTAAGGCGAGACTCGCATAGGGAACCATCGCAGTCCCCAGCAGAGTCGCCAGCTGTCGCTACTGTGAAAATCGGTGCCGGCAAGACAGAAGAGTCGCCACCGCGCGTTATTTATCCCAAAGAGGGGAAAGGAAACGCTCGAGGTAAACCTATCGCAAAACGGGGAAAGGAATGGTCATCGCAACCAAAACCTGGATTCGGGAGTCGGTTACGCAAGGGGAAGGTATTAGCACCCCTCACGTCCGTCGTACTCGACGGGATCCATGCTTGTTTTCTTGTACGGATTATTATTTCTATCTAAACTAAGGGTTAAGGGTTAAAAAGAAAGAAAGGGACTCGGTAGAGCCTCGCTGCTCTATGCCTACGTATTCTCAAGAGAGAAAGTCAGAGTCTTCGTAGTTCGACTAACTACTGGTGAATGGGAAAGGTTGCTCGCTAGGACGTCGCATCCTATGCCTACGTACTTCCACACGGCATGAAAGATCAGAGCAAACATAGTTCGGGAAACGTACGACACAAGTCTGTCTTGATTGTTTTTATTCCTTCTAAAAAAGGGTTTTTCTGATTAACAGTCCAAGCGGACAAAAATTGACGTTTTGATGAGTTCACATTCTTTTACGGAAGAAGTGTCTTTTATTGGGTTTGAAATCTTATTGTGTTTTTTGATTGTTTTAAGATGAGAAGAGAAACAACAACTCTAACCTATGGTTGAAAAGGGAATCAAACTAACCTAATGTTATCATGCATGGGTTAAGACCTAATGTCTATCATGTTCCTCTCTTGTGCAGAGAGAAACAGAGATCCTAAGGGATAAGCGAAAACAGAAACAACATATATAATAAAACAGTAAAATGCATGAATGCAACAATACAAGCTAGGCAAGGGAGTCCCGTTCTACCTCGAACCTCGAAAACAACAGGCAGAAGCGAACGAAATTCACTTCCAACCTAACATGTTAATTGGAAAACAATACAGTTCCGGAAACTCAAACAATATTCAAAAGCTTCTAAACACCAAAAAATAAACCGTAAACAGCAACTCTACACAGCAAGCTCCATCAACATCTTCAAGCAAAGTCTTCATCAACAAGCTTCCATCAAGCATCTATCTTCAAGGAGGAAAACTCTAACAGTAATCATCTTCCACAGCTTCAAGCAGCAAGGCTTCAAACGACAACAGTCACATGCACAGCTTCAACAGCACAATCTTCAAACAATGACTTCCATATTTAATCTTTCATGGCTTTTCTTCAAATCAAACTCTCCAAGATGAGGAACAATTAATAGGATGAATTGAGATGTTAAACAGTTAGTTGACCACCAAAGGTGGCAAACAGACTGTTAACAAAATGTAGAATGTTTCTCTCAAGAGTTCTATCTCTTAGATACAGTCACCAAGCCTTCCAAAGGAAGGGGGTGAGTATCCTAGAGAGACTCTGAATCATAGAGAGGGATGGAGGCAAACAAAGCCATCCATGTTTAAGAATCAAATTTCTACTCTAAGCTCTACCTAGCTCCTAGTTCCTGTGATCTTCAACAGCTACAAGCAAGCTACAATTTTCATCAACTCTTGAACTTGTTCTTCAATTCTTGACTTTGTCTTTGTCTTCAATGCTTCACCATCCATGGTCTTTAAGCCAAGCCCAAACCCCCAAGCAAGCCCAACAAGCCCAAATAACAAGCAATAACCCCAAAACGGGCACACCATACAATCAAACAATTACAAAAATATACTAAATATTAATATAATAGGGGAAATTCTAATACTTATTCTAAGGGATCTACTACACTTTCCCATAATACCCCTATAGTCCCATCTTCTAATTCAACCTAAAAAGCCCAAAAAGAAATTGTTTTGTTGCACCTATGTTATGTTCAAAACCCTAATTATTCTAAGTTTTTTATTACACCATATCTATTTCAACATTTTTTTGTTACCATTTTTATTCTAAAGTTGTATCACATTATCCTAAGAGAAACCCTAAAGTATATTAATATATATATTATCAAGATCGAAGATCAAACACTATATCAACTTCTAAGGGGTCTAAACAATTCCTAACATGCAAGGGGTCAAGGTTAACCATCAATTGGGAAGGTCCTAATCAACAACCCTAAAAAAGAACCAAATTACCTCTAGAAAATCTACAAAAATTCCTAACGGAACATGCGAGTGTTAGCTACAATCTAACAAAAGATCTAAGCAAGAATCATCACCAATTGAGAGAACAAAATTCTACAAAATAGCGGTATCAAATATGCAAAGCAAACATCATGCAAAATACTTATCAGAATGTAAAATGCATAAGAAATGGGAAAACAATCCACAAAAATCTAAGAAAAATTATACAATATCCTGAAGATGTTAGCAACCTATGGTAGAAAAATTAAAACCAAACTCTAAAGTTAAGGTCACTTTCTAAAGGAAAACCTATAAAGTGTCCAGGGAACATTCAGATGGGGATGGCTCTAAAAAGCGGATTCAAAACTAAACTTAGATTTGTCTAGAAATTCCAATAAAATTTCTGGGCAACCCTATGCATATCATCTAAACCATATCCAAAACTCAGCTCAAAATCATGAAGCATTAAGGAGAAAAAAATTAAACAAAACAGATGAACAGTTATGTACACCAATGGATATTAGCACAAAAGAAAAATCATAACTAAATCAAAAAAAATCTAAAAAATGCAAACTCAGCGCCTAAAATTTCTTAAGATAATCAGGATCTGTAGAAACAAATTTCATAATTTCTTGAACATTTTTACTATTTTCGACGCTATAAAAGAAAACAGGCCTCAAAACAGAAAAATAAAAAGAAAAAGGGAATGAAGAAAATCTCCAAATTAACAATCCTAAAATCATCCATAGGTGTTCATGATCCTAACCGCATAAGAATTTCTAATTATCTCATCCTAAATCCATGGTAAAATGAAGGTTTACATACCTTGATCGGAGCTTCGAAATGGGGTATCTTCGGCTCTTTTCGTACTTCCGAAAGCTTCAAATTCGTTCAACAATATGCGAGGAAAGTGCTACCATCTTCGAATCGAACCGAAATCGCCTTGAATGAAGAATCACCACTTGATTTTCTCTCTTGAAAATTGATATGCTCTCTTCCAATCCAACTCCAATCAATCACCAACCTTGCTTCAAATGAGTTTCTAAACATTTATAGAGATGATTGAAATATTCTAGAAATGAAGCCCAAGCCCAAAATAATAAAATCCATTTCCCTTGGAACTTTCTAGATTATTCATGTATCTTCCCTTGGAAATTTCTAGATTGTTCATGTATCTTCCCTTGGAAGTTTCCAACCAAAATAGCCTTCCAAATGCCTTGTTAAGTGGTTTGGATTAGTGACTTACATTTCAAGTAACCACTTTTACAAAGCAATTCATGAAATTATTGCTCAATTCAAAAATGTGCCAATGCCATTGTCTTTAAAATGCATTTTACAATCAAATTGGTATGTCATATGGCTTGTTTGTGACCTCTAACCCAAAATTTGATTTTTTTTCACCACTTTATTTGACTTATTCCCCTTTTTTAGGCCATTTTTATCACTTTTTGATACAAGCCTTTTTAACATTTCATGACCTCCCTACTAGCCTTAAAACATCATTCTAAGCAAGTTTGATGTTGAAGATTTTTCCATTTGAAGCTTGGAAGTAGGAGATATGGCCTTATGCTTGAAATGACTTATAACCTCCAAATGCCCAAAATGCCCTTGGCTTGTCAAGATCATAAGTAGAGCTCCACAAATCAGATTGAGGCATACCATACCTTTCTAGAAATCTAATATTATGAGGAATAACTTTCATGTTGGCCAAAAATCCATTAGAGACTTGTATCTTGAATTATTCTGCTTGGAAGTTTGCCCTAAATCAAGGGATTTTACACTGAAACCCTAATTTAGAAACTTCTCTTCTTCTTGATTTCTTTTGATTTCTCCTTGGCACAACACCACATCCATATCCACATATCAAATTATGGATCCCCCATTCTTCAAACAGGCCTTGATGTCCCTTCAATCAAGTATTTGACCTAGGGTTGACCTAGGGTCGACCCAGATGAAACCCTAATTGACTGTCTTCAATTGTAGTTCTTGTAATCACATCAATGACTTGTCTCACTCTAAAAATGACCCTTTAGGTCTTCCATGATGTCTGTATACATTCGATGTCCTCAATTCATAGCCCACAATCTCTTTGATAGTCTTTAAACCCCCTCAAGATAAGAGGAAAACCCACTGATTGGTCCACTAACTTCTCAAGCTTCAATTCCTTTCTGATGACTTGGATAGGCTTAAGTTTTGAATAAGAACCTCTTGATAGGCTCATAGAGATAAGAATGGCACTCGGTCCCTTGTTGGATGGCTTGCCCATGCTATGCTATGCAGATGAATGAATTATGTACATGACCTAATATGACCTAATATGCAAATGCTAAAGCTATGAAACATAAAATCAGGTGAAATAAGTTGGTCAAATTTTGGGGTGCAACAGTCATCATATTCAATTCTAATCAAGTTCAATTCCATTTCAAATTTCCATCCCTAATTTTGATTCATATTCAAGTTTCAAGTTTTGTGTATTCTAATTCTATCCAAAATTCAAGTTCCAATCTCATTTCAAATCAAGTTCGAGTTTCATTTCAAATTCAAGGTTTCAAATTCAAGTTTCAATTCAATGTCAAAACTTCATCTTCAAGTTTTTATCCAAATTCATATTATATTCAATTTTTTTCAAGTTGATTGTCTTTCAATTTCTAATTTCATTTCAAATTCTTTCCAAATTCAAATTCATTTCAATTCATAATTCAAGCTCAATCAACCCAAGATTAAATTTTCAATTTCCAAATTTCAACTTCCCTTCAATTTCCAAATTTCAATTTCATTCAAGTTCAATCATTCAAAAATTCAAGTCACAAATTTAATTTCTAGTCAAATTCATTCTCATCACAAATTTAGTTTAAAATTCATTATAAAATCCAAAGCTCGTGCCAAAAATTACAAAAGTTAAATTATTATACAAAAAAATTACAAAAAGAAACAAAGAGAGAGAGAGAGAGAGAGGCCTATATGAAAAGCCAAATAATATCACTATGCCAAATAAGACCTTTAGCAGCGCTTTTTTTGCCCTTTAGCAGTTGTCGCTACTGCGAAAATCGGCGCCGGCTATGACAGAAGAGTCGCCACCGTGCGTTATTTATCCCAACGGAGGGAAAGGAAACGCTCAGAGTAAACCTAACGCAAAACGGGAAAAGAATGGTCATCGCAACCAAATCCTGGATTCGGGAGTCGATTACGCAAGGGGAAGGTATTAGCACCCCTCACGTCCGCCGTACTCGACGGGATCCACGCTTGTTTTCTATCTAAGGGATTGTTATTCTATCTACGCTAAAGGCCAAGGGACAAAAGGAAAGAAAAGAGAAAAGAGACTCGATAGAGCTTCGCCGCTCTATGCCTACGTATTCCCTCGTGCAATGGGAAAGTCAGAGTCTACGTAGTTCGGCTAACTACGGAAAAGGAGGGGAAGGTTGCTCGCTAGGATACGGCATCCTATGCCTACATACTTTCATACAGCATGAAAGATCAGGGCAAATGTAGTTCGGGCTACGGAAGACACAAGCTTGTCTGACTGTTTTTTATTACCTTCAAAAAGGGTTTTTCTTGATTAAGAGTCCAAGCGGACAAAAATGACACTTTGATGTTTATTATGAATCTTTTATGAAAGAAGTGTTTTTTAGTTTGTTTGCAATCTCTGACGCACTATAGACTATGATTTGAGAGTGACTACGTCGTGTGTCACCCAAAGGGTGCCACGCTAAGCAGCCAGACTACTGGAAAGAAGCTCTCCAACAATCCTTTCTCAAATAGCTTAAGGCTCGTAACGTACGACATCGATTAACCTTATTACTGTATTTTTGAGTTGTTTTGAGATAAGAAGAGAAAGAAGCTCTAAAAAGCCTAGGGTTGAAAAGGGAATAAAAACTAACCTAATGTTGTCATGCATGGATAAGAATCCTAATGTCTGTCATAATTCCCTCCTGCACAGAGGAAATCAGAGATCCTAGGGGATAAACAGAAAAGAAAGCAGGCAAATACAGTAAAATGCATGCAATGCAGCAATACAAGCGAGGCAAGGGAGTCCCACTCAACCTCGAACCTGGGAAAACAATAGGCAAAGTGAATCAACATTCACTTCAATCCTAGGGGCCAAGCTGTACAAGCCAATAAACGATGCAGAGAAAAACAAAAGATACAGAGCAGAAGAGGCAGCCCAAGCAACAGCACCAAACTCCTACAGCAACCAGCAGCTCTAAACAGCAACAGATGATCTTAACAGCAAAAAGTTGACAGCAACAACCTCCATCTTCATGAATAGATCCCATCTTCAAGCTTCAATAAACTTTCACTCTTCAACAAGCACCAAACTTCAACAAACACCAAGCTTCAACAAGCTCCAAACTTCAACAAGGAAACAGCTTAAACCAGCAAACTTCAACCAGTAAATAGCTTCAACAAGCTCCTGACTTCATCTTCAACCAGCAGCAAAACCCTAGCTTCAACAAGCTCAAACTTCATTCTCAACAAGCTTCAACAAGCAACCTCCAAGGGAGAATCATTCAACAGGATCAAGTTGAAATGTTAAGAACTCAATGACAACCAAGGGAAGTCAATTAGATCTTAACACTGTAATAGGAAGGCACCCTCAAAGTTCTACTCTTAAAGCATGCCACTCATCCCTCCAAAGGAGAGATGTGACTTCTTTAAGAGGACTTTATGTCATTGGATTGAATGGAGATGAATAATATACTCCATGTTTGAAGAAAGAAGCAAAACTAGTCTAATGCTCTCCCTAAAACCCTAGTTCTCCTAAGCTCTTGACAAGCACCCACAAGCTGAGAAAATATTCATGTCCAAGCTCCTTCAAGCTCTATATAGCATCTTCAATTGGTCTTCATCTTCATCCAATCACAAGAGCAACACCACCCTAATCTAAGGGGAACTATTGAATTAAACTAGTCAAGTTAGTTCATCAGAAACACCTAGAAGTTAGTCTTAAAACTAATTCTAATTAAAATACCAAAAGTGATTGTAAAATCCTACAAAAAATTCAAAGGGTTCCTAAACCTCTTAAGAATATCTCATACAAAAACCAGGGGGTTAACCATTCATTAAGACCTAAAAATATGCCCTAAACCTAAGGGTACTATCCTAAAACCCTAAATCTACAGCACCTAATGTTCAATGATCAAACTAGCCTAAAATTCTCTCAAAAAATTATGATAAAATTACTAGGGGTACATGCATATCTAAGCTATCTATCCCAAAAAGAATCACTCCAAAAATCAACACCAATTATCCATACTAAAATCAACAAACTAGCACACCAACCATATTGAATTTAAAACCAAATAAAAATACAAACATGCAATTAAAAAAATAAAATGCATGACAGATGAATTTTTCAATTTCCTAAAATTCTAGACTCTCTAGAGAGTCAGGGGAAAAAAACCTAGCCTAAAAATATCTATTTTTCTATTTATTGTGAATTTAATTCTAAACTATATGAAACATGTAAAAATAAAGAAATACAATGAAAAATCAACAAGGGCGCGTGACAAATAACAATTATATCATGTTGTTCTTCAGACTGGGCCCAAAGGGGGGGGGGGTGTAGCAATGAGTAAGTAGGCCCAAAACCAATTAAAAGAAAATCAGAAAATGAAATGGAAATGGAAAAATGTGTGTGTTGAATAGCAATGCATTTCAGTTCAAAATCCAACATGGGCCTAACCAGGGGTGTGAAGAGCAAGAACTCACTAAGCCCATCCAATTTGATTAAATGAAATGGTGAGTTTTGATAAAACTCAATCTCTTCAGAATGTGAAACACGATCATGGCCTTTGGATTTGGTTTCCAGTCAAGGTCAATACATGATCCAATGGGTGAAATATCTTCTTCCCCAAAATTTCAAATATGAGAGGGAAGTGTGGGACGGTGGCCTGAGACACAGAGCCACCGTCGTCTTCGGCAAGGCAATCCCAAAAAAGCATCAAACGCAACAACTAAACACCCTATCCTCCTCAAAATTTCATCCTGAGCACAAATATGACCTCAAAATTTATTGATTCTCACTCCAACTCCAAAACCGATCCAAGTTTCAGAATATTCATCCAACTTCAATTGTCACGATTCTTGAAATTAATGATCCTAAACTCATTTACACCTTTCACTGATCAAAACTTGCTATTTAAACATGCTTAACTCATCAAGAACCAAGATTTCTACTCCTCAACAGAAATGGTGATGCACCTAATTTGGTCTCTAATTGTTCCAATTTTGGACTGAAATCCATCCTAGCCTCATCCCTAATCTAACCACATCACAAATTCTATGCATCTCTCTATAAATTAATCTAAAAGAAGAAAGTTGCAAACCTGGTTTTGAGGGATGAACAGATGAGGTTATGGCTCGAATCAAGCTCTAATTCTTTCCAGAATCACTCAACAATGACTTCCCAAGCTTCTCCAACAATCAATTTGCACTGAATTCTCCTTAATCTCCAATCACGATTTCTGATGCAGCTTGAGAAATTTCAATGGCTTGCTCTGGTTCCTCTTCAACTCTTTCCCAAAAAACCATCTGAACTCATTACAATGGTTATATAGAAGCTATTGGAAACCTCTAGAAAGTTCTGTAACAACCACAATGAGAAATTGAAAATCTCATATTCCTTGAAAATCTCATATGCCAAATTTGGGAATTGCTCTGTTCTAGCTCTCAATTTCCCCTGAATTTTTCTCCTTATGATATTTTGAAGTGAATGGGATGTATAATTGCCTTGTTTTTGATCCAAAGGCAATGGATTGATATGTTGCTTCAACCATAAGTCACAAAATGGAAGTGTGTGCAAATGACCTCAAATGCCAAATATAATAGTGTCATCACTCTTAGAATGTCATTTCGGATCAAAATGATATGCAACACGACCTTGTTTGACCATAAAACCAAGAATTCCATTTTTTTGCCTTTTAATCACTTTAATTTCTTCCCTTTTAAGCCATATCAAGCAACTTGGTGTTCCAAGCCAAACCAAACTATCATAACCACTTGGTTGCACTCAAAACACCATTTTGAACAAGTTCCATGTTGTAAAATTTTCCATTTGAAGCTTGCAAGTTGGAGTTATGGACCTATGATCACAAATGACCTATAACCACCAATACCCAAAATACCCCTGGCTTGCAAAGATCATAACTTGAGTTCTACAAATCCCCTTGAGTAGTTATAGTACTCTATGGAAAGCTAAGATCAAGAGGAACAACTTTCATGTTCACCAAGAATCCATTTGAAACCTCATTGAAGGGCAAAAGTTGCTTGGAAGTCAAGTGACTTTCATAGATAAATTTCATAGTCCTTTGATGACCTGTAATTTGCAAGGACCATAACTTGAGTTCTATAAATCCCTTGGAGGACTTCTAGTACTCTAATTAAAGGTATTGATATGCTCTACAAGTTTATTGTTGGCCAACGATCCATTTGAAACTTGTATTTTGACTTATGTGGCTTTGAAGTTAGGCACTAAACAGGGGATTTTACACTAAAACCCTAATTTAGCAACTTCCCACATTCTTGATTATTCTTTGCTTGATCTTGGAACAACACCACACATGTATCAACATACCAATACATGAACCCCATGACTTCAAAGTAGGCCTTGATGCTCTTCAATTACTCAATTGACCTAGGATTGACCCAGATGAAACCCTAGTTGACTGCACCTCAACTGTGACTCTCATACTTGAATCAATGACTTGTCTCAGCTTCAATAGGGCCCTCTAGACATCCCATGAGATCCATACACACCTCATATTCACATCCCATGTTTCACATCCCACTGATGATTCTCAATATTCCTCAAGATAGGAGCAAAACCCACATGTAGGCACTCAAACTTCTCAAGACTTCAAATCACTTCTTGATGGCTTGGATGATTTCTCAAACTTGGATAAGACCTCTTGCTAGGCTCTTTCTGATAAGAATCACACTTGATCCCTTGTTGGATGAGTGATATGCTATGATATGCAAATGATTGAACTATGTACATGATGTAACCATGCAAATGAAATGCAATGAAACATAAATCAGGTAAGAAAAGGTTGAGCAAATTTTGGGGTGCAACAGATGCCCCTATTCAAACGGCTTGGGCCCGACTGGGTGAAGAGCGAACGGCCTTTAAACAATCGAGGTACGAGACGGTTGAATACCAAAGAACCCGGAAATTTGTCAACCGCAGAAATAAACTGCACTACTGTTTGGGGAACGACATCCACCAACTGAACCTGGTTGTTACGGCAACAACTGATCCAATGTTTGATAATAATTCTGATTTCAACTTCAACCACCTATGTAACGCCACAGGTATTGAACAATTTTTGCAAAAACCTCCATCCACAACTGGACCAACCTTGTCAACACAAGAAGAGAAACAAATTCGTCAACACGAATAAAGATTATGTCGTCACAGGAGTAACCTTGTCCACATATGGACCCAAATTTCTTCAAATCACGAATGAACACAAATCTGTCCACGCCAGGACTCACATCTCAACAACACAGGAATAGAACTTTGTCCACGTTAGGACGCTTGTTTCGTCAACACGAAGAAATCTCATCATAAATTTGTCCATGTTAGGACTCTACATCCCGTCAACACGGAGAAATCCTATCATCATAGGAATAAAACTTGTCCTCATCAGGACTCTACATTCCGTCAACACGGAGAAATCCTGGCGACTTCGCTGGGGATGAGTTGTCCGTATCTCGTCAACATAGGCAATAAAATCTTACTTGCGTCTCGTCAACACGAGGAACTCCAATCAACCTAGGAATAAATTGTCCACGTCAGGACTCACATCTCGTCAACACGAGGAAATAAACCCGTCACCATGAAGAGAAATAAATTTGTCCACGTCAGGATTCCATCTCGTCAACACGAAGAACGGTAAACTTGTCCACGTCAGGACTCGCATCTCGTCAACATGAGGGAAGGTAACTTGATTTGTCCATGTCAGGACTCACATCTCGTCAACACGAGGAAATCCTATCAACATAGGAGTAGATTGTACACGCCAGGACACCGTTTCATTAACGCACATTTCGCCAATACGAAGACATATATCTGCTGGGGATAAATGGTCCACGTCAGGACACCATTTCGTCAACACGAAGAGTAATCAATTTGTCCACGTCAGGACTTCACATTCCATCAACACGGAGAAATCAAATATGTCCACGTTAGGACTAACACATCTCGTCAACACGAGGAAATAAATCTGTCCATGTTAGGACTACACTTTCCGTCAGCACGGAGAAATCCCGTCGATACAGGAATAAATTTTCCACGTCAGGACTCATATCTCATCAACACGAGGAACTCCTATCAACATAGGCAATAAAATTTTGGCGACTTCCGGGGAAATACATCCGTTTATCCATACGGGAAGATACTCTGAATACCGTTTCTCTGCTTATCTCTGCAGTAGCTAACTCCATTGGTCCCAACCCACAAACCTTTTAGCGCTGACGTGACGGCGACTTTGGGGGATATTTGGAAACCAAACTGCCGGACGCCTGTTTCGATAACCGGCGGCAGCTTCTGAAATTTTGATTCATGAGACCCTTTGACGCTGACGTAACAACAAATTTAAAGAAAATAATCCGCTGGCCGGATAAGAGAAACTTCAACAAGCAACTCTGGCGGGAAAAACAAGAGAAATTTAAACAAATAACTCTACTCGGGGACAAAGAGAAACTTAACCAAGTAACTCTGTGGGAAAATAGTAAGATGAATTGTATCATCACGCGTCTCACAGCGAGACCTCGAATACTTGGTAATAGATCTGAGCTAGAACTCCATACTCCTGCTGAGAAAACACACCTGAAAGCAAAAAGGTTAACCAACCTGATTTATGTTTCAAAATGCGTATGTTTGAAAATGGCGTAATGCTCCGTACGACACGGCAATGCTACGCGTTTGAGTAGATGCAAATATGAAGATATATGCAAATGCAAATGCAGGCTCGAGCTGCCGGGGCCACTCTAATAATGATGTCTCAACAACATGAATGCTGAGGACAAAGCCAACTCCGCTGGGGAGAATAAGTATCATAAGGTATTCCGGTAAAATAAATGCCGGAAACACAGTCAACTCTTTCGGGGAGAGATTAAACATCAATTTCCACTAGGAGGAAAGAACAAACACCCTGCCGGTGAACAAACTTAGTTGGGGAAGAAGCGACACTTCTGGGCAAAGCACACTGTCTGGGCACAGTTTACACATTCATAGTTACCACTTTGCTGAGGATCAACATCCTGTCAATGGCAAGACGACCTGTGGGGGAGCAGGAAAACCATCCTTCGCGGACATAAACCTTTCGAACCAACAACTTGGTTAACTATTGCGGGAATCTCCCATGCTGGAGATTGAACGTGCACATCTTTGATTCGCTGAGGAGCGTAACCTCTGCAGGGGACATAGATTTTGACTTGCTGGGGTTAATCCTATGAACGGCTTTCCATGAGGACACCCTCTTGGGGAAAATAATTCCCTCCTTCGGGAAGGGATGAATGTCATTTCAACTCTCTATGGATAAGCTGCGACTAGCTGAGGAATGACATCAACTAGAGTCAGGTCTTACGTTAAGCGACCTTGGCTGGTGTTGCACCCTAAAATTTGACCAACCGGGTCTCGTATCTGGCCCTATGTTTCGACGCATTCCCGCATTCGCATCTGCATATCGCATACAGTGCATTTTTCATTTGTTTTTGATGTTATCGGGATCACGGCTCTCGTCTCGCGTCTCAGGCGTTTTTAATCAGTTTAGATGAGTAGAATCGTATTTTTTAGGACATTTCGGTGCCCGTTTATTTTTACCGGCTATTTTGGTGCACTCTCGCAGTGTTATTTGCCGTTCGGTGCTATTTTTGTCCCTTCGGAAATTATTGTGATTTTTCTGGATTTTATTAGGATTTTAATAGATTTTTAATCATTTTAGGATAATATAGATTTTTTTTAGAATATTAATAGGATTTTTAATAGTTTTAATTCTTTTTAAATAGATTTAAATCATTTTTAGCATTTTATAGAATATTAGTAGGTTTTAATATTTTTAATAATTGTAATTTCTTTTTAGAATATATTAGGTAGATTTTAACCATTTTTAGATTAATGTAGAATATTAATAGGGTTTAATAGTTTAATAGTTTTTAGAATATATTAGATATTAAATGGTTTTGATAGAAACATATAGGTTTTAATAGTCTTTAATAGATATTATAGATTTTCTTTTATGAAATTTAATATAGGTTTATTAGAGTTTTAATAGAGAATTATTAAAATCTTTTAGATTAGAGAATCATTAGATTAATTAGGTTCAGGTGTTAATTGAGTCGTTAGTCCATTTAATTTCTGTTAATCAGTCCACTAATCCATTTTTAATCCATCACTAATATGTTTTCATTGCAGTTTTTGGGGTGTATTATTTAGTTTTTTGGAGTTTTTTTGTGGGCCTCATTATCCAGTTCGCAAGCCCAGTTCAGAGTCCTTTTGTCCAGAAAAGTCTAGAAGATTCCAGAATTATGCCATGTGTGGTATATAAGATGCAGGCCACGTGTTAAGCAAAAGGAGGACCCCACGTTACGCACTGCCACGAAGCCACATCACAAACACGCTTCCTCTCTCTCTGCCACGCGCAGGACACGCGTCCTGCATGCGTTACACCCCTCCACCCACGTGTCTCCACCACAGCATCTCACTGTCCTCCTCACCGGCCGGCATGCATAGCCGGCGACCACTGTAACGGATCCCTCAACCGTCTCCGACCACCGTGCATCTCGCCGAAAACCTCAAAAAACTCAGAAAACATCAAATTCATCCTTTGATCTTCATCTCTTCCGATCAACCTCCATCTCCTCCGATCAACACCACACTCAAAACCTTCAGGAAAAATCCCCAGAACTCTTAGTGAAGGCCTCAAGAACTATCATCACCAATGAAGTATCCTTCATCGTTTTTCCAGAAGAATCTTCTTCAACAACCTTCATGCTCTTCATCTGTAGCGTCTTTTCCAGAAATGTTCATCACCATCGCATGAACCTTCAAAGCGTACAAGAATCATCATCTCTAGAAATTCCTCATTCATCAAGAGCTCCAACAATCATCCGCATTCATCACGATCTCCAGAAACTACCAACGAACCATCAATCTTCATCAGCAACAATACTCAACCGTTTTCAAGAACAGTCCCCGGAAACAAGTTGCAACAAGATCTTCATCAAACTATCTTGCGTGTTCATCCAATCTTCAACAAACATCACAAGTCCTCCAGATCTTCATGCATTTTCCAAAGCGTTCAACATCGGTCATCAATTCCATCCGATCTTGTAAGTCCATCAAGCAACTTCGTGCATGTGGATCCTTCAAGAACCTCAGCGAACGACTTCATCTCCAGAAATCTTCAAAGCGTTCAACAAGCTTCGAACACGACTTCCCTTCGCCATTACTTCAAGATTTTTCCAGAACATTCCCCAGATCGTTAGTGGTGTTTGGGTGAACGAAGTTGGGAAACGAGGGGGAAAGTTTGAGAGAGTGAGATGGAGATAGATGGGAGAGAAGGAGGTCTCGGAGACGGGGAGAGGAGGAGAACGACGGCGGTTGGGATAAGGGTTAGGGAATTAGGGTTTCTGCCAGAATGAGAGAAGGAAGGAGAGGAAGGATCATGGGCCTACCAACTTAGGGCCCAACTGCATTTTCCTGGATCCAACACCTCCAATTTCCTTCCCCACCCCCCATGCGTGTGTGTCGGTGGCTAGTGGGCCTCCAAGCCTAATACAATTTCCTGAACTGCTGTATTGCGTTTTTGGCCATACACCCCCTCCCTTTTTTTTCCTGGCTGAGGCCAGTTAATGGGCTGGGCCCAGTTTGTTCATTTTTTTCTGCTGACTAACACCCCATAACTGTAACTAACCCCCTCCCCCTTTTAGATTTTCTTGTGTTTTTCTTTATTACAAAATGGAAAAGGATTATTGAAAATAGAGAAAAAAAAATGAAAAAGAATATGAAAAGTAGTGAGAAGGAGAAAAATAGAAAGAAGAAGAAGAAGAAGAGAAAATATATTGCAAAAGAATGTGGAAAAATAGTAAGAAATATGGAGAAAAATATATGAAAAAATATATAGAAAAATAGTGGGGAAAAATCTATGAAAAATATTTTGAAAGAAAAAAGGAAAAATAGTTGAAAATAAGAGAAGGAAAAAGAGAAAAAATATTAGTGTCGATTTAATATTTTTTAGAGTATGGTTTTTCATAGAGTTTATTTTCTTTTTAGAGATAGTTTTAGAAGTCCACTTGTTAGGGGACTCTTTGTCATTCGATTTTTCATGATAGATAAGATAGTATTTCCTAGGAGATTATTTTTCAGTATTCAATCATTGTAATCATTTTTCAGAATGTTAATAAAACGAGATTTGAGTTGTGGTCCCGAAGTAGCCGAACTACAGCTGCTCTGATTTCTCGTACCAGACGAGAATATGTAGGCATAGGATGCGATATCCTAGCGAGCACATTAACAACTAACTTTTTGTTCTCTCGCCGCTGTGCGATCGAGACTTTCCCGCTGACGACTAATTGTTACCCTTTTTTCTCTCTTGCCCGAATGCATTTGAGACCAGACCGTAGTTTTTCCCATAGGTTCCCGTACCTGTGAAACCAGTTGATTTTCTCACTGCTGTGTGAGAATGCCCTGTTTAGCCGTAGTTAGCCTGAACTACGTAAAGCTCTGATCTTCCATGCAGTGTGGAAGTACGTAGGCACAAGACGCGAGGTCTTGGCGAGCCAATTTTCCCTGTAGTTTCCCGAACTACGTTGACTATGACTTTCTCTCTTGAGGATATGTAGGCATAGAGTGCGACGCTCTATCGAGTCAATTCCTTTCCATTTAGATTTAGCAGCCGTAGATAGATTGTTTTTGCATACTTTAGAAAACCCAAGCAAGCGTGGATCCCGTCGAGTACGACGGACGTGAGGGGTGCTAATACCTTCCCCTTGCGTAACCGACTCCCGAACCCAGGTTTTGGTTGCGACGACCATACCTTTCCCCGTTTTTTGCGAGGTTTACTTCGAGCGTTTCCTTTCCCTCCATTGGGATAAATAACGCACGGTGGCGACTCTTCTGTCAGCCGGCGCCGATTTTTGCAGTAGCGACAGCTGGCGACTCTGCTGGGGAAGAAGCCGATAGTTCCCTATGCATGTGGGATCCAACGTCCCCTAAGAGAGAGTCAATCCTAGCGCTTGTTTGCTTGTCTATTTGGGGCTTATTTATTGGTATTATCTGTTGCTGTTGGGGTGTGACGGGTGTTCTATGATTGAGAGATAAGTCGGACCTGGGCTTGAGTGCACCTAGAATTAGAGTAAAAATTAGTGGGCGCGCACATGCTTTGCATGTCCTAGTGTCCCGCGAAATCTACGCTCAGACGAGGTTCTTCTGGTTGCCCTCTTGTCCCACCCTTTGAGTGGCTCGGGTTGCTGGTTAGTTGGATTGTCGACTCTGGGAACCGATCATTTGGAAGTTAGCTAAGTGAGGCCTCTTCAAGACTCGATGATGCCACTCCTTCTGGGAATCGTATCGTCAGTTTTGAAAGTCTGTGACGCTGACGACCGCATAGGATGTCGTACCTTGTCAGATATAGGTCCACACCTGAGAGTGGGGGGTTTTTTTTGCAGGAAACTTGACTTCCAACCTACCCGTTATTTTGGTCTTCTCTTCAGAGCAAACATACTCCGTCAGCAGTATTCAGATTGTGTGGGGGCTGTGATCCCGTGTTTGTTGCATTGCATTGCATTTGCATAGGCATCTTCGCATCATATTGCATAGCATTTCTCCAGTTAGCCAGAGTTCTGATCCAGCCTTTGTTTCCTGAAGGTGAGTACTCGGAGTTTGGTTTGAGCAACTGTTGATTGTCAGAGGACGACCAAGGGGTTGGAGCAGACTTGAGCAGATTTGAGAATCAAGCAGGGCAGTCAGTCACAGGTAATTGGTAGCTATGTCTAAAGGCAATTTCCAGTCTCCTAACACCTTGACAGGGTTTACTATGACGTCCCACCCTCAGTATGATTCTATGAAAGACTTCCCGCGAGCGAACAACCTGACTGCAGACCAAGTTGTACAGCCTACTATTGAGAACCGAGATCGACATGAGCAGTTTGTTGCCCGAAATGAACGTCCTCCTCCTGTTAACAATCAAGGTGCTGTTTTCCCTGAGAGGAATCCACGCCGAGGTATCCCGGTAGCCAGGACTGTAAACTCAAGAGCTCTTGAAGGTGCTAGAAGGTTCCGAGCATTGGAAGAAAGAGTTAAAGCTTTGGAGGTCAAAGATGCTGTTAACCTGAATGCTGCAGACATGTGTTTGGTCCCTGACTTGGTGTTGCCTTATCAGTTCAAAGTGCCGAAATTCAAAAAGTCCACGGGAGATAGCTGTCCGAAGCTGCATTTGATGATGTTCTGTCGAAGAATGACTGCATTTGTGCGAGATGACAAGCTGATGATCCATTGCTTTCAGTATAGTCTGACCGGGGTATCCTTGAGGTGGTATGTGCAGTTAGAGAGTAATCAGATTCAATCATGGGTGGATTTAGCCAGAGCTTTCATGAAGCAGTACGATTACAACCTGGATATGGCTCCTAGTCTCGTACATCTGCAAGAATTATCTCAGGCGGAGAATGAATCATTCAGAGGGTATTTGCAAAGATGGAAAGAATTGGCCGCTAGTGTTCAACCACCGCTTCAGGAAAAAGAAATGGTTGACATCTTCTCAGGTACTCTGAAAGGCCATTATTATGACAAACTGTTCGGTTGCACAAGCTTTGTGGGTCTAATGAGAATGGGAGAGCTTGTTGTGAGAGGACTCAAGAGCAGAAAGCTTCGAGACGCTCCTTATATCCCAGTTGATAAGACTGAATCAGTTGTCAGTTCCAAAGAAGAGTGGGAAGGAAATGACGTCGTCTCAGAATCTCTAGCATCTCAGGATCGGTTTTCAGACACTTCAAGTCAACGGTCATCCTGTCGTCGATCGCGTCAGCACGCCCCACGGAGACCAAGGAAACCTGAAAGGCAGTTTACTCAGCTACCGATGTCGTACTGTCAGTTGTTGCCAGATCTGGTCAAAAGTGGATTGATCGTGCCGAAAGAGATTACTCCAATGATTCCACCATATCCTCCAGGTTTTGATGCCAGCGCCCGCTGTGCGTACCATGCTGGGGCACAGGGGCATTCAACGAATGATTGTAAGGTGCTTAGAAGTCAGGTTCAGGATCTGTTAGACTCTAACCAGATTTTCATCACGCCCCAGGGTTTTGTTCAGATCAACGATTCTCCGTCATCCAGCTGTGTGGGTTCGGCAGTTAATGTCATGGAAGACTCCACGGGAAGTGTGTGTTCCGAAGAATGTCAATCAGAGAGTTCAGTTGAATATGGGAGGAGTTTCTAGAGGTTTCTGTGTTGGGGTCACATTTGTTTTCTCTGCCTAACCCGTTTAGCTTTTGTGCACTAGTGTTTGCTGACCACCACCAGGATTGTTGGCTGGGGTCATTATATTCGTACTCATGTGTGCTTACGTACTACTTTTGTTGGATTATACATGTGTGGGGGATGTTTGTCTGGGTGCTTATAGTTTGAGTTTCCTTTTGTCTTGTCATGAATATGTGCTTGCTTTCTGCGTTGCATTATCATTTAACAGGTACATTAGAACCGTGGGTCTTATTTCCTCATCGTCCAGTTTGTTGCAGGAATTCCTTCAGAGATATGGAATAGAATCAGGTTGAATTGGTCGAAGTCCGAAGCCAGCTGGGGCAGATGATGAGAGACATGCAAGAGATGCGTCTGGAGCAGAAGATCCTCAAGGAGGAAAATAGTCAGTTGAAGACCCAAATGAGCTTGATCATGGAAGTAGTCAAGAAGGTGCTTATGAAGGAGGATGATCATCTATTTGAAGCCGCAGTGAAAAAGCTCGTGCCACCTGTGCCTGTGGAATCTGAGCAGCAACAAAAGATGCACCCGGCTCAACGGAGGATTCAGGAGGGAAAGTCAAAGAGGATATTTGAGGCGCCACCTACAACATATGCTGAGCTCTTGCAGACTTTATTGAGGTTTAATCTGGTTGAGAAGAGAACGTTGGACCCACCCACAGGAGCGCTTCCTCACGGGTACGATGCCAGTAAGCAATGTGAATTTCATTCTGGGGCACTCGGACATGACATCGAGAGTTGTCATGCTTTTAAGCATAATGTCCAAGACCTGATTGACTCACAAGACATTGAATTCACGCCGAGCGGCGTAGCTGTACGTATTGATCCTGTCTCAGTTGATGTTAAGATAATGGATGTTTCTAAAGCTGCAGTAGGTCAGAAACGTATCTTGGACTCCATGGTGTCAGAATCTCCATGCCCACAACTGTTGCCTATTCCTGGGGCAGATCTGAGAAAGAAAATGGCTAAGCATAAGGAGTGCTTTAATCAGTGCGGTGAAAGTCAAGAAACCGATGTTGTATTTGCTACAAAGGTCGTTCAAGAGTCAACCCGATTCCAGCGACGACAGCAGCGATCTCAACAGGGGAAAAAGCAGCAGCATCCCAATCAGCGAAGAGCTCAAAATCAGAGGCCATTGAGGGTATTTAGGGTGCCTCCGATGCCATATGCCGAACTTCTTCAGGTGTTGCTACGATTACAGTTGGTTGAGAAGAGGAAGTTAGCTCCGCTGACAGGAACACCTCCAGCAGGTTATCATATCAAGGAGCGCTGTGATTTCCATTCGGGTGCACAGGGACACAACATTGAAGATTGTCTGGCGTTTAAGCACAAAGTGCAGGACCTACTTGATAGTGCAGCAATCAGCTTCGGGCAGGAAGGGTCCAAAATCATCTGAATGAAGGAGAAGGGGCTCCATAATTTGGTTGAGTCGTTGAAAGCAGATCAGAACAATATCGAATTGCCTCTAATAATTGATTGTGAAGATGGCTGGTTCAGCAGCAGGACAGATGTGAAGGCCCGGTTCTTGGAAGCTAGCATTTTTCTTTGTTTTATCTTGTCATTTCTTTACGGTTGTAGTTTCTTTCCTGTTTAAATTGCAATCTTGTTTGTAAAACTTGTTGTTTTCATTCAATTGATGATAATGAAATAAATATGCATGTTTTGATTAAATCCATTCGTGTTCACTAAATGTTTTTACAAACGTCCAACGCCTGGTTAAGAGGAATCTGGGGAGGATGACGAAAATGAACGACGTGCAAAATTCCGATTGTGTGCTTTTGAAATAAAACCTGTTGATGATGTACAAGCATTGTTTCAAATCCCTAAACACCGGAGATATAAGGAAGATAATCCCTTGTTAACCCCTTTGAGCCTTGTAGTAGGAGTTTCTTTCTGAAAACGAAAAACCCTCAATCTTTAACCTGGGGCAGGGTAGGTGTTAGCTAATTTGACCGAGCGTCCAAATTGCAAAAGGAGTGTCCGTTCGAGGATCAATCACACCTCTAGAGGTCGTGCCTAAAAAAATCACAATGAGACAGTCACATTATTCCCCAATGAGTCAGACAACCAGTGTCACACGACTTGTTCGGAAAAAGAAAAAAGGGAGAATCAAAAGCCCGCTAAGTTGAAAAGAAAACAATTGACTTAGGCAAAAAATGAGGGCATCCCGCTGGACTTAAGGAATCAAAAGAAACTCAAAAGGAGTCAGTCCGGGCAAAAGTTAGGGATAAGAAAAAAGATGAAAATCCTCAAATCAAACACGAGTCGTGTGACCTCAAGTGTCAAAGACGAAAGGTGAGTGGCTGTCACTCCCAACAATCCTAATTTCTCGAACTATCACTCCTATCTTTTAGCCTCTGAGAGGTGAGCGCTAAGGCCGAATTAGCTGAACGTAGGATGGGAGAACATCAAGGAGAGCGGGTGGGTTAAAATAAACTTTGAGCCTTTATCCTTTCTTTCAAAACCGTGAACCTGGCCACGTTACAACCTTTAAAAGTCCTAATTGAAGCAGGTTGTTTTGAAAGCACACTCCGGTAAAGGTCGCGTCGGTTCTGACTCTTAAAAGGGTTCCTCTTACCATGTTGGTGCTGATGTTGATATTCCTGATAAATGTTTTGTGCATTATATGCCATAAACCGTTTTTCCTTTTCCCAGTGAATAGATTGGATGTCAAAGCTGTCATATGTGTTGCATTAATATGTCTTTTGCGCAGAACAACTTGTTTTACTTGCGAGTAAGCGCTTGACAGCAGAAAAGTTTCCTACAGTGGAAAGTATGGTCAGGATAGAATGCAGAATGCCCGAATGTTCCGAGAGCAGGGGCAAGCTATTACAGTAATCCCCAGTCAGGTCAGCCTTTCGAAGTCAGTTATCCTGGAGGCAATCAGGTTGAGATTCGGTAAATATCTCGTAGTCAGGGGCACTACTCTGAATCAGATAATCAGGGGCAAAATCGTCGCAATCAGGGGGCAGGCCATCTTAAGCGCGCAGAGGTTATTCGAGAAGCATTTGATGTAAAGTATCTTTCCGAAGTTCAGAATACTAGGGCATTTCATATCAGACTATCAGGGTACAGATTTTCAGATTTCCTTTCGAGGACTATCCCCACAGAGGTCCCGCAGGCTGGGGCATATCAGAAGCGAAGGGGTTGTTCTTCTCCGCATCATCAAAGTTATTCAGGGTTATTTGAGCAGAGTCATCCAATTTTCGAGTGCAAGGCGAATGTTGGGAGGTCGTGTCACTATCCCTTGACTCTCTAATCAGAAAGTTGTGTATTCAGGCATAATGTTTTCCAGCGTCAGGTGTACCTGACCCAACGCAGATAGCCTAAAAGTTCAAATCCATGTTGGCGATCACTGTGAGGCCCATCCGTGTTGGCGCATCAGTTTCCGAATCCGAGCTTCGTCAGTACGCAGGAAGACTCCGTCTATTTTTCTCCAGCAAGGTCCAGTTTTTCATTAGCACGGGTCAACTATCCTCAGAGGAGTCCAATCATATTTGGCACATCTGCTATTTCACAGCAGAGTTATACTCCCCAGCAGGGTGTTACTTCAACGAGGTGTTCGGTTAAGTTCCCAAATCCCCCAGCGGAGTTGAGTTCACTCTTCCAGCATTTATTTTGCTGGAATAATTCTGTGATATCCGGTTTATCCCCAGCGGAGTTGGCTTCGTCTTCAGCATTTATTTTGCTGAAGTGGTTTTCTGTACCCGACTTTCTCCAGCAGCTCAAGCTTGCATTAGCATGTTGCATGCATCATCATATTTGCATCATACTTACGTTTCATTTTCAAAATGCGTAGCATTTCCATCTTGAATGGAGCATTACGTCATAGAATGATTCAAGCATATGCATATGCACACGAAGCATAAGCCAGGGTTTCTACCAGCCTCATGTGGCGCGTGAATTACTCTGTGATCAGTTCAGGGGCATTAATCTAGCAGCGGTGTTCAGACAATTCAGCGGTTTATTCGTATTTCAGATCACACCACAATTATGCTTTGATCAATCAGTCATCTGGTATCGACAGACTTTTCTTCCCGTCTATCAGTAGACGATGTGAAGGGGCAGGTGATTTCTTTTCAGCGGTGTTCTTATCGATGGTGTGTTTCCCCAGCGAGTCTTCTCCAGCTATCATTAGATGTTCAGGGTTTCAAAGTGATCTTTCGGATAGTGGTTTTCTTTCTGTATATCGGATGAGATGACGTGTCAAGAGGGTTTTCGTGATTGTCGATTTTTATTGACGACGTGGCTCTTTGAAGGTGGTTTTCTTCCCGTCGGTCCATACTGATGATGTGGCCCCTTTAAGGATATTGTTCTTTCCATCAATTCCCGTAGACGAAAGGATTCTGAAATTTGATGGATGGTGTTGAAGTGCATGGGTGTCTTCCCGTCTGTCCTCAGACGATGTGAGTATGGATTTTGGGTGTCTTCCCGTCTACCCTTAGACGATGTGAGTATTGCATTTTTTTTCCTTCGTGGATTTTGGGTGTCTTCCCGTCTGTCCTCAGACGATGTGAGTATGGATTTTGGGTGTCTTCCGGTCTACCCTTAGACGATGTGAGTATTGAATTTTTTTTCCTTCGGGATTAAGGGTGTCTTCCCGTCTATCCTTAGACGATGTGAGTATTGGATTATGGGTGTCTTCCCGTCTACCCTTAGACGATGTGAGTATGGATTTTGGGTGTCTTCCCGTCTACCCTTAGACGATGTGAGTATTGCATTTTTTTTCCTTCGTGGATTTTGGGTGTCTTCCCGTCTGTCCTCAGACGATGTGAGTATGGATTTTGGGTGTCTTCCCGTCTACCCTTAGACGATGTGAGTATTGCATTTTTTTTCCTTCGTGGATTTTGGGTGTCTTCCCGTCTACCCTTAGACGATGTGAGTATTGCATTTTTTTCCTTCGGGATTATGGGTGTCTTCCCGTCTACCCTTAGACGATGTGAGTATTGCATTTTTTTCCTTCGTGGATTTTGGGTGTCTTCCCGTCTGTCCTTAGACGATGTGAGTATGGATTATGGGTGTCTTCCCGTCTACCCTTAGACGATGTGAGTATTGAGATTTTTTTCCTTCGTGGATTTTGGGTGTCTTCCCGTCTGTCCTCAGACGATGTGAGTATGGATTATGGATGTCTTCCCGTCTACCCTTAGATGATGTGAGTATTGAGATTTTTTTCCTTCGTGGATTTTGGGTGTCTTCCCGTCTGTCCTCAGACGATGTGAGTATGGATTTTGGGTGTCTTCCCGTCTGTCCTCAGACGATGTGAGTATGGATTTTGGGTGTCTTCCCGTCTACCCTTAGACGATGTGAGTATTGAGATTTTTTTCCTTCGTGGATTTTGGGTGTCTTCCCGTCTGTCCTCAGACGATGTGAGTATGGATTTTGGGTGTCTTTCCGTCTATCTTCGGACGATGTGAGTATATTTCTCCTTCTGTCTATCAGTAGACGATGTGAGAAGATCAGATATTTTGTTGCAACACTCAGGTTTATTATCAGTGGTATCACGCGAGTAACAGGTGTTAAAATCAGGAGGTCTTTACCAAATGATTGATCAGTTTGTTGCCGTGACGGCTGGATTCGGTTCTGGATTTTTGTTCCCCAAGCGGTTTTATAGTATGTCTGCGGTTGGCAAATTTCAGGGTTTCCTTGGTATTCAACCGTCATCTACCTTTGAATATTTGAAGGCTGAGCGCTCTCCACCCATTCAGGCCGAAGCCGCTTGAATAGGGGCAGCTGTTGCACCCTAAAATTTGACCAACCGGGCCTCGTATCTGGCCCTATGTTTCGACGCATTCCCGCATTCGCATCTGCATATCGCATACAGTGCATTTTTCATTTGTTTTTGATGTTATCGGGATCACGGCTCTCGTCTCGCGTCTCAGGCGTTTTTAATCAGTTTAGATGAGTAGAATCGTATTTTTTGGGACATTTTAGTGCCCGTTTATTTTTACCGGCTATTTTGGTGCACTCTCGCAGTGTTATTTGTCGTTCGGTGCTATTTTTGTCCCTTCGGGAATTATTGTGATTTTTCTGGATTTTATTAGGATTTTAATAGATTTTTAATCATTTTAGGATAATATAGATTTTTTTTAGAATATTAATAGGATTTTTAATAGTTTTAATTCTTTTTAAATAGATTTAAATCATTTTTAGCATTTTATAGAATATTAGTAGGTTTTAATATTTTTAATAATTGTAATTTCTTTTTAGAATATATTAGGTAGATTTTAACCATTTTTAGATTAATGTAGAATATTAATAGGTTTTAATATTTTAATAGTTTTTAGAATATATTAGATATTAAATGGTTTTGATAGAAACATATAGTTTTTCTTTTAATATAGAAATAGATAGATTTTTCTTTTAATAGTCTTTAATAGATATTATAGATTTTCTTTTATGAAATTTAATATAGGTTTATTAGAGTTTTAATAGAGAATTATTAAAATCTTTTAGATTAGAGAATCATTAGATTAATTAGGTTCAGGTGTTAATTGAGTCGTTAGTCCATTTAATTTCTGTTAATCAGTCCACTAATCCATTTTTAATCCATCACTAATATGTTTTCATTGCAGTTTTTGGGGTGTATTATTTAGTTTTTTGGAGTTTTTTCGTGGGCCTCATTATCCAGTTCGCAAGCCCAGTTCAGAGTCCTTTTGTCCAGAAAAGTCTAGAAGAGTCCAGAATTATGCCATGTGTGGTATATAAGATGCAAGCCACGTGTTAAGCAAAAGGAGGACCCCACGTTACGCACTGCCACAAAGCCACATCACAAACACGCTTCCTCTCTCTCTGCCACGCGCAGGACACGCGTCCTGCATGCATTACACCCCTCCACCCACGTGTCTCCACCACAGCATCTCACCGTCCTCCTCACCAGCCGGCATGCATGGCCAGCGACCACCGTAACGGATCCCTCAACCGTCTCCGACCACCGTGCATCTCGCCGGAAACCTCAAAAAACTCAGAAAACATCAAATTCATCCTTTGATCTTCATCTCTTCCGATCAACCTCCATTTCCTCCGATCAACACCACACTCAAAACCTTCAGGAAAAATCCCCAGAACTCTTAGTGAAGGCCTCAAGAACTATCATCACCAATGAAGTATCCTTCATCGTTTTTCCAGAAGAATCTTCTTCAACAACCTTCATGCTCTTCATCTGTAGCGTCTTTTCCAGAAATGTTCATCACCATCGCATGAACCTTCAATGCGTACAAGAATCATCATCTCCAGAAATTCCTCATTCATCAAGAGCTCCAACAATCATCCGCATTCATCACGATCTCCAGAAACTACCAACGAACCATCAATCTTCATCAGCAACAATACTCAACTGTTTTCAAGAACAGTCCCCGGAAACAAGTTGCAACAAGATCTTCATCAAACTATCTTGCGTGTTCATCCAATCTTCAACAAACATCACAAGTCCTCCAGATCTTCATGCATTTTCCAAAGCGTTCAACATCGGTCATCAATTCCATCCGATCTTGTAAGCCCATCAAGCAACTTCGTGCATGTGGATCCTTCAAGAACCTCAGCGAACGACTTCATCTCCAGAAATCTTCAAAGCGTTCAACAAGCTTCGAACACGACTTCCCTTCGCCATTACTTCAAGATTTTTCCAGAACATTCCCCAGATCGTTAGTGGTGTTTGGGTGAACGAAGTTGGGAAACAAGGGGGAAAGTTTGAGAGAGTGAGATGGAGATAGATGGGAGAGAAGGAGGTCTCGGAGACGGGGAGAGGAGGAGAACGGCGGCGGTTGGGAGAAGGGTTAGGGAATTAGGGTTTCTGCCAGAATGAGAGAAGGAAGGAGAGGAAGGATCGTGGGCCTACCAACTTGGGGCCCAACTGCATTTTCCTGGATCCAACACCTCCAATTTCCTTCCCCACCCCCCATGCGTGTGTGTCGGTGGCTAGTGGGCCTCCAAGCCCAATACAATTTCCTGAACTGCTGTATTGCGTTTTTGGCCATACACCCCCTCCCTTTTTTTTTCTGGCTGAGGCCAGTTAATGGGCTAGGCCCAGTTTGTTCATTTTTTCTGCTGACTAACACCCCATAACTGTAACTAACCCCCTCCCCCTTTTAGATTTTCTTGTGTTTTTCTTTATTACAAAATGGAAAAGGATTATTGAAAATAGAGAAAAAAAAATATGAAAAAGAATATGAAAAGTAGTGAGAAGGAGAAAAATAGAAAAAAGAAGAAGAAGAGAAAATATATTGCAAAAGAATGTGGAAAAATAGTAAGAAATATGGAGAAAAATATATGAAAAAATATATAGAAAAATAGTGGGGAAAAATCTATGAAAAATATTTTAAAAGAAAAAAGGAAAAATAGTTGAAAATAAGAGAAGGAAAAAGAGAAAAAATATTAGTGTCGATTTAATATTTTTTAGAGTATGGTTTTTCATAGAGTTTATTTTCTTTTTAGAGATAGTTTTAGAAGTCCACTTGTTAGGGGACTCTTTGTCATTCGATTTTTCATGATAGATAGGATAGTATTTCCTAGGAGATTATTTTTCAGTATTCAATCATTGTAATCATTTTTCAGAATGTTAATAAAACGAGATTTGAGTTGTGGTCCCGAAGTAGCCGAACTACAGCTGCTTTGATTTCTCGTACCAGACGAGAATATGTAGGCATAGGATGCGATATCCTAGCGAGCACATTAACAACTAACTTTTTGTTCTCTCGCCGCTGTGCGATTGAGACTTTCCCGCTGACGACTAATTGTTACCCTTTTTTCTCTCTTGCCCGAATGCATTTGAGACCAGACCGTAGTTTTTCCCATAGGTTCCCGTACCTGTGAAACCAGTTGATTTTCTCACTGCTGTGTGAGAATGCCCTGTTTAGCCTTAGTTAGCCTGAACTACGTAAAGCTCTGATCTTCCATGCAGTGTGGAAGTACGTAGGCACAAGACGCGAGGTCTTGGCGAGCCAATTTTCCCTGTAGTTTCCCGAACTACGTTGACTCTGACTTTCTCTCTTGAGGATACGTAGGCATAGAGTGCGACGCTCTATCGAGTCAATTCCCTTCCATTTAGATTTAGCAGCAGTAGATAGATTGTTTTTGCATCCTTTAGACAACCCAAGCAAGCGTGGATCCCGTCGAGTACGACGGACGTGAGGGGTGCTAATACCTTCCCCTTGCGTAACCGACTCCCGAACCCAGGTTTTGGTTGCGACGACCATACCTTTCCCCGTTTTTTGCGAGGTTTACTTCGAGCGTTTCCTTTCCCTCCATTGGGATAAATAACGCACGGTGGCGACTCTTCTGTCAGCCGGCGCCGATTTTCGCAGTAGCGACAGCTGGGGAATCCAATTCCTGACTGTGTGCTCCAAAGGTAAGAACCCTGCAAAACACAAACGAGACAAAACAGGTCTATACAACAGAATCTATCCGGGTTAGCATCTGTGACATTACTTCAGTCAATTCGAAGTTTTAGCAATTATTGGCAAGGGCCAGCAAGATTATGTAAGTTCAAGTTTATCAAAAACATCGGCGTCTTTCACAAACAAAACAGTAAAGAACAAGCATCAAGTACTGAATAACATGTTTCATTGATAACGGGCCTCTGATTAGGCAAAGTTTTGTACACTGGGTGCAACTCCTAAAAAGAGGAAGTTACGCACAAACACACATAAATATATGCACAAGAAGCATAAAGAAAATACAAACAATATTTGTATACATGTCGGCAACATGGCACAGACAAACACCATGAGCTGATTCTCCTATGACTCGCCTGACTCTGCGCTTTCCCAGTACTCGATCTTCGGAAGAGATAGTTTTTGGATAGACGGCCCCCAGGTACTCCCAAACCACTAAGCAATGCCGTATCAAATCCGGACCGCAGTCATTTGCTTTTTCAATCCCTAACTTTTGCGTGAACCGCCCTTTGCGGGTTTTCAATTCACCGGGATACCCTTTTTTGCCGAAGTCTCCCTTTTCAGGTTTTCGACTTCGCGGGTGTACATTTTTTCAATTTTATCCCTAACTTTTGCCTGAACCTTTTATTCATTTTTTATGGTTCGCAAGGGATGCCCCATTTTTGCCTGAACTCTCTTTTTACTGTCCAGCGGGTCATTTTCAAGCAAAGTATTTTTTTACTGCGTCCGAATTCACAGGAGACGTAAAGTCCTCACCATCCATGGTGGATAGTAACAAGGCTCCTCCAGAGAAGACTTTTCTGACAACATAGGGACCTTCGTAATTGGGAGTCCACTTGCCCCTGTGATCTGTTTGTGGTGGGAGAATCTTTTTCAAAACAAGATCGCCCGTCTGAAAGCTTCGAGGGCACACCTTCTTGTCGTAAGCTTTCTTCATCCGACTCTGATACAACCGCCCGTATGCTAGAGAAGCCAGTCTCTTCTCATCCATTAAGCTGAGCTGATTCAGTCTATCTTTAAACCATTCTGCCTCGTCGAGTTGGACATCACGTAAAACCCTCAGGGAAGGAATCTCGACCTCCAACGGTAACACCGCCTCCATCCCGTATACCAATGAGAAAGGGGTTGCCCCGGTTGATGTGCGTACCGTCGTACGATAACCGTGCAAAGCGAAAAGTAACATCTCGTGCCAGTCCTTATACGTCACAACCATCTTCTGAACAATCTTCTTTATGTTCTTATTGGCCGCTTCGACGGCACCATTCATCTTGGGCCGGTAAGGAGAAGAGTTGTGATGCTCAATCTTAAAATTCTGACACAACTCTTTCATCATTTTATTATTCAAATTTGAACCGTTGTTGGTGATAATCCGCTCAGGGATTCCATATCTGCAGATAATATCTCGTTTGACAAATCTGGCTACCACTTGTTTGGTCACATTAGTATATGATGCCGCTTCCACCCATTTGGTGAAGTAATCGATTGTCACCAAAATGAACCGGTGTCCGTTTGATGCCGTAGGCTCAATCTTGCCAATCATGTCAATTCCCCACATCGAGAAAGGCCACGGTGATGACATCACATTCAGAGGACTTGGAGGCACATGGATTTTGTCTGCATAAATCTGGCATTTATGGCACCTCTTTGCAAACTTGAAGCAGTCTGTTTCCATAGCCAGCCAATAACAACCTGCCCGCAACAGTTTTCTCGTCATAGCATGCCCACCAGCATGTGTACCGAATGTACCCTCATGTATCTCTTCCATGAGAAACTTCGCCTCTTTCTCGTCTACACAACGTAGCAACACCAAGTCGTGGTTTCTTTTGTACAGGACACCGTCCGGATTCAGATAGAAATTGCCATCCAATCTCCTGAGAGTCTTCTGATCTCGACAGGATGCCCCAGCCGGATACTCCTTGTTCTTCAGGAAATTCTGGATGTCAAAGTACCAGGGTTTACCATCGGGAGCCTCGTCAATGGCAAATATGAAGGCAGGCCTATCAAGCCGAGAGATAACAATCTGGGGAGCCTCGTTCCAGAAGTTAACTTTATACATTGAAGACAATGTCGCCAGGGCGTCAGCCATTTGATTTTCTGCTCACGGTACGTGATGCAATTCCACCTTGTCGAAGAAAGGCAACAATCTCCTTGCATAGTTCATATAGGGTATCAAATTGGGATGACGTGTCTCCCATTCTCCTTTAATCTGATTCACCACTAGAGCTGAGTCTCCGTATACATCCAGGTTCTTGATTCTCAAATCAATGGCTTCTTCCAGACCCATGATGCAAGCCTCATATTCCGCCTCGTTATTGGTAACAGGAAAAGTCAATCGGGCAGTAAATGGGATGTGCGACCCATGAGGAGTAGTGATAATTGCCCCTATTCCGCTACCATAGGAATTAACTGCTTCGTCAAATATCAACTGCCATTTGGAACCCAACTCTGGTCCTTCGTCCGACAACGGTTCTTCGCAATCCTTCATCTTCAGGTACATGATATCCTCGTCAGGAAAATCAAACCTCATCGATTGGTAGTCTTCAATAGGCTGCTCCGCAAGGTACTCTGACAGAATGCTACCTTTAATAGCCTTTTGCGAGACATACTGGATGTCGTATTCTGTTAATACCATCTGCCATCGGGCAATTCTTCCGGAGAGTGCTTGCTTCTCAAACACGTATTTGATTGGATCCATCTTTGAAATTAGCATGGTTGTATGGTTCAGCATGTATTGCCTCAAACGTTTGGCAACCCAGGCTAGTGCGCAACACGTCTTCTTGAGCATTGAGTATCTGGACTCACAGTCGGTAAACTTCTTACTCGAATAGTAGATCGCATGCTCTTTACGTCCGGTCTCGTCGTGTTGACCGAGAACACAACCCATACTTTCCTCAAGAACCGTCAAATACATAATCAAAGGTCTCCCGGCCACTAGGGGTATCAAAACAGAAGGTTCCTGCAAGTATTCTTTTATCTTGTCGAACGCCTTTTGACAATTTTCATTCTAGGTCAACACCTGATCCTTTTTCAACAACTTGAATAACGGCTCGCATGTTGCAGTTAGGTGAGATATGAACCGAGCAATGTAGTTCAACCTCCCTAAAAACCCACGCACTTCTTTTTCTGTTTTAGGCGTCAGCGTTTCTTGTATAGCTTTTATCTTTGCAGGATCAACCTCTATTCCCTTTTCACTCACAATAAACCCCAGCAGTTTACCCGATCTCACCCCAAAGGTGCACTTGTTAGGGTTCAGTCTCAACCTGAACTTCCTAAGTCTCTTGAACAGTTTCAGCAGATTAACCAAATGCTCCTCCTCTGTCTGAGATTTGGCAATCATATCATCAACATAAACCTCTATCTCTCTGTGCATCATGTCATGAAAGAGAGTCGTCATAGCACGTTGATATGTTGCCCCAGCGTTCTTCAGCCCGAAGGGCATCACTTTGTAGCAAAATGTTCCCCAGGGAGTAATGAAGGTAGTCTTCTCCATGTCTTCTGGTGCCATTTTGATCTGATTATAGCCTAAGAAGCCGTCCATGAAGGAGAATATGGAGAACTGAGCAGTGTTATCAACCAGCACATCAATGTGAGGAAGTGGAAAGTCGTCTTTCGGGCTCGCCCTACTCAAATCACGGTAGTCTACACACATTCGCACTTTACCGTCCTTCTTCGGCATTGGTACTATATTAGCGACCCAAGACGGATAAGTTGTAACAGCTAGGAAACCAACATCCCACTGTTTTTGAACTTCCTCTTTGATTTTCACAGCCATGTGTGGTCTGGTTCTTCTGAGTTTCTGCTTAACAGGCGGACATTCCTCTCGCAACGGAAGACAGTGCACAACCATGTCCGTATCCAACCCAGGCATATCCTCGTACGACCAAGCAAATATATCACTATACTCTCGCAGTATCTCAATCAGCCTTTGCTTGACGTCGCTCTGCAGCGCAACCCCTATACGGATATTTCTCACAACTTCTTCCGACCCCAAGTTGATAATCTCAATTTCCTCCTGATGAGGCAGAATGATTCTCTCTTCCTGTTTCAACAAACGAGTGAGCTCCTCTGGCAAGTCACTTTCCTCAACAATCTCTTCCTCTGCTTGGAATACCGGGTGCTCGAAGTCGAAACGAGTCATAGGCGGTTCGTAGGAGATGTCATCTGAAATATTAGTCCTGCAAAGGAAATGGTTACACGCTTCAACACGCAAACAAAGCAAATAACCACGTTGCCATTTATTGTTAAAGTAAAAACTGGAAAAACAGGGATCACAATATTTGTATATGAAAAACGCCTTTATTTCATGATTAAAACAGTGCAATACACATAATCAAGCAACCCTAAGGTAAAATCACTATGCCCCGGGTAGGACATAGGATTATTCAACAATTGACAAAACAAATCATTACTGTTTAAGAGTCACTGGGACAATTTCCCAGATGGACCAGTTGCAGAGACTTTGTCCTGGCACACTTGGCTTGATCCACGCGTCCATATCGCAGTCACTATCTCCGTCTTCAGCATCGAAAATAGCATTGATTGTCTCAAAGCACACCCCGCTTGGCGTAATCATTATCGGTCCTTCGAACCTGGGCGCTCCTGAAGATGACGCTGACGACGTCGGTCGATACCGTAGCCCAAACTTGTCATTCTTCACGGGAATCTCCAAAACCTGCCCCCAACCTTTAGTCTCACCAGTCTGCACTAAAGCTTGAGCTTCCTTGTAGGATGACACTGCCACCTCTGGCATTTTGCTGGGACCCTGAGCTTTGTCTTTAATCCGCAACCCTTCGAAGGCTTGACAAGGTGTCTCATGTATTTCTTCGTCGACCTCAACATATCTAAATGATGACAGGTGACTGACCAAAATGTCCTCCTCCCCATAGACGGTAACAACACTATCACCCACCATGTACTTCAACTTCTGATGTAATATGGACGTTACGGCCCCTGCAGCGTGGATCCATGGGCGCCCAAGAAGGCAGCTATAAGCTGGATGGATATCCATGATGTAGAATTCAGTATCAAAAATTTCTGGCCCCACCTGAAGCGGTAATGTTATTGACCCAAACACTGATCTTTTCGTCCCGTCAAATGCCCTCACAACCAAATCGCTGGGCGTGCAAATAACTTCCCGTATGTCCAATTTCATCATGGCTTTCTTTGGCAATACGTTCAACGACGATCCAGTATCCACCAATACACGCGACATTACGGTGCCCCGGCATTCCACCGATATATGCAAAGCCATGTTGTGCTCTCGACCCCTGGGTGTTAGATCAAAATATGTGAAACCCAAGCTATGTCCAGCATTGACATGTGCCATTATCCCTTCTAACTGATTTACAGAAACTTCTTGAGGCACAAATGATGTATCCAGAATCTTTAGCAAGGCGTTCCGGTGGGCCTCGGAACATAACAACAACGACAAGATAGAAATCTTCGACGGCGTCTGCTGTAGGTGTTCAACAATTTTGTAGTCGCTTTTGCGAATCAGTCTCATGAACTCCTCTACGTCCTTGAGCGACGTATCCTTTTTTTTCGACTGAGTAGGACCTCTTTCATTTACTTTGGCTTTGCCTTTGGCCAATATCTCTGCTTCTATTTCAGGTGAGGTAAAGATCCTTCCGCTACGGGTCATGCCCCCCGTTCCCACGACATTATCAACAGTCCCAGCTGGCTAGCTATTCACCACAATCTTTTCGCCGTTGCAATATGCTTCTAATTCATATGTCCACGGGACAGCTTTCGTACTCTCAAAGGGAACAAACCCTGCTTTGGTAATCGTAATGGTTGGCCGCTGGGCGGATGCCGTTATCATTATAGTCTTCCTCGGGATCGTCACCGTTGCAATATCATTCTGCTTATCACATAATGCCTCCACAGGTTTCTCAACCGCAGTTCGATCAAATTGCAAGGTCCCTTCGTCGATCATGGCCTGAATGCCCTGCTTCAAATCAGTACAACTCTCGGGATGGGTCCAACACTCTAAACAGTATTCATCATAACCAGGGAATACTCCCCCTCTGAGCAACCTGCTTTTCACCTCACTCAATGGTGTCTTCAGTTCGTTAACATCCATCACCAAGTTCAAATTTTCTTCTGTCAAGATGGCATTTGCCCCATGATTAGGCATAGGTTGTTGTACAATATTGGGCCCTACCTGGCCAAAGTTGATGGGTTTACTGTCCAACAAGTATTGAACTTTATGCTTGAAAGCATGACAAGATTCTACATCATGTCCGAGCGCCCCGGAATGAAATTCGCAATGCTTATTAGCGTCATACCCATAAGGAAGTGTCGGTCCTGTAGGCGGCTCCAATGTTCTTTTCTCGACCAAATTCAAACCCAGCAGTGTCTGAAGAAGCTCTGCATATGTCGACGGAGGCTTATCAAATACCCTCTTCGGCTTTGCATTCTGAAACCTTCTCTGACCCTGATTCTGCCTTTGCTGCTGCTGTGGCTGTTGTTGCTGCTGTTGTTGTTGAGGAATTGGAATAGTAACACTGGCTATTTGTTGAGGTTGAATGTACTGATTTCTGCCTCTTCCACCAAATACAGCGCTTGTATCACCCTGTCTTCTTCCGCCGAACGCTTTTCTCGCACCCCCAGCTGAAGTAGATTCACCTGCCTGAATCTTTCCAATTTTAATTCCATTTTCGATCCTTTCCCCCATAAGGATCATATCGGAAAAGCTACCCATCGAAACATTGAGTAACTTGTCAGAGTACATTCCTGTAAATGTCCCCACAAACATGTCATTCATCTCCCTTTCAACCAAAGAAGGGTGCACCCGAGCTGCCATATCGCGCCATCGCTGCTTGTGCTCTTTGAAACTTTCACCACTTTTCTGCGACAAACACTGCAACTGAACTCTGTTTGGCGCCAAATCGCTGTTATATTTGTAATGCATAATGAAAGCATCAGCCAACTGCTTCCAGCTTCTAATCTGGGTGGGCTCCAGTCCCATGTACCATTCCAATGATGGTCCCGATAAGCTATCCTGAAAGAAATGCATGAGCATCCTTTCATCATTGGAATATGCAGACATCCTTCTATAATAAGAACGTACATGGACCTTTGGGCAGGTATCCCTTTTGTATTTGTCGAATGTTGGAGCCTTGAATTTTAATGGCACCCTCAGCCCTGGTACCAACCCCATAGTAGTCATATCTAACCCAGCGGAGTTCTGATTAACAACACCTTTCATCTTCTCTTCTAGCATTCTGATCCTCTGAACAGGGTCAATGGGGCCCTCAGGTCCCGAAAAAGCGTCGTCCTGGTGATCCACATTCTAGTCATTGCCATACCCATCGTAACCCATGTTACAGCCAAATCCTTGCTGATTGAACACAGGCCCCTGTCCTCGGTTGCCGAACCCTAGATTGACCCCAGCAGGTCCAAAACCATTGTTGAAAGGAAATGCTCCGGCACCGTTGTTATTCACATTACCGTAGCCATACCCCTGATTGTAGCTGTAACCATCATTACCAAAGCCTTGGTTGTTGAACCCGAAGTTCCCGTCCTGATTGACATTGCCATACCAATTGTTTCCAAAGCCAACATTGTCAATGAATCCTTGATCGGCATCCCCAGTGTTGCCTTTGTTGTTAACAACATGCCCATCACCACCATTTCCAGTATTGCCATTACCAGCGCCAGCACCTGCACCAGTACCAGTGTTTCCGTTGACAGTCACAACAGGTGGAGTAACCACCGGTATCTCATCCTCCTGTTGAGGAGTTCCAACAGAAATGTGGTCAGTATTGCCATTTCTGTTTGTCCGCGTCAGCAGCGGTTGCACCAAAGTCTGAAGATTCTCCTGGCCCTTGGCCATGCTCTCCATAGCTTGCATGAACAGAGTCAGCTTCTCACGGATTTCCTGCATCTCGACTTGAACTTGACCCATTATCTTCTTGCAGTTGTTTCTGGTTGAGTAGAGCTGGACTCTTTGGTCGTCAGTCCTGAAAAACCTGTGAGATGCAGGAAATAAGATACAGATTCAACAAGTAACTGGCAATGCAAAATGAATATGCAGATGCAATGCGTGTCTGTGCATTAGGGAGATCAACCCCTGACTCTAGTTCCAAAGTGCCAGTGTAGTGACAAGGCTAAGAAGCTGGAATCCATTCATGGGAAAAACATATCATATATTGCTGCGAAGAGCCCATCAAATCAGAAATACAATATCACTGAGTGTACAATAACAAGAAGGCATGACCTCAACCAACAATCCTGGTGATGGCCAGCACAATGCAAATAAAGCATATACAACAGTACATAAGGTAATCAAGTGCGACCATATGCCCGATACTCCTCTAACAATCTCTTAGTCTTGGGATGGTCCGATTGAGAAAGCAGCCCTTCAACAAGCGAGTCTCTTTGCCTGATAACACGCTGGAGATCCCCAATGGATTCCTCCCAAACACCTTCTCCAAAGCACTCCTCCAGCTTCCGCTTCTGGGATGCAGACTCTTTCTTATGCTTGATAACTTTGTTCAACGAATTATGAACGTCGTATCTCCGCATAACCTCTTCTTCAAACTTTTTCTGGCTAGCTTTCAACTGATCTTCCAGTTCAGAGATCTACAACTTCAGTTTGTCTTCTCTTTCTTTATTATTTGCCAGTGTAGCATTCCAGGTTTTGTTGAATGTAGAGATCTCCCGGTAGGTTATATCAAGTGCTTTCTTCTTAGACTCCAGCATATCATGGGAGCTCTTGAAATCTATCCCCAAACGTTCATGCTTCTTTCGTTGTTCAGTCAGTTATGTACCTAACTGGTTCACCAGCTTTGTTTGCTGCTCGAAGGAATATCCGGCTTCATTCCTTTCGCTCCTGAGTTGCACTAGCTCTTCTTCCAACTTCTCGTTTGCTTTCATCAGCTCTTCTCTCTCCTTCATAACCTGTTCATATCTCTCAATAGACACAATAGTTGGCTCCTCAATCACGGGGGGAGTAGGAGGTAATACTGCAGGAAACGGCATCAGCGCCTGCTTTTCCCTATCTTGGATCCAAACCTTGTACGGAGCATAGGCTTGACAATCATTCTTACCCAATAATGGCTTACCCTTCTTGTAGATGTTATTCCAAGCATGCTGAAGCTTGGATAACAATTCTCCCTTCAAATCACCTGTGAAGTACATATATTCCTGCACTTCCTCTCCTTTTGGCGGGCTTCTCAAAGCATAACCAAATTGCCTGATCAACAATGATGGATTGTAGTTAATACACCCTTTCCTCCCAATCAGAGGAACGTTAGGATATCCGGCGCAGCTGTAGATAACCTCAGATCCCAGTAAATCCCTATCAAACCAGACAACATCTTCTGAAGAAAGCCCCATCAGACACTCAGACCATTCCACCGTAGCTGCAGACTCAGCAAAGATACCCTTCTTGGGCAGGTGACTATCAAACCACATATACAACAAAGGCACACAACAAGAGACGTTCTTTCCCCGCCTATTCTCGTTCTTATAATGTAGAGAGTGATAGAAGTCTCTAATCAGTGTAGGCACAGGATTGCCTGAAGCAAATATAGGGAATGCATCCAAATCAATAAAGTCAGGCATATTAGGGAACAATACAATGCCATAGATACACAAAGCAAGGATAGCATTAAACACAATCCAACAACCACTATTGGCATACTCTTGTGCTTTCCCAACCAAGAACTTGAGAGAAAAACCAGAAACTCCATTCCACGAGGTTAACAGCAACTCCGAGGAGTCTAAATGCAAAGCAACAGCCAAATCCTCCAGCTTGGGCTCAACACCCATATGAATGAAGGGTACCCTGTTCTGAATGGTTAACTCCAAGATCTCAGCATATTCATCCATGGTCGGAGCCAGAATGAAGTCAGGGAAAGTAAAACACCTCAGCGGGGGATCATAAAACTGCATCAACGCATACAATCCGTTCAGCTCATACGTAGTTGGTTTGCACACCAACCTAAGCAGTTTCCCATAACTCTTCCTGAAGCTTCTCTTCACATTATCATCAGCTAAAGACATCAAACCAAGCAAAGAAGAAACATATGGAGTAGGCAACTTGTATGCCACAGTCTTCTTCAGAGTATCCATGATAGCAGACAGAAATCCGGGCAACTAGAATCAGAAGGTATGAAATGCACCTGCAGCACAGGCACATGTTAATGATATGCAAAATGAGTATGCAACAATGCAATATGCAAGCAATGCAACAGGGATCAAGTGATATATTGCTGAAGAGATCCATCCACATCTGTCTCAACAGACCCGTAATACTGCTCAAACCTGGTCTCAACAGACCCATAACAATGCTCCAACTTGGTCTCAACAGACCCATAACAATGCTCCAACTTGGTCTCAACAGACCCATAACACTGTTCTGATGAAGAACCCCAAAGTAACCACACATACTGATCCAATATTAAGAAAACCGGGTAGTCTGGAGGTCAAGTTTCCTGCATTCCCCAATCCCTCTCACAGGTAGGTGTCCTATCAACTGACACAAGGTACGATATCCTATGCGGTCGCCGGCGTCACAGACTTTCAAGACTGAGGATACGATACCCAGAAGGTGTGGCATCATCATGTCCTGAAGAGGCCTCACTTAGCCAACTTCCAATTGATCGGTCCCCAGAGTCGACAATCCAACTAACCAACAACCCCCTCAACCCAAAGGGTTGAAAAAGAAGTCAACCAGAAGAACCTCGTCCGAGCGTGGATTTTGTGGGACACTAGTACATGCAAAGGATGCACGCGCCCACTACTTTTCACAACTAATTCTAGGCGCACTCAAGCCCAGATCCGGCTTATCTCTCGATCTGAACCCCTACCCAACATAACAACAATAATATAATGCTGAAAGTAAATACAGAAAAGTAAATCCATACAAAACCCACGATGGGAAAACAAGCGCTAGGACTGACTCGCGTAGGGAACCGTTGGAGTCCCCAGCAGAGTCTCCAGTTGTCGCTACTGCGAAAATCGGCGCCGACTATGACAGAAGAGTCTCCATCGTGTGTTATTTATCCCAACAGAGGGAAAGGAAACGCTCAGAGTAAACCTAACGCAAAACGGGAAAGGAATGGTCATCGCAACCAAATCCTGGATTCGAGAGTCGATTCCGCAAGGGGAAGGTATTAGCACCCCTCCCGTCCGCCGTACTCGACGGGATCCACGCTTGTTTTCTATCTAAGGGATTGTTATTCTATCTACGTAAAAGGCCAAGGGACAAAAGGAAAGAAAAGAGAAAAGAGAATCGATAGAGCTTAGCCGCTCTATGCCTACGTATTCCCTCGTGCAATGGGAAAGTCAGAATCTACGTAGTTCGGCTAACTACGGAAAAGGAGGGGAAGGTTGCTCGCTAGGATACGACATCTTATGCCTACGTACTTTCATACAGCATGAAAGATCAGAGCAAACGTAGTTCGGGCTACGGAAGACACAAGCTTGTCTGACTGTTTTTTATTACCTTCAAAAAGGGTTTTTCTTGATTAAGAGTCCAAGCGGACAAAAATGACACTTTGATGTTTGTTATGAATCTTTTACGAAAGAAGTGTTTTTTAGTTTGTTTGCAATCTCTGACGCACTAGAGACTATGCTTTGAGAGTGACTACGTCGCGTGTCACCCAAAGGGTGCCACACTAAGCAGCCAGACTACTGGAAAGAAGCTCTCCAGCAACCCTTTCTCAAATAGCTTAAGGCTCGTAACATACGACATCGATTAACCTTATTACTATATTTTTGAGTTGTTTTGAGATAAGAAGAGAAAGAAGCTCTAAAAAGCCTAGGGTTGAAAAAGGAATAAAAACTAACCTAATCTTGTCATGCATGGATAAGAATCCTAATGTCTGTCATAATTCCCTCCTGCACAGAGGAAATCAGAGATCCTAGGGGATAAACAGAAAAGAAAGCAGGCAAATACAGTAAAATGCATGCAATGCAGCAATACAAGCGAGGCAAGGGAGTCCCACTCAACCTCGAACCTGGGAAAACAACAGGCAAAGTGAATCAAAATTCACTTCAAACCTTGGGGCCAAGCTGTACAAGCCAACAAACGATACAGAGAAAAACAAAAGATACAGAGCAGAGGAGGCAGCCCAAGCAGCAACACCAAACTCCTACAGCAACCAGCAGCTCTAAACAACAGCAGATGATCTTAACAGCAAAAAGTTGACAGCAACAACCTCCATCTTCATGAATAGATCCCATCTTCAAGCTTCAATAAACTTTCACTCTTCAACAAGCACCAAACTTCAACAAACACCAAGCTTCAACAAGCTCCAAACTTCAACAAGGAAACAGCTTCAACAAGCAACCAGCTTAAACCAGCAAACTTCAACCACTAAATAGCTTCAACAAGCTCCTGACTTCATCTTCAACTAGCAGCAAAACCCTAGCATCAACAAGCAACCAGCTTCAACAATCTCAAACTTCATTCTCAACAAGCTTCAACAAGCAACCTCCAAGGGAGAATCATTCAACAGGATCAAGTTGAAATGTTAAGAACTCAGTGACAACCAAGGGAAGTCATTAAGATCTTAACACTGTAATAGGAAGGCACCCTCAAAGTTCTACTCTTAAAGCATGCCACTCATCCCTCCAAAGGAGAGATGTGACTTCTTTAAGAGGACTTTATGTCATTGGATTGAATGGAGATGAACAATATACTCCATGTTTGAAGAAAGAAGCAAAACTAGTCTAATGCTCTCCCTAAAACCCTAGTTCTCCTAAGCTCCTGACAAGCACCCACAAGCTGAGAAAATATTCATGTCCAAGCTCCTTCAAGCTCTCTATAGCATCTTTAATTGGTCTTCATCTTCATCCAATCACAAGAGCAACACCACCCTAATCTAAGGGGAACTATTGAATTAAACTAGTCAAGTTAGTTCATCAGAAACACCTAGAAGTTAGTCTTAAAACTAATTCTAATTAAAATACCAAAAGTGATTGTAAAATCCTAAAAAAAATTCTAAAGGTTCTTAAACCTCTTAAGAATCTCTCATACAAAAACCAGGGGGTTAACCATTCATTAAGACCTAAAACTATGCCCTAAACCTAAGGGTACTATCCTAAAACCCTAAATCTACAACACCTAATGTTCAATGATCAAACTAGCCTGAAATTCTCTCACAAAATTATGAGAAAATTACTAGGGGTACATGCATATCTAAGCTATCTATCCCAAAAAGAATCACTCCAAAAATCAACACCAATTATCCATACTAAAATCAACAAACTAGCACACCAACCATATTGAATTTAAAACCAAATAAAAATACAAAAATGCAATTAAAAGAATAAAATGCATGATTGTCGCTACTGCGAAAATCGGCGCCGGCTGAACAGAAGAGTCGCCACCGTGCGTTATTTATCCCACGGGAGGGAAAGGGAACGCTCAGAGTAAACCTCGCACAACACGGGAAAAGGTATGGTCGTCGCAACCAAAACCTGGGTTCGGGAGTCGGTTACGCAAGGGGAAGGTATTAGCACCCCTCACATCCGTCGTACTCGACGGGATCCACGCTTGTTTTCGGGTATGGATTGTTATTCTATCTACTCTAAAGGTCAGGGGTTAAAAAGAAGATAAAACTGAAAATAAAAATGACTCGGCAAAGTATCGCACTTTATGCCTACGTATTCCCGTCTGGAACGAGAAATCAGAGTCAACGTAGTTCGCCTACCTACGGGAAAGGAGGGGAAGGTTGCTCGCTAGGATATCGCATCCTATGCCTACGTACTTCCACACTGCATGGAAGATCAGAGCAAACGTAGTTCGGGCCACGTACGACACAAGCTTATCCTTGATTGATTTTATTCCTTCTGAAAAAGGTTTTTCTAATTAACAGTCCCGGCGGACAAAAATGACGTTTTGATGAGTTCACATTCTTTTACGGAAGAAGTGTCTTTTATTGAGTTTGAAATCTTTATGTGTTTTTCTGTTTGTTTTGAGGAAGAAGAGACAGAACTCTAACCTACGGTTGCAAAGGGAAACAAGCTAACCTAATGTTATCATGCATGGGTTAAGACCTAGTGTCTATCATGCTCCTCTCTTGTGCAGAGAGAAACAGAGATCCTACGGGATAGGCAGAAACAGAAACAATAACAGATATAATAAAGCGGTAAAATGCATGGATGCAACAGTACAAGCGAGGCAAGGGAGTCCCACTCAACCTCGAACCTAGAAAACAATAGGCGAAAGTGAACAGGCTTCACTTTCAACCCAACAGGATAAACAGCAAACAATACAGTCAGGAAAACCAATCAATACATCAGCAATGAAATACAACAGCATCAGCAGCTCTGACTCAACATCTGATTTCAAGTAATCTCCATTCAGCTACAGGCTTCAACAAGCATTAATCTCCATCTTTATGGCCTTCAGGCAAGGGCTTTGATCATCAGTCTTCTATCTGCAATGGCTTTTCTTCAAGTTCAAACCTCCAGGATGAGGGATCAGTCACAAGAGTGAATTGAGTGTTAAGCAATCAGTTGACTACCAAAGGTGGTGAACAGACTGCTTCTAACACAAGAGACATTTTCTCTCAAGAGTTCTATCTCATAGACACTATCACCAAGCCTTCCAAAGGAAGGGGGTGAGTGTCTTAGAGAGACTCTGAATCACAGAGAAGAATGGATGCAGACAAGGCAATCCATGTTTGAGAAACAAACTTTCTAACCTAGAGCTCTGCCTAGCTCCTAAACCCTAGTCTCCTCAGCATCTGCTAGCAAGAACCTCCTCTCCAACTCTGGCAGTTGATCTTCAATATTTGGATCTCCAATGGCCTTCATCTCCTCAAGTCTTCAGCTCTCCCAAGTCCCCAGACAATCCCAATACCCAAGCAAGCAAGCAATAATCCCCAGAGGGCACACCACAACAGTCAATCAGACATACAGAGCATTAATAGCAGTAGGGGAATCCTGACTTTTTTCTAAGGGGATCTAATAACTACCCATAGCCCCTATAGTCCCATAACTAATCTATTCAAACCCTAAGTCCTAAGGGAAAGAATCAAACTTCCTAAGTCATCACCTAAAAAACCCTAATTTTATCCATGTTGTTCACACCTACACTAAGCCCCTAAATTTAATTTCTAAAAAAGGGAACTAAATTGTTTCTACCAGTTCAATATCTCATCTAAACAACCTAAAAAGAATGAACAAAAAATATGAAAGCATCTAATAGAACAAAAATTAATAAAATCATGCATGAAATGAAACTATTTAAAATGTCCTTTATTTAGAAAATATGGAAAAAATATCAAATAAAAATAAAAATGCAATTTTATTTTTCTATAATTTTCTAGACATCCTAAAGAAAATAGTGTAAAAAGAATGAATTAAAAATGATTTTTTATGTATTTATTATGAATTTTTAAAATGAATGAAAAAAAACATGAAAAGAAAATAATAAAAAAGAAAGAAATAGCCAGGGGGTGCATTCAGCATAGTTCCCACGTTCAAATTGATTGGGCCTGATAACATGGGGGGTGGGGATAACGAAACGACTTAGGCCCGCCCGTTTCAGTTAATGAAACGGTGCGTTTAGGGCACCACTCTCCCTCCAAAATTCAGCTTGAATTCCAGCCACACGATGGCTCCTCAGGTCAATGGTCTAACACCCAATGGACGATCCTGATTACGTCTCCTACCTTGATTCATCTAGGGTTTCTGAAACCCTCACACGCATGCCATGAACATCCAAGTTCCTCCTCTCTGTTCTCTCTCTACAATCCACCAAAACTCACGATGTAAACATCAAACTTGCCCCAATTTTCATGCTCTATCCAGCTATGGTAGTAGTTTGTCTTGGAACTCATCATATCACTCAACACGATCACATGAAGCTCTTGCCACCATGAACATACACTGAGATGCATCACAATAATTCTCCACCAAACCTATACTAATCTACTCTATGCATAATGGTGATCATTCTAAACTAACAAGCTAGGGTTATCATGCAAAATCTTACGAGTTCTTGATCCAAACAGTTTGGTGCACCTGTTATGAATTGTCTCTATTCAGCCTCAAATTCATCTAAAATAATCCTCCTAACATCATAGACCATGAATATACTAGTAAAACTACCTAAATCTCCCTAGATTGAATAAGTTAGAAAGATTTGCACCTTGAGCAAGCTTTAATGGAGGCTGAGTAATCACGTGGATCCAGGCTCTTGTATGCTTCAATCTTGGTCCATTCTTGATATACTTGATTCTGTTTGCAATATTTGGATGAAACTTGGCTTGGATCTTGCTGTCCAATGGAAATTGCAATTTGTGTGTTCTTGATGGAAGTGCACAAAATTGAGCTCTAACCACCAAATCTTTGATTCAATTCTGATCCAGGATGATGATTGAATGTAGGAGGATCAATATTGATGAAAATTGATGAAGATTTTGTGAGATTGAAGTGAAATTGCAATGAGAAAGAATGAGAGAATTTGTGAGATTTTTGTGAAAAATGAATCCAACCCTTGCTCAATTCTGATTTCATGACTATATAGGGCTCACATGAACTTTCTAGAACCATCTTGCCACATTCCCTTGCATTCCACATTGGTTGATTTTTGAAATGTTTCTTCAAATGCAAGTAACCATGAATAACTTTGATTTTTTCCACTAAGCTCAAAAAAGTGTTTGAACCATTGTCTCTAGAATGTCTTTTCCATTCAAAATCATATATTGGAAGTCTCCATTTGGACTTATAAATCTCTCAAACCATTTTTCACTTTGACTTTATTCAAATTATAAGCCATTTTAGTTCAAATTTGGACCAATCATGCAACTTCATGTTATGAGCTTTTCCAACAATTTGTGACCTTCTTTCTAGACTCAAAATGTCATTTGGAGCAAGTTTGATGTTGTAAGTTTTTCCATTTGAGGCCTCCTTGTATGAGTTTTGGACATAGGTTAAAATGACCTGTAATTCACAAATGACCAAAATACCCTTTGCTTGCCAAGACCATAAGTTGAGTTCCACACATCATATGAGGGCATGCCATACCATTCTAGAAAGTTAAGACAATGAGGAACAATTCTTATGTTGACCAGAAATTCATTTGAAATCTCCTTGAGGGGTAAATATTGCTTAGAAGTCAAGTCACTTTCACAGACAAAATTTCAGATACCTCAGATGACCTGTAACTTGCAAGGACCATAACTTGAGTTCTATAAATCTCCTTGATGTCTTCCACCACTCAAATTAAAGGTCTTGAGATCCTCTACAAGTTTCATGTTGGCCAAGAAGCCATTTGAAGCTAGCATTTTGACTTATCTTGCTTGGAAATTTGACCTAAACTAGGGGATTTTACACAGAAACCCTAATTTAGAAACTCCTCTTCTCCTTGATTTCTCTTGAATTCTCCTTGGCATATCTCCATATCCTTCTTTATATGTCCAATGATGAACCCCACATCTCTCCACTAGACTTGAATGCCCCTTAAATCAATCAATTGACCTAGGGTTGACCTAGATGAAACCCTAGTTGACTGCCTTCAACTATAGCTCTTGTGCTCTCATCAATGACTTGTCTCCTTCAAATGACTTTCTAAGTCTCTCATAATGTCTAGATACTCTCCATGCCTTCAACTCACAGCTCACAACCCTCTTGTTGACCCTCAGATACCCTCAGCTAGGAGATGGACTCAAGGCTTGATCTGCTGAACTCTTTGCTTTCAAATTCCTTCTTGATGACTTAAATGAGATTGAATTGGGATAATAACCTCTTGATAGGCTTCTAGAGATGAGAATAACGATTGGTCCCCCTGTTGTATGACTTGCTATGCTTATGCCATGCAGATGGTTAGTCTATGTACATGACTCTATATGCAAATGCTAATGATATTGAAACATAAACCAAGTGAATAAGGTTGGGCAAATTTTGGGGTGCAACAGCTGCCCCTATTCAAGCGACTTGGACCCGATTGGGTGAAGAGCCCGGAGCCTTCAGACATTCGCGGTACGAGACGGTTGATTACTAGTGAAACCAGGAATTTGCCAACCGCAAAACTAAATTGCGCTCCTGCTTGGGGAACGACATTCATCAGCTGAATCTGACTGTTACGGCAACCCACTGATCTCGTGCGACCGTGCTGGGGGATTGTCTTCATCGTTCTGAAGAGGATTCTGTCATAACAGATTGCTTGCTTGTCCTCGTTAGGACTCTGTCTGTCATCAATACGAAGAAATCTCAACTAAAACCGGTCCACGTTAGGACTCCACCTGCTGTTAACCCAGAAAAATCTCGGCAACTCCGCTGGGGATAATTCGTCTGCATTTCCATAAACTGAATCGTCCACGTTAGGAATAACACTCTTCCACGTTAGGAGTAACACCTGTCCACGTTAGGAATAACATCGTCCACGTCAGGAATCATTTCTTCTGTATCTGTCCACGTCAGGACTAACCCTTTCATCTTTCCACGTCAGGAAGCAATCTTCTTTCCGCGTAAGGAGGATTATATCAATCTGTCCACGTAAGGACTCCAATACCACTTGACATGTCCGCGTCAGGACTCCGATCTTTCCACGTAAGGAATCCAACTTTGGTTCTGAACCTGTCCACGTCAGGACTCAACTTTCCACGTAAGGCGTACATCATTCTTCCCCGTCAGGAATCAACTTTTCTTGAATCTGTCCACGTAAGGAACCCAATTTTTCCACGTAAGGAGTAAATCTTCTTCTTCCACATTAGGAATAACTTCTTTGATCTGTCCGCGTCAGGACTAAACTCTTCCACGTCAGGAATATAAACCTCTTGATATGTCCGCACAAGGACCCTAATCTTTCCACGTCAGGAATGCTGTCATTTCCACGTAAGGAAACTATCTTTTTCCACGTAAGGGATGCTCTTGATATGTCCATGTAAGGACTCTGATTTTTCCACGTAAGGAATACCAACTTCTTTCCGATTTGTCCGCGTCAGGACTACATTTTTCCACGTAAGGAATGCCATCTTAATCTGTCCGCGTAAGGACTCTACTCTTTCCGCGTTAGGAATCACCTCTTTTGATATGTCGGCGTAAGGACACTGATCTCGTCTTGATTTGTCCACGTTAGGACTCAGGCGTCTTCGATCCGCTGAGGAAATAAGACTTGTCCACGTAAGGACTCACACGCTGGTCTGATCTGGCGACGTCAGGACACCAACACAAAGAGTAATTACTTTTGTCGCCGTCATGACCTCCCATTCCACTAATTTCGAGAACCCACATCTATCCACGTTAGGACTAACACACCTCACCAATCCGGGGAAATAAATCTGTCCACGTTAGGACGCCCACTTCTGAAGAAATCCCGTCAATCTAGGAGTAAATTGTCCGCGTCGGGACTTAGTTCTCCAATGATCCTCACCCACAAACTTCTTAGCACTGACGTGACAGCGACTTTGAGACGGACTCTACTGGGGATATTTGGAAACCAAACTACCGGACGCCTGTTCTGATAACCGGCGGTGGCCTCTGAAATTCTGATTCATGGAACCCCTGATGACAACTAATTCTGCCTGGGAATAAAGAGAAACTTATCCTGGAAACTCTGTGGGGAATACAGCCGAAACTGACATTATCATTGAATATCTCATGCCGAGATCTTGAATGTTTGGTAATTCATTTGGGCAAGAATTCTCTCCACCTGAACTGCTGGAGTACAGAAACTGCTTCAGCAAAAATAAATGCTAAAGATAATGCCGACTCCGCCGGGGATAGCCAGATGCTACAGAATTATTCCAGCAAAATAAATGCTGGGAGGGTGAAGTCAACCCTGCTGGGAAATTGGGAACTTAAACCGAGCACCTTGTTGAGGTAACATCCTGCTGGGGAATATAACTCTACTGGGGAGTAGCGGATGTGCCTGGTATGATCGGACTTTCTGCTGGAACGTGAACTGATATCACCAGTATCTCTGACAAAATAAATGACAGGACCCACCATCAATTCTGCTTGGGAGAGTCTTAATCTTCGAGTTCCACTGGAAGGAATGAAAACACTCGCAAAGAGAATTCCGCTGGGGATGGGATGATTCTCTTGGGGAAAATTAACTGACTCCGCTGGGGGAGAGTGCATGACCCTGCGGGGAAAGATGAACCTGTCTGAACGCAGCCTTACGATCTTGGAATCGCCAAACTCTATTGAGGACGAATAACTTTTCTGGAGCACGTCCTTTGGATAAGCTACGGCTAGCTGGGGAATTCTATCCTTCTTCAGGAAGAACATGCATGACCTGCGTGAAGACTGAGTCTTTCGTTATCGCAATCTTTTGATCACCTTCTTCGTATGGTTACGAAACCTGCAACAACACAAACAAGACACGACAAGCCTATGCAATCAAATCAATTCAGGTTAGTGACGTTACACTCAGTTAATTCAAAGCTTTAACAATTGTTGGCAAGGGCCAGCGATGTTATACTCATGCTAGCTTCACTAAACTTAGGCGTTTTATCATGCACAAAGCAGTAAAGAACCAGCATCAAGTACTGAATAACATATTTTATTGATCGGGCCCCTGGCTGGGCGGAGTTTTTGTACACGGGATGTAACTCCTGAAATGAGGAAGCTACACAAAGCAAATATACAAGTATACAAGTATGCACAAGAAGCATAAATATTGACAACTTAAATTTTGTACACATGTCGGCAACGGGATGCAGATGAACACCACGAACTGATCCTCCCATGACTCGTCCGACTCTAATGCTTTCCCGGCATCCTCACTTCTGAAGAGATTGTACCCGATAACTGGCCCCTCAAATATATTCTCCCGCATTGATGCTCATTGAATTCGGACCGCAGTCATTTGCTTTTCAAATCCCTAACTTTTGCGTGAACCGCCCTTTACGGGTTTTCAGTTCACCGGGATACCCTTTTTTGCCGAAGCCGCCCAGTGTAGGTTTTCAACTTCGCGGGTGTACATTTTTCAATTTTATCCCTAACTTTTGCCCGAACCTTTCATTCTGTTTTTGGTTCGCCAGGATGTCCCATTTTTGCCTGGACTCTCTTTTTCTGTCCAGCGGGTCTGTTTTAAGCAAAGTATTTTTTAACTGTGTCCGAATTCACCGGGGATGCAAAATCTTCTCCGTCCATGGTGGACAACAATAAAGCTCCTCCTGAAAAGACTTTTCTGACAACGTATGGCCCTTCGTAGTTGGGGGTCCACTTGCCCCTGTGATCTGCTTGCGGCGGGAGAATCCTTTTCAGCACAAGGTCGCCCGTCTGAAAGCTTCGCGGCTGTATCTTCTTGTCGTACGCTTTCTTCATTCGGCTCTGGTACAAACGACCGTATGCCAGAGAAGCTAGCCTCTTCTCATCCATCAAACTCAGTTGGTTCAATCTATTCGTTACCCATTCTGCCTCGTCCAGCTGAACGTCTCGCAATACCCTCAGAGAAGGGATCTCAACTTCCAATGGTAATACCGCTTCCATTCCGTATACCAACGAGAACGGAGTTGCCCCGGTTGATGTGCGTACCGTCGTACGATAACCGTGCAAAGCAAACGGTAGCATTTCATGCCAATCCTTATAGGTCACCACCATTTTCTGAACAATTTTCTTGATATTTTTATTGGCCGCCTCAACAGCGCCATTCATCTTGGGTCGGTAAGGGGAGGAGTTGCGATGTTCGATCTTGAAATTCTGACAAAGCTCCTTCATCATTTTGTTGTTCAGATTTGAACCATTATCCGTGATTATCCGCTCGGGGATTCCGTATCGGCAAATGATATCTCTCTTGATGAATCTGGCCACCACTTGCTTCGTTACATTTGCGTAAGACGCCGCTTCCACCCACTTGGTGAAATAATCGATTGCTACTAGGATGAACCGGTGCCCGTTAGAAGCTGTCGGCTCGATCTTTCCAATCATATCGATTCCCCACATCGAGAATGGCCATGGAGATGACATCACATTTAAAGGACTCGGAGGCACGTGTATTTTGTCAGCATAGATTTGGCACTTGTGGCACTTCCTCGCGAACTTGAAACAATCAGTTTCCATCGTCAGCCAAAAGTAACCTGCCCTCAGCAGCTTTCTCGTCATAGCATGCCCACCAGCATGCGTACCAAAGGTACCTTCGTGAATTTCCTCCATGAGGAGCTTTGCCTCTTTCTCGTCTACACAACGCAACAACACCAAATCGTGGTTCCTTCTGTACAAGACGCCATCTGGATTCAAGTAGAAATTACCCGCTAATCTCCTGAGAGTCTTCTGATCCTGACTGGATGCCCCAGCCGGATACTCTTTATTCTTCAGGAAATTAAGGATATCGAAATACCACGGTTTGTCATCAGATGCTTCGTCAATAGCAAATACATAAGCTGGTCTGTCCAACCGAGAGATAGTGATTTGGGGAGCTTCGTTCCAGAAGTTGACCTTGTACATGGAAGACAAAGTGGCCAGGGCGTCAGCCATTTGATTTTCTACCCGCGGTACGTGATGCAATTCAACTTTGTCAAAGAAAGGCAACAATCTCCTTGCATAATTCATGTAATGTATCAAATTGGGCTGACGTGTCTCCCATTCCCCTTTGATCTGATTCACTACCAGAGCTGAGTCTCCGTATACGTCTAAATGTTTGATTCGCAAATCAATGGCTTCTTCAAGCCCCATTATACAAGCTTCGTATTCGGCCTCATTGTTAGTAACGGCAAAGGTCAATCGGGCAGTAAACGGGATGTGCGACCCGTGTGGCGTAGTGATAATTGCCCCTATTCCGCTACCGTAAGCATTCACAGCTCCGTCAAAAATCATCTTCCATTTGGACCCCAACTCTGGTCCCTCGTCTGGCAATGGCTCTTCACAATCCTTCATCTTTAGGTACATGATATCCTCGTCAGGAAAATCAAACCTCATCGATTAGTAATCTTCAATAGGCTGCTCCGCCAGATACTCAGACAGCACACTCCCCTTTATAGCCTTTTGCGAGACGTATTGAATGTCATATTCAGTCAAGACCATCTGCCAACGGGCAATTCTACCTGACAACACCTGCTTTTCGAATACATATTTGATAGGATCCATCTTCGAGATGAGCATGGTTGTATGATTCAGCATGTACTGCCTCAAACGCTTGGCGGCCCAGGCTAGCGCGCAACAAGTTTTCTCCAGCATTGAATACCGAGATTCACAGTCTGTAAATTTCTTACTCAGGTAATAGATCGCATGCTCTTTCCTCCCCGTCTCGTCGTGTTGACCGAGAACACAACCCATGCTTCCCTCAAGAACCGTCAAATACATGATCAAGGGTCTCCCTGCCACCGGGGGTGTCAAAATAGGAGGCTCCTGCAGATACTTCTTTATTTTATCGAACGCCTTTTGACAATTTTCGTTCCACGTTACAGCTTGATCTTTCTTCAAGAGCTTGAATAACGGTTCACACGTGGCCGTTAGGTGAGATATGAACCGGGCAATGTAGTTCAATCTCCCTAAAAACCCGCGCACCTCTTTCTCTGTTTTAGGCGTCGGCATCTCTTGAATTGCTTTTATTTTAGCAGGATCGACCTCTATTCCTCTTTCGCTTACGATAAACCCCAGCAGTTTACCCGATCTCACCCCGAAGGTGCATTTATTAGGGTTCAGCCTCAGCCTGAACTTCCTAAGTCTTTTAAACAACTTCAGCAGATTCACCAGATGCTCTTCCTCCGTCTGGGATTTGGCAATCATATCGTCAACATAAACTTCGATCTCTTTATGCATCATGTCATGAAAAAGAGTCGTCATCGCACGCTGATATGTTGCCCCAGCATTTTTCAAACCAAAAGGCATCACTTTGTAGCAAAATGTTCCCCAAGGCGTTATGAAAGTAGTCTTCTCCATATCCTCTGGCGCCATTTTAATCTGATTATAGCCTGAAAAGCCATCCATGAAGGAGAATACAGAGTATTGAGCGGTATTATCAACTAACACGTCAATGTGAGGAAGTGGAAAATCGTCTTTTGGGCTTGCTTTATTCAAATCTCTATAATCCACGCACATTCGAACCTTGCCATCTTTCTTCGGCACTGGTACGATGTTGGCAACCCATGAAGGATACTTCGTCACAGCCAGGAAACCGGCGTCCCACTGTTTCTGCACCTCCTCTTTGATCTTCATTGCCATATCTGGTCGTGTTCTGCGAAGCTTTTGTTTGACCGGCGGGCAATCTTCTTTCAGTGGCAGGCGATGCACAACCATATCTGTATCGAGCCCTGGCATATCCTCATACGACCAAGCGAATACATCACTATACTCTTGGAGCATTTCAACCAGCCTTCGCTTGATATCATCCTGCAGCGCGGCTCCGATACGAATGTTTTTCTCAACCCCTTCCGACCCCAAATTGATAATTTTGATGACCTCGTCGTGAGGCAGAATGGCTCTTTCCTCTTGCTTTACTAACCAAGACAGTTCTTCAGGAACGTCGCTATCTTCGACAACCTCTTCTTCAGCCTGAAACACTGGGTGCTCAAAGTCGGGACGAGTCATAGGTGGTTCCGGGATGTCATCTGAAAATGTTATCCTGCAAAAGGAATGGTTAAGTGCTTCAAAATGCGTATAAAGCGAATAACCACGTTGCCATTTTATTGAAAAATATAAAACAAGAAAGACAGGGATTACGGTATTTGCACATGAAAAAACGCCATTTATTTAATGATTAACACGCAATGTTTATAACAACACAGCCCTAAGCAAATCCTGATGCCCCGGGCAAGACATCAGATTATTCAACAATTAATAAAGCAAAGCATTACTGTTTAAAAGTCACAGGAACAAGCTCCTGAATAGACCAGTTGCACAATCCTTGTCCTGGCGTGCTTGGTTGAATCCAGGCATCCATATCACAGTCGCTGTCTCCTTCATCAGACTCTGAAGCAGCATTGACAGTTTCATGACATACTCCACTGGCAGAGATGATAATCGGCTTTCTGAAACGGGGGGCCCCCACGGAAGGAGTTGATGACGACGGTTGGTACCCCAGTCCGAACCGGTCCATCTTCACAGGAATGTCCAGCACTTTGCCCCAGCCCTTGGCTTCTCCTGCTTCCACTAGAGCTTGAGCTTCCTTATACGAAGAGACAGCTATCTCCGGCACTTTGCTCGGCCCGGGACCTTTGTCCTTGACGCGCAAACCTTCGAATGCCTGGCATGGTGTCTCGTGGATCTCCCCGTCGACTTCCACATATTTAAATGAAGATAGATGGCTGACCAGGATGTCTTCTTCTCCGCACACGGTGACTACGCTATCTCCAACCATATATTTTAACTTCTGATGCAGGGTGGATGTGACTGCCCCTGCCCCATGAATCCAGGGTCTTCCAAGCAAGCAGCTGTACGCAGGCTGTATATCCATGATATAAAACTCCGTTGCAAACACTTCCGGCCCCACTTGCAGAGGCAAGGTAATCGATCCGAAGACTGTTCTCCGCGTGCCGTCAAATGCTCTGACTACCAAATCACTGGGTGTACACAAAATCCCTCGAACATCCAGCTTCATCATCGCCTTCTTGGGCAGCACATTCAAAGATGATCCGGTGTCAACCAATACGCGCGACATTACTGATCCTCTACACTCAACAGATACGTGTAATGCCATATTATGATCTCTCCCTTTCGGAGTCAAGTCAAAGTCGCTAAAGCCCAAGCTGTGGCCTGCATTCACATGTGCCAATACTCCTTCTAGCTGATTTACGGAGACGTCTTGGGGTACAAAAGAAGTGTCCAGGACTTTCAGCAAAGCGTTTCTGTGAGCTTCCGAACACAACAGCAATGATAGGATAGATATTTTGGACGGTGTCTGCTGCAGATGCTCCACAATCTTATAATCACTTTTTCGAATTAAGCGCATGAACTCTTCTACATCCTTCGATGCCGCTTCTTTTTCACTTGCTTGTACCGGAACATTTTCAACCGCTTTCCCTTTTCCTTTCGCTAGCCTTTCAGCCTCCACTTCAGGAGATATAAAGATCCTGCCACTCCTCGTCATGCCTCCTGAGCCAACAACGTTATCCACAATCTCCACTGGCTGCTTGTTAACATCAATCTTTATCCCATCACAATACACCTCTAGCCCATATGACCATGGGACTGCTTTCGTGTTCTCATACGGGATTGGCCCGGCCCTAGTTATGGTGATCGGTGGGCGCTGAGCTGGTGCTGCAATAGTGATCGTCTTCCGAGGAATCGTCACAGTGGCCACATCACTCCGATTATCCACTACTGCCCCTGCAGGCTCGTCAGTTGCCGCTCGATCAAACTGCAATACGCCCTCATCAATTAAAGCCTGAACGCCTTTCTTCAAATCCTCACACCCCCCAGCTAGGGTCCAACAATCTAAGCAATACTCGTTACATCCTGGATAAACACCTCCTTGTAACAGTCGGCTCTTTATCTCGCTCAGCGGCGTCTTTAAATCTTCAACATTTATAATAAGATTCAGACCTTCCTCAGTCAGAACGGCGTTTGCCCCATGATTAGGCATGGGTTTCTGGACTATATTCGGACCTGCCGTTCCGAAATTGATAGTCTTGTTGTCTAAGAGATCCTGCACAACGTGCTTAAAAGCATGGCAACCTTCTATGTCGTGACCCGGGGCTCCAGAATGAAACTCGCAGTGCCTGCTTGCATCGTAGCCGAACGGGGGAGCTCCCGTTATTGGTGCCAGAGTTCTTTTCTCTACCAGGTTTAATCCCAACAATGTCTGCAATAAATCAGCATAGGTAGAGGGAGGCTTCTCAAACACTCTTCTCGGTTTACTACCCTGGAATCTTCGCTGAGCCTGCTGTGCCCCCTGCTGAGGCTGCCGCTACTGTGGCATTGGCTGTTGCTGAACCGGTTGTTGTTGCTGGAGTGGTTGTTGCTGATAGGGAATAGTAACACTCGACACCTGCTGCGGCTGACGATATTGACCTCGTCCCCTGCCTCGGCCTCGGCCTCGGCCTCCAAATACCGCGCTTGCCTCGCCCTGACGGCGCCCACCATAAGCTTTCCTATTACTGCCAGATGCAGTTGATTCCTCTACTTGGAACTTTCCTTGCTTAATATTACGTTCAATCTTTTCCCCCATCAGAATCAGGTCTGAAAAACTGGCCAGAGACGTATGAAACAGCATATCATGAAACAGCCCGGTGAATGTGCCGACAAACATATCATTCATTTCCTTATCTTCTACAGGAGGACGGACCCTGGCAGCCATATCGCGCCACCTTTGCGCGTACTCTTTAAAACTCTCCCCCTTCTTCTGCGAAAGCCCAGCCAACTGGACCCGATTGGGTGCCAGGTCGCTGTTATACTTGTAATGGGCTACAAACGCCTCCGCCAATTGGTTCCATGTCTTGATATCAGTTGGCTCCAACCCCATGTACCACTCTAGGGAAGGGCCCGATAGACTATCCTGAAAGAAATGCATTAGCATTCTTTCATCAGTTGAGTATGCAGACATCTTTCTGTAATAAGCTCGTACATGCACTTTCGGACATGTGTCTCCTTTATACTTATCGAACGCAGGAGCTTTGAATTTAATTGGCACCCTCAAGCCAGGTACCAAGCCCATTGTTGCCATGTCCAATCCCACAACACTTTGATTTAAGACTCCCTTCATCTGCTCTTCCAGCATTCTAATCTTTTGGGAATCATCCATCGGTCCTTCAAAACCTCCTCCGGAGAAGGCGTCTTCCTGCTGATCTTCTTGCCACAGACCATTTCCAGCCCCGTACCCATCATATCCATTATTACGTCCAGCTCTGATCTGATTCATCCCCGGACCTCGGCCTCTGTTGCCGTACCCTTGAACACCCCCAGCAGGACTAAAAGCCATAAATCCAGTACCGTTTCCGTTTCCAAAGCCTCCGTAACCCTGATTGACCATACCATAACCATCTTGCCCAAAGCCTTGAGCATTAAAGCCATACTTCCCAGTGTTATCGAATCCCTGATCGTTGAATCCGAACCCAGTATTAACAAAGCCATTGCCTCCTAGATTATCTCCCAAATTGACATCACCCAGCCCAGCATTATGGACAGCGGTCTCATTCCCCACTCCAACGTTACCATTCACAGCAGCGGTAGCGTTGTTGATATTAGCAGCAGGTGTATTGATTACAGGCGGAGCCACTGGCGTGGGAGTACCGTCTCCCTGAACAGTCTCGACCCGTACAGACTGATGATCTTCATTACCATGACCAGCGTTTCGAGCCAACAGGGACTGGACCATGGCCTGCAAATTCTCCTGCCCTTTTGCTATAGCTTCCATGGTCTGCATGAAGAGGGCGAGCTTCTCGCGCACATCTTGCATCTCGTTCTGCATTTGGTCCATGATTTTTCGACAATTGGAGCGGGTAGAATAGCGGTGCGGATGTTGATCTGCAATCCTGAAAAGTACCTGACACAGAGCAGGAAATAAGACACCATCCAAAGATTACCTGTAATGCAATATGAATATGAATGCAATGCAATGTGTGTCTGTGCCTTAAGGAAGTTCATTCCCCCAGTTCTAGTGCGAAGGTGCCGGTGCAGTGATAGTGTTGACAATAGGAATATCGGAGCTGAATCATATAAAGCCTCATATATTGCAGGGAGAATCAACAAGCCCAGGGTACAATATCACTGAGAGTATAAAGAAGGCATGACCTCAACCAACAATCCTGGTGATGGTCAGCACTTATGCAAATAAAGCATACAAGTTACTACATGAAATGATCAAATCCTCCCAAAAGTCTGATACTCCTCTATCAACTTCTTAGTCTCCGGATGGCTTGGTCGATCAAGCAGCCCTTCAACAAGCTGGTTTCTCCTCTTAAGGACACGGCGTACGTCTTCAGCAGTTTCTTCCCATGTTGCTTCTCCGAAGCAATCTTCTAACTTTCGCTTCTGAGACACTGCTTCATCTCTGGATTTGATTGCCTTGTTCAGTGCATGCTGGACACTATACCGGGTCATCACTTCCTCCTCACACTTCTTGATGCTAGACTTCAACTTCTCTTCGAGGTCGGAAATTTGCTGCTTCAGCTTATCTTCCCTCTTCTTATTGATAGTGAGTGTAGCATTCCAAGTCTTATTGCAAGAAGATATCTCTCGGTGTGCTGCGTCGAGCGCCTTCTTCTTGGATTCAAGCACGTCATGGGAGCTTCTGAACTCTTGCCCCAGACGTTCGCGCTTTTTCTTTTCCTCGGTCAACTCAGCCCCTAATCTGTTCATTAGCTTAATCTGCTGTTGGAAGGCATACACAGCCTTGTTTTTCTCACTGCGTACCTGGGCTAACTCTTGCTCTAACCCTTCATTAATCTTCACCAAGGCTTCCTTTTCCTTCACAACTTGTTCATAGACTTCTCTAGAAACAGTAGTCGGCTCTGCTACCGGGACGGGAACAAGAATTGGTGCATCTGGAAACGGCATCCTCAACTGACTAGCCCTCTCCTGAATCCAAACTCTATAAGGTGCATAGGCCTGACAGTCATTCTTTCCTAACAAAGGCTTCCCTCTGCGGTTAATACGCGTCCAGGCATGTTGCAGCTTGGCTAATAACTCCCCCTTCACGTCTCCGGTGAAGTACAGAGATTCCTGTACTTCCTCCTCCTTTGGCGGGTTCTTCAGTGCGTATCCGAACTGACGGACGAACAGAGATGGGTTGTAATTAATGCACCCTTTTCTTCCTATCAACGGCACATTAGGGTACCCAGAACAACTGAAGATGAGCTCAGATCCCAACAGGTCTCGATCAAACCACTCCATATCTTCCGACGATAGCCTCATCAGGCGCTCTGGCCAACCAGCTGGAACTGTAGTCTCTGCAACAGATCTTCTCTTAGGGAGGTGACTCTCAAACCACCTACTCAACAAGGGTACACACAGATGAACATTCTTCCCTCTTCCCTTCTCATTCTTGTAATGCAGTGAGTGGTAGAGATCTCCGAGTAAGGTAGGTACAGGATTACCAGCGACAAACAAGTAGAAAGCATCAAAGTCCACAAAATCCGGTATATTGGGGAACAATACTATGCCATAAATGCACAAAGCCAACACAGCATTGAAAGCAATCCAGCACCCGCTCTTGGCATACTCTTGGGCTTTACCAACTAAGAACTGAAATGAGAAGCCTGGAACTCCACGGGAAACAGTAGTCACCAGTTCAGAAGCATCAATATGCAAAGCTTTTGCCAAGTCCTCCGGCTTGGGCTGGGCGTCATAATGAATGAATGGAACCTAGTTCTGCACGGGCAGCTCAACATACTCAGCGTATTCCTCCAGGGTTGGTCCCATAATAAAATCAGAGAACGTAAAACACCTCAAAGCAGGGTCGTAGAATTGCATCAAAGCATACAGCCCATCTAACTCTACCTCTGTAGGTTTGCACACCAATCTTAATAATCTACCATAGCTCATCCGGAAGCTCCTACGAACACCCTCATCAGCGAGAGAGATCAACCCAAGTAAAGGAACAATATCAGGCGTAGGCAATTTGTAAGCAACCGTTCTCCTTAAGCTAGTCATGATCAAACACTCAGAAGTCTGGACACCAGAACTAGGGAAATGCAAATGCACCTGCAGCACAGACACACGTTAGTAAAATGCAAATGGTAATGGATATGCAATAATGCAATGCAAGCAACATGCAACAGGGACCGAAGCTGTAGCTGAATAGCCTGAACCCAATCCAGAAAGGTCTCAGATAGACCATCCAGAAGTCCTCAAGCCCTGGTCTCAGATATACCTCAAACAAAGCTCCAATATTGGTCTCTGATAGACCCCATAATCATAACCTGAATGGTCTCTGGCAGACCTCAAATCATTTTTCCCACTGGTCTCTGATAGACCTCAAAACACATCTCCAAATAGTCTCTGACAGACCTCGGAACACACCAACTGGTCTCTGACAGACCTTAGAACACATCTCCACCTGGTCTCTGACAGACCTTAGAACCCTCCATAAATATCCAGGATCCTGATCAAGAAACCGGTGGTCTGAAGGTCTAGTTACCTGCATAACCCTGAATCCCCTCACAGGTGGGTGGCCCTATAACTGGCACAAGGTACGGCATCCTATGCGGTCGTCGGCGTCACAGACTTTCAGGGTTGATGATACGATTCCCAGAAGGAGTGGCATCATCAATTCCTGAAGAGGCCTCACTTAGCCAACTTCCCAATGATCGGTCCCTAGAGTCGACAATCCAACTAACCAGCAACCCACGCCAACCAAAGGAAGGGGCAGGAGGCCAACCAGAGGAACCTCGTCTGAGTGTAGATTTCATGGGACACCAAAGCAAGCAAAGCAAGCGGGCACCCACTAATTTCTACTCTAATTCTAGGTGCACTCAAGCCCAGGTCCGGCTTATCTCTCAATATCAGAACACCCGTCACACCCCAGATACAGCAACAATAATCAATATATAAAGCTGAAAATAAAGGTCAGAAATATAAATCCATACAAAATCCTCGACGGGAAAACAAGCGTTAGGATTGACTCTCTTAAGGGACGTTGGATCCCAAATGCATAAGAACTATCGCAATCCTTAGCAGCCAGGGGATGTTGGGTCCCCAGCAGAGTCGCCAGCTGTCGCTACTGCGAAAATCGGCGCCGGCTGAACAGAAGAGTCGCCACCGTGCGTTATTTATCCCACGGGAGGGAAAGGGAACGCTCAGAGTAAACCTCGCACAACACGGGAAAAGGTATGGTCGTCGCAACCAAAACCTGGGTTCGGGAGTCGGTTACGCAAGGGGAAGGTATTAGCACCCCTCACGTCTGTCGTACTCGACGGGATCCACGCTTGTTTTCGGGTATGGATTGTTATTCTATCTACTCTAAAGGTCAGGGGTTAAAAAGAAGATAAAACTGAAAATAAAAATGACTCGGCAAAGTATCGCACTTTATGCCTACGTATTCCCGTCTGGAACGAGAAATCAGAGTCAACGTAGTTCGCCTACCTACGGGAAAGGAGGGGAAGGTTGCTCGCTAGGATATCGCATCCTATGCCTACGTACTTCCACACTGCATGGAAGATCAGAGCAAACGTAGTTCGGGCCACGTACGACACAAGCTTGTCCTTGATTGATTTTATTCCTTCTGAAAAAGGTTTTTCTGATTAACAGTCCCGGCGGACAAAAATGACGTTTTGATGAGTTCACATTCTTTTACGGAAGAAGTGTCTTTTATTGAGTTTGAAATCTTTATGTGTTTTTCTGTTTGTTTTGAGGAAGAAGAGACAGAACTCTAACCTACGGTTGCGAAGGGAAACAAGCTAACCTAATGTTATCATGCATGGGTTAAGACCTAGTGTCTATCATGCTCCTCTCTTGTGCAGAGAGAAACAGAGATCCTACGGGATAGGCAGAAACAGAAACAATAACAGATATAATAAAGCGGTAAAATGCATGGATGCAACAGTACAAGCGAGGCAAGGGAGTCCCACTCAACCTCGAACCTAGAAAACAATAGGCGAAAGTGAACAGGCTTCACTTTCAACCCAACAGGGTAAACAGCAAACAATACAGTCAGGAAAACCAATCAATACATCAGCAATGAAATACAACAGCATCAGCAGCTCTGACTCAACATCTGATTTCAAGTAATCTCCATTCAGCTACAGGCTTCAACAAGCATTAATCTCCATCTTTATGGCCTTCAGGCAAGGGCTTTGATCATCAGTCTTCTATCTGCAATGGCTTTTCTTCAAGTTCAAACCTCCAGGATGAGGGATCAGTCACAAGAGTGAATTGGGTGTTAAGCAATCAGTTGACTACCAAAGGTGGTGAACAGACTGCTTCTAACACAAGAGACATTTTCTCTCAAGAGTTCTATCTCATAGACACTATCACCAAGCCTTCCAAAGGAAGGGGGTGAGTGTCTTAGAGAGACTCTGAATCACAGAGAAGAATGGATGCAGACAAGGCAATCCATGTTTGAGAAACAAACTTTCTAACCTAGAGCTCTGCCTAGCTCCTAAACCCTAGTCTCCTCAGCATCTGCTAGCAAGAACCTCCTCTCCAACTCTGGCAGTTGATCTTCAATCTTTGGATCTCCAATGGCCTTCATCTCCTCAAGTCTTCAGCTCTCCCAAGTCCCCAGACAATCCCAATACCCAAGCAAGCAAGCAATAATCCCCAGAGGGCACACCACAACAGTCAATCAGACATACAGAGCATTAATAGCAGTAGGGGAATCCTGACTTTTTTCTAAGGGGATCTAATAACTACCCATAGCCCCTATAGTCCCATAACTAATCTATTCAAACCCTAAGTCCTAAGGGAAAGAATCAAACTTCCTAAGTCATCACCTAAAAAACCCTAATTTTATCCATGTTGTTCACACCTACACTAAGCCCCTAAATTTAATTTCTAAAAAAGGGAACTAAATTGTTTCTACCAGTTCAATATCTCATCTAAACAACCTAAAAAGAATGAACAAAAAATATGAAAGCATCTAATAGAACAAAAATTAATAAAATCATGCATGAAATGAAACTATTTAAAATGTCCTTTATTTAGAAAATATGGAAAAAATATCAAATAAAAATAAAAATGCAATTTTATTTTTCTATAATTTTCTAGACATCCTAAAGAAAATAGTGTAAAAAGAATGAATTAAAAATGATTTTTTATGTATTTATTATGAATTTTTAAAATGAATGAAAAAAAACATGAAAAGAAAATAATAAAAAAGAAAGAAATAGCCAGGGGGTGCATTCAGCATAGTTCCCACGTTCAAATTGATTGGGCCTGATAACATGGGGGGTGGGGATAACGAAACGACTTAGGCCCGCCCGTTTCAGTTAATGAAACGGTGCGTTTAGGGCACCACTCTCCCTCCAAAATTCAGCTTGAATTCCAGCCACACGATGGCTCCTCAGGTCAATGGTCTAACACCCAATGGACGATCCTGATTACGTCTCCTACCTTGATTCATCTAGGGTTTCTGAAACCCTCACACGCATGCCATGAACATCCAAGTTCCTCCTCTCTGTTCTCTCTCTACAATCCACCAAAACTCACGATGTAAACATCAAACTTGCCCCAATTTTCATGCTCTATCCAGCTATGGTAGTAGTTTGTCTTGAAACTCATCATATCACTCAACACGATCACATGAAGCTCTTGCCACCATGAACATACACTGAGATGCATCACAATAATTCTCCACCAAACCTATACTAATCTACTCTATGCATAATGGTGATCATTCTAAACTAACAAGCTAGGGTTATCATGCAAAATCTTACGAGTTCTTGATCCAAACAGTTTGGTGCACCTGTTATGAATTGTCTCTATTCAGCCTCAAATTCATCTAAACTAATCCTCCTAACATCATAGACCATGAATATACTAGTAAAACTACCTAAATCTCCCTAGATTGAATAAGTTAGAAAGATTTGCACCTTGAGCAAGCTTTAATGGAGGCTGAGTAATCACGTGGATCCAGGCTCTTGTATGCTTCAATCTTGGTCCATTCTTGATATACTTGATTCTGTTTGCAATATTTGGATGAAACTTGGCTTGGATCTTGCTGTCCAATGGAAATTGCAATTTGTGTGTTCTTGATGGAAGTGCACAAAATTGAGCTCTAACCACCAAATCTTTGATTCAATTCTGATCCAGGATGATGATTGAATGTAGGAGGATCAATATTGATGAAAATTGATGAAGATTTTGTGAGATTGAAGTGAAATTGCAATGAGAAAGAATGAGAGAATTTGTGAGATTTTTGTGAAAAATGAATCCAACCCTTGCTCAATTCTGATTTCATGACTATATAGGGCTCACATGAACTTTCTAGAACCATCTTGCCACATTCCCTTGCATTCCACATTGGTTGATTTTTGAAATGTTTCTTCAAATGCAAGTAACCATGAATAACTTTGATTTTTTCCACTAAGCTCAAAAAAGTGTTTGAACCATTGTCTCTAGAATGTCTTTTCCATTCAAAATCATATATTGGAAGTCTCCATTTGGACTTATAAATCTCTCAAACCATTTTTCACTTTGACTTTATTCAAATTATAAGCCATTTTAGTTCAAATTTGGACCAATCATGCAACTTCATGTTATGAGCTTTTCCAACAATTTGTGACCTTCTTTCGAGACTCAAAATGTCATTTGGAGCAAGTTTGATGTTGTAAGTTTTTCCATTTGAGGCCTCCTTGTATGAGTTTTGGACATAGGTTAAAATGACCTGAAATTCACAAATGACCAAAATACCCTTTGCTTGCCAAGACCATAAGTTGAGTTCCACACATCATATGAGGGCATGCCATACCATTCTAGAAAGCTAAGACAATGAGGAACAATTCTTATGTTGACCAGAAATTCATTTGAAATCTCCTTGAGGGGTAAATATTGCTTAGAAGTCAAGTCACTTTCACAGACAAAATTTCAGATACCTCAGATGACCTGTAACTTGCAAGGACCATAACTTGAGTTCTATAAATCTCCTTGATGTCTTCCACCACTCAAATTAAAGGTCTTGAGATCCTCTACAAGTTTCATGTTGGCCAAGAAGCCATTTGAAGCTAGCAGTTTGACTTATCTTGCTTGGAAATTTGACCTAAACTAGGGGATTTTACACAGAAACCCTAATTTAGAAACTCCTCTTCTCCTTGATTTCTCTTGAATTCTCCTTGGCATATCTCCATATCCTTCTTTATATGTCCAATGATGAACCCCACATCTCTCCACTAGACTTGAATGCCCCTTAAATCAATCAATTGACCTAGGGTTGACCTAGATGAAACCCTAGTTGACTGCCTTCAGCTATAGCTCTTGTGCTCTCATCAATGACTTGTCTCCTTATTCAAATGACTTTCTAAGTCTCTCATAATGTCTAGATACTCTCCATGCCTTCAACTCACAGCTCACAACCCTCTTGTTGACCCTCAGATACCCTCAGCTAGGAGATGGACTCAAGGCTTGATCTGCTGAACTCTTTGCTTTCAAATTCCTTCCTGATGACTTAAATGAGATTGAATTGGGATAATAACCTCTTGATAGGCTTCTAGAGATGAGAATAACGATTGGTCCCCCTGTTGTATGACTTGCTATGCTTATGCCATGCAGATGGTTAGTCTATGTACATGACTCTATATGCAAATGCTAATGATATTGAAACATAAACCAAGTGAATAAGGTTGGGCAAATTTTGGGGTGCAACAATGACAAATGAATTTTTCAATTTCCTAAAATTCTAGACTCTCTAGAGAGTCAGGGGAAAAAAACCTAGCCTAAAAATATCTATTTTTCTATTTATTGTGAATTTAATTCTAAACTATATGAAACATGTAAAAATAAAGAAATACAATGAAAAATCAACAAGGGCGCGTGACAAATAGCAATTATATCATGTTGTTCTTCAGACTGGGCCCAAAGGGGGGGGTGTAGCAATGAGTAAGTAGGCCCAAAACCAATTAAAAGAAAATCAGAAAATGAAATGGAAATGGAAAAATGTGTGTGTTGAATAGCAATGCATTTCAGTTCAAAATCCAACATGGGCCTAACTAGGGGTGTGAAGAGCAAGAACTCACAAAGCCCATTCAATCTGATTAAATGAAACGGTGAGTTTTGATAAAACTCAATCTCTTTAGAATGTGAAACACGATCGTGGCCTTTGGATTTGGTTCCCAGTCAAGGTCAATACATGATCCAATGGGTGAAACATCTTCTTCCCCAAAATTTCAGATATGAGAGGGAAGTGTGGGACAGTGGCCTGAGACACAGAGCCACCGTCGTCTCCGGCAAGGCAATCCCAAAAAAGCATCAAACGCAACAACTAAACACCCTATCCTCCTCAAAATTTCATACTGAGCACGAATATGACCTCAGAATTTATTGATTCTCACTCCAACTCCAAAACCGATCCAAGTTTCAGAATATTCATCCAACTTCAATTGTCACGATTCTTGAAATTAATGATCCTAAACTCATCTACACCTTTCACTGATCAAAACTTGCTATTCAAACATGCTTAACTCATCAAGAACCAAGAGTTCTACTCCTCAACAGAAATGGTGATGCACCTAGTTTGGTCTCTAATTGTTCCAATTTTGGACTGAAATCCATCCTAGCCTCATCCCTAATCTAACCACATAACAAATTCTATGCATCTCCCTATAAATTAAGCTAAAAGAAGAAAGTTGCAAACCTGGTTTTGAGGGATGAAGAGATGAGGTTATGGCTCAAATCAACCTCCAATTCTTTCTAGAATCACTCAACAACAACTTCCCAAGCTTCTCCAACAATCAATTTGCACTGAATTCTCCTTAATCTCCAATCACGATTTCTGATGCAGCTTGAGAAATTTCAATGACTTGCTCTGGCTATTCTTTCAACTCTTGCCCAAAAAACCATCTGAACTCATTGCAATGGTTATATAGAAGTTATTGGAAACCTCTAGAAAGTTCTGTAACAACCACAATGAGAAATTGAAAATCTCATATTCCTTGAAAATCTCATATGCCAAATTTGGGAATTGCTCTGTTCTAGCTCTCAATTTCCCCTGAATTTCTCTCCTTATGATATTTTAAAGTGAATGGGATGTATAATTGCCTTGTTTTTGATCCAAAGGCAATGGATTGATATGTTGCTTCAACCATAAGTCACAAAATGGAAGTGTGTGCAAATGACCTCAAATGCCAAATATAATAGTGTCATCACACTTAGAATGTCATTTCTGATCAAAATGATATGCAACATGACCTTGTTTGACCATAAAACCAAGAATTCCATTTTTTTTGCCTTTTAATCACTTTAATTTCTTCCCTTTTAAGCCATTTCAAGCAACTTGGTGTTCCAAGCCAAACCAAACTCTCATAACCACTTGGTTGCACTCAAAACACGATTTTGAACAAGTTCCATGTTGGACAATTTTCCATTTGAAGCTTGCAAGTTGGAGTTATGGACCTATGATCATAAATGACCTATAACCACCAATACCCAAAATACCCCTGGCTTGCAAAGATCATAACTTGAGTTCTACAAATATCCTTGAGGACTTCAAGTACTCTATGGAAAGCTAAGATCAAGAGGAACAACTTTCATGTTCACAAAGAATCCATTTGAAACCTCATTGAAAGGCAAACGTTGCTTGGAAGTCAAGTGACTTTCACAGATAAATTTCAGAGTCCTCTGATGCCCTGTAATTTGCAAGGACCATAACTTGAGTTCTATAAATCCCTTTTAGGACTTCTAGTACTCAAATTAAAGGTATTGATATGCTCTACAAGTTTCATGTTGGCCAAAGATCCATTTGAAACTTTTATTTTGACTTATATGGCTTTGAAGTTAGGCACTAAATAGGGGATTTTACACTAAAACCCTAATTTAGCAACTTCCCACATTCTTGATTATTCTTTGCTTGATCTTGGCAAAACACCACACATGTATCAACATACCAATACATGAACCCCATGACTTCAAAGTAGGCCTTGATGCTCTTCAATTACTCAATTGACCTAGGATTGACCTAGATGAAACCCTAGTTGACTGCACCTCAACTGTGACTCTCATACTTGAATCAATGACTTGTCTCAGCTTCAATAGGGCCCTCTAGGCATCCCATGAGATCCATACACACCTCAAATTCACATCCCATGTTTCACATCCCACTGATGATTCTCAATATTCCTCAAGATAGGAGCAAAACCCACATGTAGGCACTCAAACTTCTCAAGACCTAAAATCACTTCTTGATGGCTTGGATGATTTCTCAAACTTGGATAAGACCTCTTGCTAGGCTCTTTCTGATAAGAATCACACTTGATCCCTTGTTGGATGAGTGATATGCTATGATATGCAAATGATTGAACTATGTACATGATGTAACCATGCAAATGAAATGGAATGAAACATAAATCAGGTAAGAAAAGGTTGAGCAAATTTTGGGGTGCAACAGCAGCGCTTAAAAGCGCTGCCTAAAGTGGCGCTGCTAAAGGTAAAGGCAGCGCTTTTTTATGCAAAAAACGCTGCTATAGGCCCCCCTTAGAAGCAATTTTAGCAGCGCTTTTTTCCCCCTTTAGCAACGCTTTCAGAAGCGCTGCCTATTCTCCCCCCCCCCCCCTTTAGCAGCGCTTTTCAGAAGCTCTGCCTATTCCCCCCCTTTAGCAGCGCTTTTTGTAAGCGCTGCCTATTCTCCCCCTTCCCCCTCCTATAGCAGCACTTTTTTGAGCGCTCTCTATGCTCCCCTATAGCAGCGCTTTTACATTCTTCACGGTTTTAAAATTATAATTTTTTAAATAATCACTTTTTTTATATTTTTTCCGATAAACCTGCATATAACAATTACATTCCCTGCTTATAATTCAGGCCTTTCATTCAACATTTTGGCCTTATATATACATTGTAATTCAACACTTTGGTCATAATCATTGTAATTCACATACTTCACAAATACAGTCAATTTACATTATGTAATTCACATACTTCACAAATACATTATATAATTCAACATAATCTGATCCTCAGAACAACTTCACAAATATACAGTCAATTTACATATAATTAGAAAACCGATAACATTACACATAGATACGACTTCCAGAAATATTATTATACCACATCAATATTTTTGATGATACATATACCTTATACAATTCTCAACTCAATAATGTATTGACACCATTCCTCCTTAATTTCTTCCAATCCTGCTTTCGAGTATGTACCACACTTGAATTCATCAAAGTACTACATAATATAATAGAACATGCACGATTTAGTTTTAAAACTTATTACTCAGATGAAATATCGGTTAATTATTAGAATAAATCATATAACTTATTAATTGATCCATACCATGATTGGAATATCTATTTGACCCGAGTGAATAATATCCTTAATAAAGCACAATACAAAATATCTGCAATCAATCCCATTGCGCTGACGAGGACATTGTAAATGGAAAAAACAAACGATCATGTGTGAGGATATATAGTTTAAATAGTTTTATAAAGTAGAATCACTATAATAGTAAAAAATGTGAAAATATACCTGCACTCTGATCCAGCTAATGTTGTTAGCCTTCCTTTTTGGCATTGTTGCTTCTCTTTGCGATCAAAATATTTGTATAGATCTAACATAATATAAACGAATATTTAGAACAATCTCACATAATAAATAAAGATAATTATTCAGAACAGTATATCTCATCACTTACGTATCAACCATAGTCTTCATATTAGGATATTTTGTTTGATCGTCATCCAATGAATCAAGATAATACAATATTTCTTTCATCGGATTAATCGCGACCAACAACCAGTGTCCACTGTAAAATAAGATAAAAGTTTAGACGGAAATGTTATATAGAATGGAAAAAAACGAATAATTATAGTAAATGAATTTAGAATGAAATCTAACCCATGACCAGTGTTATATGGCAACAAGTACAACTTCTCTGTATCTGCGGCCATAAATGATTTGACTATGTAATCTCTGACCACATCTGGAGTGTGCTCGATTGACCGTGCGTTGATATAGTTAGCAGATAAGAATACGAATCTTAAAGTCAAACCATGCGGGACCAACATCTTGTCATACAATAACCTTAAACAAAAACATGATCAACATTAGAATATTGATTTAAATGAGCAAATAATTTGTTCAAGTATTTAATTAAAATTGATCGGAGTACTACCTTATGTAGGAATGCATAACACCAATGCACAATTCAGAATGTTGGAAAATATGGTCCAAATCCTCCTTCGCAATTGTTTCGGCATATTCAAAACCGAAAATACCTTCCTGCATAGGTATTTGACGGATGCCACCCTCAGCCACATCTGTTGTTCCTACATATGTTTCAAGGCATAACCTAAATCGAGGAACAAATACTTTTTTTGGCTCGCCCATTTTTTTGTTGGGCACCTTGCTAGATTCAGGCATTTTACCCTTGCTGGCTTGTTGCAACTGTTGATCATGAACCTAAAAGTAATATAAATTCAGTAATTAATGTATAATAAGATCATCATGTAACTGTAATAGTACCTATTTTTTGATGCAGCTGAATCGGTTTCCCGCATAATAATTTCCTTTTCTTTTGATTTGGATTTTGAAGAAGTCTAAGATCATCATGTAAATAAGTAAATCTAAATGTAAGAATAACTTTCATGTACGGGTCGTAAAACATTTGAATACTTCATAATGGTGTTCAACCTACCTCATCATCTATGAAAAATGAGATTTGACGGCCATGCAACAAACGATCCTATTGTGTCTCCCACCATTGTTGCGTCTAAAACATCATCTAGTATAGGCAACAACGCACCCCCTCTAACGCAATATCAACCGATACTTTCAAAAATCCAGTAGGGAGCGATTTGTGGTGAAGTAAGTCTCCCAAAGTGTTATGCACTTTTCCCTTGCCAACAATGCGATAAGTCGGTGTCGATAAATATAGTCGACAAGGTGAAATGCCCTAAACAAATAATGAATATTATTCATGTGTCAATTAAGGTAATTGTGCTAAATTAATTTCAATGTAATATATACAATTACCTCTGGAAGCTTCTGTGGACAATTGATACTATCTTTGTCACTAGTATCTTTACCCTCTGGACCACGCCTTTCCGACATGTATCTCTCGTCCTTCTATAATTCACGAATCTGAGCTTTCAATTCCTCCAACGTATCCATCACTTCTTTATTGCTAGGATTTTTTTTCTTTGGCTGCTTATACAGTTTTAATGGAGTGACACCAAATCCCTTACCCCTCACACGCCCAGAATACTCAGGAATATTTAACACCCGACTCAGTAAGCTCCTGCAATCATCGTCCTCAGCTGCAGTTATAGTCTGGGATAGAGTCTCCTGAAATATAGATAACAACATATATAAATATATAATACACTTTTGAGTTACTGACAAAACTAATGTTGTACTTACACATTGTTCATATACTTGTTGAACCTCTTCCTGAACGACTCCATCTCTTCTCACACGGGTAGCCTTCCACAAAACATGGTTTGGAACAGATGTTACATCACTTTTATCCTCTTCTAACGACACATTAAGACAGATAATAAAGCATTCATATCCTATTTTATATACTTACTATTTTTTGTAACTATATAATATTAAAGAATTTATATATACTTACTATTTTTTGTTGTAAGCGTGCATATCCCAAACGCCCTTTTTTGTAAGGATACACGGGTTTTGATGCCCGTTTCCGATTTACATTACTCACAACCTGAAAAAACAAGTTTAAGTCATATCAAAACTGTTGTGGAAGAAGTATATATATTATACATTATTCATGATACGTTGTACTTACGCAAAATTCTTTGGTTCTTCGTTTGGCAACAAATGTCTCCCATTCTTCATCTGAAATCAGATCAGCGTACTTCTTTGGACGCTCTGATTCGACAAAGTTTCCATCAGAATCTTTAAGAAACTTGTTCGTTAAAAACGCTTTAAATCCTCTCATTTGTTTTTCGGCCAATTGAAGACAATATTTTCTCCTGCAATCATCAATATTAAAGGATCTCTGCAAACAAATAAACATACATATAACATGTTAGTATAATTAATTTAAAGATGTAACCGTCGACATAATTAAAAAATATCAAATATCATACCTGTATCTAGCTCCAAATTTTGTCTTTAGCCGGTTGTAACGAAGGAATTCTCCAATTATCGCAAGTAATTGGAATTTGCGAACGAACAAGTGCTCCAACGTAACTTGTCAGCATCGCACTGTTAGGATCAACTAACTGATCTCTTTCATTCCAATGCAAGTCATACTTTACACCTTTATCTCTCGCACAGATGATTTTTTTCATAATCGTTATTCCTCTTTTAATATTGCCTTCCACGTCTTTTGTTGTTTCGTTTTCATCATGTGAATTTTCCTCGTTGGTGGCCATAATACCTGTAATTCAGAAAAACCAAATTATCAAATGAATGACAAATATGTAAATAAGAAATATATAAATAAGAAAAACATATATATAATTTTATTGCATGATATAAATATGTAATTTTATTGCATGATATAAATATGTAATTTTATTGAATGAGACAATATGTAATTTTACAAGTACCTTTGTCACTAACGTCTCTTTCTTTTCTTCGTTGGAACGTGGTTTACTTGTCTCTTAACAACACAGACGGATGGATTGAACATTGGACAAATATTCAGTACAAAACTCAATCGCTTCTTCAACAATGTATCGTTCAACAATACAACCCTCTGGTCGACTACAATTTTTCACATACCCTTTCAATATTTTCATATAACGTTCAACAGGGTACATCCATCTCATATAAGCCGGTCCACACAGTTGTGTCTCTTTCACAAGATGAACAACTAGATGTACCATTATGTCAAAAAATGATGGAGGAAAGTACATTTCAAGCTCACACAAAGTAATAACTATTTCTTTTTGCAACGTTGGTAAGATCGCAGGATCGATCACCTTACTACAAATAGACCTGAAGAAAAAACACAATTTAGTTATTGCGCTTCTCACTTTTTCTGGAAAAATAGAACGTATACCTATTGGTAGAAAGTGTTCCATTATAACATGGAAATCATGTGTATTTAAACTCTTTAACTTGAGGTCTTTCATAGAAACAAGTCTTCTAATATCTGAAGAGTATCCTTCTGGAACTTTAACTTCACTCAGAAACTTACACAATATCTTTTTCTCCTTTCTAGATAAAGTATAAGCAGCAGGTGGTAGATATGTTCGATTTCCTTTCTTCAAGTGTCCTAATTCATTTCTTATTCCCATTGCTACCAAGTCCTTTCTTGCTTTAAGGCCATCCTTAGACTTTCCTTGTATATTGAGTAACGTACCAATAACACTTCCAAATACATTTTTTTCAATATGCATAACATCAAGAAAATGTCTTACATACAACGACTTCCAATACGGCAACTCAAACAAAATTGACCTCTTCTTTCACCCATGCGTGACAATCGTATGAGAAAAAGACTTCCCAAACTTAGTACTCACATCTTTCACCTTTTCAAAAATTTGTTCGCCGGTCAATGTAGGTGGAGCTCTATGTTGTTCTGAATTTCCATTGAATGTTTTTCTCCACCCACGGTAGTGATGATTAGAATTTAAGAATCTACGATGACCAAGAAAGACATTCTTCTGACCAAATTCCAATCGCGTCCAATTTGTGTTTTCTTCACATATAGGACACACACATTGACCTTTAATGCTATACCCCGATAGATTTCCGTATGCTGAAAACTCATTAATTGTTCCAAACAATATCGCCCTCAAATTGAAACTTTCGTTCCTATATCCATCATAAACCTCCACGTCGTTCTCCCACAAACTCTTTAAGTCTTCGATTAAAGGTGTCAAGTATACGTCTATGTCATTTCCTGGTTGTTTAGGGCCAGAAATTAACATAGATAACATCATGTATTTACATTTCATACATAGGCATGGAGGTAGGTTATAAATCATAATAATTACATGCCATGTGGAATATGAGATACTTTGCAGACCATGCAGATTCATTCCATCAGTCGATAATGCCAAGCGAAGGTTTCTAGCTTCTTCTCCAAAATCAAGATACTAATTATCAATTTTCATCCACTGTTGTGAATCTTCCGGATGTCGATACTTCCCATCTATAATTCTATCATCTGCATGTCAAGTCAGGTGTTTTGCATCTGTTTCACTACGAAACATGCATCTAAATCTCAGAATTATAGGAAAATAGCATAAGACTTTTGCTGGTGACAACTTTTTCTTATACCGAGATACACCGCATTTAGGACACTCGTTTAATGATGCATATTCATTTCGAAACAAAATGCAATCATTTGGACAAGCATGTATCTTATCATAGCTCATGCCAATAGAGCATAACTTTTTTTTAGCTTCATAGGTTCGATTGGGAAGAACATTATCCTCCGGAAGCATCTCTTGTAGTAGGGCTAACAACTCTGTGAAACTTTTATCCGACCATCCATTACCCGCCTTAAAGTTGTACAACTTTAATACCGCATAAAATCTTGTGAAAGTAGTGCAACCTCTATACAACGGTTTCTATGCATCGCTTACCAACCTCTCAAACATCTTGGGACAATCCTGAAGATCTTCTTCAAGTGCTTCTGCAATCTCTTCGACTCGATCACAATCATATGTATCCCTTCCATTCTCGTTACTTACCTCACCATGTAATGTCCAACATGTATAACTTCGATCAATTCCATGTATTATTAAATGAGATTCCAACTGAACGACGTCAATCCGACGCCCATAACAGCAACCTAAGCAAGGACATGTGATCCTACTGGGGTCTTTGGCGTGTTCAACAGCAAACTTAACGAAGTTCGATACCCCATTCTCGTACTTGTTTGACAATCGATTAGAAGACATCCATTTTTTATCCATACTAATTAAGTAGGCTAAACTAAACTAAGAAAGTTAAACAAAAACAACGAATACCTATAAAGAAATCACCAACTTCTAAGAAAGCTACACAGTAGGATTCTTGGAAACGATCACAACCTTGCTCTTCACAGGTAACCCCTATAACAAACAAAATTAATAACATCATCAACATTAAATAATTCTTGGAACATCAATTGTTGATAAAACATGCAATAATGTAACAACTTCTTATATAGTTGATAATTTCTTTTAATAAAGTTTTATAATATTAAAAGAAAAAGGTGGAACAACTAAGGAACTATAAAATGAGGAACAAAATAAAATACCATAAAATGGACTACTCATATTTCATACGAACTACTTGACATAAATATTAGTACAATTTAAGAAATTTTAATTATATGGGTCAAACGGACTACTCATATTTCATACGAACTAACTCTAATAGATAGCTGATATTTTAAAGTTAGACTAAAACTCTTATGAACTCGAACTCTAATTTTAAAACTAAAATCATGTATTTTATCGAGTTTTTTGAGTTCGTACATATGAATTATTCTATTTTAGCATATCCAAACTATGAAAAAAATGTTCTATCAAGTTACATTAATATTTTTTAATTAATTATATGACGTGGGTGGATGATGAATTTTATTAAACGATAATGTAAACCTATTTTTTACATGTTAATTCACTACCTTTAATCTCCCAAGCTATTGTTATTTGAATTCCATACTAAAAATTATATTGAATGTGTTATATAGATAAGTTAAAAACAAACCTAACTATTCCATTTCTCTCACTTTTCCCTTCCTTTTTTGATTCTATTCATTCTCCATTTGTACAACTTTTACACACTAACTTCACTTTCCTCGCAGCATTCGTGTAATTGCTGCAATCTCTCACTATCGACTAACCTTCAATCTCTCACTATCGTGATTCCGTCTAATTGCAAAAACTAACTGCAATAGTTCTAACAGTGTTACAATTCAAAAACTAACTTCTTCATGAAATCCTTAACACTAGCTTTACAACCAATAAACAATATCAGTTTCAATCCAAAGTTCAAATATACCACCACATTCACTAACTTTACAACCAAAAAATTAACAATCAGTTTCAATCCAAAGATTAAATCTATTAGTTCAGATAAATGAAAAACTAAGAGAATAATCGAGAAAAATGAAAAATGAAAAACTTCAAATACCGAAAAAATGGGAAAAATGCACTACAGAATGAACGGACGGAGGCTATCAAAATCGGACGGACAAACGGCGGCGAAATGCAATGTAAACGAAATGAACGGAGAACGACGACGCTTTTGCATGGCCTTTAGCAGCGCTTTTACAAAGCGCTCTCTAAGGTCTGCCTTAAGCAGGACCTATAGCAGCACTTTTTAAAAGTGCTTTCTTATGTACCCCCTGTAGCAGCGCTTTTGAAGAAAGCGCTTTCTTAGAAACCCCCCCCCCCCCCCCCCCCCCTTTAGCAGTGCTTTTAGAAAGCGCTCTCGTAGGTTAGACCTATAGCAGCGCTTTTCATAAAGCACTTTCTTAGGGCCCCCTTTAGCAGCGCTTTTCATAAAGCACTTTCTTAGGGCCCCCTTTAGCAGCGCTTTTCATAAAGCGCTGTCTAAGGTATGCTATTTTTTTCTTTTTTTTTTTATGACTCTTTAGCAGCGCTTTTTCATAAAGCGTTGTCTTTTTATGCGCTGTCGAATGTCATTTCTGGCGTAGTATATCATTGCCACATCCACATAGTTTTCAGGAAAAAAAAAAACAACCTATTGACTATACCATATATATTGATAATGATATGGTTGATGGAGAAGGACCTAGACCAAGAAAAAATCAGGGTTGCGGATAGATCTATAAAAAAAAAAAAAGAAATATGCAAAAACAAAAGAAAAATTTCCTACATACTCCTTACCATTTCCGTTAGAATTTTCCTACCATGAAAATTTTTATCACCTCCATCATCATCTATCATACCACCACCCTCAACTTTTCCGCCGCTTTTGTTCACACCACGAGCTTTGTGCATCTTGATAACAATTTAACAATGCAATAACTTTCTTCTTTCTTCTTTGATGACGATGGTCATTGAGTAGCCTTCGGCGACGTAAAACCACTGCCCTCTTTCCACTCTCTCTTTCCTCCTATCCGCAGCAATAGTGATAACAACCAGCTAGCTTCGCCTTTAGCCGTCACAACAACAAGATCTCACCTGGTCTCGCATTCAGTTCAGAACAGCAGCAACAACAACATCCCTGATAGCTCCGTTTTTAGTTCGAAAACAACAACATCAGTGAATCACAAAACACGGCGGTAACATTCGAAACATATTTTCTCTTGCAATTTTATTTACCACTCTGTTTTGTTTTGTGTTGATCCCGATCGATTGTTGCGTATTTGCTGGATTAAGTGTGTTGTTTATTTTTGTTCATATAACTCTGTTGCGTTTGCATATGTGATTTGGGAATGAGAAATTTATGGTTAAATGTGACTTGTATATATTCTGTTAGATGCTAGCTTAAGTTTGAATGACTATCCATTGATGAAGATGTTGGAAGAATAACATGAATGTCTTCAATATTTTCTCAAAAACCAATTCTCACATTTTCATTCCGGTTGGTTTTCGGTTTGAATTTCGGTGATAATTGAATTTCGATATGTCCTACTCTTATGATTTGCATTAGTTGTGGTTATGTTTTCATTTCAAACGATGTTTGTGATAATTTGAAAATTGATACATTATTGTTACGAACCTAGTTTTTTTTTTAGAAATTTTATTGATGACTCAATTTGTCATAATAGTTTATATTTCTTTCCTTACTGATATGCGATGATGTTGAGTTACAAAAAGTAAAATTGTTGTTATAATTTCTCTGCACTTTTAAAAGAAAAAAAAAAGCAAAGCATAACCATGTTTTTTTAGGTTGATTATTTTGGAGATTATCGCACTGATATGTGGTACTAACTGGGATTTGTTTACATCTCATGTTATTATTATATTATGATTCATGCTTTGTGCTCATTCAACTTTTCTCTATTCACTTTTTTATTCTATTTTTTTTATAATTTTATAATTTCTTTTTAAAGTGCTGATTAATTAAGTTATTGGGAGCTAACTTTACTCATCTTGTTCTAGGAAGGGGCCATTTTTTAGAGCTGATATTTGTTTTCATTTTGGTGTAGCTTTGTTTTATTTTGTGGTATTTCAAGTCTATAATGTGATTGTAGGACTAATTGCATGTCTGTTTCTGTTGGCATTATCTTGTGCCTATTTAATTAACGAGGAGAAAATTCGTGCTTCCGCACGGGGAAAATAAATTTGTAAATATATATATTTAATTTTGATAAATATACGTGTACAATAGTTAAATGAAAGAGAATGCAATTAAAAAGAAATCATAATAAATTAACAACAGAAAAATTGAATATTAAACAACTAATTTAACTTAATGAAATTGTAATGTTGTCAACAAAGAAGTAAAGTAATAATAAATAGTAAAAGAGAAGTACTATAACAAAATGTTGTGTAACCGATGTTGCAAAATAATGTGTTTGTTGGAGTTGGTATGACAATGTTCAGCTGTAAAAAAAAATTAGAGAACAATTAGATCATTTTATTTTAATGGAAAGCTTAACGACATAGAAGGGTATCAATGTTATACCTACTACACATTGTGGAAGACTTCTTTGAATACAGCGTTAGTGGTAGTAGCAGTGGTATTGTTATTTTTATCATGAATCAATATTTTAAGACCTTGTTTTGTCTTAACTCGGGACATTGCGACATACAACTGACCATGACTAAATACATCCTTTGGCAGGTATAAACCAACTACGTCTAACGATTAACCTTGTGATTTGTTAATTGTCATAGCGAAAGAAACAATAATGGGGAATTGTCTTCTCACTAACTTAAAAGGCCATGGTGACTGAGATGGGGACAAAGACATTCTTGGAATATAAATTATGTTACCTATACTCTTTCTTGAAATGATTATAGCTTCAATAACATGATTAGCCAACCTTGTAACCGTGAGCCTTGTACCATTGCATAAACCTTCGGATTGATCTAAGTTTCTCATCAACATAATTGTGGCACCAATCTTCAACTTTATAGAATGATTAGGCAACCCACACTACAACATTTTGAATATACAGCAACACAAAAAAACTGTTGCAAAATCCAAAAAAGTCGTTGCCTTTACATATGAGAACGGTTTTCAGGACGTTCTAAACCAATGCGTTGTTTTAGCCTTTAGGAACAGTTATTTAGCCAACGACAACGCCTTGTTCAGAGTCGTTGCTGTAATTTTATATAGAGAACGGTCTAGAACAACAACGACTGGTCTCCGTTTTCAAATTTAAATTGTTGCAATTGTTATTTATTAGAAAACGACTATTTTATAGAATATAGCAACGTATCTTAACCGTAGCCTATTCTAAACCGTTCTAATAGAGGCTTAAGTTCATTTTTTCTTCATAGGTTATAGCAACGCCTTCTTTACTACATACACACTTTATAACTGTTGCAAAAAAATTATTTTATTTTATAAACCAAATAAATTTATTTAGTTTTTTAATAAAATAAAATTTTATTTTATTTTATAAACCTGATAATAACATCATTCACAATTTTTTTATATAATAATATTCAAATACAAATTTTAAAATGATTTTGCATTTAAAAAAAAAACATGACATAATCCATTTAAATATCATAATGTCAATCATTGATTCACAATCAACAAAACATCTTCAAATTGTATATCGTAATGTCAACAAAACATCTTCAAATTACATATCCCAATGTCAATCATCATTCATACTCAAAATAACATCTTTAATCTATAAAATTAAACTTAAACATCTACATCTCTACATCTACGTTTCTTCATCTTCAAATGATTCGAAATCTTCATTGATATTATCATTCATGACCTGCAAAATAAAAATAATATAACTTAAATAAGATTATTATTCGAAGGATCTAAAATTACAGTGTTAAATAGAAAGCCCACCAACTACATCATATCAATAAAAAAGTACAAAGTTGCAGAACATTTGAGATTAACTTACTATCTCACCATAAATAATAACCAAATCCATCAATAAGGACGGTGTATTAATACTCATCCAATTTTCAATTAGCTTCAACTTTATACAATTACCAATTCTTGAGACACGCAATTGTAAGTATGAAGAAAAAGGACAAAAGGTGATATTGATCCTGAGAACAAACCTTTTTTTTTTACATAGAATAATTGGAAGATGCAAGCAAGATAAGGCTGAACTTTTTTTGCCTTTGAATTTGGAGAGGGAATATCATAAAGAACCACCCCACCAGAACATCTTATAAGTGCTTCCAGTTCCCTTTCCTTCGGACTAGGTAATCCAGTCAGGAGGAACTCTCTACCTCGAAATATGAATTCATTCACTGCACCTCTGCAATAATTTGTCACAGAATGTTGCATACGAGGTGCAGAAGTAGTTAATGAGTTTGAAACCCGTTGTCTTTTTGCTCTAATAGATGAACCTACATTATTGCAGCCAAAATCAAGTAATTTCTACAACATGTAATTCCTAAAACTGAAAGATGCATTAAATGAAAGGAACTAAATCCATACATCTTTTATGAGAAGATTCCAACTTTGACAATTTCCTTTTCTCAGGAAGCTCTTCCACTTTATCAGAGAAACGTACTTGCTTTCTGACTCTAACATCTCCAACAACAGATTTACTGCACTCAATCTGTACCTTACTAGGATTATTGTTCGGTTGAAGCTGAACAACAGTCTCCGGTACTACATATTGGTTTATATTTTGCTTTATACTAATATCATTTACAGCAGTTTTAGGGCCCAACAAGTGGTGGCGTTTCCTATGGTTTAGATTAATAGGTGACCTCCTCTTTTGTGCCAGTAGTTCTGAAGCTTTTAACTCGTCGCTCTTGTCATCAGTTATTTGTATAACTGACTTTCGATCAATCAAATGTTGATCATTCACTTCATTTTTGTTTTCATCTACATGCTTGGATGCAGATGGAGACTCTGAAACCCTTGTATCCAAAGATGCAGCAGCAACATCACTTTGATTAGTTGAAAGTGGTGTCAAATGAAAATTTTGCTTAACATCTTGGTTTGGTGTAATCATGCTATAAGTCTTAAGGCAAGTATGCTCAACCCTGGTTAACCAAAATTAAAGTTAATCTATCATATATGAAAAATTAGCATTTCTCCACAAGCAAATAAGCAAATGATAGAGGACCAAGGCATTTTTTTAAACTGGTCATTAACAGATTAAAATCATCAATAGCTTGAAAAACAGTTGGATTGTATTTGAAAAACAATATATCAAAAGAAAGTGACAAAATAGGTGTGACTAAGACAAGTAAAAGACGAGGGAAAAGAAGAGAATACCAACCTTACATGCCCAACCCCCTAACCAGCGGCTTCTAAATCTTTCACGAGCTAGGTAAGTTGCCCGGTTCTCATTTTTCTCATCTTCTGAATAATTTAACATCATAAACTACATAAGCTTTACTAACTAGGGGAGAAGAAAGCAATAACATAACCAGGAATGTATTTAAAATTCACTGAAATTTTCAGAAGTCTGAAGTGGTGATGAGTTCAGACTATTTTGTGGGTTGATAGAAGTAAGATCAGCCATAGCCAAACCATCTGTCTGGAAAGTGGAAATTCGTGTAGCATCAATTACATTAAGACAAATCAGGATCATCAGAACCCATCACCGTTTCAGCACCCAAATTAGGATCATCAGAATCCATCACCATCTCAGCACAAAAAGAATGTTGAGGTGAGTCTGGATTTTGCTGCACTTCCATCTCCATGTTGACTTGTAACTTCTTTTGCTCAGATTTATAATCAAATTTAGCAAGCTTATATGTGAGCACTATATCTTCGTGTTTACCATTGCCTTCGTTATAATTTTCATCACCAGTCACATCTTTTCCATGAACTGTAGCTGAATTGGAAAGATTTATAGTAATGAAAATTGGTACTGGATAGGATTTGGAGTTCTTATTGGTTTCACTGTTTTATATAATGTTCTGTTCACCCTTTCACTTATGTACCTTAACCGTAAGAGCTCGCGTTCTCTACAAAATGTTAAGTATATATTACTTAAGTGTCAAGAAAAGCTTTTGATTCGCTTTGTTTTTTGTTTGATTCACTAGCTATTGGAAAGAAACAAGCAATTATATCTGGCAGTGGAAAGAAACAAAAATGACAAATAGAAACAAAAATAACAAAATTCATTCCAACTGTCAAGCAGTGGAGATGGTTTCACTCTATCTTTTGAAATTGTCATGATGGTACCTTAATATAAGTCAGTGTTAAGATTTTTACTATGGTTAGAAAATGTAGAACTAACCTGAAGTAATGAAAATGCTATCTTATTCTTACCATCATTCAGTATTGCAATGATCAAAACCATGAAAGGTGCAAAATCAAATTTCCAAATCAAAGCAATCAACATGAAACCGAACTGACAAAATGAAAAATCAACGGTTATTAAGTATATTTACGATTTAAAGGGTAAGTACATAGAAAAAAGTTGCAAAATTCAACACATACCACAATACGGATGGTGATTGACACAGCATAAATATGTTCCATAATCAAACATTTTGCGATTAGAAAACTAAAAATGTTACTCAGGTATTCTGTAGCACAAGAATTAGATATGCAAAGGAAACTAACAGTATAATTTTTCATTCTCTCTAAAATGGCCCTGCTGCTGAGCACAGCACTGATAATGACACTAAAATCAGGTTCAGTAAGGACAATATCAGAAGCACCTAGCGGCATCTGTAGCATCAGCGACAGCAATTCCGATATCGGCTCTCTTTAACGCAGGAGCCTCATTTACGCCATCTCCTGTCATTCCGCATATATGCTTTCTATCTTGCAGCCTTTTGACGATTTCATATTTGTGTTCTAACATATCATATCATGATAAATATGTAAATGACTTTTAAGGTTAACTTTCTTATTTTGACATAGAATCTATCAAAAGGATGGAGCAATTCGACAGTCAAAACTTTTGACAAAACCAAAAATCAATGTAAACAAGGACATACCTGGAAACACTCATGCAAATCCATCGTCCTTTTCAATCAACTCGTCAATAGGAATATCCAAAGTAGAAGCATCTTTGTCATGACCAAGCAATGCAGATTATGGATACATGTTTGTTCCCATTCCAAGCCTTCTACCAGTTTCCTTTCCAATAGCAAGATGGTCCCCTAGAGAAAAACATAATCTGCAATTAATTTAAAGCTACAAACATTGATTTATGGTATGAGCTGCATATGATTCTAAATTGTAAGTCATGTCACATTTACGGCTACTCTGTGAAATGCTTTTGCAATTGGGGTTGTGGAGACCTCAAAACCTTTATATTGTAGTCGCAGTTGCAGTTACATATCAGAATTTAGAACTACGAAAACAAGAAAGTATGTCCTTAAATCTTACCTGTGATCATCTTAACATTCACACCAATATTAAGAGCCTGTCGAATTGTGTCAGCACTATCATGTCTAGGAGGATCAAATAGTGGCAACAAACTGTCGCTACCGCGAAAATAAGGTGCCGACAAAACAGAAGAGTCGCCACCTTTCGTTATTTATCCCTCAGAACGGGAAGGGAAACGATCGAAAAAACCTGGCGAAATGGGTATAAGACAAGGTCATCGCAACCATTGTCTGGGTTCGAGAGTCGGTTACGCGAGGGGAAGGTATTAGCACCCCTCACGTCCATCGTACTCGATGGGATCCACGCTTGTTGTGTTTATCTGACGGGTTGGTTTTACTATCTACCTATCAAGGTTGGGTTGAAAAGAAAAGAAAATGACTCGGCAAAGCGTCGCACTTTATGCCTGCGTATTCTCATCAGAGAATGAGAAATCAGAGTCAACGTAGTTCGGCTAACTACGGGTTACGAGGAAGGTGGCTCGCCAATACATAAGTATTGTGCCTACGTACTCTCAACAGATATGAGATATCAGAGCTTACGTAGTTCGGGATAATACGGATTACGGGGATTCAGATTCATCTGTTTTTCCGAGTAGGGTTAACAAATAGTTCCAGCAGTTTTGGTGTACGCAGCTCGACCCTTTGTGACTTAGGCGTTGCCATTTGCGGTAGAACTGGGAGTTAACGACACTCTTTTCTTCAGAAAAGCTTCCTTTGAATTATGGGCCCACAGGGCAAAAAGGTTTGAAGTTTGTTTTCTGTCTTTTACGAAAGAACTGTTTTTTGTTTGTCTATAGTTTGTACAGCACTAGAGACTATGACCTGGGAACGAATGTGTCGCATATCGTCCAAAGGACGTATACTAAACATTCTAGACAATTGAGAGGAGGTCGCTCAATTATCATTACCCAAGTAGCTTAAGGCTCGTATCGCGCTTATACTAACTTGTCTTTATTACGTTTTTTACTGTTGTTTTGAGATGAGAAGAAAAGAAAGGGCTCTACTAAGGGGAGACTATCAAGTCTTGACTGTTGTCATGCCAAGGTATCATCCTATAGTTGAGGTTTGAAACAGGGATCTCCTAGAAGATATCATGCAAAGGTGTCAACCTAAAGTTCTAATCATCACTTCCTTATCAAAGGAAGTGAGATTCCTAAGGGATCATGTCAATGATAACCTAGAAACAGATAAAGCATCAGCTTAACAATAAACAGATATACATAATCAGCTGTAAAATGCATACAATACAAGTGAGGGAGGAAGTGTGTGTGGGGCATCAGCCTCCACAAGCTCGTCTCAACCTCAAGCCAGATATGAATAATTGCAATCATAACAGGAAATAAAATGCCATCAAGCAAATCACAAACCACATAGGCAAGGGAGCAGGGCTCTACTGAATACCCGCAAGCAAAGCCATACAGTAAGAATACAAGTAGAGGGAGCAACTCAACCTCTGGTGCAATCATGCTCCTAGCTTAGCACAATCTAAACATGAACTTATTCTAATGCATCAAGCAAATCAAACAAGTCACAACAATACAGTTGCACAGAAAGCAAACAGACAGGAAAGAAAGCAGATCAACAACTTCCGCAGCTTCACAGCAAAGCAATCCTCTGACAACAGCTCAGTCCTCAGTCTGTAACTGTTCTTCAAGGCTTTTCCTCTTCAATAGCAAGTGTCAACTTGCTTCTTCAAGCTTTCAATGCATCAGACACAAGTATCAACTCGTTCTTCAACTTCTTCAAGCTTCACCTCTTTCTTCATTCTCAAATTGATCTGCTTCACACAAGTGTCAACTTGTTCTTCTTGATCTTCAAGCTCCTAACAAGGAACTTCATCCTCTAGCATCTTCAATCTTCTAGCAGGGAACTCCATCCTCTAACAAGGGATAGAGATTCATCTAACAAGAGTAAGGTGGGGATAGGGAGAAGCAAAGTGAAGACCAAAGGTCACCTCTAAGCACTCCACCATCAAGGAAAGGAACCCTCAAAGGTTCTACCAACTTGTGAGGATCCACACATCCTACCAAAGGAGGGATGGGGCATTCACAATGGGACCTTACATCATAGGGGGAATGGAAGTGATCAACACCTTCCATGTTTCATGAAGGAAGAGAGTTTATTCTAAAGGGATCTCCCTAAACCCTAATCCTTAACCCTAAACAAACTACACCAAAAGGGGAGCAGTCTTCAAGTCCAAGATCCACCATGCCTTCCACAGCATCCCACACAAGTCTTCATCATCATCCAAGAGCAAGAGAAGAAAAACCCTATTCTAAGGGAACTAATGAAATCATTCTAGTTGAGTTAGCAAGTTAGGATCACCTAAAACCTAGTATTGAAGTTAATTCTAACTAAAATACTAATATCAATTATAAAATCCTACAAAAATAGCTATGGGAACCTATGTCAATCATGACTCTACCATGTTAATTCCAGAGATCAAATCCTCAAATAAGACCTAGAAATAAATTCTACACTACAAGGTACTAAGCTTAAACCCTAAAAGGGAGCACCTAAAGTTTCAACCTAAAAACACCACCTAATTTCATCACAAAAATGTGAGAAAAATACTAGGGGAGGATACATGTCTAAGCTGACCACAAACAAAAAATCAATCCAAAACTCATCACCAAATGCTCACACTAAATTCACCAAACAGAGGTATCAACCATGGTAATTTTATTATCAAATAAAATGTAAAAACTCCACATAAAATGAAAATGCATGGTTTTCCTAATATTTTTATTCAGTAAAATTCTAGATTCAATCATGAATCAGGGAAAAAAAACTTGGAATTAATTGACCTATTTTCCTATTTTTCATGAATTATTTTCAAACTAATATGAAATGAAGAAATTAAAAGAAAAACCAAAGAAATAATAAAAGTTGCGTGTCAAATAGCAATTAATATCAGTTCAATATATGGATGGGGCCAGATGGGGTGTGTGGATATCAATCCAATTACTAAGCTCAGGTGCTTCAATTAAATGAAACGGTGTGTATCAGCCAAAGGGTCCAACTCTGACTTTTCAAATCAATCGTGGCCATCTATTCCATGGACTTGTTCAAGCTTCAGTGATGATCCAACGCTCACAACTCATCTTCTTCATTCAAATGTTCAGATGGAGGGAATTTACAGACGGTGGCCTGAGCAGTGGCGCCACCGTCTTCTCCGGTGAAGACAAATATACAGGTCATTAAAAATAGCAAAACGATACATCATCTTGACCAGTTTTTTATGCTGATCATGAATCCATCCTTAGAATCATCTAAATCTCCATGGATTTTTGAACCCGATAGCTATTCCAAAATACACCTCAATCTTGAATCTCCTCAGAACTTCAATTAAATGCACAGAAATATTCCTCATCTCATGGTGATCAATTTACACTATAGAATCTTGATTATCAATCCAAGAATAGCAAGAATTCAGCTTCAACAGAAAATGATCCACATCCTAACTTGTCTCTAATTCCCAAATTAATCATCTCAAATCCATCTATACATTATCAAGATCCTAACCACCTATAGATTTCTATCTATCTCCTCCTAGATTATGCACAAAAACGAAATGTACCAACCTGTGTTCAGAGGTGTAATAGAAGGGGTTCTTGATCACTTCAACCACCAAGATGATGCAGATACAGTCCAAAACTCCTTCTAAAGCTAATGCAACCTTCAATTCCTCTTGATTTGGCCTGAAACTCAGAATTCGATTTCAACTTGCAGCTTTGAATTTTCAATGGCTCTCTCTGCTACTAGCTTCAAATCCTTCCAAAAAAAATGGCTGAACACACTTACCAACTTATATAGAACTCATTAGAATCATCTAGAACTCTCAAAGCTTCAGAATGAGAAATTGGATTTTCAAATTCTCTCCAAAATATCACTTACACCAGTCATGATTCCGACTATGTTTTGGCCTTAGCAAGCTTGCATTCAACTTCTCATGAGATTTTAAACATGAATGGTGGTGATTCTCCCCTTGTTTCAATCCAATGGCTTATGTATGTCATGTTGCTTCATCATGAAGAAACAAAGAAAAAGGGCATGATATTGGACTCAAATCAAAATTCTAATATTGCCAAAGTTTCCAAAATGCCTTTTCCATTCAAAAAATGATATTACTTTGCTCCATTTGCACACAAAATGATTTATTTGAATTTTTGGTCATTTAATCCATTTTAATCCTTCCTTTTTCGCAACTTCTTGAACCAAGTCTCTCCTTGAGCCATTTCAATGCCTCCTTGATACATGGTCAAGGTTAAAACCCCATTTTGAACAACTTTCAAGTTGAACAAAATTTCATTTGAGGTGTCTAAGTTGGTGAAAATGACCTATAACCAAAAATGACCCATAATCACAACTTCCCAAAATACCCTTGACTTGTCAAAGCCATAACTTGAGTTCTACAAATCCTATCAAGGACTTCTAGTACTCTCTAGAAATCTAAGAGAATAAGGAACAACATTCATGTTGACCAAAAGTTCATAGGAATCATCCTTCTTAGGAAAAAGTATCATGCAAGTTGGGTAACTTTCAAGCTCCAAATTCACATACCTCAGATGACTTGTAACTTGTCTGGCTCATAACTTGAGTTCTATAAACCCTATCAAGGACTTATAGTACTCAAATTAAAGATAAGATTATGCTCTACAACAATCATTTTGGGTTCAAGATGAGATGACAATCATATCTTGAGTTAAATGGCCTGGAAGTCAGGGGTCAAGCTAGGGGATTTTATACTGTCAAGTCTTAGAAACCCTAGCCTGAAACTTCTCAAACTCTTCAATCATGATGAGTTAACCTTGTAATCATCCTTATAACATCTTAATACATCCATCCATGATCACATGGTTCTTGGATTAGGTCTCAACCTTCTTCAAATCATCAGTTGACTTAGGGTTGACCCAGTAAAACCCTAGTTGCACCACTCATGGCTGAGCCTTCTTAATCTTGCACAATGACCTGTCTAGGCCTCAAAGTGATCTTCAACACTTCTCCTGAGATCTCTTAAGACCTCAAGTTCAACTTCATGGCCTCAAAATCATCTGATGGCTTTCCACAACTCTCAAGTTAGGAGACCTATACACTTGGCTTCAACCACTCTCTCTGAGGATCTTTTAACTTCTCTGACAAGGATATCAACCCTTGAACACTTGAATAACCTTCTTAGCTAGCTTCATAGTCTTGTATAACTATTAATTGGTAATCATACCTCTTGATCTCCTGCACACATGTCAATGAAATGCAAATGATAATGCTAATGTGAATGAAATGAAACATAAGCTAGGTAAAGAAAAGTTGGGCAAATTTTGGGGTGCAACAGCTGCCCCTATTCAAACGGCTTGGACCTGACTGAGTGAGAAGTGAACGACTCTCAAAAAATCAAGGTACGAGACGGTTGAATACCAACAAACCCGGAAACTTGCCAACTGCACAAGTACACGATACTCTGGTGGGGGCAAATCTTCGGAACTGAAACGATAGCTGCACGACAACTAGCTGGAGAAATATTGATTTGAACCTCCGTCCGAATGATTCTTTGATTTATCTGGTGTCATTGCATCCTCAAATCATCGAAGGATCATTGGTTACACGGTAACTGGAGATCTGCTGCCCGCACAGGTAAACGATACTCTGATTGGCAGAAACATCTTCAAAACTGAACATGACAGTTACACGACAACTCTGCTGGGGGATTGGTCACACGATAATTGGTGAATGGTCTAATCTCAAATATCTGTCAGGATGATCATCTGATTTTGCTGTAGATCTTCGTCCTCAAGTCATAAAGGGATCACTGGTCACTCGGTAAACGACGATACATAGCTGATACTGCTGTCAGGCATTCTGCGACGCGGCAGAAGGATTCCTCGGGACTCGTCAGCTCATTAGGAACTTTTTAACAATCAAGTTAATTATGCCGTCAGGCATTCACAGAACATATCGGGCATCATCCGGACTTCGTCATCAAGTCTGAAATAGAATCATCGATCAACCATGAGCCCAATAGGGATATATATTCTTCTGCCGTTAGGCACCCCGCGTCAGCTAGGAGAACTACTTCGACCTCGTAGTCGGACTTCATCGGTAAGTCAGGAATTTGGCAGTACTGCCAGACTTCAATCATCAAGTCTTCAAGGGAAACTTCAACTTCTATGTTTAAGACCTGTTGGGGATGACACATCTCCGCCGGGGATTCTGGAGAACTATCAAGTAACTCTGCTTCGGGGATCCAGAAATCATTCCGGGAAAATAAACTCAGCTGAGGAAATCAAGAATCATCTTGAACCAATAACTCCGCGGGGACTTCAAGAATCATCCTGAACCAATAACTCTGCTGGAGATTTCAGGAGTCATCCTGAGCAAACACTCTGCTGGAGATTCTAAGCATCAACTTGAGCAACCAACTCTGGCGAATTCATTGGGGATCTTAAGATTCATCTCAAGCAAACAACTTTGCTGGGGAATTCAAGAATCATCTTGAGCAAACCATTCTGCGGAGGAACACCTGCAAAACCAGAACGGTAACGACCTAGCTCATGTTTCGTATGCATATGTTTGACCATGGCGTAATGCTCCACACGGTGGAAATGCTACGCATTTTTAGGGTAAATGCTACGCAATCATGCAAAATGCTACGACCCCATCAGCAAAATAAATTCTGAAGGGAAAATCCTCCTGTCAAGTAGAAAGGACCACTCTGGTGGAGAGGAGGAATCATCCTACCGAGGAAAAGAAGTCACACCAATCTCAATTGGATAAAACCTGGGGAAACGAACTTCAGCCGACTGCTGTAGGGGAATGAAGTTCTACGAGAACTTGGACTCACTCAACCGGGTATTCAAACCACAAACTGCTGAGGAAATGATGTCAATCGCAGAAATAAACTGCGCGGTCTTCGCGACTAAAAATCTCTTGGAGATAACGACCCTGGTGGGGAAATACAGCATCAGCTATTCAACACTCTACTGGGGAGCACCAATCATGGCTTCAACGACTTCCAAGGACTCGACTCTCTTGGGGATTGGCCAGCCCGGCTGGGGAAGAAGGACTCATCCTGCTCGATGGGAAGAGTACAACTCTGTGGGGAATTTCAATTCCACTGGAGACTTCGGTCTGGATTATCGAAAATTGCACACTTGCGAATAGTCTTCTACGAGAAAACTGTACACTGACTCGGTGCTGGGAATGAATACACGCTTCAGCGCCTGACTTAGCTGGAGACATGATGATCCTTCGGGATACATCAGATCAGGGAGAGACTCTTCTCTTCTTGGAGAGACATATCAATGCTCTTGGTCCCATGTTCAAACTCCGTGGGGAGACGCCGCTGAACTTGCTGGGGAAGGAGGAATCATCCTGCTCGGGAACGCATACGGCGTACTGCCTGGAATATGCCATACCTGCAACAATACAAACAAATAGACGAGATACCCTTCTCAAAGGGAGCTATCAAAGTTATCATCCTGCGACAAAGTTCAAGTAATTCATTGTTTCAACAATTAGTGGCCTAGGCCAGTAAGTTTATGTATGCGCATTTTATCAAAAACATCGGCGTTCCTTTTCGCAAACAAAACAGATAAATGCTAAACAAGCAAATAGAATTGCTGAATAGTATATATTTCATTGATAACGAACCCCTGAATGGGTAATAATGTTTTACAACAGATGCAAGCTCCTGGAATGAGGAAGTTGCGCAAGCATAAAAACATAAATATACATCGGTATATACAAATGTCGACAATATGGCGTAGACAAACTCCATGAGTTGATCCCTCTATGACCCACTCGACTTCGATACTTCTCCGACGCTTCAGCTTCACTAGAGATTGATTCAGACAAATGGCCCTCAGGTCTTCCAAACCACTAAACAATGAAAGTCCACACGCGGAACGCAGTCATTTGCTTTTTCAAATCCCTAACTTTTTCCTGAATCGCCCTTCCGGGTTTTCGACTCACCGGGATACCCTTTTTTGCCAAAGTCGCCCTTCCGGGATTTATATCCCTAATTTTTGCCCGAACCTTTTTCCTTTTTTATGGTTCGCCGGGATGCCCCCTTTTTGCCTGGATATTCTTTTTCTTTCCAGCGGGTCATTTTTAGGCAAAGTATTTTTTAACTGCGTCCGCGTTCACCGGGGATGCAAAATCTTCGTCGTCCATTGTGGATAACAACAAGGCTCCTCCCGAGAAGACCTTGCTGACGACGTACGGACCTTCGTAATTGGGAGTGCACTTGCCCCTGTGATCGGAGTATGGAGGAAGAATCTTCTTCAGGACGAGATCACCCGTCTGAAAGCTTCTAGGACGCACCTTCTTATCATAAGCTTTCTTCATTCGACTCTGGTACAGACGACCATATGCAATCGATGCTAACCTCTTCTCGTCCATCAGGCTGAGTTGGTTTAGTCGGTTCTTAATCCATTCTGCCTCATCGAGTTTCACGTCAACCAAAACTCGTAAAGAAGGAATCTCAACTTCTAACGGTAGGACAGCTTCCATACCGTACACCAGTGAGAAAGGAGTTGCCCCGGTTGATGTATGTACCGTCGTACAATAACCGTGCAATGCGAATGGAAACATCTCGTGCCAATCTTTATAGGTCACAACCATCTTCTGTACAATCTTCTTAATGTTCTTATTGGCCGCTTCAACGACGCCATTCATCTTTGGCCGGTAAGGAGACGAGTTGTGGTGTTCAATCTTGAAACTCTGGCACATCTCCTTCGTCATCTTGTTATTCAGATTCGAACCATTATCAGTAATGATCCGCTCGAGAATTCCGTAACGACAGATGATGTCCCTCTTTATGAATTTAGCCACCACCTGCTTGGTCACGTTAGCATACGAGGCTGCCTCCACCCACTTGGTGAAGTAGTCGATGGCTACTAAAATGAAGCGATGCCCGTTAGATGCGGTGGGCTCGATCTTGCCTATCATGTCAATGCCCCACATGGAGAACGGCCACGGGGAGGACATGACATTTAATGGGCACGACGGCACATGAACCTTATCAGCATAAATCTGGCATTTATGACATCTCTTCGCGAATTTAAAGCAACCTGATTCCATCGTCAGCCAGTAATATCCTGCTCTCAGGATCTTTCTCGTCATAGCATGCCCGCTGGCGTGCGTACCAAATGTGCCTTCATGGACTTCTTCCATGAGAATACTCGCTTCTTTCTCATCTACACATCTGAGTAGCACGAGATCGTGGTTTCTTTTATACAGAACTCCATCAGGATTGAGATAGAAATTTCCAGACAGCCTCCTCAGAGTCTTCTTATCCTGGGCTAACGCTCCCTCAGGATATTCCTTAGTCATAAGGAAGGTCTGGATGTCATGGAACCATGGCTTGCCGTCGGGGACTTCCTCGATTGCAAAGACGAATGCAGGTCTATCAAGACAAGAAAGGACAATCCTTGGAGCTTCATTCCAAAAATTGACTTTATACATCTAAGCCAACGCGGCTAAGGCATCATCTATCTGATTTTCAGCTCTGGGCACATGATGGAGTTCCACTCGATCAAAGAACGGAAGCAGCCTTCTGGCATAGTTCATGTACGGCACCAAATTCGATTGACGAGTCTCCCACTCCCCTTTAATCTAGTTAATCACGAGTGCCGAGTCACCATATACATTTAGGTTCTTGATTCTCAAATCAATTGCTTCTTCTAGTCCCATGATGCATGCTTCGTACTCCGCTTCATTATTGGTGACCGGAAACGTCAGTCCGGCCGTGAACGGGATGTGGGATCCATGAGGAGTCGTGATGATCGCCCCAATGCCACTTCCGTAAGAATTAACCGCCCCGTCAAATATCAATTTCCATTGGGATTTCCTATCTGGCCCCTCGTCGGGCAACAGTTCATCACAATCCTTTGCTTTGAGAAACATGATATCCTCATCAGGGAATTCAAATTTCATTGGCTGATAATCCTCGATCGGCTGTTCGGCAAGGTATTCAGACAATACGCTTCCCTTGATGGCCTTTTGGGAAACATACTAAATGTCATATTCCGTCAACACCATTTGCCATCTGGCAATCCTTCCCGAAAGTGCTTGCTTCTTGAAGACGTACTTGATCGGATCCATCTTCGAAATTAGCATGGTTGTGTGGTTGAGCATGTACTGTCGTAAACGTTTGGCAGCCCAGGCTAGTGCACAACACGTTTTCTCCAGCATTGAGTAACGGGATTCACAGTCTGTGAACTTCTTACTCATATAGTAAATGGCATGCTCCTTTCTGCCCGTCTCGTCGTGCTGACCGAGAACACACCCCATGCTATTCTCAAGAACTGTCAAGTACATGATTAAGGGTCTTCCGGCCACTGGGGGTATCAAGATCGGAGGTTCCTGTAGATACTGTTTTATCTTATCAAATGCCTTCTGGCAATCCTCGTTCCAGATAATCGCCTGATCTTTCTTTAGCAGTTTGAACATCAGTTCACACGTGGCCGTGAGCTGAGAGATAAACCTTGCAATGTAGTTTATTCTGCCCAGGAAACCGCAAACTTCTTTTTCAGTTTTTGGTGCTGGCATTTCTTGTATTGCTTTTATCTTCGCAGGATCAACCTCAATGTCTCTTTCACTCACGATAAACCCCAGTAGTTTTCCCGACCGTACTCTGAAAGTACACTTGTTAGGATTCAGCCTCAACCTGAACTTCCTAAGCCTCTCAAAAAGCTTTAGCAAATTGATGAGATGTCCCTCCTCTGTTTGGGACTTCGCAATCATGTCATCAACATAGAATTCAATCTCATGATGAATCATATCATGAAACAAAGTAACCATTGCTCGTTGGTAATTGGCCCCTGCGTTCTTCATACTGAAAGGCATTACCTTGTAGCAAAATGTTCCCCAGGGTGTAATAAACGTAGTTTTCTCCATGTCCTCCGGCGCCATCTTGATCTGATTGTAGCCGGAGAAGCCATCCATGAACAAAAACACGGAGAACTGGGTTGTATTGTTGACCAACACATCAATATGAGGGAGCGGGAAATCATCTTTAGGGCTCGCCATATTCAAATCCCGATAATCGACGCACATTCGTACCTTACCGTCCTTCTTCGGTACAAGCACTATGTTGGCGATCCACGGAGGGTAAGTAGTGACCGCTAAGAAGCCAGCATCAAGCTCCTTTTGCACTTCTTCTTTAATCTTAACGACCATATCTGGTCGTGTCCTCCTAAGCTTCTACTTAACGGGAGGACAATCTTCTCGCAGCGTCAAGTGATGGACCACAATGTCAGTATCAAGTCCGAGCATATCTTCGTATGACCAAGCAAAGACGTCACTGTCGCTACTGCGAAAATCGGCGCCGGCTGAACAGAAGAGTCGCCACCGTGCGTTATTTATCCCAACGGAGAGAAAGGAAACGCTCGAGGTAAACCTACCGCGAAGACGGGAAAAGAATGGTCATCACAACCAAATCCTGGATTCGGGAGTCGGTTACGCAAGGGGAAGGTATTAGCACCCCTCACGTCCGTCGTACTCGACGGGATCCACGTTTGTTTTCTGGTACGGATTGTTATTTCTATCTAAACTAAGGGTTAAGGGTTAAAAAGAAAGAAAGGGACTCGGTAAAGTATCGCACTTTATGCCTACGTATTCCCGTCTGGAACGAGAAATCAGAGTCAACGTAGTTCGCCTACCTACGGGAAAGGAGGGGAAGGTTTCTCGCTAGGATATTGCATCCTATGCCTACGTACTTTCATACAGCATGAAAGATCAGAGCAAACGTAGTTCGGGCCACGTACGACACAAGTCTGTCTTGATTGTTTTTATCTCCTTCTAAAAAAAAGGGTTTTTCTGATTACCGGTCCAAGCGGACAAAAATGACGTTTTGATGAGTTCAAATTCTTTTACGGAAGAAGTGTCTTTTATTGTGTTTGAAATATTATAGTGTTTTTCTGTTTGTTTTGAGAAAGAAGAGACAACACTCTAACCTATGGTTGACAAGGGAATCAAACTAACCTAACGTTATCATGCATGGGTTAAGACCTAATGTCTATCATGCTCCTTTCTTGCGCAGAGAGAAACAGAGATCCTAAGGGATAAACGGAAACAGAAACAGTAGCATATAATAAAATAGTAAAATGCATGAATGTAGCAATACAAGCGAGGCAAGGGAGTCCCACTCAACCTCAAACCTAGAAAACAACAGGCAAAAGCGAACAAAATTCGCTTTCAACCTAACAGATTAAATGGCAAACAATACAGTCAGGGAAATTCAAACAATACATCAAAAAATTATAAACAGCAAAAATAAACAGCAAACAGCAATCTTCATCAACATCTGTCTTCAAGTCATCTTCAACCATCTACAGGCTTCAAGCAAGCATCAGTCTTCATCTTCACAGCCTTCAAGCAAGGTCTCTATCTTCAATCCTTCAGGGCTTTTCTTCAAGTCTCACTCTCCAAGATGAGAAACAGTTAAGAGGATGAACTGGAATGTTAAACAGTTAGTTGACCACCAAAGGCGGCAAACAGACTGTTAACAATAGGTAGAAGGTTTCTCTCAAGAGTTCTATCTCTTAGACACTGTCACCAAGCCTTCCAAAGGAAGGGGGTGAGTGTCCTAGTAAGACTCTGCATCATAGAGAGGGATGGAGGCAAATAAGACCTTCCATGTTTGTGAATCAAGTTGCTATTCTAGAGCTCTACCTAACTCCTAGATCCTATAACCTTCAACAGCTGCCAGCAAGATATACTCTTCCTCAACTCCTGAACTGAGTCTTCATTCCTTTTGTCTTCAATGGCTTCATCAGCAAAGTCTTCATCTCAAACCCAAACCCCAAGCAGGCCCAATACCCCACACAGTCAAACAATAAACCTAAAGAGGGCACACCACACAATCAATCAATTACAAGGAATATACTAATAGTATTAACATAGTAGGGGAACTCCTAGCATTTTCTGAGGGATCTATCACTTACCCATAATACCCCTATAGTCCCCTCTTAATTTGTCCTAAAGAAAACCCAAAAAAAAACTTGTTTTGTTAGACCTATATTATATTCACAACCCTAAATGATTAGCCTAATGCTTTCTAACTAAACTACCTAAAATAAATCCTAAAAAATTGGTATAAAAAATAAAGGGGGAACCTAATATATGTATCTAGCTATACTAAAAAAAATTAGCCTAAAAAGATTATGGGAAATACCTAAAAGAAATTCTACAAAAACTATATACAAACTAAAAGTATTAAAAAGGCATTAAAAGAGAAAATATGCAAAAAATATTAAAAGAAAATAAAATGGAAATTTTATTACATGATATTTTTCTACACATAAATATGAAAATGGTAAAAATAACAACCAATCAAAAACATGGAATTTCCAATTTATTATGAATTTTCAAACAATTAAGAAAAATAAAGGAAATCAAAATGAAGTAAAATGAGCTAGGGGTGCAGTAAGTAAGCTTCGCCCAGTTCAATATCACATGGGCCAGGTACTCAGGGGTGTGCATAGCAAAACAATTAGGCCCAAAATTAAAGCAAAATTTAATCAGCAAATCAAAAGAAAAAAAAACGTGCGCGGTGCGAATAGCACGAAATTATAGTTCAAAATCAAATGGGCTTTAGAATGGGGGGTGGGGAAAACAAGTCTCGCGCGAGGCCCAAGCTGGTTTTAAGTGGAACGCTGCGTTCCAGGGTCAGAATTCCCTCCCTTCTCGCGTTCAAATCTCATCCGTTGGATGACTTTCCCAATCAACCGGTCCACACATGCATCAACGGTTCAGGCGTCGTCTTCAACCTTAGGACACCTAGGGTTTCAGAATGAACCAGCATTCCTGCCCCAATCTTTCCACCACTCGTTCTCCTCCATTTCTCCATCAATTTCAACATTTCAAGACACTAGACTACCCTATTTTCTCCCCTGAATACAGTCATGCCATTAGTTATCCTTGAAACCAGCCCTAACTAGGAACCCGATAGCCATAACTTCCATGGTACTCAAACTTCCACAACAATGAAACTTGGATTTATTTATACTAACATGTTCTCTATGCTTTCCTGATTCTAACATGCTATACCACATGGATTTCCTTGCATTAAACTACTAGTTCTTTATCATTAAAGATTGGATGCCCTATGTTCAAACTCCATGAAATGCTCTCAAACTCACTGGAATTGATCATCTACCTATTCCTAACTGTTCTAACCTAATATTTCAAACTATCAATGCATAATTAAAGGTGTAGAGAATAAGGTAGCAGACCTGGTTTCTTGATGAACAGATGGGGAATTGGCTCACTTCAAGCTTCAATTCTTGGTAGAATCACTCAATGATCCAAGAACTCTCTTCTGTATGCAAAAAGATGGGGGGAGAGTGCTTGTATTGTGAAATTCGAATGCGACTATGCTTCTTGAAACTTAAACCCTAGCCTCTCAATCTTCCATGGATGGATCTCTGAAACAACATGCAGACCTTCAAGGATATCAATGGAGTGTGTGTGGATGGAGAGAATGAACTGAGTTGAATCAGAATGTGTGATTGCACTTCTTGCTTGTAATGGAAGAAAATTGTAGAATCTCTCTCTCCTCTCTCTCTTCTCACCAACTTGGCCAACCTTGTCCTCAAATGGCCTCTATCCCTTATATAGATGACAATGGAATAGCCTAGAACTTTCTGGAATGTGCTAAGAGTCTTCTAAAAATCTCATGTCATGATACTTTGAATCTTATCATCTCATCCATTATCTCTTGTTAAGACTTGGTACAGCCCTTCAATTATGCTTGAAAATCTCATTACATGAGTTATTGGAAGGATTGGAGTGCTTAACGAGCTGATTCCTTGCATTTTGTTAAGTTTCACATTGATGTCTTATGATGCAAGTAACTAAATTCCAAAGCAACTCCATTTTTTAAGCCTTAACTCAAAAATGTGGCTAAACCATTGTTTTCAAAATGTTGTTTAGACTCAAAATCATATATCATATGACCTGATTTGGATGTGTAGATTGCTCATACCAATTTCCAATCTCAACTTTTTCAAGTTATGTCTTCATTTTAGGCCATTTTTACCACTTTTTGTCAATCTGAATTCTATGCATTTCCAAACTTCCATGACCTCTTTTTTAGACTCAAAATATCATTTGGAACAACTTTGATGTTGAACATTTTTTCATTTGAGACTTGCAAGTATGAGTTTTAGGCATATGCTTGAAATGACCCATAATTTCCAAATGACCAAAATACCCTTTGCTTGCCAAAGTCATAAGTAGAGTTCCACAAATCAGATGAAGGCATACTATACCTTTCTAGAAATCTAAGATCATTAGGAACAACTTTCATGTTGACCAGAAATTCATTTGAAAGCTCCTTGAGGGGTAAAAGTTGCTTGGAAGACAAGTAACCTTCACAGACAAAATTTCAGATGCCTCTGATGACCTGTAACTTGCAAGGATCATAACTTGAGTTCTATAAATCTCCTTGATGTCTTCCACCACTCAAATTAAAGGTCTTGAGATAATATACAAGTTTCAGGTTGGCCAAGGATCCATTTGGAGCTTGCATTTTGAATTATCTTGCTTGGAAGTTTGACCTAAATCAGGGGATTTTACACAGAAACCCTAATTTAGAAACTCCTCTTCTTCTTGATTTCTCTTGATTTCTCCTTGGCACAACACCACATCCATATCTACATGTCAAATTAGGCATCCCACATCTTTCAAACAGGCCTTGATGCCCTTCAATCAAGCATTTGACCTAGGGTTGACTCAAGGTTGACCCAGATGAAACCCTAGCTGACTGTCTTCAACTGCAGCTCTTGTAATCACATTAATGACTTGTATCACTTTCAACATGACTCTCTAGGTCTTCCATGATGTCCACATACCCTCCATGACCTCAATTCATGAATCACAACTTCTTTGATGATCTTCAAATACCCTCAAGATAGGAGATAGATCCACTGCTTGGTCCATAGACCTCTTTAGATTTCAATTTCTTTCTGATGACTTGGATGAGATTGAATTTGAATAAGAATCTATTGATATGCCCATAAGGATAATAATTGCATTTGGTCCCTTGTTGGATGACTTGCCCATGCTATGCTATGCAAATGATTAGACTATGTACATGACTTTTTATGCAAATGACAATGCAATTGAAACATAAGATCAGGTGGAATAAGTTGAGCAAATTTTAGGGTGCAACAACTGCCCCTATTCAAGCGACTTGGACCCGACTGAGTGAAACGCCCGGAGCCTTCAGATATTCGAGGTACAAGACGGTTGAATACTAAGAACCCGGAAATTTGCCAACCGCAGAAATAAACTGCACCACTGTTTGGGGAACGACATCCACCAACTGAATCTGGTTGTTACGGCAACAACTGATCCGATGTCTGATAATTCTGATTTCAACTTCAACCACCTATGTAACGCCACAGGCACTGAACACTTTTCGCAAAACACATTTGTCCACAACTGGACAAACCTTATCAACACAAGAAGAGAGGCAAATTCGTCAACACGAATAGAGATTCTGTTGTCATAGGAGTAACCTTGTCCACATCTGGACCCAAATTTCGCCAAATCACGAATAAACACAAATATGTCCACGTCAGGACTCCTATCACGGAAAAATCCCGGCGCTTTCGCTGGGGAAACATTTCTGTCTAATCACAGGAAACTCCATCCGTCTATCCATACGGGCAAACCATCTGTCTAAACACAAGAAACTTCATCCGCCTATCCATACGGGAAAATCATTTGCCGAAACACAGGAAACTTCATCCGCCTATCCATACGGGAAAATCATCTTCCGAAACACAGGAAACTTCATCCGCCTATCCATACGGGAAAATCATCTGCCGAAACACAGGAAACTTCATCCGCCTATCCATACGGGAAAATCATCTGCCGAAACACAGGAAACTTCATCTGCCTATCCATACGGGCAAATCATCTGCCTAAACACAGGTAACAATCCCTGTCCATCACAGGTAACATCTCCTTCAACACGGGTAACACCTCCGTCAACACGGGTAACATCTCCGTCAACACAGGTAACATCTCCGTCAACACGGGTACCGACTCCGTCAACACGGGTAACATCTCCGTCAACACAGGTAACAATCTCTGTCTATCACAGGTAACGACTCCGTCAACACGGGTAACATCTCCGTCAACACGGGTAACAATCTCTGTCTATCACAGGTAACGACTCCGTCAACACGGGTAACATCTCCGTCAACACGGGTAACAATCTCTGTCTATCACAGGTAACGACTCCGTCAACACGGGTAACATCTCCGTCAACACGGGTAACAATCTCTGTCTATCATAGGTAACGACTCCGTCAACATGGGTAACATCTCCGTCAACACGGGTAACAATCTCTGTCTATCACAGGTAACGACTCCGTCAACACGGGTAACATCTCCATCAACACGGGTAACAATCTCTGTCTATCACAGGTAACGACTCCATCAACACGGGTAACATCTCCGTCAACACAGGTAACAATCTCTGTCTATCACAGGTAACGACTCCGTCATCACGGGTAACATCTCTGTCAACACGGGTAACAATCTCTGTCTATCACAAGTAACGACTCCGTCAACACGGGTAACATCTCCGTCAACACGGGTAACAATCTCTGTCTATCACAGGTAACGACTCCGTCAACACGGGTAACATCTCCGTCAACACGGGTAACAATCTCTATCTATCACAGGTTTTCTACCTATCTTTGCAGCAGCTACCTCCATCAATCACATGGGTAACACAATATGAGTCTAGTCTTCCAATTTTCAGTGCTGACATGGCAGCAAATCTGAGAAGGCTTCTACTGGGGATTTTCTGAATCCATACTGCCAGACACCTGTTTTAACATAGGCGGCAATTTTCAAAAATCGATTCACGAAATCTTTTGATGCTGTCACAACCACAACCTTGAAGAAATACTCCACTGGAGTGGTAAGAGAACTTAAACAAGCAACTCTGTGGGGAACAATGCCACAACCGACATTATCATTACACATCTCACGTCGAGATCCTGAATGTTTGGTAATTAATTTGAGCAAGAACTCTCTCCACCTGCATGGGAAACAATACTTGAAAACAAACGGTTAACCAACCTAGTTTATGTTTCAAAATGCATATGTTTGACAATGGCGTAATGCTCCATTCGACATGGAAATGCTACGCGTTTTTATTTGGTGGATGCAAATATGACACTATATGCCGATGCAAATGCAGACTCGAACTGCTGGGATATAGGAAACCGCTTCAGCAAAATAAATGCTGAAGACATTGCCGACTCCGCTGGGGGTAACTGGGCGTTACAGAATTATTCCAGCAAAATAAATGCTGGAAGAGTGAAGCCAACTTCGCTGAGGAATAACTGAATGTGCCAATCATGATTGGACTTCTGCTGGAGAGTGAATGGGTATCACACGGTATTCCGACAAAATAAATGCCAGGATACACCACCAACTCTGCCGGGGAGAGTTTTAATCTTTGAGTTCCATTGGGAGGAAAGAAAACACTTGCTGAAAAGAGAGAACTTCGCTGAGGACGAAACGACTCTCTTGGGGAAAATTAGCGGACTCCGTTGGGGGAGAGTAAATGACCCTACCGGGAAGGGTAAACTATCTAAGTACAGCTCACAAGTTGGGAATGTTAATCTTCTGAGGCTAAACCACTCTGCTCGAGCTAGGGGAATCCTCTTGGGGGACACCACACTGTCTAAATACAGCCTTCGATCTTGGAATCGTCAATTCTGCTGAGGGTGAACGCCCTTGCTGGAGAATGTCCTTTGGATAAGCTATGACTAGCTGGGGAATTTGATCCTTCTTTAGTAAGGGACATTGTCATCTCAGAAGCGCAACCTGCATGGGGATCGAGTCTTTCGTTACGAGCTTCTGGTCAATACTGCAATCTTTTGATCGTCCACTTCATACGGCTACGAACCCTGCAACACCACAAACAAGACAAGACAAGTCTATGCAACCGAATCTATTCAGGTTAGTGTTAGTGACATTATTTTCAGTTAATTCAAATTTTTAGCAATTATTGGCAAGGGCCAGCGACGTTATACACTTGCTAGTTTTATTAAACCTCGGCGTTGTCATGTACAAAACAGTAAAGAACCAGCATCAAATACTGAATAACATGTTTTATTGATTGGGCCCCTAAATGGGCGGAGTTTTGTACACGGGATGTAACTCCTGAAAAGAGGAAGCTACGCTCAACAAATATACAAGTATGCACAAGAAGCATAAATATAATGACGAATCAAATTTATACATATGTCGGCAACGGGATGCAGACGAACATCATGAGCTGATCCTCCTATGACTCGCCCGACTCTAGTGCTTTCTCAGTATTCACACTTCCGAAGAGATTGTATCCGATAATCGACCCCTCAGGTATATTCTCCCGCACCAATGCGCTCCGCAATATCAAATTCGGACCGCAGTCATTTGCTTTTCAAATCCCTAACTTTTGCGTGAACCGCCCTTTACGGGTTTTCAGTTCACCGGGATACCCTTTTTTGCCGAAGCCGCCCAGTGTAGGTTTTCAACTTCGCGGGTGTACATTTTTTCAATTTTATCCCTAATTTTTGCCCGAACCTTTCATTCTGTTTTTGGTTCGCCAGGATGCCCCATTTTTGCCTGGACTCTCCTTTTTTGTCCAGCGGGTCAATTTCAAGCAAAGTATTTTTTAACTGCGTCCGAATTCACAGGCGACGTAAAGTCTTCACCGTCCATGGTGGACAACAACAAAGCTCCTCCTGAAAAGACATTTCTGACAACATATGGCCCTTCGTAGTTGGGGGTCCACTTGCCCCTGTGATCTGCCTGTGGAGGGAGAATCCTTTTCAGCACCAGGTCGCCCGTCTGAAAGCTCTGAGGACGTATCTTCTTATCATATGCCTTCTTCATTCGGCTCTGGTACAAACGACCGTATGCTAGAGAAGCTAGCCTCTTCTCATCCATTAAACTCAGCTGGTTCAACCTGTCTTTTACCCATTCTGCTTCATCTATTTGGACATCTCGTAATACTCTCAATGAAGGAATCTCGACTTCCAATGGTAACACTGCTTCTATTCCATATACCAACGAGAACGGGGTTGCCCCGGTTGATGTGCGTACCGTCGTATGATAACCGTGCAAAGCGAAAGGTAGCATCTCATGCCAGTCCTTATAGGTCACCACCATCTTCTGAACAATCTTCTTTATATTCTTATTGGCCGCTTCAACAGCGCCATTCATCTTGGGTCGATAAGGGGAAGAGTTGTGATGCTCGATCTTAAAACTCTGACACAGCTCCTTCATCATTTTGTTATTTAGGTTCGAACCGTTGTCAGTAATTATCCGCTCGGGGATCCCATATCTGCAAATGATATCTCTCTTGATGAATCTGGCTACCACCTGCTTGGTCACATTTGCGTAAGATGCCGCTTCCACCCATTTGGTAAAATAATCGATTGCTACTAGAATGAACCGGTGTCCGTTAGAAGCCGTCGGCTCGATCTTTCCAATCATATCGATTCCCCACATCAATAATGGCCATGGCGATGACATCACGTTCAGAGGACTCGGAGGCACATGGATCTTATCTGCATAGATTTCGCACTTGTGACACCTCTTCACAAACTTGAAACAATCAGTTTCCATAGTCAGCCAATAATAACCTGCCCGCAGCAGCTTCCTCGTCATAGCATGCCCACCAGCATGCGTACCAAATGTACCCTCATGTATTTCCTCCATGAGCAGCTTCACCTCTTTCTCATCTACACAATGTAGTAGCACCAAGTCGTGATTTCGTCTGTACAGGACACCGTCCGGATTCAGGTAGAAATTACCTGCCAATCTCCTGAGAGTCTTCTGATCGTGACTGAATGCTCCAGCCGGATACTCTTTGTTCTTCAGGAAATTCTGGATATCAAAATACCACGGTTTATCATCAGATGCTTCGTCAATGGCAAACACGAACGCGGGTCTGTCAAGCCGAGAGATAACAATTCTGGGAGCCTCATTCCAGAAGTTGACTTTGTACATGGAAGACAATGTGGCCAGGGCGTCAGCCATCTGATTTTCTGCTCGCGGCACATGATGCAACTCAACCTTGTCAAAGAAAGGCAACAATCTCCTTGTGTAATTCATGTACGGTATCAAATTAGGCTGACGTATCTCCCATTCCCCTTTTATTTAATTCACCACCAGAGCTGAGTCTCCGTATACATCCAGATTTTTGATTCGCAAATCAATGGCTTCCTCAAGCCCCATGATACAAGCTTCGTATTCGGCTTCATTATTAGTAACTGGAAAGGTCAATCGAGCAGTAAACGGGATGTGCGACCCGTGTGGAGTAGTGATGATTGCCCCTATTCCGCTACCGTAGGCGTTTACAGCCCCGTCAAAGATCAACTTCCATTTATAACCCAATTCTGGTCCTTCGTCTGGCAACGGCTCTTCACAATCTTTCATCTTTAGGTACATGATATCCTCGTCAGGAAAATCAAACCTCATCGATTGGTAGTCCTCAATAGGCTGCTCTGCCAAGTATTCAGATAATACACTCCCCTTTATAGCCTTCTGCGAGACATACTGGATGTCGTATTCGGTCAAAACCATCTGCCAACGGGCAATTCTCCCCGATAGTGCCTGCTTTTCGAATACATATTTGATAGGATCCGTCTTCGAGATGAGCATGGTTGTATGATTCAGCATGTATTGCCTCAACCGCTTGGCGGCCCAGGCTAACGCGCAACAAGTTTTTTCAAGCATTGAATATCGAGATTCACATTCAGTAAACTTCTTACTCAAGTAGTATATTGCATGCTCTTTTCTTCCTGTATCGTCGTGTTGACCGAGAACACAACCCATACTTCCCTCAAGAACTGTCAAATACATAATCAAGGGTCTCCCTGCCACTGGGGGTATCAAAATAGGAGGCTCTTGCAAATACTGCTTTATTTTATCGAACGCCCTTTGACAATTTTCATTCCACGTTACAGCCTGGTCTTTTTTCAACAACTTGAATAACGTCTCACACGTAGCTGTCAGGTGAGATATGAACCGAGCGATGTAGTTCAACCTCCCTAAAAACCCGCGCACCTCTTTCTCTGTTCTAGGCGTCGGCATCTCTTGGATTGCTTTTATTTTTTGCAGGATCAACCTCTATTCCTCTTTCACTCACGATAAACCCCAACAGTTTACCCGATCTCACCCCGAAGGTGTACTTGTTAGGGTTCAGTCTCAACCTGAACTTCCTAAGCCTTTTGAATAACTTCAGCAGATTCACCAAATGCTCTTCCTCCGTCTGGGATTTGGCAATCATATCATCGACATAAACCTCGATCTCCTTATGCATCATATCATGGAAAAGAGTCGTCATTGCACGCTGATACGTTGCCCCAGCATTCTTCAATCCGAAGGGCATGACTTTGTAACAAAATGTTCCCCAAGGTGTTATGAAAGTAGTCTTATCCATGTCTTCTGGTGCCATCTTAATCTGATTATAGCCCGAGAAGCCATCCATGAAGGAGAATACGGAGAATTGAGCAGTGTTGTCAACCAGCACATCGATGTGAGGAAGCGGAAAATCATCTTTCGGGCTCGCTTTGTTCAAATCACGGTAATCTACACACATTCTCACTTTACCGTCTTTCTTTGGCACTGGCACGATATTAGCGACCCATGAGGGATATTTAGTAACTGCTAGGAAACCAGCATCCCACTGCTTTTCAACCTCCTCCTTAATTTTCACTGCCATATCTGGCCTAGTTCTGCGAAGCTTCTGCTTAACCGGCGGGCATTCTTCTTTTAGCGGCAGACGGTGCACAACCATATCTGTATCCAGCCCAGGCATGTCTTCATACGACCAAGCGAACACATCGCTGTACTCTCTGAGCATTTCAACCAGTCTTCGCCTGACGTCGCTCTGCAGCGCGGCTCCTATACGGATGTTCTTTTCAACCCCTTCCGACCCCAGGTTAATAATTTCAATGACCTCCTCATGAGGCAGAATGACTCATTCTTCTTGCTTTACCAACCAAGACAATTCTTCGGGTACGTCGCCATCTTCAGCAATCTTTTCTTCGGCCTGAAATACCGGGTGCTCAAAGTCGAAACGAGTCATAGGCGGTTCAATGACGTCATCTGAAAATATTATCCTGCAAAAGGAATGGTTAAATGCTTCAAAATGCGTATAAAGCGAATAACCACATTGCCATTTTATTGTAAAACACAAAAACAGAAAAAACAGAGATCGCAATATTTGTACATGAAAAATGCCTTTTATTTAATGATTAAACAACGCAATGTACATAACGGCACGACCCTAAGCAAAATCACGATGCCCCGGGTAAGACACCGGATTGTTCAACAATTAAGAAAACAAAACATTACTATTTGTGAGTCACAGGAACAATCTCCTGAATAGACCAATTGCATAATCCTTGTCCTGGCACGCTTGGCTGAATCCAGGCGTCCATGTCGCAATCACTGTCTCCTTCTTCAGAATCTGAAACAGCGTTGATGGCCTCGTGATACACTCCACTAGCTGTGATCGTTATCGGTCCTTTGAAACGGGGTGCCCCTGCAGCAGGCGTTGATGACGACGGTTGATATCCCAGCCCAAATCTGTCCATCTTCACGGGAATATCCAGAACCTTGCCCCAGCCCTTTGTCTCGCCATTCTCCACTAGAGCCTGAGCTTCCTTGTATAACGAGACGGCCACCTCTGACGCTTTACTCGGCCCTGGAACTTTGCCTTTAATGCGCAACCCTTCAAAGGCTTGACAGGGTGTTTCATGAATCTCGCCGTCGACTTCTACATACTTGAATGATGACAGATGGCTAACCAATATATCTTCTTCTCCACAGACTGTGACCACACTGTCCCCTACCATGTATTTACACTTTTGGTGCAAGGTAGACGTGACTGCCCCAGCACCATGGATCCAGGGTCGTCCGAGAAGGCAGCTGTATGCTGGCTGTATGTCCATAATGTAAAATTCAGTTGCGAAAACCTCCGGCCCCACCTGTAGAGGTAACGTTATGGATCCAAAGACTGTTCTTCGTGTACCATCAAATGCCCTGACCACCAAGTCACTAGGCGTACAAAGGATCCCCCTGACGTCCAATTTCATCATTGCTTTCTTGGGCAGCACGTTCAAGGAAGATCCGGTATCTACCAGTACATGAGACATGACTGAGCCCCTGCACTCGACTGAGACGTGCAACGCCATGTTATGCTCTCTCCCCTTCAGGGTCAAATCAAAGTCTGTAAATCCCAAGCTATGGCATGCGTTCACATGCGCCAACACCCCTTCCAGCTGATTCACGGAAACATCTTGGGGTATGAAGGAAGTATCCAGAACTTTCAGCAATGCATTTCTATGAGCTTCGGAACATAATAGCAACAACAATATGGATATCTTTGACGGCGTCTGTTGAAGGTGCTCAACAATCTTATAATCACTCTTACGAATAAGGCGCATAAACTCTTCCACATCCTTCGACGACGTTTCTTTTTCGTTCCTCTGCACAGGAACAGTCTCATTCACCTTTCCTTTTCCTTTCGCCAGTCGTTCAACCTCTACCTCAGGCGATATAAAGATTCTCCCACTTCTTGTCATCCCTCCGGTACCGACGACATTGTCTACAACCTCAACTGGCTGTTTACTAACATCAATTTTCACCCCGTCACAGTACGCTTCCAACCCATAAGTCCAGGGTACTGCCTTAGTGCTCTCATAAGGGATTGGTCCTGCCTTGGTGATAGTGATCGGCGGTCGCCTGGCCGGCGCCGTTATGGTTATTGTTTTTCGGGGAATTGTCACTGTAGCTACATCACTTTGCTCATCCGCTGATAACTCTGCAGGTTCGTCGACTGCCGTTCTGTCGAATTGCAAGGTGCCTCCATCTATCAAGGTCTGAATACCCTTCTTCAATTCAGCACAACCCCCAGCTTGGGTCGAACACTCTAAACAAAAATCATCGCAGCCCGGATACACCCCTCCTTGCAGTAACCTACTCTTTATCTCACACAACGGTGTCTTGAGGTCATCCACATTCATAATCAAGTTCAAACCCTCCTCGGTTAAAATAGCATTCGTCCCATGATTGGGCATGGGCTTTTGTACTATGTTCGGACCTGCCTGTCCAAAATTGATAGCCTTACTATCCAATAGATCCTGCACCACATGTTTGAACGCGTGGCAACTCTCTACATCATGGCCCGGAGCCCCGGAGTGGAATTCACAGTGCTTGCTTGCGTCAAAGCCGTACGGAGGAGTGCCTGTTACCGGCGCCATAGTTCTTTTTTCCACCAGGTTTAAACCCAGTAACGTCTGTAGCAATTCTGCATACGTTGAAGGAGGCGTTTCAAACACCCTCCTTGGTTTGCCCCCCTGGAATCTGCGATGGGAAGAATGTGCCCCCTGTTGTAGCTGTTGTTGCTGTTGTTGTTGTTGTATTGGTTGTTGCTGAAATGGAATAGTGACACTTGCCACCTGCTGCGACTGATTGTACTGGTTTCGACCTCTGCCCCGGCCTCGGCCTCGGCCCCCAAACACTGCACTTGCATCACCTTGACGGCGCCCACCGAAAGCCCTTCTGTTACTGCCAGCTGCAGTGGATTCCTCAGCTTGGAATCTTCCCTGTTTAATGTTGCTTTCAATCTTCTCACCCATCAGGATCAAGTCTGAGAAACTGCCTAAGGACGTGTGAAACAGCTTGTCATAAAACATACCGGTAAATGTTCCTATGAACATATCATTCATTTCTTTGTCCTCCAAAGGAGGATGAACTCGAGCAGCCATGTCGCGCCATCTCTGCGCATACTCTTTGAAGCTCTCGCCCTTCTTCTGGGACAATCCCTGCAATTGGACCCGGTTGGGTGCCAAGTCACTGTTGTACTTATAGTGAGCCACAAACGCTTCATCCAGTTGCTTCCATGTCTTTATCTGTGTTGGCTCCAACCCCATATACCATTCAAGGGAAGGACCAGACACGCTATCTTGAAAGAAATGCATCAGTATCCTCTCATCGTTTGAATACGCCGACATCCTTTTGTAGTATGACCGCACGTGCACCTTTGGACAGGTATCCCCCTTATATTTGTCGAATGAGGGAGCTTTGAATTTTATTGGTACCCTCAGGCCAGGCACCAGACCCATTGTGGTCATATCTAAGCCTATAACGCTTTGATTCACGACCCCCTTCATCTGCTCCTCGAGCATCCTGATTCTCTGAGAGTCATCCATAGGACCTTCGAAACCTCCACCGGAGAAAGCATCCTCTTGCTGATCTTCTAGCCAATTACCGTTCCCAGTTCCGTATCCATCGTACCCGTTGTTACGGCCAACTCTGGTCTGATTCATTACAGGGCCTCGCCCCCTGTTACCATACCCCGGAGCGACTCCGGCGGGTCCAAAAGCCATTAGCCCAGTTTTAAAGCCATTTTCGAATCCGCCATAACCCTGATTAGTCATACCAAATCTGTCCTGCCCGAAGCCTTGAGCGTTGAAGCCGTACTTCCCAGCATGATCAAACCCCTGGTCATTGAAGCCGAATCCATTATTACCGAAGCCATTACCTCCCATATTATCACCACCCAGGTTGACATCTCCGAACCCGACGTTGTTGACAATAGTCTCGTTACCGATTCCAACGTTACCGTTCCCGGCGGCAGCGCCGTTGTTCACATTGACAGCAGGTATGTTTACCACAGGTGGAGCTACCGGTGTGGGGGTACCATCCCCGTGAATAGTGTCAACTCGCACAGAATTATGGTCTTCATTTCCGTGCCCAGCATTTCTCACTAACAAAGGCTGCACCAAAGCTTGCAAGTTCTCCTGGCCTTTCACAATGGTCTCCATTGTCTGCATGAATAGCGCCAGCTTCTCGCGCATGTCCTGCATTTTATTCTGCATCTGATCCATAACTCTTCGGCAGTTGGTACGATTGGAGTATCGGTGCGGGCGTTGACTTTCAATCCTTAAAAGACCTGGTACAGTGCAGGAAATGAGATACAGTTCAATAATCCCCTGTAATGCAATATGAATGCGAATGCAATGCAATATGTGTCTGTGCATTAGGGAATATCATTCCCCGATTCTAGTGCGAATGTGTCAGTGCGGTGACAGTGACAGCAATACGAAATTCGGAGCCGAATCATAAAAACACCTCATATATTGCAGAGAAATCCATTGAGCCTAGAATACAATGTCAATGAGTGTACAATAAGAAGGCATGACCTCAACCAACAATCCTGGTGATGGTCAGCACAAATGCAAATAAAGCATACACATTAATACATGGAATGGTCAAGTGCTCCCATAGGCCTGGTACTCTTCTAATAACCTCTTAGTCTCTAGATGACTTGGTCGGGTAAACAGACCCTCGACAAGTAGGTCTCTTCGCTTGAGAACACAGCGTAAATCACCAGCAGATTCCTCCCATGCCCCTTCTCCGAAGCGATCCTCTAGCTTCCGCTTATGAGACACAACTTCTTTCTTGCCTTCGATGGCCTTGTTCAATGCGTTTTGAAGCCTATATCTTGCCATCACCTCCTCTTCATACTTATGGGTGCTAGCCTTCAACTGTTCTTCGAGTTCAGAAATTTGCTGCTTCAATTTGTCTTCCCTCTTTTTGTTGTTGGTTAGCGTAGCATTCCACGTTTTGTTACAAGAAGAGATTTCCCGGTGGGCGGCATCGAGTGCTTTCTTTTTGGACTCCAACATATCATGAGAGCTTCTGAATTCTTTCCCCAGGCGTTCGCGCTTCTTTTTCTCTTCAGTCAATTCAGCACCTAGCCTGTTTACTAGTTCAATCTGCTGTTAGAAAGAATGCACAACCTTGTTCTTCTCACTACGCATCTGAGCAAGTTCCTTTTCTAATTCTTCATTGATCTTCATCAAGGCTTACTTTTCTTTTACAAATCGCTCGTAGACCTCCATAGTAACAGTGGTTGGTTCCTCCACCGGAGCATGAACAGGGACTGGTGCAGCTGGAAATGGCATCAGCAACTGTCTTGCTCTCTCTTGGATCCAAACTTTGTATGGTACATAAGCCTGACAATCATTCTTCCCCAACAGTAGTTTCCCTCTTCTGTTGATGCGCATCCAAGCATGCTGAAGCCTGGCTAGTAACTCTCCATTCAAATCACCGGTGAAGTACAGAGATTCCTGTACTTCTTCCTCCCTAGGTGGGTTCTTCAACGCGTATCCAAACTGGCGAACGAACAGAGATGGGTTATAATTGATGCACCCTTTTCTTCCTATCAAAGGAACATTAGGATACCCAGAACAACTGAAAATAAGCTCAGACCCCAGCAAGTCTCGGTCAAACCACTTGATGTCTTCAGAAGATAGTCTCATCAGGTGCTCTGGCCAGTCAGTTGTAGTTGCACTATCCACAAAAGGTCCCTTCAGGGGGAGGTGGCTCTTAAACCACATGTACAACAAAGGCACACAACAAGAGACGTTCTTGCCTCTCCTATTCTCATTTCTGTAGTGCATCGAATGGTAGAAATCCCCGATTAATGTGGGTACAGGGTTGCCAGCAGCAAACAAATGAAACACATCCATGTCCACGAAGTTTGGGAAGTTGGGAAACAGCACTATCCCATAAATGCATAGAGCCAAAACAGCGTTAAAGACTACCCAACATCCATTCTTGGCGTATTCCTGAGCCTTACCAATCAGAAACTGGAGGGAGAAACCTGGAACCCCGCGCCAAGAAGTCATCAACAGCTCAGAAGCATTCACGTGCAAGGCCTTGGCTAAGTCCTCCAACTTGGGCTCAGCGGCAGAGTGAATAAAAGGAACCTTATTCTGTACTGGCAGCTCGATAACCTCTTCATACTCTTCCATGGTAGGCCCCAAAATAAAGTCAGCGAATGTGAAACATCTCAAAGCAGGGTCATAGAATTGCATCAGTGTATACATCCCATTCAGTTCATCATCAGTTGGTTTGCGAACCAATCTCAGCAGCCTTCCGTAACTCTGCCTGAAGCTTCTAGGACATCCTCATCAGCAAGAGAAATCAAACCCAGGAGGGGAGTAACATCAGGGATAGGTAACTTGTAGGCAACTGTCATCCTCAAACCAGCCATGATCAATAGTCAGAAGTCCGGACACTAGAACCAGGGAATATGCAAATGCACCTGCAGCACAGACACACGTTAATGGAATGCAATGATAATGGTTATGCAAACAATGCAATGCACATAAAATGCAACAGGGACCAAATGCCATGGCTGAGAAGCCTGAACCACATCATAAGTCTCAGATAGGCCATCCAGAATTCCTCAAACTCTGGTCTTTGGACAGACCCAAAATAAAGCTTCAACTCTGATCTCTAACAGACCCCATACATAGGCTCCAATCAAACCTCAGACCCAATAATCACTCCAACTTGGTCTCTGACAGACCCCAATAACTGTCCATAAGTATCCTGAATCTCAAATCAAGAATAAACCGGTATCTGAAGGTCTAGTTACCTGCATAACCCAAGCCCTCTCACAGGTAGGTGTCCTAGCAACTGACAATGGTATGGCATCCTATGCGGTCGTCGGCGTCACAGACTTTCAGGTTTGATGATACGGTTCCCATAAGGAATGGCATCATCAAATCCTGAAGAGGCCTCACTTAGCCAACTTCCAAATGATCGGTTCCCAGAGTCGACAATCCAACTAACCAGCAACCCGAGCCACCCAAAGGGTAGGACAGGAGGCCAACCAGAAGAACCTCGTCTGAGTGTGGATTTTGCAGGACACTAGGACATGCAAAGCATGTGCGTGCCCACTACTTTCCACTCTAATTCTAGGTGCACTCAAGCCCAGGTCCGGCTTATCTCTCAATCATAGAACACCCGTCGCCCCCAATACAACAATAATAACAATAATATAATGCTGAAAGTAAATGACAGAAATATAAATCCATACAAAATCCTCGACGGGAAAACAAGCGCTAGGATTGACTCGCTTAAGGGACGTTGGATCCCAAATGCATAAGGAACTGTCGCAGTCCTTAGCAGCCAGGGGACGTTGGATCCCCAGCAGAGTCGCCAGCTGTCGCTACTGTGAAAATCGGCGCCGGCTGAACAGAAGAGTCGCCACCGTGCGTTATTTATCCCAACGGAGGGAAAGGAAACGCTCGAGGTAAACCTACTGCGAAGACGGGAAAAGAATGGTCATCGCAACCAAATCCTGGATTCGGGAGTCGGTTACACAAGGGGAAGGTATTAGCACCCCTCACGTTCGTCGTACTCGATGGGATCCACGTTTGTTTTCTGGTACGGATTGTTATTTCTATCTAAACTAAGGGTTAAGGGTTAAAAAGAAAGAAAGGGACTCGGTAAAGTATCGCACTTTATGCCTACGTATTCCCGTCTGGAACGAGAAATCAGAGTCAACGTAGTTCGCCTACCTACGGGAAAGGAGGGGAAGGTTGCTCGCTAGGATATCGCATCCTATGCCTACGTACTTTCATACAGCATGAAAGATCAGAGCAAACGTAGTTCGGGCCACGTACGACACAAGTCTGTCTTGATTATTTTTATCTCCTTCTAAAAAAAAGGGTTTTTCTGATTACCGGTACAAGCGGACAAAAATGACGTTTTGATGAGTTCACATTCTTTTACGAAAGAAGTGTCTTTTATTGTGTTTGAAATATTATTGTGTTTTTCTGTTTGTTTTGAGAAAGAAGAGACAGCACTCTAACCTATGGTTGACAAGGGAATCAAACTAACCTAACGTTATCATGCATGGGTTAAGACCTAATGTCTATCATGCTCCTCTCTTGCGCAGAGAGAAACAGAGATCCTAAGGGATAAACGGAAACAAAAACAGTAGCATATAATAAAACAGTAAAATGCATGAATGCAGCAATACAAGCGAGGCAAGCGAGTCCCACTCAACCTCGAACCTAGAAAACAACAGGCAAAAGCGAACAAAATTCGCTTTCAACCTAACAGATTAAATGGCAAACAATATAGTCAGGGAAATTCAAACAATACATCAAAAAATTATAAACAGCAAAAATAAACAGCAAACAACAATCTTCATCAACATCTGTCTTCAAGTCATCTTCAAGTCATCTTCAACCATCTACAGGCTTCAAGCAAGCATCAGTCTTCATCTTCACAGCCTTCAAGCAAGGTCTCTATCTTCAATCCTTCAGGGCTTTTCTTCAAGTCTCACTCTCCAAGATGAGAAACAGTTAAGAGGATGAACTGGAATGTTAAACAGTTAGTTGACCACCAAAGGCGGCAAACAGACTGTTAACAATAGGTAGAAGGTTTCTCTCAAGAGTTCTATCTCTTAGACACTGTCACCAAGCCTTCCAAAGGAAGGGGGTGAGTGTCCTAGAGAGACTCTGTATCATAGAGAGGGATGGAGGCAAACAAGACCTTCCATGTTTGTGAATCAAGTTGCTATTCTAGAGCTTTACCTAACTCCTAGATCCTATAACCTTCAACAGCTGCCAGCAAGATATACTCTCCCTCAACTCCTGAACTGAGTCTTCATTCCTTTTGTCTTCAATGGCTTCATCAGCAAAGTCTTCATCTCAAACCCAAACCCCAAGCAGGCCCAATACCCCACACAGTCAAACAATAAACCTAAAGAGGGCACACCACACAATCAATCAATTACAAGGAATATACTAATAGTATTAACATAGTAGGGGAACTCCTAGCATTTTCTGAGGGATCTATGACTTACCCATAATACCCCTATAGTCCCCTCTTAATTTGTCCTAAAGAAAACCCAAAAAGAAACTTGTTTTGTTAGACCTATATTATATTCACAACCCTAAATGATTAGCCTAATGCTTTCTAACTAAACTACCTAAAATAAATCCTAAAAAATTGGTATAAAAAATCAAGGGGGCACCTAATATATGTATCTAGCTATACTAAAAAAATTAGCCTAAAAAGATTATGGGAAATACCTAAAAGAAATTCTACAAAAACTATATACAAACTAAAAGTATTAAAAAGGCATTAAAAGAGAAAATATGCAAAAAATATTAAAAAAAATAAAATGGAAATTTTATTACATGATATTTTTCTACACAGAAATATGAAAATGGTAAAAAAACAACCAATCAAAAACATGGAATTTCCAATTTATTATGAATTTTCAAACAATTAAGAAAAATAAAGGAAATCAAAATGAAGTAAAATGAGCTAGGGGTGCAGTAAGTAAGCTTCGCCCAGTTCAATATCACATGGGCCAGGTACTCAGGGGTGTGCATAGCAAAACAATTAGGCCCAAAATTAAAGCGAAATTTAATCAGCAAATCAAAAGAAAAAAAAACGCGCGCAGTGCGAATAGCACGAAATTATAGTTCAAAATCAAATGGGCTTTAGAATGGGGGGTGGGGAAAACAAGTCTCGCGCGAGGCCCAAGCTGGTTTTAAGTGGAACACTGCGTTCCAGGGTCAGAATTCCCTCCCTTCTCGCGTTCAAATCTCATCCGTTGGATGACTTTCCCAGTCAACCGGTCCACACATGCATCAACGGTTCAGGCGTCGTCTTCAACCTTAGGACACCTAGGGTTTCAGAATGAACCAGCATTCCTGCCCCAATCTTTCCACCACTCGTTCTCCTCCATTTCTCCATCAATTTCAACATTTCAAGACACTAGACTACCCTATTTTCTCCCCTGAATACAGTCATGCCATTAGTTATCCTTGAAACCAGCCCTAACTAGGAACCCGATAGCCATAACTTCCATGGTACTCAAACTTCCACAACAATGAAACTTGGATTTATTTATACTAACATGTTCTCTATGCTTTCCTGATTCTAACATGCTATACCACATGGATTTCCTTGCACTAAACTACTAGTTCTTGATCATTAAAGATTGGCTGCCCTATGTTCAAACTCCATGAAATGCTCTCAAACTCACTGGAATTGATCATATACCTATTCCTAACAGTTCTAACCTAATATTTCAAACTATCAATGCATAATTAAAGGTGTAGAGAAGAAGGTAGCAGACCTGGTTTCTTGATGAACAGATGGGGAATTGGCTCACTTCAAGCTTCAATTCTTGGTAGAATCACTCAATGATCCAAGAACTCTCTTCTGTATGCAAAAAGATGGGGGGAGAGTGCTTGTATTGTGAAATTCGAATGCGACTATGCTTCTTGAAACTTCAACCCTAGCCTCTCAATCTTCCATGGATGGATCTCTGAAACAGCATGCAGACCTTCAAGGATATCAATGGAGTGTGTGTGGATGGAGAGAATGAACTGAGTTGAATCAGAATGTGTGATTGCACTTCTTGCTTGTAATGGAAGCAAATTGTGGAATCTCTCTCTCCTCTCTCTCTTCTCACCAACTTGGCCAACCTTGGCCTCAAATGGCCTCTATCCCTTATATAGATGACAATGGAATAGCCTAGAACTTTCTGGAATGTGCTAATAGTCTTCTAAAAATCTCATGTCATGATACTTTGAATCTTATCATCTCATCCATTATCTCTTGTTAAGACTTGGTACAGCCCTTCAATTATGCTTGAAAATCTCATTACATGAGTTATTGGAAGGATTGGAGTGCTTAACCAGCTGATTCCTTGCATTTTGTTAAGTTTCACATTGATGCCTTATGATGCAAGTAACTAAATTCCAAAGCAACTCCATTTTTTAAGCCTTAACTCAAAAATGTGGCTAAACCATTGTTTTCAAAATGTTGTTTAGACTCAAAATCATATATCATATGACCTGATTTGGATGTGTAGATTGCTCATACCAATTTCCAATCTCAACTTTTTCAAGTTATGTCTTCATTTTAGGCCATTTTTACCACTTTTTGTCAATCTGAATTCTATGCATTTCCAAACTTCCACGACCTCTTATTTAGACTCAAAATGTCATTTGGAACAACTTTTATTTTGAACATTTTTTCATTTGAGACTTGCAAGTATGAGTTTTAGGCATATGCTTGAAATGACCCATAATTTCCAAATGACCAAAATACCCTTTGCTTGCCAAAGTCATAAGTAGAGTTCCACAAATCAGATGAAGGTATACTATACCTTTCTAGAAAGCTAAGATCATGAGGAACAACTTTCAAGTTTACCAGAAATCCATTTGAAAGCTCCTTGAGGGGTAGAAGTTGCTTGGAAGACAAGTGACCTTCACAGACAAAATTTCAGATGCCTCTGATGACCTGTAACTTGCAAGGGCCATAACTTGAGTTCTATAAATCTCCTTGATGTCTTCCACCACTCAAATTAAAGGTCTTGAGATAATCTACAAGTTTCATGTTGGCCAAGGATCCATTTGGAGCTTGAATTTTGAATTATCTTGCTTGGATGTTTGACTTAAATCAGGGGATTTTACACAGAAACCCTAATTTAGAAACTCCTCTTCTTCTTGATTTCTCTTGATTTCTCCTTGGAACAACACCACATCCATATCTACATGTCAAATGAGGCATCCCACATCTTTCAAACAGGCCTTGATGCCCTTCAATCAAGCATTTGACCTAGGGTTGACCCAGGGTTGACCTAGATGAAACCCTAGCTGACTGTCTTCAACTGCAGCTCTTGTAATCACATCAATGACTTGTCTCACTTTCAAAATGACTCTCTAGGTCTTCCATGATGTCCACATACCCTCCATGACCTCAATTCATGACTCACAACTTCTTTGATGATCTTCAAATACCCTCAAGATAGGAGATAGATCCACTGCTTGGTCCACAGACCTCTTTAGATTTCAATTTCTTTCTGATGACTTGGATGAGATTGAATTTGAATAAGAATCTCTTGATATGCCCATAAGGATAAGAATTGCATTTGGTCCCTTGTTGGATGACTTGCCCATGCTATGCTATGCAAATGATTAGACTATGTACATGACTTTTTATGCAAATGACAATGCAATTGAAACATAAGATCAGGTGGAATAAGTTGAGCAAATTTTAGGGTGCAACAGTCACTGTACTCTCTCAGCATCTTGACTAATCTCTACTTGACATCACTCTGCAATGCAGCCCCTATCCTGACGTTCCTGACCAGTTCTTCAGAACCCAGATTCACAATCTCAATCTCTTCCTCGTGAGGCAGAATAACTTTCTCTTCTTGTTTCAACAAGCGGGCCAACTCTTCGGGAAGGTCTTCGTCTTCATCAATCTCTTCTTCGGCTTGATAGATCTGGCAATCGAAGTCAAAGTGAGTCGTAGAAGGTTCAGAGTCGATGTGATCTGCTATGTGGATTCTGCAATAATAAGGGTTAAGCTTAAAATAAGGATATGCAGGTTAACACAAACCCTATTGCCATTTTATTTTTTTTCAAAACAAATATAAAACAGGAATAACAGAGATCACAATATTTGAATACGAAGAAAAACTCCTTTTGATTTATTGGTAAAATGCATGTACATAATCAAACAAGGCCCTGTCAATAAAACCACTATGCCCCGGGTAGGACATAGGGTTGTACAATAATTAGAGAAAGTAAATCATTACTCTTTGCCTGTCACTTGGATGGTATCCCTGATGGACCAGTTGTTGAGGCTCTGGCCTGGTTTGCTTGGCTGGATCCAAGAGTCTAGGTCGCAATCGCTGTCTTCGCCGTCTTCAGACACTGCGTTGACATTTTCAAATATTACCCCGCCACTGGTAAACTGGATCGGCCATTTACCTCGCAACGCACTGTGAGAAGAGGAGGCTTCAGCCGAAGGAGAGTATCCTAACCCGAACTTGTCCTGTTTGTTAGGTATTTCTAGAATTTTCCCCCAGCCTGGGGTAGATCCGGCTTGAATGACGGCCTGGGCTTCCTTGAAGGAAGAGAGAGTCATCTCTGGTTTCTCAATCATTACAGGAGTCTCGTCCTTGACCTTAACATCTTCGAAGGCCTGACATAGGGTTTCGTGGATCTCCCCATCCATCTCAACATATTTGAAGGACGACAAATGGCTCACCATTATATCTTCCTCGCCACATACAGTTACAATGTTGCCCCCTACAACATACTTGAGCTTCTGGTGCAGCGTGGAGGTCACGACACCAGTAGAATGGATCCATGGTCGGCCTAAGAGATAGCTGTAGGCTGGCATGATGTCCATAATGTAGAAGACTGTGTCGAAGGTTTCCGGCCCAACTTGGATTGGCAGAGTTACCTCTTCAAAGACATGACGCTTGGTTCCATCGAAAGCCTTCACAACCAGATCACTGGGTGTGCAAATCAATCCTCGAGTATCTAACTTCATCAATGCCTTCTTCGGGAGAACATTGAGTGAAGACCCAGTGTCCACCAACACGTGGGACATAATTGTTCCCCTATACTCTATCGAGATGTGCAGGGCGTTGTTGTGGTTTCTTCCCTTCGGCGTCAGCTCCAGGTTTGTGAACCCTAACCCATTTCCAGCATTTACGTGGGCTAATACCCCTTCCAACTGGTTGACCGAGATTTCCTGCGGTACATACGTGGCATTCAAAACGTTTAACAGCGCGTTGCGATGTGACTCCGAACACAACAACAAATTCAGGATGGAAATTTTCGAGGGTGTTTGATGAAGATGATCAATGATCTTGTAATCACTCTTTTTGATCAACCTCATGAACTCTTCAGCGTCCTTTACAAGTAAGTCCTTCTCTACCCCACGAGGGGTTTCCTCAACGACTTTACTCTTTCCCTTATCAGTTTCTTCAGCTTTGTCTGCTTTGTCCCCCACAATCTCAGATGGAGCAAATACTCTTCCGCTACGTGTGATTCCGCCAATTCCCACTAGGTTATCCACAGATTGCACAGATGGTTCTAGTTCCAATTTCGGTCCGTTACAGTAGACGTCTGCCCCATAATGCCATAGGACAGCATGGGTGCTTTCAAAAGGTATCGGCCCAGCTTTTGTGATGGTAATTGTGGGCGGTCTGGGCGCAGAAATGGTTATTGACTGGCGAGGGATGGTGATGGTGGCAACCTCATCATCCTGTTTTAGTACTACCTCTCCAGATCCACATTCGGCCCTTCGGCTAAACTGCAAGATTCCTTCGGTCATCAGACTCTGAATCCCCACTATCAACTGTTCACGTCCATCAGGACGAGTCACACAGCCCATACACAGTTCTCCACAGCCAGGAAAGAAGCCTTTCTTCATCAGCTTGGCTTTAACGAAGCTAAGCGGTGTCTTCAGATCCTTGACATCATTCAATAAATCTAAGTTCTCTTCTTCAATAATGGCATTCACCCCACCTCCCCTATGGTTCGACATAGGGTTCTTTGTGACATTCGGCACATTATTTGAGAAATTGATGCTTTTAGTATCCACCATATCCTGCACCTTGTGCTTGAAGGCTTTACAGTTTTCTATCATGTGGCCAGGTGCCCCTGAGTGAAAATCACATGTTGCATTCGCATCATAACCCTGCGGAGGTGCCCCTGTCAAGGGAGCCAGGGTTCTTTTCTTGACTAGTTGTAACTAAAGCAGAGTTTGTAACAGCTGAGCATAAGACATGGACGGCGTCTCGAGGTGACAACTTGACAGAGGTGCCCTGTTCTGATACTTTTTGTACCCTTGTTGATTTGGCTGCTGCTGCTGCGGTTGCTGCGGTTGTTGGACAATAGGGATGGTTATGCTAGCCACCTGCTGGCGCTGACTTTTACCCTTCCTTCGAGCGTTGGACACGGCGCTCGTCTCTCCTTCACGCCTTTTACTATCGTACGGTTTCTTTCCTCCTCCGGCTGAGGATAGATCACCACCTTGAATTTTCCCCAATTTGATCCCATTCTCGACGTGCTCGCCAGTAATGATGAGACCTGAGAAACTCCCTGACATACCACTAACCAGTTTCTCGTAATAGACCCCCGGGAGAGTGGCTACAAACATCTCCACAAGCTCTCGTTCAACCATCGGCGGCTGAACCCTAGCTGCTAATTCACGTCATCTCTGGGCGTATTCTTTGAACCCCTCGTTGTTCCTCTGTGACAAGTTATGCAGTTGAACCCGATTCGGAGCCAAGTCACTGTTATACTGATAATGGTGCACAAAGGCCTCAGCAAGTTCCTTCAACATGCGTACACTGGTGGGTTCCAAACTCATGTACCATTCTAGGGATGGCCCGGACAAGCTATCCTGAAAGAAGTGCATCAACAGCTTCTCGTCTTCAGAGTGAGCGGACATCTTTCAGTAGTATGACCTTAAGTGGACACGAGGGCAAGTGGTGCCCTTGTATTTCTCAAAGTCGGGTACCTTGAATTTAGGAGGCACCTTGAAATCAGAAATCAATCCCAGTTTAGTCATGTCGACCCCCATAGTGTTAAGGTTCTCGAAATTCCTCATTTTGTCCTCGAGTGCCTTAAACCTCAGACGTGCTTCAGCAGTCAGTTCTCCTTCAGCACTCCTCTGCAAGAACAAATCTTCTTGACGATCTTCTAGCCATGGCTGAGGCCCATACAGATTTCCAGCGCCTGTGTTGCCATTGCCCAGTCCAGCGTTGCCATTAGCCTCAAAGTTTCCATTACCGACGCCAGTCGTATTACCATTGAGCCCGATGTTAGTGATCACATTGCTGTTACCACTTCCATTCCCCTCGGTCACGGGGATGCCACCCTGAGGAGTTTCAACAGGAGGAGGGGTCAGAACACTCCCACCGTGAAGCACACCGTTGCTGTCAACCCTTGAGATTAGAGGCTGGACCAATGTTCTGAGCTGGTCTTGACCGTTGGCGACCACTTGCATGAGCTCCATGAAGCAGTGCATCCTCTCTCGGAGTTCCTGGACATCCGTTTGCACTTGTTCCATTGCTCTAGCTTGAAACGCTCTGGTCGGATAGCGGTGGATCGGTCTTCGATCAATCCTGGAACAACCTGCATACACAAAGGGTTAGAAAAAAACGACAAGGAGCTCGTTATGCAAATGCTTCATGCAAATGCAAACGTGTGTCTGTGCCTTGGGGAGATCCCCTCTGATCCTAGTTTCCGAGACAAATAAAGTCTATGATCCAATCATGGAAAAGAAATCCTCATATATTCATCTGAAAATCCCGCTCGGGTAGCGTACAACTGTAATCACATACAACTGAAGCAATAAGGTATGACCCCAACCAACAGACCTGGCGGTGATCAGCATATCAATGCATAAAATGTACAAAGAAAATACAAAAAGATCAGGTGCGGCCACGGGCACGAAAATCTTCTAACAACTTCTTTGTAGCGGGATGATCCGGCTGAGTAAGCAAACCCTGGATTAGCAGGTCCCTCTGCTCGATGATATCTGGGAGGTTCTCGGAAACGCTCCTAGAAATACCTTCTTCAGAACGGTTCTCGACTCTACTCCTCTTAGCGTCAGCCTGGAGTTGGCAATCCATCAGGTTTGCCTTGGCTTCAACCAATCTATACTGGGCGTCTCGTTACAGTGAGGCTTCAGCCTCTATCTTCTTGTCTTTCACCATAATCTGAGCTTCTAGCTCGGCTACTTGCTGCTTCAGCTTTTCTTCCCGCTCTTTATACTTGGCTAGGGTACTGCTCCAGACCCTCTCGTATTGGGTTAACTTCCGGTACACTCTGTCCAGATCCTGTTTCTTGGTCGTCAATACGCCGTGTACTGACTTCAGGTCCAACCCCAGATGTTCCCTAGCATCAGTTTCTTTGGTCAGGTGGAGCCTAGATGGTTGATCATCTCAGTCTGCTTCTTGTAGGTATAAACGACTTCACTTTTCTCTTTCCGATGTTGAGCGATCTCTTTCTCCAACTCCTCGTTGGCTTTTCGTAGCTCTTCTTTCTCTTGGAGTACCTGGTTGAAATTCTAAACATCAACTGTAGTAGGCTCTTTGTACACGGGAGGATACAATGGTTCCACAACAAGAAACGACATTAGAAACTTGGCGGCTCTTTCTCGAACCCAAGTCACATACGGATCAAAGGCCTTGTTGTTGCTTTTTCCTAGCAAGACTTTCCCCTTTTGGTGAATTTTTCTCCAAGAATTATGTACCTTGATCAAAGTGTCACCTTCAAGCAACCCTGTGAGATACAGAGATTCCTGTATCTCTTCCTCTTTAGGAGGACCTCGTAGTGCATACCCAAATTGTCGTACCAGCAGAGATGGATTGTAGTTGATACATCCATTTCATCCGACCAGGGGGACGTTAGGAAAGCCACAGCAGCTATGTACAATATCTTTTCCCAGTAGATCTCGATCGAACCAGATAATATTGTCAGCAGTCAAACCCATCAAACACGCGGACCAAGGTGAAGACTCAGCAGAATCAATGAACGCCCCCGACTTAGGAAGATGGCTAGCGAACCACTTATACAGTAAAGGAGCACAACATGCCACGTTCTTCCCCTTTCTATTTTCATTCTTCCTGTGAACTGAATGGTAGACGTCTCCGAGGAGAGTGGGTACTGGATTCCCGAAGGCAAATATATGGCAAGCATCCATGCTTATGAAGTCCGGGTGACTTGGGAATAGCACGATCTCATAGATACAGAGGGCTAGGAAGGCATTGAATATATCCCAGCGACCCTTCTCGGCAAACTTTCGGGCTTTTTCCATCAGGAAATGCAAAAGGAAACCATGAACTCCAATCTTTCTGTAAACCATCCCTTCCAATTCAGACTCATCTACATGAAGAGCATCAGTCAGCTTACTCAATTTGGGTTCACCCTCAACACGGTAATAAGGTACATGATTCATCAAAGGCACCCCCAACAGGTCAGAGTACTCTTCCAAGGTCGGGGTTAGGACATAGTCTGGAAACACAAAGCATCTGAGCTGTGGGTCGTAAAACTGCAGCAGGGCGTAGAGGCCATTCAACTCGTATGTAGGAAGCTTATACACGATACTCAGAAGTCTCCCATAACTCTTTCTGAAACTCTCCATCACTGTCTTGTCAGCCAAAGAAATCAAAGTCCATAACTCTCGAATGTCTGGTGTTGGTAGCTTGTAAGCCACTGTCTTCTTTAGAGATGCCATATCTGCCATGAGGATCAAGATCACTAGAACCAGGGGAGAAATATGCACCTGCAACATAGACACACGTTAATGACATGCAAATAAGGATGCAAACAATGCAAAATGCAATCATGCAGTATGAGATCAAGATGGCTGTGCTGTTGAGGAGATGAAGGCTTTGTATCCACAATACTGCTCTATCAAGAACAACCATATCTCTGATGAAAAGAAACCCCTGATACCAGACCATAAATCTGCTCTGTCAAGAACACACATATATCTGATGATGAGAACCTCAAATACCAGACCATAAATCTGCTCTGTCAAGAGCACCCATATATCTGATGATGAGAACCTCAAATACCAGACCATAAATCTGCTCTGTCAAGAGCACCCATATATCTGATGATGAGAACCTCAAATACCAGACCATAAATCTCCTCTGTCAAGAGCACCCATATATCTGATGATGAGAACCTCAAATACCAACAAAACTAATTTAATGTCAAGAAAACCAGGTAGTCTGAAGGTTAAGGTGTCCTGCAATAACCCGACCCTGCTCACAGGTATGAACCTAATCACGGAAAAGGTTCGGCATCCTATGCGGTCATCAATGTCACAGACTTTCAAGAAATGATGATACGATACCCAGGAGGTGTGGCATCATCGTCTCTTGAAGCAGCCTCACTTAGCTGAATTACAAATGATCGGTTCCCAGAGTCGACAATCCTTAGATCCAACAACCTCTCGAGTCCAAAGGACCGATAGGAAGCCATCAAAGAGAACCTCGTCTGAGTGTGGATTACATGGGAACAGTTGCAAGCAAAGCAAGCACGTCCTCCACTAACCCACTCTAATACTATGTAGCGCTCAAGCCTGGGTCTGGCTTCTCACTCATCAGAATGCCCCTCCCACAACAATATAGATAATCATATCATACTGAAAATAAAGCGCGGGAAATAAATGCAATAAATAAACACAACCCAACAAGTAAACATACAAGCGCTAGGATTGACTCTCGCACAGGGGACGTTGGATCCCTAGGTTGACTCGTTTAAGGGACGTTGGATCCCAGGAAACTATCAAGTCCCCAGCAGAGTCGCCAGTTGTCGCTACCGCGAAAATAAGGTGCCGGCAAAACAGAAGAGTCGCCACCTTTCGTTATTTATCCCTCAGAACAGGAAAGGAAACGATCGGAAAAACCTGACGAAATGGGTATAAGACAAGGTCATCGCAACCATTGTCTGGGTTCGGGAGTCGGTTACGCGAGGGAAAGGTATTAGCACCCCTCACGTCCGTCGTACTCGATAGGATCCACGCTTGTTGTGTTTATCTGACGGGTTAGTTTTACTATCTACCTATCAAGGCTGGGCTGAAAAGAAAAGAAAATGACTCGGCAAAGCGTCGCACTTTATGGCTACGTATTCTCATCAGAAAATGAGAAATCAGAGTCAACGTAGTTCGGCTAACTACGGGTTACGGGGAAGGTGGCTCGCCAATACATCAGTATTGTGCCTACGTACTCTCAACAGATATGAGAGATCAGAGCTTACGTAGTTCGGGATAATATGGATTACGGGGATTCAGATTCATCTGTTTTTCGGAGTAGGGTTAACAAACAGTTCTAGCAGTTTTGGTGTACGCAGCTCGACCCTTGGAGACTTTGGCGTTGCCGTTTGCGGTAGAACTAGGAGTTAACGACACTCTTTTCTTCAGAAAAGCTTCCTTTGAATTATGGGCCCACTGGGCAAAAAGGTTTGAAGTTTGTTTTCTGTCTTTTACGGAAGAACTGTTTTTTGTTTGTCTGTAGTTTGTACAGCACTAGAGACTATGACCTGGGAACGAATGTGTCGTATATCGTCAAAAGGACGTATACTAAACATTCTAGATGATTGAGAGGAGGCCGCTCAATTAACATTACCCAAGTAGCTTAAGGCTCGTATCGCGCTTATACTAACTTGCCTTTATTAAGTTTTTTACTGTTGTTTTGAGATGATAAGAGAAGAAAGAGCTCTACTAAGGGGAGACTATCAAGTCCTGACTGTTGTCATGCCAAGGATTCATCCTATAGTTGAAGTTTGAAACAGGGATCTCCTAGAAGTTATCATGCAAAGGTTTCAACCTAAAGTTCTAATCATCACTTCCTTATCAAAGGAAGTAAGATTCATAAGGGATCATGTCAATGATAACCTAGAAACAGATAAAGCATCAGCTTAACAGTAAACAGATATACAGAATCAGCAGTAAAATGCATACAATGCAAGTGAGGGAGGAAGTGTGTGTGAGGCATCAACCTCCACAAGCTCGTCTCAACCTCAAGCAAGATATGAATAATTGCAATCATAACAGGAAATAAAATGGCATCAAGAAAATCACAAACCACATAGGCAAGGGAGCAGGGCTCTACTAAATACCCACAAGCAAAGCCATACAGTAAAAATATAAGCAGAGGGAGCAACTCAACCTCTGGTGCAATCATGCTCCTAGCTTAGCACAATCTAAACATGAACTTATTCTAATGCATCAAGAAAATCAAACAAGTCACAGCAATACAGTTACACAGAAAGCAAACAGACAGGAAAGAAAGCAGATCAACAACTTCCACAGCTTCACATCAAAGCAATCCTCTGACAGCAGCTCAGTCCTCAGTTTGTAACTATTCTTCAAGGTTTTTCCTCTTTAATAGCAAGTGTCAACTTTCTTCTTCAAGCTTTCAATGCATCAGACACAAGTATCAACTTGTTCTTCATCTTCTTCAAGCTTCAGCTCTTTCTTCATTCTCAAATTGATCTGCTTCACACAAGTGTCAACTTGTTCTTCTTGATCTTCAAGCTCCTAACAAGGAACTCCATCCTCTAGCATCTTCAAACTTCTAGCAGGGAACTCCATCCTCTAACAAGGGAGAGAGATTCATCTAACAAGAGTAAGGTGGGGATAGGGAGAAGCAAAGTGAAGACCAAAGGTCACCTCTAAGCACTCCACCATCAAGGAAAGGAACCCTCGAAGGTTCTACCAACTTGTGAGGAGCCACACATCCTACCAAAGGAGGGATGGGGCCTTCACAATGGGACCTTACATCATAGGGGGGAATGGAAGTGATCAACACCTTCCATGTTTCATGAAGGAAGAAAGTCTATTCTAAAGGGATCTCCCTAAACCCTAATCCTTAACCCTAAACAAACTACACCAAAAGGGGAGCAATCTTCAAGTCCAAGCTCCACCATGCCTTCCACAGCAGCCCACACAAGTCTTCATCATCATCCAAGAGCAAGAGAAGCAAAATCCTATTCTAAGGGAACTAATGAAATCATTCTAGTTGAGTTAGCAAGTTAGGATCACCTAAAACCTAGTATTGAAGTTAATTCTAACTAAAATACTAAAATCAATTATAAAATCCTACAGAAGTACCTAAAGGGAGCACCTAAAGTTTCAACCTAAAAACACCACCTAATTTCATCACAAAAATGTGAGAAAAATACTAGGGGAGCATACATGTCTAAGCTGCCACAAAAAAAAAATCAATCCAAAAATCATCACCAAATGCTCACACTAAATTCACCAAACAGAGGTATCAACCATGGTAATTTTATTATCAAATAAAATGTAAAAAAATGCACATAAAATGAAAATGCATGGTTTTCCTAATATTTTTATTCAGTAAAATTCTAGATTCACTCATGAATCAGGGGAAAAAAACTTGGAATTAATGGACCTATTTTCCTATTTTTCATGAATTATTTTCAAACTAATATGAAATAAAGAAATTAAAAGAAAAACCAAAGAAATAATAAAAGTTGCGTGTCAAATAGCAATTAATATCAATTCAATATGTGGAATGGGCTAGATGGGGGGTGTGGATATCAATCCAATTACTAAGCCCAGGTGTTTCAATTAAATGAAACGGTGCGTATCAGCCAAAGGGTCCAAGTCTGACTTTTCAAAGCAATCGTGGCCATCTATTCCATGGACTTGGTCAAGCTTCAGTGATGATCCAACGCTCACAGCTCATCTTCTTCATTCAAATTTTCAGATGGAGGGAATTTACAGACGGTGGCCTGAGCAGTGGCGCCACCGTCTTCTCCGGTGAAGACAAATATACAGGACATTAAAAATAGCAAAACGATACATCATCTTGTCCTGTTTTTTATGCTGATCATGAATCCATCCTTAGAATCATCTAAATCTCCATGGATTTTCGAACCCGATAGCTATTCCAAAATACACCTCAATCTTGAATCTCCTCAGAACTTCAATTAAATGCACAGAAATATTCCTCATCTCATGCTGATCAATTTACACTATAGAATCTTGATTATCAATCCAAGAATAGCAAGAATTCAGCTTCAACAGAAAATGATCCACATCCTAACTTGTCTCTAATTCCCAAATTAATCATCTCAAATCCATCTATACATCATCAAGATCCTAACCACCTATAGATTTCTATCTATCTCCTCCTAGATTATGCACACAAATGAAATGTACCAACCTGTGTTCAGAGGTGTAACAGAAGGGGTTCTTGATCACTTCAACCACCAAGATGATGCAGATACAGTCCAAAACTCCTTCTGAAGCTAATGCAACCTTCAATTCCTCTTGATTTGGCCTGAAACTCAGAATTCGATTTCAACTTGCAGCTCTAAATTTTCAATGGCTCTCTCTGCTACCAGCTTCAAATCCTTCCAAAAAAATGGCTGAACACACTTACCAACTTATATAGAACTCATTAGATTCATCTAGAACTCTCTCAAAGCTTCAGAATGAGAAATTGGATTTTCAAATTCTCTCCAAAATCTCACTTACACCAGTCACGATTCCCACTGTGTTTTGGTCTTAGCAAGCTTGCATTCAACTTCTCATGAGATTTTGAACATGAATGGTGGTGATTCTCCCCTTGTTTCAATCCAATGGCTTATGTATGTCATGTTGCTTCATCATGAAGAAACAAAGAAAAAGGGCATGATATTGGACTCAAATCAAAATTATAATATTGCCAAAGTTTCCAAAATGCCTTTTCCATTCAAAAAATGATATTACTTTGCTCCATTTGCACACAAAATGATTTATTTGATTTTTTGGTCATTTAATCCATTTTAATCCTTCCTCTTTCACAACTTCTTGAACCAAGTCTCTCCTTGAGCCATTTCAATGCCTCCTTGATACATGGTCAAGGTTAAAACCCCATTTTGAACAACTTTCAAGTTGAAAAAAATTTCATTTGAGGTGTCTAAGTTGGTGAAAATGACCTATAACCAAAAATGACCCATAATCACAACTTCCCAAAATACCCTTGACTTGTCAACGCCATAACTTGAGTTCTACAAATCCTATCAAGGACTTCTAGTACTATCTAGAAATCTACGAGAATAAGGAACAACATTCATGTTGACCAAAAGTTCATAGGAATCATCCTGCTTAGGCAAAAGTATCATGCAAGTTGGGTAACTTTCAAGCTCTAAATTCACATACCTCAGATGACTTGTAACTTGTCTGGCTCATAACTTGAGTTCTATAAACCCTATTAAGGACTTCTAGTACTCAAATTAAAGCTAAGATCATGCTCTACAACAATCATGTTAGGGTCAATATGAGATGACAATCATATCTTGAGTTAAATGGCCTGGAAGTCAGGGGTCAAGCTAGGGGATTTTATACTGTCAAGTCTTAGAAACCCTAGCCTGAAACTTTTCAAACTCTTCAATCATGATGATTTAACCTTGGAATCATCCTTATAACATTTTTATGCATCCATCCATGATCACATGGCTCTTGGATTAGGTCTCAACCTTCTTCAAATCATCAGTTGACTTAGGGTTGACCCAGTCAAATCCAAGTTGCACCACTCATGGTCGAGCCTTCTTAATCTTGCACAATGACTTGTCTAGGCCTCAAAGTGATCTTCAACACTTCTCTTGAGCTCTCTCAAGACCTCAAGTCCAACTTCATGGCCTAAGAATCATCTGATGACTTTCCACAACTCTCAAGTTAGGAGACCTACACACTTGGCTTCAATCACTCTCTCTGAGGATCTTTTAACTTCTCTGACAAGGATATCAACCCTTGAAAACTTGAATAACCTTATTAGCTAGCTTCATAGTCTTGTATAGCTCTTAATTGGTAATCATACCTCTTGATATCCTGCACAGATGTCAATGAAATGCAAATGATAATGCTAATGTGAATGAAATGAAACATAAGCTAGGTAAAGAAAAGTTGGGCAAATTTTGGGGTGCAACAAATTGCCATGGTACACCAGGACTCTCTTTTGTTTTTTCAGGTACTTCCTGTTGCACAAATCATATGATACAAACAATTATAAAACAAGAGAATTAATTCAAGTAGAAAAATAAACATAAATGATAATGATGCTGTCTTTACTTACGTGATAAGCAACACCTAATGATCAAAGTCCACGCTCGACAAACTTGTCTATCATTGCATGAACGCTTCGACTCACGTTTTCTTTACAGTTGCAAAGATCCAATATCTAACACAATATAAAAACATGACTTGGTTAGTCTTCATCTTATAAATCATAACAAAGATACCACTAAGGCCTAGTGCAGGTTGATGATGATCAGGTTTCATGAATGTTGTAAATCCTAAGATGCCGAATTCAATTCTTACTTACAAAAATAAAATGAAACATCATAAAACGGCACTCGTATTTACCTGCTCAGGAGCCCCCTTGCTTGCTCTATGCCAATTTCCTTCGGTATCAACATAGATAAGGGCAGTCCTCTTATCAGCGGGATTGAATGGCAGAAAATGGACCTCATTGATACTTGCTCTAGCCTGAACTGAACAATCAATCACAACCATTACAATTTCTATGACTAAAATGCTGATTTACTCTAAAAAAGGGATTTATTTAGATTTTGATTTTAGATATTTACCTCTTGTGGATCAGACAACATTCGAACAATAGCAGCATCTATAACATCCTGATTTTCTATCCTAGAAGCTCTTGCTGCTAAGAGTATCACCATATCCTTATCCATTCCCCTAGAAAACACTTTAATCAAGTTTCTATCAACACTAAGTTTATTCAAAGTGAGAGTTCTAGTTTTATCACTGCAAAGAACATCCGTTCCTGCCATTTTTTCATTAGCAGTCATTCTCTTTGTAATTGCACCTTGCTGTGAAAGCTTATGAGAACTAATAGCCATAGTAACAGACAAAACAGTTGGCATTGCAATCGGGATTCCTCCGATCAAAAGCACCAAAATATTATCAATTCCGTCTCTATACTTGCGATGTTGAATCAGATACATCACAATGAGTTCAACGATTATTCCAACAGCAATTGAACAAATGCAGAAATTTCCGATAGCGGTAAGCACTTGCTGAAAATGCCCGACTTGGTTAGTACTATCAACCAAATGAGCCGTTTTACCGAGAAACGTGTGTACACCAGTTGCATACACAATCGCTTCGATCTTACTGTTCTTAACGGTCGATCCTGAAAACACTTCTTGAGTTCTGTTTAAACTTGTAAACATACATTTAGTCCTAAAGTTCACAGAATCATGTTTAAACTTGATAGTAAAATTTTTAAAAACTTCATAAATATTTTAGTATGACTATTATACTAATCACCAGGCTTAAAACTTTCTAAGAAACAATTTTGAGTTCTGTTTAGAATAAAATATTACCTTTTTACCAGGATGAACCGAAAACTCGCACACCGCTGAAAACTCGCGCACTATTACGTTTGAAAATTGAGACCTATGAAAACAAAACCGTTAGATTTGTCGGCAGAAAATAGAGAAAGTTGAAGGAGAACATTTACACACACACAAGTTTGGGATGAATGTTAGGGTTTGAGAGAATTGTACCATGAAGAATCAATATGGGGTGAAGAACAAAATGTTAAGGTTTGGGAGAAGCTCGTACGATGAAAAATCAATTTGGGATGAATGTTAGGGTTAAGTAGACGCTCGTACATTTGAGAGAATCGCACGATTAAGCTCGTATTTGGGAGGGACAATGAATCGTACGATGAAGCTCGTATATGGGAGGGACAATGAATCGTTTGAGAGAAGCTCATACTAAGAATCAATTTGGGAGGGAACTGAAAATTTTACTCAGGTTTGGGAGGGAGAATGAAAAGTATACACATATGAGAACGGTGTTAGTAAATAATATTTTATTAAAATAATTAAAAATTATATAAGAACGGCTCTAGCCATTGCTAATAGGAGCCGTTCTCATTGTCCTCTACCAGAACGGTTTCGCGCCGTTGTATAAAATTTACAAAAAATTAAATATGCTATCGCAACAAATTATATAGTTAGTTGCCTATTACTCTCTACGAGAACAATTTTTTTGCTTCCTGAAAATTAGGCGTTGCTATAGAGTAAAAATGTTGTAGTGCCATAAGTTTTAAGAGCATTTAGAAATTCAGCAGTTAAGTGCTCAAATGCATCAAAGTCGGTTGATGTTGATCTATCAATAGAATCACTACTAAAGTATTCCTTTTCTTCTCCTAAAAGGAAAAAAAAACAGACAAATGATAAAACAATTAAAAAATGAAGTCATATATGAAAATAGCATGAAAACAACTTCACGACATGTATAGTACCTGGAAGAAGATCTGTGATATATTGATTAATCTCATCGACAACTTCAATTGTTGAAGCCAAGATAGCACGACTTTGTAAAAAATTGGGGTCATGATAGTTATGAATGAGATCGGGATAGGTACTATCAACAATAGCCTTAATAGGATGTGAAAAATTTAAAATTTAAAATTCTTCAGGAATATTAGTTTCAACATAACCATCATTAGCCTCACCCATGGTACCATCTCCAATAGCTAAAATCCACACAGAAAATATACGAACTTCTTCAATGTGTTGTGAAGTTGTCCCACTTTGTAGGCGCATATTTTTTGTAAGCTTGAGGACTTTGCACTGATCCCAAATATAAGAAGCATTGATAGTTGAATGAATAATATCAGATCTACTACCTCTTGGAAGAATGGGAAGGATTTGTCTAAAATCACCACCAAAAATAACTACTTTGCCTCCAAATAATTTATTTGTAGCTTGTGGAAATTCACTCATAATGTCTCTCAAGGATTTATCAAGAGCCTCAAAGCAAAATCTATTAGCCATCGGAGCCTCATCCCATATAATAAGATCTGTTATCTTTAAAAGCTCAGCAAGATCATCATTTTTGTCAATGTTGCAAACTGAAGAATACAAAGTAGGGACAAGTATCTTAAACCTTGAATGTGTTATTCTTCCACCTGGTAACAACAGACTTGCAATCCCACTTAATGCCACAGGCAATACAATTTTATGTTTAGAACGAATAGCAGCAGCGAGAGTGTTCCACATAAATGTTTTACCTGTTCCACCATAACCATATAAAAAAACACCACCATTTTGTCTGTCTACGGCATCCATGACATCAAAGTAAATGTGTTTCTGCTCATCTGTAAAAATACATCATGTGACAATATGTTTAAAAATGAGAATTTAAAGAATTATTAGGCATTGACTACAATAAATGGCATTGAGAGAATCAACTATAAATAATATAAGTTATAAACAATAAGTATTGTATTTATCAATATAATAGTTATAAACATGAAATAAGTTGGAAAAATATATAGTTTACGAATGTAATTTTACTTGTAAGAGATGAGAACAAAGTATCAAAAATAATTTTTTGAGCATTTGAATCATATTGCCTTTCTTCATAAATCAGACGGTTTCCAAGAAAAGAAAGTACAAAGTCATTTCGATATGGCATTGACTTGAAAACATTCAGACTTCTATTGTTCTTTTGTAACTGAGTTTCTATTTCAATCAGAGTAAGTTGTTTTAATTCTTCATCGGTAAATGTTAATCCTAACATAGATGAAACAAAACAGTTTCAATATAACAATTAAGTTGTGAATAGAAGTTAGAAATTGAAATGCATATCGGGTGTACCTGGATTTCTTGTTATGACACATTTATTGTAAAGAATACCATCAGCTAAGTAGTGCCATGTTTGACTCCAAACATGCTCAGGTCTATTCATTGATGATGATAGCAACATAGTAACAAATAAATTTCTTAGAAATAAACCAGAACCCCACTAATGCGCCTCCTTTAAAGCCTCAATAAATTCTCTATCATCTTGTAGAAATTCCATTGCAAAACATGCTTCTCTAAAAGAGTTATGTTGTAAACCATCGACCATTTTGATGTCTTCATAACTCGTTGGTCCTTTCTTAATAATAAGCATCATACGTAAATAAAGTAATTCACCTGTGCTTTGAGGAACCCAAATGAGACGACCAATTATATACCCTCTTTTTCTAGGCTTCAAAGTCCTAGTTTTCTTTTGGTAAACAAATTTTGAAACAAAGTCACTATATGTCAATAATTTAGCTTCATCATATTTTTTTTTCCGCTTCAAACCATGCAGTAAACATAGATTCTGTAACACTTGGTTTCAGTAGAACATTACCAATTTGCTCAAAGTCTTTGAAGTAAACAGAATTTTCACCTTCCATGTGAAAAAATAGTCTTTCCACGGTTGGTTTCCTACCATGTATAGAATAAGAGAAAATCCTCCAACATGCCTCACTCGGGGAAATGTATCTACAATCAAGATATTGCTTGATCTCATCAACATTATTCTTCTTACCAACAGACATATCACCAGAAGAATGAATAACAACAGAAATTCTATCTGAACCCTTGTTAATATACTTGAATAAGTATTTAATCGAAGTACTTTGGTTGCACCATTCCATGTTGATGTGTGCCTCGTACTTCAACAATAAACTTGGGTTGTGAGGAACTACATGTCCGCTGTGAAGAATGATTCCATTTTTATCGATTGTGTGTCCATTGTCTTTTCTCCTATAAAGTGGATAACCATCTTGATCAACTATGGTTGTCGAATGAAACTTTTTTGGGTAATACTTTGAACATTTCCCATCTTTCATGCAAGGTGATCTTTGATTTTACAATCCACAAGGTCCATGAACCATATGAGTGTTAACCAAGTTGTATAGCTTTGTTTCCTTCGTAGGATCAGGGACTTCAGCACTTATAATCCTATCAATATCTTCGGGTCTTGGATATTTGTTAGAAGGATGCAAGAATATCAAAATATGTGCATGTGGAAACCCTCTCTTTTGAAACTCAATGGTGTACATATCTACAAAAAAAAATAAGTAAGTCAAACATAAATTCTAATAATGTTTAACAAATTGAAAAGTTACGGTGAGAAAAGAAAACATACATGCAAGCACCTTGCCAAGCACTACCCTTTTTGTCAAATCTAATAGAAGTTGATCAAACTTGATTTTAAAGATCCTCGAAGTTACATCAGGACGATCTTGGGGTTTTAGTCCAAGAGGTGTAAGTAATCTTTGTATTTCAGGCCAATTTGGATTGCAATTGAATGTTACAAATAAATTAGGAAACCCTACCTTGCTACAAATAGCCATTCTATCCTAGTACAATTGATCCATAAACCTCCTTCCACCAACATAAGTAGAAGGCAAAACCACTCTTTTTCCTGTTGTAGAACCATGTGTTTCACTTTGGTCACCCACTTCAGTAAGACTGTTGTATTTCGATACCCTTAATTTAGGTTGATTTTGACTAATCCATTGAAGTCTTTCGAACTCTAACATTGTGTAACCATCAACTAAGAATTGTTGAAAAAGCCTTCTTGAAGCCAAAAAAGTTTTAGCCTCACATGATCTATTTTGAATGCAAAATGCTAGCCACTCTCTAATTATAAGTCTATTTCTCTTGTTGTCTTGGAATATGTCTAAGTCTCGATGAGCTATGTTTGGTCTATAACCATCTTCTCCATAAGGGAAAATTAAAGGATATTGATACGCCAAGTAACTTGCATGGAGCTCGTTAATTCTTTGTAACTCTCCACCTTTAGTTTGCATGATGATATCCCTCATTTCTGTTGTATCAAGATCACCAACTATCAAAGCATCAACCTCAGAAACAATTGGTTGATTATATACTCTTCCATCTGTTGATCTATTAGAAATGAGTCTTAATTTCAGGTTTTGTGTATTTGAATTCAATAACCAATGTTTTGCCATTTGAAAACTTTTGGCATGAGGGTTATGCTCGTAGAGCATATCTGACAACTTTTGTACAATTACTGGATCAATTCTTTTTGTGATCCTGTAAATGAAAATGTTTTATTATGTCAAATATAATATAGAGTATTATGTAAGGAATAAATTGCAACACATGAAGTGTATAATTAATGGTAAGAAAGTAATGTATGTCAAATAGTTATACCTCAAACCCTGCATTCTATTATGGACCTCATTGTTCGTGTCAAAAATATATAGTTGTGCAAATTTAGGTGGTTGACCTTCTGGTGAAAGCAAACTTCCAATACTATGACATGATTGACCTTGAATTCGTAAAGTGGGTGGTCCACCCCTATTGTTAAAACAGTTTTCCAACTTTGCACCTGGTGATGTGAAGGCAAACATCATGTTATAAATGTGAATCTGTTGTTGAAAATTTCTTCTAACTATATTTGGGATTGGCTGAATGAGAACTTTTGTTCATTCTCTATTGATACCACATCATGGCTTTACAATAACGACAGCCAATTAATGGATCACCAATATCGTAATATTCTACAAGAAAATATAACGTGTTATATAAGAAAACTAATGCCAATATATAAATATGCATTTAAAATAAGAACAACCTTCAGACGACGTTTGAGAAATCCTATTAATAGAAAAAGGTGCATGGCATTCCTCAAAATCAAAAATGGAGTCATTGTCAAATTGATGATCTAAAAGAAAGTGGAAAAAAGTCGTTAAAATTAGAAAGTAATGAAAAAGTTGAAGATAACTAAAAACAGTAGCCATGACGATTCGATTTGTATTAAGAAAGATTAAAATGACATGAATAAAGTATTGTGGAGTTATCGTAGGAAATTCGAAGTCAGAACTAAGAAATACATAATCATGTTTAGCATGAAGGGCATATAAAGTACCGGTTGAACATTAATTTTATATAACTTACTTGTGAAAGGATCTAACTCAGAGTCACATTCTGTATCGGCATTGAAATCTTCATTTTCACATGGCATAAAAGTAGAACACAGTTGTTGGGATTTTGGTATAGAATTGTCGATTTGCAAGGCAGATTGTTGGTCCATGTTGTTGCACCCCAAAATTTGCCCAACATTTCTTTACTTAGCTTATGTTTCATTTCATTCACATTAGCATTATCATTTGCATTTCATTGACATGTATGCAGGAGATCAAGAGGTATGATTACCAATCAAGAGCTATACAAGGCTAGCTAATAAGGTTATTCAAGGGTTTAAGGGTTGATATCCTTGTCAGAGAAGTTGAAAGATCCTCAGAGAGAGTTATTGAAGCCAAGTATGTAGGTCTCCTAACTTGAGAGTTGGGGAGAGCCATCAGATGATTATGAGGCCATGAGGATGGACTGGAGGTCTTGAGAGAGCTCATGAGAAGTGTTGAAATTCACTTTGAGGCCTAGACAGGTCATTGTGCAAGAGTAAGAAACCTCAGCCATGATTGATGCAGCTAGGGTTTGACTGGGTCAACCCTAAGTCAACTGAGGGTTTGAAGGAAGTTGAGACCCAATTCAAGAGCCATGTGATCATGGATTGATACATTGAGATGTTATAAGGACGATTCCAAAGTTAACTCATCATGATTGAAGAGTTTGAGAAGTTTCAGGCTAGGGTTTCTAAGGCTTGACAGTGTAAAATCCCCTAGTTTGACCCCCATCTTCAAGGCAATGTATCTCAAGATGTGGTTGTTATCTCATCTTTCCCCCAAAATGATTATTGTGGATCATGATCTTAGATTTAATTTGAGTGCTAGAAGTCTTTGATAGGATTTGTAGAACTCAAGTTATGACTTTGGCAAGTTACAGGTCATCTGAGGTGTGTGAATTTGGAGCTTGAAAGATACCCAACTTGCATGACACTTTTTCCCTAGAAGGATTATTCCTATGAACTTTTGGTCAACATGAATGTTGTTCCTTATTCTCTTAGCTTTCTATAGAGTACTAGAAGTCCTTGATAGGATTTGTAGAACTCAACTTATGGTTTGGACAAGTCAAGGGTATTTTGGACATTTGGTGATTATAGGTCATTTGTGATCATAGGCTATTTTCACCAACTTAGAGGTCTCAAATGAAAGTTTGTTCCACTAGAAAGTTGATCAAAATGGGGTTTTAACCTTGACCATGCATCAAGGAGGCATTGAAATGGCTCAAGGAGAGATTTGGTTCAAGAAATTTTGAAAAAGGAAGAATTAAAAGGATTAAATGACCAAAAATTCAAATAATTCATTTTGTGACCAAATGGAGCAAAGTTATAGGTCAAATTGATTGGAAAAATGATTTTAGAAACAATGTAAATGTTAGAATTTTGATTTGAGGTCAAATTCATGCACTTCCATTTCATTTCTTCATGATGAAGTAACATATCCAACTCACACCATTGGATGCAAACAAGGAAACAATCACCACCATCCAATTCCTTAGCTGATGAGGAGTGCAAAGCAAGCTTGCTGAGTCCAAAACAGAGGAGATATCGCATATGCCATGAATGATTTTTGGAGGAGAAATTGAAAATCCAAAATCTCATTTGGATGATTCCAGAAAGTTCTAAACCTTGCCATTCACTTCTATATAAGTCATTGAGTGAGTTCAGTGCATTTTTTGGAAGAGATTGGTGCTGGAAGCAGAGAGTGAGATTGAAGTTTCACCATTGCAAGGTGAAATCGGTTTTTGAGTTCAAGGAAGAATCAAGCCAAATCAAGGTGTGCAAAGGCTTCAGGAGTGAATTTGGAGTGTGTCTGCATTGTTTTGGAGGGTGAAGTGATGAAGAACACCTTCTGGCACGCGTCTGAAATCAGGTTGGTACACATTGAGTTTGTGCTTAAACTATAGGGAGATGCTTAGAAATTGGCATGTGGTTAGGTTCCATTCATGATCTAGACGGATTTATGATGGTTAATTACACGATTAGAGACAAAATAGGTGTGTGATCAATTTCTGTTGAGCCTTGAATTAGGTGATTCTTGGATTGTTAATCAAGATTGGATAGTGTAGAGTGATCACCATGAGATGAGGATTACACTAGTGTCATTAACTTTAAGAATGGTGAGATTCAAGATCTTGACAAGTTTTTGAAAGTGCTATCGGGTTTGGAGATGCAGAAGGAATTAGAAAATTCTGAGGCCAGATTCATGATCAGCGTGAGATTTTGAGTGAGATGAGGTATGGTTTTGTAACTTTGGATGACATGTGGAAGATGACTCACCGGAGAAGACGGTGGCGCCACTGTTCCGGCCACCGTTTGTAATTCCCTCCATCTGAGATTTAAAATGAGGAAGCTGAAGTCATGACCGTCCATACGTGTGGAAAGATTGACCTGGTCCCTTCATCCAAGTGCTCTCATTGAGCCACGTACCCCTCCCCTTGTGCGTACCATTTTGATTAATGAGGAATTTCAGACTTAGAATCTTCGCTGGGTGGACTAAATGAGCGTGGGTTCGAAACTTGGTGTGCATTCTTTTCTTCTTTTTTTTCAGTTTGATAATTGGAGATGAATGTAAGCGCCTGGGCCTAGTGACGGATTGATGTCAACACCCTCTTTCTGGCCCAATTCCTGGATTGAACTGATTATATTTGCTATTTGCCATGCCAGTTTGGTTAATTTCTTTTTATGTTCTTTATTTTGTGCATTTCGTGTGGTTTAGAAATTAATTCACAAAAAATAGGAAATTAACTCAATTAATTCCAAACTTTTTTCCCCTGATTCATGATTGGATCTAGAATTTTATAGATTAAAAATATTAGGAATTCATGCATTTGTGATTTTATTTGCAATTTTTAGGTGATCCTAACTTGCTAACTCAACTAGAATGACTTCTCTAGTTCCCTTAGATTAGGGTTTTGCCTCTCTTGCTCTTGGCTAGTGTTGAAGACAAGCCTGGGCTACTATGGAATGCTTGAAGAAGCTTGGATGTGAAGATTTCCCTTCTTTTGGTTTGAGTGTTGTTTAGATGTTAAGATTAGGGTTTGTAGGTAGAGCTTCTAGATAGATTCTCTTCTTTCATAAACATGGAAGGTGTTGATCACTTCCATTCCTCCCTATGATATAAGGTCCCCTTGTAAAAAGCCTCATCCCTCCTTTGGTAGGATGTGTGGCTCTTCACAAGTTGGTAGAACCTTTGAGGCTTCCTTTCTTTGATGATGGAGTGCTTAGAGGTGACCTTTAGTCTTCACTCTGCTGTCTATTATCCAAACCTTGCTCTTGTCAGATGAATCTTTCACCCTTGCTAGAGGATGGAGTTCCTTGCTAGAAGATTGAAGATGCTAGAGGTTGCTACTTCCCTTTGTTTGAAGACTGCCCTTGGAGCTGAAGCTTGAAGAAGATGAAGATCAAGTTGATGCTTGTGATTGATGTATTGAAAGCTTGAAGAAGCAAGTTGACATTTGCTATTGAAGGGAATAGCTTTGAAGAGCAGTTGCAGACTGAGGACTGAACTGCTGTCAGAGGAGTTTTGCTGTGAAGCTGTGGAAGCTGTTGATTTGCTTTCTTTCTTGTCTGTTTGCTTTCTGTGCAACTGTATTGATGTGACTTGTTTGATTTGCTTGATGCATTAGAATAAGTTCATGTTTAGATTATGTTAAGCTAGGTGCATGATTGCACTAGAGGTTGGGTTGCTCTCTCTGCTTGTATTGTTACTGTATAGCTTTGCTTGCGGGTATTCAGTAGAGCTCTGCTCCCTTGCCTATGTGGTTTGTGATTTGCTTGATGGCATTTTATTTCATTTCTTCTGTATGATTACAGTTATTCATATTTGGCTTGAGGTTGAGATGAGCTTGTGGAGGTTGATGCCCCACACACATTTCCTCCCTCACTTGCATTGCATGCATTTTACAGTCGTTTACTGTATATCTGTTTACTGTTTAAGCTGATGCTTTATCTGTTTCTGTTTATCATTGACATGATCCCATAGGACTCTCACTTCCTTTGATAAGGAAGTGATGATTAGAACTTTAGGTTGAAACTTATGCATGATAACATCTAGGAGTTCCCTGTTTCGAACCTCAACCATAGGATGAATCCTTGGCATGACAACATTAGGACTTGATAGTCTCCCCATAGAGTTCGTTTTCTTCTCATCTCAAAACAAATCAAAATACAGTAATAAAGGTAAACTGACATCGTACGTTACAAGCCTTAAGCTATCTGAGAAAGGACTGTTGGAGAGTTTCTTTTCAACAGTCTGAATGTTTAGTATGGCACCCTTTAGGTGACTTGCGACGCATTCACTCTCAGGTCATAGTCTCTAGTGCGATATTGGTTGCAAACATCCATAAAAAACAGTTCTTTCGTAAAAGACAGAAAACAAACTTCAAAACTTTTTGCCCCGTGGGCCCATAATTCAAAGGGAAGCTTTTCTGAAGAAAAGAGTGTCGTTAACTCCCAATTCTACCGCAAACGGTAACGCTTAAGTCTCCAAGGGTCGAGCTGCGTACGCCAAACTGCTGGAACTGTTTGTTAACCCTACTCGATAAAATAGATGAATCTGAATTCCCGTAATTCGTATTATCCCGAACTACGTAAGCTCTGATCTTTCATACCTGTTGAGAGTACGTAGGCACAATATTGACGTATTGGCGAGCCACCTTCCCCCGTAACCCGTAGTTAGCCGAACTACGTTGACTCTGATTTCTCATTCTCTGATGGGAATACGCAGGCATAAAGCGCGACGCTTTGCCGAGTCAATTTCTTTTCTTTTTAAGCCAGCCTGGATAGGTAGATAGTAAATAAACCCATCAGATGAACACAACAAGCATGGATCCCATCGAGTACGATGGACGTGAGGGGTGCTAATACCTTCCCCTTGCGTAGCCGACTCCCGAACCCATACATTGGTTGCGATGACCTTGTCTTATACCTTTTCGTCAGGTTTTTCCGATCGTTTCCTTTCCCGTTCTGAGGGATAAATAATGAAAGGTGGCGACTCTTCTATTTTGCCTGCACCTTATTTTCGCGGTAGCGACAGCTGGCGACTGTTGCACCCCAAAATTTGACCAACAATTATTTACCCATCAGGTGTTTGAAGGTTGATACCTTCATCAGAAAGCTCAAGAGATCCTCAGAGGAATTGGTTGAAACCAAGGTTGTGTGTCTCATAGCTTGAGAGTTGTGGGAGCTCCTCAGATGATTCTGAGACTTTGAGAGTGAACTTGAAGCTTTGAGAAAGCTTATGAGATGTCTTGATAGCCATCATGAAGCCCAAAGAAGTCATTGTGCAAGAATTCAGAAGATTCAACCATGAATGGTGGAATTAGGGTTTTGATTGGGTCAACCCTAGATCAGCTGAAGATTTGGAGAAGGTTGAGACCTAATCAAAGGGCCATGAGATCATGGGATGATGTATGGAGATGTTATAAAGATGATTCCTAGACCATCTCATCATGATTGAGGAGTTTGAGGAGTTTTGAGTTAGGGTTTCCAATGATTGTCAGTGAAAAAACCCTAATTTGATCCCTATCTTCCAGGCAGTTTTAGCTCAAGATGTGATTGATATCTCATCTTCCCCACAACATTAATGTTGTAGAGCTTGTTCTTAGCTTTAATTTGAGTGGTAGAAGTCCTTGATAGGATTTGCAGAGCTCAAGTTATGGTTTTGACAAATTACAGGTCATTTGAGGTATGTGAATTTGGGTCCTTGAAAGTCACCCAACTTGCAGACAACTTTTGCCCTAGTAGGATGATTCCTATGATCTCTTGGTCAACATGAATGTTGAATATCATCTTCTTAGCTTTCTATAGAGTACTATAAGTCCTTGATAGGATTTGTAGAACTCAACTTATGGTTTGAATAAGACAGGGGTATTTTGGTCATTTGGCAGTTATAGGTCATTTTAAGCAAATGCCATATCTCCTATTTCCAAGCCTCAAATGGAAAAACTCAAAACATGAAAGTTGTTCAAAATGGCATTTTAAGCCTAGAAAGGAGGTCATGAGTTGTTGGAAAAGCTCATAGCATGGAATGACAAAGTTTGGTAAATTTGAACTAAAAAAGGCATATAAGTTAATTCAAGTCAAATTGAAATTTGGTTTGGGAGATCTATGAATCCAAAATAGGTCATCCAATATACCATTTTGATTGCAAATAACATTCTAAAAACTTTGGTTTAAACAGAATTTTGATTTGAGGCTCAAAAATGAAGGTTGCTTTGAAAAATTGTAACTTCTATCTTAAGGCATCCTTGGAAGGTTCTACACAAGGCAAGTTTGGCCTGATTTTTGCACATATGATCTCAATATCTCTTGCAATGAGATTTTGACACAAGTTTACAAGGCCTAACTCATGAGATATGGTATGTTTAACTTGTCACCAAAGGAGAAAATCCAAGCTTTTCTAGTGGATTCTAGATGATTCTAGAAGCTTCCATGGATTGCTATAAAAAGAGTGAATCACAATGAGGAAAAGGTTGGTGAAAGTTGCTGAGTTCATTGGAGAGAGTGAGAGAGAAAGTGCCATTGCTAAGTTTCTTCAAGATCAAGCAAGATCCAATTCCTTCTTCTACAAGCTTCATCCACCTCAACTCTTGCAAACAAAAAGGTGTTCATCATTGGAGGAAGATTTGGAGAGGATTTCAAGCCTTGAGTCAAGCCCTAACACCTATCACCATTGAAGTTTGACAGGTTGGTAACTTGATCCATAAGTCCTTAATTATGTACATTCTGTTAGAATCCTAGGTGTAAGATTAACATGCTAGGTTAGAGGAAGATTTTCTGAAAGTTTGAGAGGGATCCATGGAGTTTCGTGGCAGGGTACCAATTCTTGCAAGATTTTTAATAAGCTGTTTAGTGTGCATTAATGGATATGATATAGATTAGAATGGCTAGGATAACATGGAGGACAGATTTACATCATTAGATTGAAGCTTTAGTAGGTTTGATCTCAGAGAATCATGGTGGAACCCAAGCATTCGCGTGTTCTGTTAGAGTGATATGTGGAGTTTCAGGGAAAACTATTGGTGTCATCGTGTTCTGGGTGATTAGTAGAGCAAGTTTGCTCTTGGAAGTTTTGGATTTCGTTGAGGGATCAGAGAGAACGAATTGATGGAAATTCTGGCATGGAGTTAGGGTTTCTGAAAACCCTAGGGTATGTTTGGAGAAGATGAACCCCCACCATTGGATCATTCTGGATGTTGGACTTTTTAATCTAATCCCACGGCCACGATTCAAACGAGAAAACGGAGGGAAGACTTAAGCCAAAACGATGCGTTTAATTAAGTGAGTAATCCTGGGCTGAATGCAGATCTCGCTACCCACACCCCCACAATGGGCCCAATCCAGTTTTCAACGCAAAAATATTGCTATTCTCACCGTGTCCATATTATTTTTCTGATTGATTTTTCTTTTAATTTTCTGAATGCGTGGGCTTGATATTCACAACCCCAGGGTCTTGGCCCATCATGAAAAACAACTGAGGCGCATTGCTCATGACACCCCTCCCCCATTTATTTCATTTTTCTTATTTCAATTTCTTTTAATTTTCTTGCATTTTAATAAATCCATATAAAATTCAAAAATTAATATTTTTCACTCCTTGTTTTTTTCACATATTCAAGATTTTGTCTCGAAAAATGTAAATAAATAAAATTCCATTTTATTTGTCTTTTAATATTTTTAGCATATTATTCTTGTAAATGGTATTTTTAATTGATTTAGTTGATACTTGATTTTGTATAATTTCTTTTAGGACTTTCCCTTAGGATTTTTGAGCCATTCTTTTTGGCATAGTTAGGCATTGAATCATAGGTCACATAGGATTTAATTTGCAATTTGTAGATTAAAATTTGATATAGTTTGCTTGTTTGACATTTAGGTGCTCAAATTAGGGTTTTAGGGTGTATAAGTAGATTCAACAATTTTGTTTTGGGGTTTTATAGGCCAAATTAGTGTATGGGGAATATATGGGTTAAGGGTAAGTATGTATAGAATCCCCTAGAATTTTTCTAGAATATTATATAGTATTTTAGTATTTTTAATTGATTTTTGAATGTATGGTTAGTATGTGTGTTGCTTGAAGGCATAGTTTGTATTGTTTTGTTTTCTTTTCTTCTCCTTTGAGTGTGTGAGCTTTGAAGATTGAGTTGAAGACCTTGTGGATCATCATTGAAGACTTTGAAGACCTTGCAGGGGAGCTTAGCATAGCTTTTGTTTGTTTGGTTATAGGTTTATAGGTGCATAGGTAGAGCCTTAGATAAAATACTTTTATTCAATAAACAAGGAGTGTCCTGTTTACCTCCTTCCTTCTCTGTGACATAGGGTCCCTTAAGGGTATTCACCTATCTCCTGTGGAGGGATTAGTGACCTTTCCCTCTGAGGTAGAACTTTGAGAGAGCCTTTCTTTTGATGTTAAGTCCTCAATGGCATCCTTTGGAAGTCAGTGAGCACTCTAACATCCTCACCTCATCTTGTGGATTGAATCTTGTTTGCTGAAGCATTTGGGTTGTTGAAGATAGCAATGAAAAGTATTAAAGACTTGATTGAAGATCTAAAAGCCATTGGAGATAGAAGCTGAAGCTTTGAAGAGGATGAATCCTTGAAGATTGTTGAAGTCTGAAGACTTTGTGAAGATCAAGTTGATACTTAAAGATCCCTGAAGATAGTGAAGCCTGAAGGTGGAGCTGATCAAGAAGCTGAAGCTTAAGGGAGAAGATGAGTTGATACTCATGTTGTAGGGTTGATACCTGGACAGCAAGTGATCTCTGAAGTCTGAAGACTGAGTTGCTGCTGGAGGAGCTGAGGCTTTTCTTCTGTTTTTTTCTTTTCTGTATTGTTTGTTTTGTTTGATTTGTCTGTTGCATTAGACTAAGTTCATCTAGAATAAGTTCAGTCTAAGAGCATGATGGCATTAGAGGTTGAGTTGCTCCCTCTGCTTGTATTGTTATTGTGTGACTTTGCTTGCGGGTATTCGGTAGAGCCCAGCTCCCTTGCCCATGTGTTTATTTTGCTTGATAGCATGTTTTCATTTCTTTTATCTGTATGATTGCAGTTTACTGTGTATTGCTTGATAGCATGTTGTTTGTTTCAGTATGATTACTGTTATTTCATGACTGGCTTGAGGTCGAGACGAGCTTGTGGAGGCTGAAGCCCCACACACATTTCCTCCCTCACTTGCATTGCATGCATTTTACCGTTTAAAGATGATGCTTTGTCTGTTTTGGTGTATCATTGACATGATCCCTTAGGACTCTCACTTCCTTCGATAAGGATTTGATGATAGACTTTTAGGTTGAAACCTATGCATGACAACATCTAGGAGTTCCCTGTTCAAACCTCAACCATAGGATGAATCCATGGCATGATAACAGTAGGACTTGATAGTTTCCCTCCTAGTTGGGCCTGTTCTCTTCTCATCTCAAAGCAGTTTAAGATACAGTAATCATGAATGATTTCTTTCGTACGTTACGAGCCTTAAGCTATCTGAGAAAGGATTGTGGGAGAGTTTCTTTTCCACAGTCTGGATGTTTAGTATGGTACCCTTTGGGTGACATGCGACACATTCACTCTCAGGTCATAGTCTCTAGTGCGGTTGAAATCGCAAACACAATAAAAAACACTTCTTTCAAAAACAGGAAATAAACCGTAGTTTCCCGAACTACGTGAGCGCTGATCTCTCATGCCTGTTGAGAGTACGTAGGCACAAGATGGCGATGTCTTGGCGAGCTACTTTCCCCCGTAATCCTTCGTAGGCCGAACTACGTTGACTCTGATTTCTCATTCTCTGATGAGAATACGTAGGCATAAAGTGCGACGCTTTGCCGAGTCATTTTTCTTTTCTTTTTCAGCCAGCCTTGATAGGTAGATAGATTATAACCAACCCGTCCAAGTAAACAAACAAGCGAGGATCCCGTCGAGTACGACGGACGTGAGGGGTGCTAATACCTTCCCCTTGCGTAACCGACTCCCGAACCCAGACAATGGTTGCGACGACCTTGTCTTACCCTTATTCGTCAGGTTTTTCCGATCGTTTCCTTTCCCGCTCTGAGGGATAAATAATGAAAGGTGGCGACTCTTCTGTCATGCCGGCACCTTATTTTCGCGCAAGCGACAGCGACTCTGCTGGGGACTCTGATAGTTTCCTAGGGATCCAACGTCCCTTATGCGAGTCAGTTTGGGGATCCAACGTCCCCTGCGAAAGTTAGTCCTAGCGCTTGTATGATTACTTGTTGGGTTGTGTTTATTTATCGCATTTTATTTCCCGCACTTTATTTTCAGTATGATATGATTATCTGTGCTGTTGTGGGAGGGGCATTCTGATGAGTGAGAAGTCAGACCCAGGCTTGAGTGTACCTAGCATTAGTTGTGGAAATTAGTGGGCGCGTGCTTGCTTTGCAGGCACTAGTGTCTTATGAAATCCACGCTCAGGCGAGGTTCTCTTGGTTGACTTCTTTTCCGGCCCTTTGGGCCTGAGGGGTTGTTGGTTTGGAGGATTGTCGACTCTGGGAACCGATCATTTGGGATTTAGCTAAGTGAGGCCGCTTCAAGAGACGATGATGCCACACCTTCTGGGTATCGTATCATCTCTCTTGAAAGTCTGTGACACTGATGACCGCATAGGATGCCGGACTTGTGTCAGTTTAGGTTCATACCTGTGAGCAGGGTCGGGTTTGTTGCAGGAAACATTAACCTTCAGACTACCTGGTTTTCTTGATAGTGAATCAGTTTTGTTGGTATCAGAGGTTCTCATCATCAGACATGTATTTGTTCTTGACAGAGCAGAGTTATGGTCCTGTATCAGAGGTCCTTATCTTCAGCGATGTATTTGTTCTTGACAGTGCAGATTTATGGTCCGATATCAGGGTTTTCTTCTCATCAGAGATAGGGTTGTTCTTGACAGAGCAGTATTGTGGTTTTGTTGATACAGAACCTTCATCACTTCAACGGCACAACCATCTTTATCTCCAGCTGTATGATTGCATTTTGCATTGCTTTGCATACTCATTTGCATATCATTAACGTGTGTCTGTGTTGCAGGTACCGTTTCCCCCGGTTCAGGTTTTCTTGCCTTCTATTGCGCTATCATGGGTTCTCTGAGGAAGACTGTGGCCTACAAGCTCCCCACTCCTGATGTTGTTCAGCTGTCTAGTTTGATTGCTTTGGCAGATGATTCTGTGAGAGGTGAACTCAGAAAGTCCTATGGGAAACTGCTCATCTTGGTTCGTAAACCTTCTTTGTCTGAGTTGAATGGGTTGCACGCCTTGCTGCAGTTCTATGATCCTCCTTTGAGATGCTTTACTTTCCCGGACTTTATTCTCGCACCCACGCTAGAGGAGTATGCTAATTTGCTAGGTGTGCCTATCAAGAGTCAGATGCCCTTTGTTCATATGGATGTTGCGCCTAATCTGGCTAGTCTAGCCCCTTCACTTCATCTGGATGCCTCCGAGTTGGTCTTGTCTAGTTGGAACAAGGTTCCCGGTGTCTCCTTGCAGTTCTTAGTGGGAAAGGAACAGCAGTGCGCCAAAGACGGATGTTGGATCGTGTTCAACGCCATCCTTGCTCTGTGCATATATGGCATCATTCTGTTCCCCAATATGCCCGACTTTGTAGACTTGGACGCCTTCCACATCTTTACATCAGGGAATCCAATCCCTACCTTGATAGGAGATGTCTACCATTCCATCCATTACAAAAACGAGAACAGAAGGGGTAAGAACGTCTCGTGCTGTGTGCCCCTGCTCTATAGATGGCTTGATAGTCACCTAGCCAAGAAGGGTCCCCTTGCTTCGTCCGCAGCCACAGCTGAGTGGTTTGAGTGTTTGATGAGTCTATCAGTGGAGGATATTTCCTGGTTTGAAAGAGATAGGTTGGGCACTGAGATTATCTTCAACTGCAGCGGGTTTCCGAATGTGCCTTTGATAGGCAGGAAGGGTTGTATCAACTATAATCCATCTCTGTTGGTCTGAAAGTTTGCGTATGCTTTGAGAGCTCCGCCGAAGGATGAAGAGGTGCAGGAATCTATGTACCTCACTGGACTTCTAGAGAGGGATATGTTATCTAAGCTTCAGCGCGCTTGGAATGGTATCTGCAAGCGGGGAAAGTCGTTGCTGGGGAAAAGTAATAGCCAAGCCTACGCTCTGTATGTGACCTGGATCAGAGCCAGAGCAGATATTATAGGGATGCCGTTTCCACCTGCCCATCCAGAAAGCCCTCCAGTGATTGAAGAGCCTACCACCGTGCCTATTCAGCAGCATAATCAGGTGTTAGCGGAGAGAGATGAGCTGAAAAAGGCAAATGAAGAACTAGAGAAAGAATTGGCTCAACTCAGAAGCGAGAGAAGCGAAGCCGTCCATTCCTTCAAGAGGCAAACAGAGCTGGTGAACCAGTTAGGGACGGATTTGACTAAGCAGATGGCTAAGCGTGAGCGCTTGGGTCGGGACTTCAAAGCTGTCAATGACGTACTGGCCACTAAGAAGCAGCACTTGGATGAAGCGTACCGGAGAATATCCAAGTTTAATCAGCATTGCAAGGCCACCCTAGCCAACGGCAAGGAACGGGAGGATAAATTGAAACAGCAGATCTCCAAGTTGAAAACCCAGGCGAAGGCTAGTGAGAAGAGGTTTGATGAAGAAACCGCTCGCAGATATGCCGCTAAAGGCCTGCTCAACAAGGCTCTTGCTAACCTGAAGGAGCGCAAACAGACGTTTGAATCCAAGAAGCGAAAGTTAGAAGATTGTTTCGGCGAAGGAGCATGGGAAGACTCAGTTGAAGGTCTTCAATACACTATTAGGCAGAGGGAGTTACTCGTCAAAGGGTTGCTCACTCAGCCTGATCATCCAGAAACGAGGGATTTGTTGGAAAAGTTTCGAGCCCGTGGCCGTGCTTGACTATATTTGTAATCCTTTTGTTTTGATCATTGTTGTATGCTGACCATCACCAGGCTTGTTAGTTGAGGTCATGCTATTGATTCTGCTTGTACTCGGTGACATTGTGTACGACCTCGATGGGCTTTCTTTATATATATGAGATGTTATTTCCATGACTGGACTCGAACTTCTTATTATCAACACTCGCACTCTGGCACTCAGGATCGGGGGAGAAATCTCCCTAACACACAGACACACGTTTGCATTTGCATGAAGCATTTCCATAACGAGCACTTTGTCGTTTTTCTAACCCTTTGTGTATAACAGGTTGTTCCAGGATTGATCGAAGACCAATCCACCACTATCCGACCAGAGCAAATCAAGAGAGAGCAATGGAACAAGTGCAGACTAACGTTCAGGAGCTCCGAGAGAGGATGGACCGCTTCATGGAGTTCATGCAAGTGGTTGCCAACGGCCAAGACCAGCTCAGAACATTGGTCCAGCCTCTGATCTCAAGGGTTGACAGCAATGGTGTACTCCATGGTGGGAATGTTCCAACCCCTCCACCTGTTGAAACTCCTCAGAATGGCATCCCCGTGACCGGGGGGAACTTTAGTGGTAACGGCAATGTGATCGCTAACATGGGGCTCAATGGTAATGCGACTGGCGTAGGTAATGGAAATTTTGAAGCTAATGTTAATGTTGGACTGGGCAACGGCAACACAGGTGTTGGAAATCTGTATGGGCCTCAGCCATGGTTAGAAGACCGTCAAGAAGATTTGTTCCCACAGAAGGGTGCTGAAGGAGGGCACGTCTGAGGTTTAAGGAACTCGTGGAAAAGATGAGGAATTTCGAGAACCTTAACACTATGGGTGTCGACATATCTAAATTAGGATTGATTGCTGATTTCAAGGTGCCTCCTAAATTCAAGGTACCCGACTTTGAGAAGTACAAGGGCACCACCTGCCCTCACGTCCACTTAAGGTCATACTACCGAAAGATGTCCGCTCACTCTGAAGACGAGAAGTTGCTGATGCACTTCTTTCAGGATAGATTTTCCGGGCCATCCTTGGAATGGTACATGAGTTTGGAGCCTACCAGTGTGCGCACGTGGAAGGAACTTGCTGAGGCATTCGTGCACCATTATCAGTATAACAGTGACTTGGCTCCGAACCGAGTTCAACTACAGAACTTGTCGCAGAGGAACAATGAAGGGTTCAAAGAATACGCCCATCGGTGGCGTGAATTGGCAGCTAGAGTTCAGCCGTCGATGGTCGAACGGAAGCTTGTTGAGATGTTTGTAGCCACTCTGCCGGGGGTCTATTACGAGAAACTAGTCAGTGGCATGTCTGGAAGTTTCTCTGATCTCATCATTACTGGCGAGCACGTTGAAAATGGGATCAAACTGGGGAAAATTCAAGGTGGTGATCTATCCTCAGCTGGAGGAGGAAAGAAACCATATGGTAGCAAAAGGCGTGAAGGAGAGACGAGCTCCGTGTCCAAAGCTCGAAGGAAAGACAAGGGCCAGTGCCAGCAGGTGGCTAGCATAACCATTCCTGCTGTCCAACAACCCCATCCACAGCAGCAGCCAAATCAGCAAGGGTACAGAAAGTATCAAAACAGGGCACCTCTGTCAAGTGGTCACCTTGAGACACCGCCCATGTCGTATGCCCAGCTGTTACAAACTCTGCTTCAGTTACAGCTAGTCCAGAAGAGAACCCTGGCTCCCTTGACAGGGGCACCTCCGTCAGGTTATGATGCGAATGTAACTTGTGATTTTCACTCAGGGGCACCCGACCACACGATAGAAAACTGCAAAGCCTTCAAGCACAAGGTGCAAGATATGGTGGATGCTAAGATCATCAACTTCTCAGATAATGTGCCAAACGTCACGAAGAACCCTATGCCGAATCATAGGGGAGGTGGGGTAAACGCCATTATTGAAGACGAGAACTTAGATGTGTTGACTAACGTCAAGGATCTGAAGACACCGCTTAGCTTCGTTAAAGCCAAGCTGATGAAGAGAGGCTTCTTTCCGGGCTGTGGAGAACTGTGTATGGGCTGTGAGACTCGTCCTGATGGATGTGAACAGTTGATAGAAGGGATTCAGAGTCTGATGACCGAAGGAATCTTGCAGTTTAGCCGAAGGGCCGAATGTGGATCGGGAGAGGTAATGCTAAAGCAAGATGATGAGGTTGCCACCATCACCATCCCTCGCCGAACGATAACCATTTTTACACTCAGGCCGCCCACGATTACCATCACCAAGGCTGGGCCGATACCTTTTGAAAGCACCAATGTTGTCCCATGGCATTATGGGGCAGACGTCTACTGTAACGGACAGAAGTTGGAACTGGAACCATCTGGGCAGTCTGTGGATAACCTAGTGGGCACTGGCGGAATCACGCGCAGCGCAAGAGTATTTGCTCCACCTGAGATTGTGATTGACAAAGCAGACAAAGCTGAGAAAACCGATAAGGGAAAAAGTAAAGTCGTTAAGGAAACCCCTCGGGGAGTAGAGAAGGACCTACTTGTAAAGGACGCTGAAGAGTTCATGAGGTTGATCAAGAAGAGTGACTACAAGATCATTGACCATCTTCATCAAACACCCTCGAAAATTTCCATCCTGAATTTGTTGTTGTGTTCGGAGTCACATCACAACGCGCTGTTAAAGGTCTTGAATGCTATCGCTACTGCGAAAATTGGCGCTGGCTGAACAGAAGAGTCGCCACCGTGCGTTATTTATCCCAAAGGAGGGAAAGGAAACGATCAGAGTAAACCTACCGTAAAGACGGGAAAGGAATGGTCATCGCAACCAAATTCCTGGATTCGGGAGTCGATTACGCAAGGGGAAGGTATTAGCACCCCTCACGTCCGTCGTACTCGACGGGATCCACGCTTGTTTTCTAGTACGGATTGTTATTCTATCTACTCTAAAGGTCAGGGTTAAAAAGAAAATAAAATGACTCGGCAAAGTATCGCACTTTATGCCTACATATTCCCGTCTGCAACGAGAAATCAGAGTCAACGTAGTTCGCCTACCTACGGGAAAGGAGGGGAAGGTTGCTCGCTAGGATATCACATCCTATGCCTACGTACTTCCATACAGCATGAAAGATCAGAGCAAACGTAGTTCGGGATACGGAAGACACAAGCCTGTCTGAATGTTTTTATCTCCTTATGAAAGGGTTTTTCTTGATTAAGAGTCCAAGCGGACAAAAATGACACTCTGATGTTTGTTTTCAGTCTTTTACGCAAGAACTGTTTTTTATGATGTTTGCAATCTCTGACGCACTAGAGACTATGATTTGATAGTGACTACGTCAATGTCACCCTAAGGGTAACACACTTAAGCAGTCAGATTACTGAAGAGTGACCCCCCAGCTACGTTTCTCAAATAGCTTAAGGCTCGTAGCGTACGACATCGACTATCCTTATTAATGTGTTTTGAATTGTTCTGAGATAGAAGAGAAAGAAGCTCTGAAAACCCTAGGGTTTGAAAGGGGAATCAAAACTACCCTAATGTTATCATGCATGGATTACAACCTAACGTCTGTCATAATTCCCTCCTGCGCAGAGGAAATCAGAGATCCTAGGGGATAAAAGGAAAAAGAAACCGCAGATATACAATAAACAGTAAAATGCATGAGATGCAGCAAAACAAGCGAGGCAAGAGAGTCCTACTCAACCTCGAACCTGGGAAAACAATAGGCAAAGTGAAACAGCTTCACCTTAAACCTAAGGGAAAATCAACAGACAATACAGCAAAGAAAATCACACCCAACACCAGCTCAGACAGCAACACCAGCTCCTACAGTAAGCAGTTCAAACAGCACCAGCTCTGGCAGCTCCAGTTGATTAACAACACAAGGTTGACAGTAACACCTTCAAGCAAGATCCCATCTTCACTTTCTAATTCAAGCTTCATATAAGCTCTTATCTCTAATAATCTTCAGTTTTAGCAAGCATTGAATCCAAATAACAAATAGCTTCAAACAACAGTATAACCCTAGTCTTCAACAGATATCCAGCTTTGATAGGCACAAGCTTCATTTTCACCAGTCTTCAATGAACTTCATCTTCAATAGGCTTCCATCTTCAATGCAAACACTCACAGGAGAGAATCAACTATAAGATGAAGTTGGAATGTTAAGAGGCTTAGTGAAAACCCAAGGAAATCACTAAGATCTTATCATAGCAAGGGAGAGGTATCCTCAAGGTTCTACCCAATCAAAGCATGTTCTACATCTCTCCTAAGGAGAGATGGAACTTCTTTGGGGGACCTTATGTCATAGGATGGAATAGATGCACAAGAAGCTCTCTAGGTTTGACAGAAGAAATCAGTCTACTCTAGAGCTCTCCCTATATCTCCTATCTCCTAAGTCTTCAGAAGCAATCTTCAAGCACAAGCAACTTCAAGTTCCAAGCATCCTTATTTGTTTTCAATCTTCTTCCATGTCTTCACATACCCCTCAAGCCAAGCACAAACCCCAACACTCAAAGAAAAGGTCTAAAACTCATCAAACAAAACAACATCCCAAGAGGGAAACACACCAATAACAACCAATGTGCAAAAAATCAAATAAAATGGAAATACTCATCATAAAATCCTGGGTTAATTTCTACGGGACCCTAACTATGTACCCTATACCCCACATAAACCCCAAGTCCTAAATCAAACTAAAAACCCCAAAACTAAGTGTTGAAATGCACCTATGTAAAGTTGAAACCCTAATTCTAGCATACTAAAGTTCCTTATTCAAAACTAACTAAAATTAAATCACCAAAATGTGATAAAATTCCAGGGGGGAACCTAAATCTATAATCTAACTATAGCAAAAAGAATTGCATCAAAATGTGAAGTGAAATGATCATACTAAATTCAGCAAGTTGGTACATCAAAATGAAAGGGAAATAAAAGCAATTAAAAGTAAAAAAAACAAAAAACAAAAAATGAATGAAATGACATTTTTATTGTTTTATAATTTTCTTGATGTCGTGATGAAAATGGGGAAAAAACTCCCATCTAAAAATATTGTGTTTTCAATTTATTATGATTTTTTAAAGAACTTAAAATAAATGTGAAAATAAAAGAAAATATGAGAAAAATGAAAAATGCGCGTGTCCAATAGCAATTAAAAACAGTTCATTCACCAACTGGGCCCAGAGAGGGGGTGCCAAGAGAAAGCGCGCTAGGCCCAATACTACTTCAGAAAATTAAAATTAAAATGTACAGAAAAATGGAAAAGTTATGTGACAAATAGCAATAAAACTACGTGTATTTCTCATTCGGCCTTGGAAGTGGGGTGTGGTTATCAGATTCTCACTTAAGCCCATACTACAACTTAAGTGAAACGCTACGCTTAAGCCATCCCTTCAGACTCCTTCATAAACTTTCAATTAATCCTGGCCGTGAGATGTTCAATTGGTCAAAGGTCTTCTAATGATCCTATGGTTTAAAACTCATCTTCAACCTTTGAATTGTTCAGGAGGGAAAAAGCCATGGAAGCGTAGAGCTTGTAACTTCATCTTCTCCAATTCGTACTCCCTCGATTCTTCATCAAAAATCAAAACTAAACACCCTAATTCACTCGATTTTCCACAAGGAATTCAACCATGGTAATCAAAATCATTGAAACATCTTCCTCCTCAAAACACGATTGAATCCTCAGAAATTGATCAAGAACCAAATCTCACCAAACATAAAATTGGATAGCCTAATCTCATCACCATGTTTTACTGAGTATTTCTAGCCATCAAACTAAGGTTATATCATCAAGAACACCAAGATATGAGCATGAACAGAAATTGCATCAATCCACTAATTGTCTCTAAATCAACCCTAATGCTACCAGAAAGCTCCCTATGATCATCTACATTGAATCTAACTATTCAAGACCGATTGAAACTGCCTAAATCTAACCATGGAGTGAAGTTTACATACCTGCAATTTTGAGATGAACAGAGTGATCAAAGCTTCAAGATAAGCTCCAATAAGTTCCAGACACCTTCACCAACACCAAGGGATGCTTCTGTATGCAAAGAAAGAGATTGAAATGGCTTGGATTCTTGAATTCGATCTTGAGTTGCAGATGAAAAATTTCAAAGGCTATCACACAATTCTTCACCAATCTTGCTATGGATTCTATCTGAAATCATCCACCAATGCTAGAGCAAGCTTCTGAGATCAAAAGAATGGATTGAAAGTGGCTGAAACTGTGTAACAGAATTCTGTTTGCAAATGGAAAGTTGAAAATGTAATCTCCCCAATCTCCCTCAATTCTCTCCAACCAGTGATCTGAATTACTTCATATGTATATATAGAATGTGGATGAAGGCTCTAGAAAGTTCTGGATTGATCCTATGAGAAATTCACCATCTCATGTCATGAAATCTCATGTCATGCTATGTTCATACCAGCTCATGATAGCAGCTTGCATTCACCTCATTCTGAGTCCAATTTCTCTCCAAATGAGATTTAGGAAGTGTTTGGATTGGATGTAGCCTTGGTTATGCCTTAAAGATTGGTTTTGCAATTGTGCCTTATGATGCAAGTAATCAATTTATAAAGCAAGTCATTAAAATAACCCTCAATTCAAAATTGTGGCAATTTCAATGTTCTCAAAATGTATTTTACAGTCAAATTGGTATGTCATATGGCTTGGTTTGGTTTTGTAGATCAAAAACCCCAATTTTCAACCTTGGTTCATTTAAAATTTACCCTTATTTTAGGCCATTTTTGTGATTTTGTGAAGCAAGCCCTTCCAAACTCTCATGACCTCTTTAATAGCCTAAAAACATCATTTTGAACACATCTCATGTTGAACATTTTTTCATTTGAGGAGTGGAAGATGGAGATTTTGACCTGTGTTGAAAAATGACCTGTAATTCAACTTTCCCAAAATACCCCTGGATTGCCAAGACCATAACTTGAGTTCTACAAATCCTCTTGAGGACTTATAGTACTCAAAATAAAGCTAAGATCAAGATCTACAACTCTTATGTTGTCCAAGAATCCATTTGAAAACTCCTTTATGGGCAAAAGTTGCTTGGAAATCAAGTGACTTCCACATATAAATTTCAGTGTCCTCTGATGACCCATAACTTGCAAGAACCATAACTTGAGTTCTATAAATCTTCTTGAAGACTTCTAGTACTCAAATTAAAGCTATTGCAAAGCTATACAAGTTTCATGTTGACCAAGAATCCATTTGAAACTTGCATTTTGACTTATCTGGCTTGGAAATGAGGCCTAAATTAGGGGATTTTACACTGAAACCCTAATTTAGTAACTCCTCCTCCTCTTGATTCTCTTTGATTTTTCCTTGGCACAACACCACAAATGTATCCACATATCA